>OX493267.1:2799697-3439503 GCA_950370525.1 Bellardia bayeri
ATTGTGTTAACCTCCTTAAAATGTTTAACAATTACTCAAATCACGAATAAACTCCTTAACGTTTCAAAGATACAACTGCATTTCTACTCGTTACCCAACAACGTTACAACACTAATTTCAACTTTACCCTCAGATTTCAAGTAAAACGATGATGGTATTGATGAAGCTGAGGTAATCGTTAAAGGTGTGTTCCTCGCCCAAAATCTGTATGTATATATTTTTTTTTGCGTTTGCTTTTTAAACAGGCATCGCGCAATCATTTAATCAACCATACACAAAAACTTGTAAAAAAAGAAGACTACAAAAGCCAGAAATTATGTAATTTTTGACTTTGGTAAAAATGTGTTAAACAAAAAAATTGTTATGCATTTAACAGTTTTAAAACAAATATTATTAGCAAGCAGCCTTTTTTATGGCCATTGTTATTATGGGGATCATCATGATCATCAAGCATATGGCTAATTTTATAGCACACACAGACTTCATTCATTGATTATTATGACTACTGATTTTTTGAATAAAAGGGTATTGTGCCCAAAATACTGGGGGAACTGCAAGATGACAATGCTGTTTGTTAAGTTAAGCTTGGTTGCTATAGTTTATTTTGGTCTGCAATGTTTGCACGTCTCTTTTGTTTTTTGCCAAAGTTTGAGGTTGCAGTTAATGAATTTTTCTTTCTTTTTATTTAATTAATTTTTTTCTTGCCGGGGTTTTTTAATTGTTTATTACTTTTATTGTTTTAATTTGTATTGATTTCTGAAATTTTGCTTGAAATAAAAAATAAATAAAAATTGCATAATTATCTCACAGAGTCAAACAACGCAACGACAGCGTGCAGAAAACAGAAAAAAAAACAAAATACAAAAATAGCACATTTTGTTTACAATGAAAATTGAAAAGAAAAAAAGTAAAAACAAAAACCAAAAGTGATGTAACGTTGTAACCAACACCAAACCATTGCCACCAACTACTTGCTACCAGCCACAAACAGCATCAGCACCACCGGCAGCAGCAACAAAAACAGCATTCAACATTAAAACTTCTTTTCAGTGGTGGTGTTGGTGGCAAGCAGTTAGACAGCCAGTGTGGTTAAGTTGATTTAGGTTTAGTGGCTGGTTTGGTGTTTGTGGTTGTTACTCGTACTTTGGTATTTAGTTCAATATTGTATCCCCAAAAGAAACTGGTTCCTCGGAAATTTCAAAAGAAAACTACATACTACTGCTGCTGCTGCGTTTGCTACTTCTGCTGCTGCAGATACGTCTACTTACAACAAGAAATAACAACCTTACATTTAAATTATTGTGCATGGTTTTTTGTCTTCTTACAGCCGCACAATACAAAAATTTATTTTCTATATAAGAAATTCAATAAAATAATATTTAAAAAACTGGAAAATTTTTAACATTTTTTTTACGATAAACAAAAAATGTACAATGACACCGAAAATTTGTCAAACAAAATAAGACATCGTTCATAAAAATGCTTATGCTTCTTGTTCTTAATAATTTCTTGAGTTACAATCGTGGAGTTTTTATAGTCTAAATTAAGCTTCAATCGTGGGGCTTTGAGATTCAATCGTGAGATTCTTGAGCTTCAGTTATGGGTCTTTGAAATTCAAAATTCATTTGATGTCTAAGTGGAGCTTAAATTATCAGTATCTGAAGTAGTGAATAGTGGGACTTTGAAATTCAATCCTGGATCTACATATATATTGTCTAATTTGTATTAAATATAACATATAACTCTTTGAATGTATAGGTATATAATAAACCTTTTAATTAATTACAAATACAACACAACAAACACACTCTTATCCAACTCGTATAAATTGATTTAAGCGTCGTTATTATTTTCTTATATCGAACCAAAAAGTCTTAAGCCTGTTAATAAAATTTACATAATTTTGTAAGACGAAATCTTTCACAAGAAATGGAAAAGAAAAAGAAATCTTTGTATACAATATATTACAATAATTTCTAGTCTTGTTATATATATTTCGTTGTTTAGCATTGTTGACAGTTGTGTTACAACTACGTACATACATTTATTAATAAATCCACATGCCACTAGCAGATCTCTAACACAAACAACATAAAAAACCCTGCAGATACCAAGTCGTTCCAACCAACAATATTTATATTAATTATTTCTTCTCACAAAATCTTACAAATAATTTGTTTCTTGTTGAAACCAAACAAAAAAATATATACACAATATAATTTTTCAAGTCAAAGTTTATCGCCTTAAAGGCATCACGTTATATTTGTTTATGTTACCCAACGTCACCAACTCCGCCATCGCCAAGCTCATCATCATCTACTACAGCTACCAGATACAAGTATTTCTAGGTTTGAGATGTAGGTTTTTAGCACACACAAATTTGGTATTTCGAGTAGCGCAAGTACGAGTATGATTAAATTCTATTATAAAATTGTGTAATATTATTTGTTTGTATTTTTTTAATTTGGGTCTATTGCTAAAAATAATTCCATTTTAAAAATAGATTTTTTAATGCTAGATAATTTTGCATTTTGCGTTTGTATGTAACAAAAATGCTAATTTGGGCAGTTTTCTTAATAATATCGCACAATAGCAGTTATTAGCTGTATCCTAACATAATTTCGTGTCCAAGGTTATGTTGAAGCGAAAAATTGCAAATATTTTAATAACCGTATTAAAATTTTCAATTAGTAGTTAATTAATTTAATTTAATTATGGATATCACAGACATGTTTAAAAAAGTTTAGTTGTCGTGTTCAATATATACATATACATATGTATCTACAAAGTCTTTATTCTTAAGTTAACCGAAAGATATATGATTGAGGATCAACTTAACTACATATAGATTCATGATTAAAATTCAGCTTTTATACATTAAGATCGTAGAATGAAATTCAACTTAACTACATAAATATCCAACATAACTAAAGTCTAGGAGTTAGGCTCATCATAATTACATTATTGTAACTTAACATATAGACATAAAGATCATGAACTGAAACTCAACCTAAGTAAATAAATATCCACGATTTGAGATCAATTAAGACTTCGTAAATACACACGATAGAAGACTCCACTTAGACTCTATAAAGATTTCTAATTGAAGGACCCTCAATAAAGATCAACTTCGACTTGACAAAGTCCCACGATTGAAGATGAACTTCAATTTCATAATGATAAACGATTGGAGATTAACTTCGACTCCATAGGGATCACTAACTGAATATCAACTTTGACTTCATGGAAATCCACCATTAAAGATCAACTTTGATTTCATAAAGATCCACGATTAAAGATCAACTTTAGTTTCATAAAGTTGCATGATTGGAGATCAAGGCGGTTACTTTCTATTGCGATGCGAAAGCAAATTCGATGCGATAAGCGTACAAATTGATACACTTACGCATCGTAATTGCTTTCGCATCGCAATAGAGAGTAACCCCCCAACCTCCACTTAAAGATCAACTTTTATTTCATAAAGATCCACTATTAAAGTTCAACTTCGATCATGATTGATGATCAACTTCTTTGATTGAAGATCCACCATGTAAGATCAACTTTGTATTTAAAAAGATTCATGATTGAAGATCAACTTAGACTGCCTACATACCTACGATTGATTTTATCACTGATTGAAGATAAACTTCGACTTCGTAGTTTATAAACGTAAATAGAATTTAAAAGAATAACAATAATATGTTAACTTAATTGTTTAAACACCCTCGTTTTAACAATACTTATAGCCATGCCAATCCTAAAGTTAATTACATTACCATACACACAAAAAAATAAAAAATTATAAGATATTATTGCAAATCATTTGTACCATAAAAAAAACATTTGCAATAACTAAATAAATAAGTGGAAAAAATAAGAACTTCAAAAGGTTTGCTTAACGTTGTCTACTCTTTTAACTTTAACTGTTGATGAACACCGATTTAACAACGATTAATGAGCTCATTTTAATTCCAAGAATTTGTGCGATTGCACTGCACTTCAAACTCCAGCAAGCAGCAGTGGCAGTGCAATGTTTTGAATACGGTGCGCTGTATTTGTTATTGTTATTTTTTTTTTAAATTGAGGCGAGGGCGCAGACTGTTGTGTTGTTGTGGCATTTGAATTTTTTAGCGTCTTGCGTTTTATGTTGTTTTGTTTGTTTGAATGGCAATTGGCAATAGCAAATTGCAGTAGCATACATACATTTTACTATTCATTCGTGCAGCAGTTCATAGTCCCACTTCTCTATGCCAGCAGGTCTATGTTTGTCAATTGTTTACAGAATAGCAGGGGTGGGAGTGGTCTTCATTTTAAGTGCTAATAATCATGAAGTATTTATATATTTTTTCTTGCGTTCTTTTCCTTATAACATTGAGAATATTAAAAAATATGTATGTACTAGGTAGTAGTTATTTTTTCGCTAGAAAAAAAAACTAGTTTATTTTACTAGAGCTTTCAGGAAATACTGCAACTATTACAACATCAAAATGATAAGTTTAAGAAACACGGCATATGACTGTCATTCAAAGTGTAGTTTAAAGTGTTAACCTTGCTTTAAATAATGTTCTATTTTATGTAAAATATAAAAAAAAATATGTATGTACATATGTACATCATAATGTAAGGCCTAAAGCAAAAGTTTATTTCTGGTAGTTATTATGAAATGTGTAGAATTTTTGTTATATATCGTTTTACTGTGCCTATATTTTAAAAATAATTCTTAGCTTTGTTTCTTTGTTATCTGTATTTTATTTTTTTTGTTACATTTCTTAAACAAGAAATTTAAATATTAAAATTTCCTTGTTTTCTGAGAGCTGAGTAAATATTTGACATTTACTTACGCAAAATGTCAAAAATCATAAAAATGTTGTTTTTATTTTTATTAACGTCTTTGTTGTTGTTGCTGTTTTTATTGTCGCCATCGGTGGCTGGTAGTTGGCCTGGCTGACTGGCAGATTAGTTGTTGGTATACAACATATGTATGTACATACATATGTATGTATGTATGTATATGTATGTACATATTTTTTTGACAAACCAACCGCAAATTTAACTTTAAATTTCAGTAACAAAAAAATACAAATCAAGTTTTTATTTAAAACAAACTTGTCTTGATTTAAGAGTTTTGTTTTTTGCAAAAATTCAATCAAAATGGTTAAAAATCTTAAAGCGTTTCTAAGGAACGACTTGAAATAATTTAGATAAATTTAGAAATAATATTTTTTAACATTTAAAGATTAAAAATTATGAACATAGAAATTTGCATTAAATGAAACTAATTCTTATGAATTTGTATTCAATAATCAATGAATTAATTGATTTCTTTTTTTTAATGCTTGGTCAATGGATGCTCTATCAAAATACGTTTAATTTTCAGTAAAAAACCAGGCTAATAATATTATATTTGGGTTGCTTTTTTAATCTGGTTTGTTTCTTACTTATATTAATTTTAACTTTTATTTTCAATATTGTATTTAAATTTTAATTTGTTTGTTAACGAAATTACTAAATAGCTGTGTACCAGTTTTTTTCTACTCTGCTTTGACGTACATATGTCTGTTTGTATGTATTAATTTCAGTTTCATTTGTTGAATAATTTTTAGATTAAATGAAATTTGCATATTTTAGGTATACCCTACCCGAAGTAGCTGGGAAAATATTGGAAGTATATTAGGTATAATATCGAATAAATGTTTAATTAGGCTTTCTTAAAGAAAAAAGAATATAAATGAAAGAATTTAAGTTACACAGGGTTGTTATTATATGTACTTTAGAGAAAGCTGTGGTGAGTTTCCTTTGTCAACAAAGGAATGGCAAATGAAAGTAGGGATGGCCAATTAAAATTTTTTTAATACTCAAGTACTATTTCTACTCAGAGCACTAATATTTTTTCCAAAAAACTGTTTTACTCAGAATTTTTCAAAGAATAAACCCTTATAATTTTTTTTTATATAAAATATTGTTATGCGCCAAATTAAAAAAAAAACTGTTATACAGAAATTTTTCTTTAAAAGGAACTTCTTTATATGTTTTTTATGGAAAAACTGTCATGCAGAATAAATTCTATAGAAAAATTACTATACACATAATTTCTAGAGAAAAAACCGTTATACTGAATATTTTCTATGGAAAATAACTTTAATATAAAAATTTGTTCATTAATGGAATTTTGCATAGTTATTGTGGCTTAAAACTATAATAAGTCAAACTGCTATAGCTCATTTAAAATTCGTTTTCAGTTGTTCCAAAACCGACAACCTTTTCAACAAATTGAGGTGCCAGTTTTATAAGTGTGAAATTTATTGAACACAAAGCAATAACAACAAAACTGGTTTCTAAGTTAGTAGGTTTTTTATAGCCATTTTAAATTACCTCAACGAATTTTTGATTTTACGTATACATTTTTATTGGAAGTTGCATTTTAAAACCTAAACTTTACGCGACTAATATTCAGAATTTGGATTTATGTTTTTTTTTTTGATTTGTTTTTTCTTTTCAATTCCTAAATGTCATGTGTTTCAAAATAGGTATTATATTTGGAAACCAGAAAATAAAACAATACTGATATTTGAATTTGTTTAAATATTAATTTTAAATCAATGTATGCTAATCTACCTAAAAAAATAAAACACGTGTTTAAACCCAATAGTTTTGTTAGTTGAAATATATGTTATATGTATGTTTCCAGAAATTTATTTTATAGGTAGGGTTACATCCTGTTACATGGCTGTATACAATTTAAAATAATAAAAACATGTTTAAATAGAACATTTTAATTAGCAAAACTTGCAAACAGGGGTTATTTATTAATTAGAATTAATCGTTAAATTTGTTAAATTAATTAAATTTAAATTAACACGGTTTAAAAATACTTTACGCTACTTTCAAAAACCAGTAAAATTTATTCATAATCTGGTGTTTTAAATTGAATTACTAACTGAATTTGATTTTCTTTCATTTACACGTGTTTGTATAAATTTCTTTGCAAACTAATGGAATACAGCGGCTTCTGTTTAAAGTGTTTAAGTTAAGTTGCAAAAGTAATAAAATAAAAAAATATTTTTAAAGATAAATTAATTTTTATTTTCGTATATAGACCTGAGAATTATGGTATTTATAATTCCGCAATTTGGCCCATAAAAGGCTGTGATGTAAACATGAACCCACGTTTTTACTTAGAAATTGACTTTGAAAATTCATAGATAACAGATAGACTAAAAACAATCAAATCTGTTATAAATCCATTTTAAATTATCAAATTGGTCAAAAGAAATTAAATCTGCTAAGACTCGATAACACAGGTAAACTAAAGCACGACCTTATTTTTTACGACAGTATCTTATAAATAGTTGGCTGGCCAATGTTGTGAAAGTCTTTATGATTTAAAGATGACTGGGTCGCAATATCTGTCCTTAAAAGGCGATAAAATCTTAGTATTGACAGTTCAAAGACAGAAACGCTCATTGGTTAGGGAATTACTTCTTGATTTTTCTTAGATTGGCCGATATATTCTTAGATTTAGTCTCGTAACGAATCTGAGAATAAAATAGATGAATGAGATGAGAATAGATTAGCTGAAAACTAATACCACTAGGTATCTAAAAGTTTAAAATTGTCCCACGAATTATGAAAATAAAGTAATTTTTTTAAAAAATAATCTTAATCGTAATCTAGCTCCTACAAATTTTCTATACTTTGTAAGTGCAACCCTGCTCTCACAACCCGCTTATAAGTGGTGAAATCTCCAAACTAGGATTTTTGCACATTGTCACCACCCCCATCACCCGTTACTGTTGTTATTAGTGCTGCCACTGTGTTTTTACAAACTCCTCTTCATTAAATTAAAAACTCCTTTAGTTTTTTTTTTGTTTTTCTATTTTTTATTTATTTTTTTTTTTGTTTGTTTGTGTTTGTTTAATGTGTTGTATAATTACAATTTATATTGTTGTTTTTTATATTTTTTCTTAATTTATATAAATTGAACGATACAATATGTATTTATTATAAAAAATGTATATTTAAATATAGTACGTTACAAATAACATAATATTCTACAAATTACAAAAAAAAAAAAACATTTGTTCGTTTGTTAATTTGATTAATAGTTTTTTTTCCTTTTCAACGATATAAATTTGTTTTAATTCATGTTTTTTTATAATATATAATTAACACAGCAATGACTTTTAAACTTTAATAAAAACAAAAAGTTTAAAAGATGCAACTAAAGAAAGTCTTGCAAGGTGAAAAATAAAATTTTCATTTTGTAACAATAATAAAAAAAAGAAGAAATATTCGCTGAAGTAAGCAAACTAAAAAATATATGTATAAACGAGAGAGAATTTTTAAAATATTTGATAATAAAAAAATATGTATTTACAAGTTAATGTTTGAAAAATTGAAAGAAGCAAATATAAATTTAGCAATTAGGAAATAAAATTTTACAACTTGAGAGAAAAGAAAAAGGTAGTTGTTTTTTTGTTTTAAATTAGAGAAACTTTTGTGGTTAAAGTTTAAGATTTAAGGCTTCTGTTGTTGTTTGATTGTTTGACTTAGAAGAAACCATCACCAGTAGGATCGTTAACCCATGGGTAATTGTTAGGACATCTTACGCAGGTCTGGAGATTGACGGTTTCTCCAGGAATTTCCTTAGAGGTGAGCTTGCAGGCATTGGGTACCCAACAGGCAGGCTTGCCTTCAACGGTACACTTCTCCCTCCAGGGTTCAAAGTTCTTGACCTCACTGATAGTGCGTGGATTCTGCATCCATTGGATAACTTGGGTCATGGTGACAAAGTAGACATCATTGTGGTTGGCCAAAATTTCATCGATCCAGTACAAGAAGGCGTCCAAGAATTCAGGGTTGTTCTTCAACCAAGCGGCATGGAAGTACAAACCGAGAGGAGCACGATTTTGATCATAATGGCGATCGAAATTGTGATTCAAGAAGTTGTAGAATTGATCACCGGTCAAGATGTTGGAGCAAGAATCAACCATAGCGCAACCGGGCAAGTATTCATCGTTGGCGGGGTCCTCACGACGATCCAATTCATTCATAACCATTTCCCAAACGGCATGAGAACGAGTTGGGCAGCTTTGCAAGTTACCGTGACAGCGATGGGGCATACGGAAGTACATGGTGTAGGGCCATAATGGTGGATTGGACAAGGGAGCGGTGATGGTGGAATCGTACAAGAAAGCTTGTTCTTCCATCATGGTGAATTGATTGTTGCCACCAACACGCAAGTAAGGAGCACGAACACCTACAACGGAGTTATCGGTAATGTTCGAGAATTTTTCCATAATGATACGCATGCCAGCCATTTCCTTAGCCCAGTCATCGACGGTAGCATTAGACCAGAAACGTTCTTCGTCATTGTGGCTACAATAGAGAGTAAAGAGAAAAAAAATCAAGCAAATAGAAATTAATTTGAAGTTGAAATAAAGTTTAATAAGGGGGAGAACTAGGAAAAATAAGACTAAGCTACTTTGTAAATATTGTAATGCAAAGTTTTTAAAACTTACGTGATAGAGTGGACAGCTACTTCATGACCTTTACGATGTGTTTCTTGTACGGCGGAGTAGTTGGTGTATTTGTGAGAAATGAAATAAGTGGCCTTAATGTCACAACCATTGGGATTCTTACGGCCCTTGAACATTTCCTTGTACAATTCAATATTGTTGTTGTTGATGGCATCATCAAAAGTAATGGTGATCATCATGGGAACATCCTTGGCGGGCAAGTCACCGGGAATAGCGGTACCATCTTCAGAACAGAAACAATCGGGCAAAACGCAAACGGCAGGATCACAAGGAGGGGCACGGTTAGGATCGTTATCAATATCTATACAAAGATGAAAAGAAAATAAACACAAAGCTCAGGGTTAAGAAAAATAAAATGTAAAAGTTTAAAAATTTAAATTTAATATTGTTCGTTGCTTCATCTTTGTAAAAACTGAGTGTGTTTGGCTTCCAAAACATTCACTATTAAAATTTCATTTAATTGTGTGTTTTTCTCTTAGCAGTTCATTAAACTTTTAAAATGCATTTTTAACTCAGGTATTGGAAATAAAATCTCTAAAATGTTTATGCTATTTTAAGAGTTACACAAAAACCACTTAAAAAATAACGGTAAAGTGTTAATAACACTCAGCATTTGGTTTTTTTTTTTACAATGGGCCAATATAAATGTCATTGAACTTTAATTTGTATAATGTGTTTTTTCTTCTTCTTTGTTTAATTTAACATGTAATGAAGCATTAAACAATATAAAACAAATGGTGAAATAAGGAAAAATTATTTGTATTTGGAAAATATGCACACAGAAAGTACTCGTAAACATTTGACATATAAAATATAAAAAGCAAACGTCATCCAATGAATGCTAATGAATTGTTAATATTTCAATTTTACCAATGATGACGTCATATGTTTAAACGTTTCTTTTTTTGGTAAATTATAAAATTTAGTCACGTTTTCTTCAGTAGTTATTTGAAATTAGAGGTAAATTTTAACGGTTTTCAAGTGTTCGAATTTTTCAGTGGACTAACACAAATATGTCATGAAATATTGAACTTTTACTTCAATTTCAAATAATTTATGTAAAATTTTGTGGGTATTGTTTCTTGCAAATATCGCATGACTCTAATATTTATGTTTAGCAGGTTTTTGCAGTTTTTTGTTTTTATTCGTTTTAAAATGTTTGCGAAAGTTCAAGTTTCTTTCGTTTATTTTTTGTTTTATTGTTTGTCTGCCAAACGTAATTTACAAGCAATTGTAATTTTCCTTCTTTTTTTTTTTTTTTTTTGTTTGTTTGCGTGTTTTGAATGAAATTTCAAATAAATTACAATCTTTTTTTAATTTTCTGTTATTTGCATGAGATGGTTACACTTTTTTCTTTATTTCTTTAGGTAATAGAAAGGTGTGGTGAAAATTGTTTGTGTGGAAGTGTATCATAAGAAAATGTAGACCCTGGCAATTGTCATCTTAATGTAACTGTAAACAGACACAGAGTAGCTTTTAGTTTGTTGTTGTGTGAGGTTAGACAATTATTTTAATTTATAGTCAAATGTCATGATTTTTAGTGATTTAATTGTTTTATTTTTTTAAGTTGTTAAGAATTTTATTTATTTAATAGTTTATATTAATTATGTATGTACATATATAGAATTGTTGTATTTGCATAAAAAAGTCTGTTTTATAGCTGGTTTTTAAATGTTAAATATGTCTGTATGTGTTGGCATTTTTCAATTTTATATACATACATACATAATTCAAAGTTTAAATAAAATTTCTGAACCAAAACCTTTTTAAAATTGTGTACAAATTTCTTGAAAAAGTTAACTTAAAATTCCATTTAGGTTTTAATTCTCTTTTGAAAATCTTAACAAATCTGAACTGAAACATCAAGTAAAAAATCAAGTAATTTAAAAATTGCTGGCACGCATTAAAAAAGAAACAAAAACAGTTTATTTAACTTTTAAACGTTAATCAGTTTAGTTTGATGTTGTTGCTGTAGTTGCTGTAAATTTTGTTAAAAAGATTATGTGTAAAAGTTAAGTAAATTTATATTGCATTGCACGCTTATGAAGACGTTGTTATGTCATCGCACAGTACTGGTTAAATTACCTCATGGATTAGAAAAAAATAATAAAAACAAACATTGCAAAACGAATGTCATAAACGTTAATACAATTTTAAGCTTTTTTTTTGCAGTTTTCAGAAGCTTCGCTGAAGAATTTTAAATTGTTGGTTTTGGAATACCAAAAAAATAAATATTTTTGTAGGAAATTAAACATAATTTGATTTAAAATTTTGAATTACTTATTTTTAATTGATTCGGTTTTGGGAATAAATGGTTGTAGGGAAAGTTAAGATCCTGCGTAACCAACTACTATTAAATGTTATGATATAATTATTTCCCTCTTAATTCCTTAACCTTTTCTTTAAGTTTATGTGTTTTTTTTTTTAATTCAATATAATTATCGTATTTCAATTGTTAAATAGAAACATAATTGTTTATTTTTTTTTTACAAATAAACTTTTTGCTTTTGAATTTTTTAAGTTAATTGACCATTTATGTTTAACAATTGTATACAATTTATGGTTTCTGCACATTATTGGTTGTTAGTGCTGGTGGTTTTTAGTTTTCGCAATCTAATTGTTGGTTTGTTATTTTTGCTGTTTGTACCTACATTATATGGCTTAGGAATTTAGAGTTGAGGGGAAAGTGAGTGCTTTAACACCTTGTAAGTGTATTAATCATTATGCACGCTTGACTGGAGTCATAAACATTTTTTAAAAGCCTTAATTCAAGACTTTGGTAGTTTTGCTTTCAAATAAATACAAAAAATAAACAAATTCAACTTGTAGGTAGAATTGAAGTGACAGCCTCAAATCAAGCGAGATTAAACAACAACTTTGCTCCAACTGACAGCTGCAGTTAAATGCAATCATTACAAACAACTTCAGCGCAGTAGCAAAATTTAGGTTATTTTTATACCCTACACCACCATAGTGGGGAGGGTATATTGGATTTGTGCTGATGTTTGTAACGCCCAGAAATATTGGTCCAACACTCACCTTAAAGTATACCAATGGACTCAGAATCACTTTCTGAGTCGATTTAACGATGTCCATCCGTCCGTCCGTCCGTCCGTCCGCCCGTCTGGCTGGCTGTCCATGTATAGGTCGCAATTTTGAATATATTTCGATAACATTTGATACGTGATATTTTTCGGCCCAAGGATGGATGGAATTGAAACTGGTGGAAATCGGTCCATTATTTCACCTGGCCCCCATACAAATGTCCTCCCGAAATTGGGGTTTACTGATCATAAATGTTTGAATTATGCGAGTATCCAAACAAATTTCATCACAAACGAGTGGTAAATGAAGCCAAATCACATCTACATTTTGTACAGATCGGTCCATAATTACTCGTAGCTCTATAAGGCCCACTTCCGAAAATCACTTTAAAAAGCATAATTCTCTCAAAAATGTTGGTATCCAAATAATATTGAATGAAAATATATTTCATATGTCTAAAAATAATTCGGTACAATTTTATTATGATCGGTCCATAATTAGTCGTAGCTCCCATATGTCCATTTCTGAAAAACAGTTTTATACATATTTTGGGTGTAGGGTATTATATGGCGGGCTTGACCGACTATACTTTCTTACTTGTTATTTATGAAGTATGCAAACGCACTGACTGAGTTGCATTTCTTCACCATTGGGTAGCTGTCAGTTGCAGCAAATGTACTTACATACACTCATACCCCAGTTAGCGTCTAACTGATAATGTAAAGCAGCGAAAACATAACCTCAGAATTATGAATATGTATTTGGCGAAAATTAATTAAAATGTTTATATTTTAGTAAACAATAACATTATAATTTTTAAACTTGTGTAAAACTAAGTTTGTTTTAAACATAATTCCCAATTTTATTTATGTTATTTTTTTATGTTTTGCTTTATATGTCTGCATTTAGTTCTTTATTATTGTTTTTTTATTTCTCTTTTGTTATACATACATACGAGTATGTATGTATATGTTCATATCTCATTATTATTTATTTATTTCCGAAAGCTATAATTAGTTGTATATTTATTTATTTTATATTGGCATTACTCTATTATGTAATTTGCCCAATGTGTTAATTTATTTTTTTTAAGGTTTTAAGAGCAAGGTTAAACTGCACAGTGGCAGCAACTGCCTAAGAAGATGCCAAATATTTATTTCGTCTTTATTGATAAAAAAAAACAAATCTAGATTTTTATTTAACACACAAAGGAAATGGATACTTTAAAGTACTGAATTTAAGGTGCACTCAATATCAAAGGTCCGCATTTATCATTCAAACCAGTTATGAATTGTATAGCTTACACAAAAAACACAAATTTACAAAAAAATTTTGTTTGCATACTTAATTTTTTTGGCTTAATCTTTCGGTTGAAGTACAGGTTTAAAGTGTTAAAAAACAATTGCGTTTTCTTTCTATATGTTATTTGCAACAAAATAAAAAAATCATTTCTCTTGTACTTACCACAAGTGTTTTCATCGGAACCATCGGTACAATCCTTTTCACCGTTACAGAACAGACCACGTTCAATACAGTTACCATCACCGCAAGCTAAGAAACCATCTTGACACAAAGGTTCATCGGTGTGCAACAAAGGCTTGATACGACGTTCCTTGTTCTTGAATTTACAATTCTTAACGGCTTCTTTCCAATCACAAGTTTGCTTCTCAATATCGAAGTACAAACCAGCAGGACAACGGATGGCTTGGAGACCCTAAAATTGTAAAAACACAAAAATAAATATGAAATATTTTGAATTTTTTTTATTCTATAAAATTTTGAATTTTATTTAAATCAAACTTAAGGCTTTTATTAGTTTTGTAAAAGAATTTTCTATTTATAAATTTTAGTTTATTTTCTTCTTAGCAACTAATTGTTTTATTTTTAACTAAGAAATTCTTCAACTTACAGATGAGGTACATTGGATAACATCACGGCAGTTATCACCTTCACCGGCTACCAAACGGAACCATTCGCCGGCATCTTTATCTTTACACAATTCCTTTTCGAAGGATTCTTCTTTCTTGGGCTCTTCTGTGGAGGCTTGACGTTTGACGCGCTCAGAATTTGAGGCAGTAGCTAAAAGTAAACAAAATACACAATAAAAGGTAAGTCCAATTTAAGATTTTTAAATAGTTTAAGGGTTTTAAAGAAAACAGTTTGAAATTTGAATAACCAGAAATGACGACACTGTAACGGCTACAACAACAAATAGGCCTGAAATGCAACCCTGCATTTATTAAGTGTTGGCAACTTCTTTATTTTGAAAGTTTATATATTTATTCATATGTATGTGTTGCTTGCAGGGTTGATTTATTCACTTAATTGTTTGCAATTGTTTTCTAGCAAAGAAAGAACATTTCAAAACATTAAAAACTAACAATTAAATATTGTTTGGGTTTTCTTTAGCCGGAAATGTTTTTCTTAGATTTTTGTTAATTTTAGCTATTTTAAATAATAATTAATACTCTTTAGCATTAAAAGCGTGTTTTTCAAAAGTATGTTTTTTTTCAAACGTAAATGAAGCCAAAAACAAAAAGACAAAATAGAAAAAAATGTTACCTTAACTTCCTGTTCAAACGACATTCAATACAATTTACTAAATTTGTAGAAAAATGTGTTACAAATGCTTTAAATAGTTAAAGACGTTTGAATTGAATTAAATTAATTAAAAACATAAAATATATTGCATTTATATAAATGTTTAAAAAACTGCTCGTAATTATCCATATTTAGCTAATGAATATTTTATTAATGCTAATAATACTTTGACATTTTCTATAAATATTTAGAATTCATTAAGATTTTTATACAACTTGGCAACAGAGTTTAAAGCCAGCTGGTTTTAAATAACCTGGTTTGTGTTAAATAATTTGCATAAACTATAAATTATGTCCACATATTAATACTTGTTTTGTTATTTTATGCAGCTCTATTAAATACCTATGTAGATACATATATAAAAACCTATGGCATTATTTAATTTGTATTATTATTAATAAATATAAGCTTGTGTATTGTTAAAAGCACCTTTTTAGACAAGTGTTAAGTTTTTGTATTGCCGTGAAGTTGCTTGTCTTAATAATGATATGGACTTGCTCTTAAAAATACTATAAAACCACTTGTAAACTATTGAAGGAATATTGTTTTAAATTTGTTGTAAAATTGCTTTCTGCGGCTCTTTGTTGCTAACTCTTCATAAATAATTGTATAAGTTGGCTTTTTTGTGCAAGTCACACATACATTACATATTGTTGTGTTTTTTTTTTTGCTGATTAAATCATTTAGTGACATTGTTGTCTAATTATGTAAATTGAAGTTACCGCACTAAACAAATTTAATTTAATACAAAGGGAGTGTGGGAATGAAAAAGGTTAATAGTAATTATGTATGTTTATGGGGGGAATGTGGTTAAGGTAGGAATGTGGGAATAATTTGTTGCTACAATCGTTAAATAATTTTAAATTTCTTTAAATGATAGTTACGACTTTATGCAGGTGTAAATTAAATAACAAATTAATTTGTTTCATGTTATTCACTTTGAATTTGTTGTAATATTTGAAAATTTCCTTATTTTAGTTTTCAAACTAGATTTTTGAGCAGATATGGTTAAGTAACTTAGTATTGCTCATAAAATGATTAATTTCTTTGATATTTTATCAAATTTGTCAATAATTATTGTCCCATATTATTAATGTCCGATCCTATAAAGTAAATGTGTATTTACTTAGTCAGCCACATTTGGTATTAATATGTCGGATGTAATAGGAATAATAAAAAACTGAAAGAAAAATTGTAGTTACTTATTCTCTTGCAGAAAACATTTACAAGTTTATACACTTTCAAGTATTTTCTTTAATTTCCTTTAAACAATTCTCCCTTGTTTCACAAAAACCATCTAACTTTGATTGAGAGAGTATGAAACTCTATTAAAATTTAACATTTTCAATGGTGCATAACGGTGTTTGTAAAAATGCATGATTAGGTATTGTTGTTGTTGTTAAGCTGTTGTTTCAAATGTCAAAGACGTTTTTATTGTTATTGTTTTTTGTGTGTTTCATATTTCTTTCTTAATTGTTTTTCTTTCAAATTATCTGTAAGTCACTTTGCTGCAAACGTACATATGTATGTGTCAGATTATGTAAACAAAAGTATCTAATTTTAAATAAATAAATACATATGTGCATATGTATGTATGTACGTACATATATCTGTGTTTATAACAGTTTCAGTAAATGTTTGAATGTAACTTTGAAGACTTTAGGTATTGAGTTATAGTTTTGATAAATATAAATACATATGTACAATGTACATATGTAGGTATGTGTTTTTTTGCCTTTGCTTTTATTGCTTTGCAGCGTTGGCGAAAAAAATGAAAGTTGTTTATACCACATTTTCATGCTGTAATAAAATTTTAAATACATTTAATGTTTTTTTCGGTGGGCATTTAATCCTTTTTTTTTTTGTTGCACAGTTCTGTGTTGTTATCAAGGTTGTCTGTTATTTAAGGAATTTGCTTTGTGGCATGTTGCAGAAAAGTAAAAGGGATTGTTATTTACACTTGCTAAAACATACGTCATTATCGTATATTTCCCCTGCTTTTAATTTGTTGTTTATTTTCTTTAAATATAGTAAATAAACAATTCATCAATTAGCTAATCCTTCAATCAATCTGGCAAATGTCAATGTGATTTTTTTATAAATGTGTTTTTCATAGCTAGTTTTATAAGCATTATACATATGTACATACGTTTTGAAAGTAACAAGCTATAAAATTGCTTTTGTTTGACATTATTCTTAAAGAATATTTATTGACAATTAAAGTAATTAAATTGTATGGTATTGAAAACTATTGTAAAATAAAGATAGCGTTCTTACACAGAGAAAACCGGTTGAATTCCCTTTGTATTCATATGATATTTTATCAATATTTAATCACATATCTGTATGAATTAGAGGACCTTTACACGATGCAATTAATTGCATGGAATTTTTTCCATTCTCTTTTAAAATTGCTACGTAAAATGTTGTGCACTTATACGATGCAATTTTACGTGCAACAAATCATGAAATTTTTGGACGTAATTACACATTCCTCTTTAGTTTTTCATTCGCAACAAAGAAAACAAAATTTTAAAATATATGTAAATATAATATACAAAAAATATATGCACATATGTATTTATATAAAATAATATACATACATATACATAAATACAATATACAAAAATTTTAAAAAATATAAAAAATGGCAGATTTTAATACAGAAGAAGTAATTGAAAATTTTCTTGCGCATTAATTTTTATAACGCACACTTCAAAGTCAAAATAAGAATAAAACAAAATAAGTAAAACACAAACGATGGTAAAAGGAAATGTCAAAAAATTGCATGACAAACGAAAGTCATGCAACATTTTTTCTACCCCTCGCTTCTCTACCCTGTTCGCAAACAAACATCAATTACTTGCATGCAAAATTGCATCGTGTAAAGGGCTTCTTACTTTAAAATTATTTAAAATCTTTAATATATCGGAATAGAGGGACCACAAATTTTGGCTACCCTTAAGGCTATGATTAGACAATTCCATAACTTTATGATGTTGTCTCCTTAGTGTTTAAAAAACTGATGAAATATTATTATTAGACTCTTAAAACATTTAATATACTAAGTGTTATTATGTTCCTCTTGTTCGAAAGTGTCCTTCACACGAAATGCTAATAAGGTGGCCACTGCTATAAAAGCCGTGAAATTTAGGCTGATTCTATTGCTGAAGAAAACAGTTGCCTTAATGACAAATAGTTGTCAACAGTTACATTGATTGCTAATATGTCACTACATAATTAAATGTGTTTAAACTAAATTTTATACAAAAACTTAAATCTCTTAATGAAACAAAGCGAAACTTAAAATGATAACAATTCTGTAAATTGCTACTAATACCAGTGAAATCCAATTTAATTGTCATTCTTATTTAATTGTCATTCATACGAAATAATAACAAATGGAAAAGTCGGCATTAAATCTAGTTTCAGTTTAAATTTGGTTCCCGAGGAACATAGTAGACAGCAATGATTTTCTACAGATTAGTTCCATATCAGATTCGAATTTGTAATACTAGAAGCATTTAAAAAAATTATTTTTTTAATTTTTGAAAAAATTAATTTTTTTTTTTAATTTTAGAAAAATATTCAACATTTCAAAACTTCCGATTTTGTTTTTAATTAAAAAAAAGTCAAAATGTTTATATTTTATGTGTAAAACAAATTTCCAAGAAAATTTTATGATTTTTTTTTCTAAAATTTAAAAAAATAAAAATATTCAAAAATTTCCTTGAAACTTTTGTTTCACATGTGGGATTTAAACATTCGATATTTTAAATAGAAGTTTTAAACATTTTTGACAGAAACTTTTATTTTAAATGTTTAATAAAGAACACATTTTAAAATTTTGAAAGATTTAATATTAAATTTTGTGTATCTTTTAAATTTTTAAAATTTTCTGAATTTCAAAATGCAAAATTTTGAAGTTAATTCTTAATTGTATTCAGTACAATACAAGTATTTAAAAATGGCGAACAAAGTTTTATTTAAATCTAATTTAAGTCCCTGAAAAAGAAACAGGAACGGAAATTTTTAGTATTTTAAAAATTTTCCATGAAAATTTCCCAATTTTTAAATATTTTTGGATTAAATATAATTTCCCATTTTTGTATCCGAATTGGTATTTTATTAAATTTGAAAAATTTGTTGAAACTAATTTTTTTTTTTTTTTTGGGAATTAGAAATTTAATATTAAAAAAAAATTAAAATTTTACATAAAATTTTGTTTAATCTTAAAAAAGATTTAACTTAAATTTGTTTAAAAAAAATTTCTAATAGTTCGTGTTCATTTTAAATTTTGTATTATTTAATATTAAATTTTGTGTATCTTTTAAATTTTTGAAAATTTCAAAGTTTAAATACAAAAATGTGGCTAAATTTCATAAAATTTTGTATAAATTTTATAAAAATTTGTTTAAAGTTTAAAATTTTTAAAATAATTCAAATTTATATTCAACGAAATATCTTAAAATTATTTAATTTTCATCGTATTTTTTTAATTTTCACACTGTTTTCTTAGAGGATTCCTTTATTTTTGTATTGTTAAATTTAGTTAGAATAAAACTTACCTGCTGTAACAGCCACAGCTAAAACGGCAAAAACTACAAATAGTTTCGCCATATTTGAACTGTTAATTTTTAAAAAATTGATTCGTTTTTAATCAAAATTTTTTCGTTTATTTAATTCGTTTACACTTGAACTATATATTTTGTGTTTGTTGAGAAAATTGTTACAAACTGATTTCTTTTAAAGTTATAACACACTTATTTATATGTATTTATTTTTATATTTTATTTATTTGTTTAATATAAACGAAACAATTTTATAAAATTGATCTTCAAGCACAAGAGCACTAGCTGCAATTTGTCCTTCCGATCGGTATCAATGTTTCATTTACACTGACACTTTCAAACGCAGCACACAAAAATTTCTCGAACTTCTTTTAAAAGTTAAAGAGTGTACGGCGATTTTCTTCTTCTTTTATTACAAAAAATTGTATGCAAAAAAAGACTACAAAAAACAACACACACATATAATAGATTCAATCAAAACCCCTTCTCTCACTTAGAAGAGGTGAATTTAATTGTAAGCTTTTTCTTTTGTTGAAATTAGACAGAACCCCGTAAAAAGAGCGAGAGAGCTTATATTTTTTAAGTATGGTTTTATGCTAATTTTTATGGGTTTTTATTTTAAATCTTGTTTTTGTTTAACAAACCACTTTGGAACAAACGTACATGCTAAATATGAGAAAAAGCGAACAACAATTATTGTATAAAATTGTTAATGTATTTCTTTAGTGCTTTTTTATTTTTGTATTGCTGTGTGTATTTTAACGACACTTGTTGTTTTCTTTGTTAGTTTAAAATGTACATAACGCGACGTGCCACAAAACACGAGAGAGCGCCTTGCGCACGTCAGCAGGGTTTTTATAATCAAATGCAAGTCTTGCATTATCAGGGGTAATGTTAATTACTTTAAGCCATTGAGGTGAATTTCTCTTGTAATTAGTTATGAAAAAAGGGGAAATATGTGCTAAAGAGCGAGCTTAAAAACAGCTTTTTATCTTGTTGTTGTTTTTGTAACTGGTTTTAAATTGTGCGAGGGAGAGAGTGTGTGTTTAATAAATATGAGGTGTGGTGAAGTATTAGAAGATGTGTGGTGAACAGTGTTGCCGCAAGAAACATTCAAAATTACAACTATGATGAAGAAAAATTACCAGATTTGAATAAAATTATACCTCATACCAAATTACATTATATTTTATTGAAAACTTTTAAAGAACACAAAATATTAATTTAAAGGAGATCAAATTAGTCATATTATAAATATATACATAACTTAAAAGAAATTAACAAAAATAACATAAACAACTTTAAATAATTTAATAAAAAAAGCTCTACTTCTACATTTGGTTGTATATATTTATAGAAGGTTCAAAATGTTTATTGACGTTCCCTTTTATACCTTCTTTAGTAAATAGAATTCCTGCAGACGACAGTCTGTTTCTCAAATCAGTTAAGGTTGCAAAATATTATTTTAACTGAAACATTTGAAAATGGCAAAATAAAAATAAAATGTACTACTTTTTCTAACATTGGAAACATATCCCAGATTATTTTTTAGTTTGAATAACTTTACCCAATAAACTTTAGGTTCTAAAACACTATGAAAACTCATATTTATCGAAATCTAAGAACCCATACGGGCGCCATTCATTATCAAGATTTTGCACATCTATATTAAACGATGGAAATCTTTTTTATAAAAAAAACATCCATGACCTACACAACTTAAATGAGAAAAACAAAAAATTCGTAATTGTAATTTAATTTGCGAGAAAAAGAAGGATATATGTACATACATATGTATACCTTAAGTGTTAAAAATTTAAAATGGAAAACTAGTGTTTTAAAAGAATTTAAAATTACACCTGATCTTAACCTAGAAGAAATTATTACCCACGCTCAACCCACGACAATAAAAATTACACATAATTCGGGTAATTACTCAGAAGTGGTAACACTGGTGGTGTGGTAACTTTGTTGATGTTGTTGTTGGTTGTTTGGTTGGTTGTTGGTGGTGGGGATTAAGTAATGCATGTAAATAATGTATGTGTCTTAAGTCTTTTGTTTAATAATTTCTTTTGCTGCTTTGTGTTGTGTAAAACAACAACAACAACAACAAAAAACACTTTGTGGTTTCTTTTTATCATTTATTTAATGTGTAAAATATATAAACTCTTCAGTTATTTTATTGAGTTGGCATGATTTTATTTACTTTTTACACATAAAATGAACAACAATTTTAATTTTTTTAATACATATATTCTTATTAAACATAAACTGTATTATCAAATCAGATTAATATTTAATCTTATTATTGCCAACGTCATTATTGTCATCATCATCATCGTGCTATATAACTAATTATGTGAATTAAATTTGCATGCAAGTAACATCTTCTCGCTCTAAATATGCAAATTGTATGTTAAATTCACTAGTATAGTACAATATGTGTTTCAAAAATACATTTACAAACAAAATAATACTAACAAAAACTGTATATAAAAATCCTATTACTTTAGCAAATCATACATGTACAAAGACATACAAAGTGTGGTTGGTTGGATTGGTTTGCTGGTGCTGTGTGTTATAATCACACATAGCATGTTTGTCATCGCAATAAAAAGTATATAAAAAAAAAAAAATACAAAAACTAGTTGGTTTTATAAGACGACCTTGATTTTAAGCAAATCCTCAACAATTTCTTGGTTTTTCTTCTCCCTTGTATACCCAATAAATGTACGTACATTTATAAATAAATACATATTTATTTCATTTATTTTTTTGGCTATAAAAGTGTGCCACAATTTTTGACACTTAATATCAACCGACAAATCATGTTACAGCATCTTGTTGGTTCATACATCTATCCATCTATACATACTTGTGCTCATACTCACTTTTAAGCTATGCGTTTTTTTTAATCTTATATGGGATGGTAAGCTCAACGAAGCATTTCATTCATTCATTCCACACCAGCCATGTATAGACAAACATTGTACAGTGTGTTTAATTGTCGTTGTAGCCTATTATCAATTGTTGTATGTTTTTTTTTTATTATTTTGAATTGTTTTTCTTTCAACTATGTTTCGTTTTTATTTTTAGTTGTAGATATTGAGGATTTTGGAACCAAAAAAAACTATTTTAATATAATAATAATTAAAAAGTATATTAGTTTTAAATATATGCTGGTGATGTGGGCATAAAAATATAAATTTGTTTTCGTTAGACTTCAAAAACAGTGTAACGGAAATAGGTTTTTGTTTTTTAATATCAAAAAATGTAAGAATTATTGTAACTCGTCCAATTGCATTAGTTTTCCGTAGTTATGTTCTGATTTATATAGCGCACCAATGTTTTATGAAGTACCAAACGTGTTATATTGAAAATGGAATGATAATAACATGGAGTTCTATGCAATACTTTTGCTACACTCTGTGTTTCCAACAATTTGTTGGAAATGTCCTGTTGGACAATGCGCACAGTGTTTTCAATTTTAAACATAAAAACATTTATACTGTGTTCAGATATGCAACTTTATTGCGATAATCGCAATAAACGCCATTATTGAGCTCAATATTCCATATGAAATCTCAATTAATTATTGCGCAATAAGTACGAAATTGTTATAATATTGAGTAAGATTTCGAATGCAATACTGTTCACAACTGTGTTTAGTGAACAAAATTGTATAAAATGGCAAATGTCAACAAAAGAAAACAAAAAAAAAATCATTAAAAAATCAATGTGAAGGTAATTTTTTTTACATAGAAACACAACAACCATTTAGAGTATTTTTGTATTGTTTTCCAGCTGTCAAATGATTATTGAGTAAGCTGAAAATTGCGTATGCCTGAACACTTAAAATAATATTGTCAATTAACCGAATATTGACTCAATAAAGTTGCATATCTGAACACAGTATCAACTATATTATTTGCAGGCATTTTTTTTGACATTTCTGTTTTCACTTGAATGCTGCTAAAGCTATCTATATGACAAAATATTTCTTCCTAAATTATTACATTATCAAGACACTGTGAATTAAGTTTTCATGCTGTATTTAGAAATATGGCCGGTTACACCTTTAACTTTATAATTTCTTGAATATTTATCATTTAAATTTGTTTCTCTATTATTATATGTGTTGTTTGTGTAGTTTGCAAAGTAACCTTAAATCGTTTTGTTGTTTTTTTTTTAATGTAGTTATTGTTGTCAATATAGATAGTTCGTCATCATTTTTTAGTCTTTCTTGTTTTTTTTTTTGTTTTGTTTGACATGTGTGTGGTTTGTTGTTGTTATTAATACTGAATAGTTTGATTAGTTGATGTTTTGATTTAAAATGTTTTGTGTTTTAGCTGATTTTTTGTTTCTAATAGTTTTTTTCTTCATAACTTTACAAATTTAGTAAAAACAACATTTGTATGGCTGAAGTTGTTTATGTCGATGATGCTGCTGGCCAAGATGTCTAATAGCAGTTGTAGTCTTTTTATAGATTTTTTTTCGTGTTTTTTTTTTAGATCTACTCGACCTTGAGCCATCAATCGTTTTAGCATTTAAATATACACTAATACCTTGATATTTAATACCAACAAACAGTTGAAAACTTAAGTTTTTCTTAAATTAAAATGATTTCATTTGTATGTTATAAAAGTTTATATATGTAAATTTATTTGTTTAATTGCCAAACTATAAATTTTGCCAACAAAATTTGCTTAAATTGTCATAATTATTTACAATATTGAAAAACTTCAAATATTAACATAATGTTTGTTAAAATATAAAATATATATAAAACAACATAAGTTCATTTGTTTGTTAATAATTTATGCTTTTATATAAATAATTTAAAAACAAAATTAAGATTTTTAGTTTCTGCTTAAAATTTTTTTAAAATTGACGTTTATGGGAATTTTGAATTACGCTGGCTGGCATTAGCAAATAAGTATTAAATAAATGCTGGTTAAAGATAACAAATAACTCCCTTGATTTATTAGTGCAAGTAATTAATTAGACTAAAAAAGTTATTTTAATTTCCCTTCAGATTTAACCCATTTAAATTTAAAACCTTCACAATTGTTAATAACTCTCAATTGCCAAAGTTGAATCACAATAGTTGTAGTATTGTTTTAAATGTATTACAATATTAAAAGTTTAAAAAATAACTTAAATATTAATTCTTTGGCGTTGATTTTCCCCTTTATACTAGAAACAATTCTGCCAATATTTTCCTTTTAACTTTAAACCATTTCATTGTTTTATTGTCTTTAAAAAAAAAATAGCCACATTTACTTTGCATGTCCCAAATACATAAAAAACGATTTAAACAATTTTTAATTGCCACGAACTATAAATAAAACTACAAACTACACAGCTACTAGTAGAGCTTTCTGTTTTAATTTCCATTTTACACAAAAATTATATTTGTATATATAAATTATAAACAACAACAAATATATAAAATAGACGCGCTAAATTAAAAATAATAATCAACATCATCAAAATAATGATGATTTGGAATAAAAAAAAAACATGTATTTTATTTTATTTTAGAAAAATAAATCGCATGCAGCAAATAGATACATCCTTCATAAACTATGGAAGTATCTACATAGAAATAGAAATAAAACAATAACTATTCTGATATTTCCTTACCAAACATGTAATAAAATATTTAAATACTCTGTATAAAGTAAAAAAGTCGATAATTATATATAAAAAGTTGGGACGAATGTACAATTACGATTTGTTAAAGTTGCTTTTAGTTTGAAGTGTTTACGAAAAGGAAAAAATTTAAATAAAATAAAATGGAGGGCATGCTAACAATAGTTTTGAAAATGACACAGCTGATAATTAAATGGAATAAACATTGTAAAATAAGTAAATATATTTTTTAACTATAAAACCGATTTGCATATGTTGAAGCAGGACTAGAATGTAAGTTAAACTTTTGTAATATTAAATTCAAATTTAAACTAAAGTCCCTAAACATCTTATTTTTTTTTTTCAGATTTTGAATTATGTGATTCGAAATTCTAAATTCAATTATTCTAAACGGCTTCATAGGTTTAGTTCTTTCAGAAAGGTTTGGCTAGCTTCGTATATTTTACTGTTATCAAGATCTCTATATTTTTTAAGAAAACAGCCGAAAGCGTGAATGTTGAGGAAAATGAAATCCTTACCACACCATTTGCAAATATCATTTGCTCAGCATAGACTCTTCATTAGGAAGAATCTAAGATCATTATGTCCTGCACAATACCTTTAAAGTTCATAGTTTTTATTTGATGAGTTAGTTTCTAGAAGATCTTTTATATCCTGTTGTCCATAGATTTCCAGAAAGATTTTGTCGGTATACATTCTTATTGCCTTATATGTATTCCAGGTCAAGATGTATATCCTGCTTATCATTGCTAATTGGTACATTTCTTCACCTCTTTGGTTCGATCTTAAGATCGATCTAATAATTCTACTTTCAAGTGAGTTTTTACAAGATAATAGACTATTCAGATGTTAGTGAAATTAACTGCTTTTGACAATGCAACTGTTTCTGTTTGAAAAATGAGACTAGATCTATATCTAATACCCAATTTCTCACGAAAAACTCCACTTAAACTTCATTAGCTTCAGTTTTATGATTCAAAGACAACCAATTATATCCTGGTGTAATACTTCTGGTGATATCACATTGTCTCAATTCAGTAGAACCGTTTTGTAATCAGTGTTCTCTAAGTGACATTTGCATATTAAAGATTAGTTCTTTCTTCTCACTCTGAATTTGACAGCATATTCGTTGATATAAATATGCTATGGATCGAATTTCAGAATTGCACACATTTACTTAGTAGTTGACGAGCCACTATTTGCTAGGTACGTTCATTTCACGGTACGTATTAATATTTCATATTACTAAACTAAGGAGTGCGTCATTGAAATAGTAATAGCTGAATAAAATATGACTGGAGTAATTGAAAATTAAAATGTAAAACATTTATTGTGGCATTTTGAATTTATTTATTTATATAAAATATATCACTTGAGAATATAGTTTCCATAAAATCCATTATGCCATATTAACTACATATTGCTAGGAACACAACTGGAATGAACGTCCAATTTCCCTTAACACAACGAATAAGTCGGCGACAATTCACTGTGCAAATTCGCCGTTTAAAGCACAATAACGACAAAAAATACAGCTGTTATAATTGACAGCTGTGTGACCATACAGTGACACCGAAGGGACCGTTGAAATGTGTCCGTACAAGGGGGCTGTCCGGCCAAGAGAAAACTACAAAATACAAAATCAATCAACAAAACTTTGCCTAAGCGTAAATTGTAAAAAAAAACCGTTATATTGAAAATATTATGTAAGAGAGAAAATATTTAACATACCCACATTTAACTATGTATGTTATGTGATGTAGTAAATATGATAAACCGTGCCCTATTGTTAAAGCGAACAAATTAAAAGAGTCTTGGCAAGCGTGTTTGTATTTTACGACATGAAAAATTCGGGAAAAAATAAGCTAAATGTCCGTCCAAGAGATTTTTTTTATCTAGCGGATGTCCGCGTCCGCTCATGAGAAGCGTCCGTTCAAGGGAAAGCGACTGCAATGCTTTTCCTATGGAGTGCTGCCGGGACCTGTCAAAAATGTCCGTCTAATGGGGGTGTCCGCTTATAGGAAGTGTCCGTTAAGGAAGATTTCACTGTATATACATATATATATGAAATAAACATTAACAAAAACACAGGTAAAAACTATTTTTATGTTTAACTATTTTGTATATTTATTTCAAATAATATAAAGTAAGACATAAAACAATGACTAAAGTAAAAATGAACATTATTTAGTAAAACATTAAAAACTAAAACGAAACATGATCACCCGTATTGTTTGTTCGTCGTTCGCCGGCCTAAGAAATAAATATATTTCAGAGTTCACCGCGTAAGACAAATTCAGCCGACGTCATTATTGTGTGTATTTTCATATACACAAATGTTTTATTTTTGGCAACAATTCGTCGTTCGTCCCATTTGTGTTCCTAGTAGCATAATAGGTACTCAATTGCAATTAAATGTCATCATCATATCATTATCCAGGGTATTTAAAATTCTTCTAAAGTATTCTGACTTCTTTTTTATAGTTGCTGTTTTATTGACGCTGTTTAAACACGTTTCTTAAACACATATTTTATAACAGACTTTGTCGGATTTTGTTGTTTTTTCTTATTATTGGCAAAAATGTCAAAAATTCATTCTGTTTGTTATTTAAACACTTTAAATTATAGTAGGTAGTATTTATCTATTTATATTTACTGAAACACATACATATACAGAAGAAGAAACAAATTGAAATTATAAAACTAATTTAAATAAATATAGAAATATGTACATAATTTCAAATGTCACTTGTAGTAGAGTAGTTTCGGTAACCAACAGCAGCAGCAGCTGCAGCATTCGCTCGACTTTGACAACGGAAAACCTCAAAGTTTTTGTTTGTTAATGAAACAGGTTCAAGGTACAAACGAGAAAATTGCTTTCGGATGAAATTTATTTAAAATATTAATTTGTACATTTATATGCAATTTTAATGGCATATACATATGTATTTTGTTTATTATTAAATCAAAGTTGAATGAATATGTTTAGTTCGATAACAACAATAACATCAAAACTAGTAGTACATTATTAATAAACAATATGCAGTTTTATTTAGGGGAGCAAACGTGCTGGCAACGGGGAAATGTATTCAGTATTAATTAACATTATATTCATATTTTGATTTTTTTTTTTTTTTTCAAAAAATAAACAGTTATCTTGATAAAAAAAATCCAGTTAGTAATTTTAATTTAATAGACGAAATTTCAAAATAAATTATCTTTAAGCCAGCAAATGCTAAATTATTTAGGTGTTTAGTTTAAATAACAGAAAAAATATTCCGTAACATAAGAAATATAATAGAAATGGCAAAAGTTTATATTGGAAGCTGAGAAATATTTAAGTTTTGTAAAAAGTTGTTTTCAATAAAGGCCTAAAATGTCATCATCAATACTATTTAGAAAATTATGTAAAGGCACCACAATAGTACCCAAAATGAATTTATGTAACACGTTAACAAAGATAAACAATAAACAAAGATTAAAATATATAAACAATCATTATTTTGAAATTTGCTGTCCAAAGTCGTTGGTACCAAAATGTCACCATGATCATATGCATACATATGTTGTATAAATAAATAAATTGATGTATTCAGTGTAAAAATTGTTTATTTGTAATTGTTTATTAAAAATCTATATTAATATAATTTAATGTTAATTTAGCAAACATTTTAATTAGACAATTTTTTGGGGTTTTAAAAATATGTCTCATTTTATTTAGATAATAATTTATTAAATTTACATGAACTACTTTTCAATCTCTCTCAATTACACTTCTAAATTAGCCTTAAAGTGTTGCCAACCTAACATAAAAAGTTTGACAGCTGACAGTATGGATTTTTTTAAATACAGCATTATTTAAAAAATAATGCTAATATGGTAGAATTTGGTGTTAACTTGTGATTTTCGATATACAAAATCACCCAGAACTCATTAAAACCTTTCACAGTTTGAGTGGTTTGAAGCATCATTGGACTTCTAATTCTCTGAAAATGAAGCTGCTCCTCAATTTTTATTCACAAGATTTATTCTTGTGCTCTATATTACCAAATGTCAATTAGTACTACAGCCATGCGCATGTTATAAAACTTTTTTTTAAAAAAATATTTTTTTTATTTTGGAAAAGTTTTCTAAATTTTTTTTCCAACAAATCAAATTTTTTATAGAGTTGTTTTTTTATCAAAAGATAGAAAAATAACGTTTTTTAATCAACTAATTTGAATTTTTTTTTAAATTTGGTTAATTTTGACCAAAAAAAAATCCTCATTAAAAAAAACTTGTATCTTAAAATATTTCTCAAAAAAATATTTGGTTATTAAAAAATTCTTATTTTCTTTTAATAAAAAATGGTTTTCTAAAAAAACGTATGTATTCAAAAGATTTATTTAAACAACAAAAGCTCCATAAAATGTAAATTTAAATAATTATTTTCAAAAAAAGAAACTATTTTTTTAAACTTTTTTAATTAAAAATCAAAAATAAAAGGTTTTCCTGAAGATGCTACACAAAGAAGTAGCGAAATATTGAGAATAAAAACTTTATTAAAAAAAAAACTAAAGACAATTAATTAATTATCAAATAAACTATAACAAGAAATATTAAAAGTTTGTTTTAGAAAACAATTAAAACAAACATTAATGACAAATTTTTTTAAAAATTTGTTTTTTGAAAAATTTCCGAAAAATTATTTTATAACATTTTTAATTATAAAAAAACAACATATTTTCATACATTTTATTTCAGATTTTCTTTTTGATTTAATTCTACAAATTTTCTTCAAGTGCAGTTGATTCCATTTAATTATCTAACAGTATAAGAGTTTTACAAAATCAATTCCAGCATGAACGAGAGATTACCTAGAGAAAGCAAACAATAACGACTCTCTTTCCTGAAAACAACTCTCTGGCCTGCGAAAGCTTTTTTTAGCAGCAATTATTTTGTCTGCACAAAACACAAATTATCCTGGGTCAAAAAAGAAAAAGGAATTATTATTCATCCCAAAAAAGAAAATATTCCTGGAAAAACTTAAAATTTTAATTGAATACTTAAAGCAAGCAAATGAAAACAATAGTCATACAAACTCAATTTCACAAATTATAGACATCAAACTCAAAAAAAAATAAAAAGCAAAATTCTCGTAGTAAAAGTAGGAAAGTACAATGTGTTGATATGTTTATTTAGCCTTGTAACAGGTTGCTGTATAACCTTCTCTTTAGCCTTTATTTTTTTTTATACAAAACATATGTACATATGTATATACAAACCCACAGACGTACATATGTAAATACATACAAACATTCAGAATCTAGTATAAACCCTCCTGTCCTGTCATTTCCTTTGTTTATCCCCCAAACATACATAAGCCTAATAAATAAACAAAAAAAAAACCTGTGGGTGAGTCCAAAACTGTGTGCTCTCCTTGTAGTGCAATTGTATAGAATTGATGGCATTTTAGGGGTTTAGTGTTTTGGCTGGCTACCCAGTTTAGTTTGACTGGCTTACTAATCGTCTGTCTTGACAGTTGTGACAATGTGTCAGACAAGCGTTGATTGTTCCATGTGTTTTTCCTTCTTTCGTTTTTGTTTGTATATTTTATAATTCGTTTTTTTTTTGTATTTTGCGCATTGGCCAGGTGTACAAGTATTGTTATATTTCTATACTACTGACATTGGGGTTTGTTAGCCTTGTAAGTTTCAATATGAAATACAAAAATATCTATATACATATTATTTTCTTTCTTTTTGTGGAGTATGAAAATATACATACGAGTATAAACAAGTTAGAAATGTTGCGTTGGTAGAATTTGCAACGTTTGAAATGAAAGGCTTTAAGGCGACAAAAGATTATCAGTGTGCAAGTCTTTACGGCACAAGAGACTATCAGGTTGATAGTTTAAATGTAACGTTTTCTTTTCAAATTTACAAGTCTAAACAGGTTTAAACTTTCACTCAACTAACAGTTAAATTAAACCTAGTTTATTCTAAAAGTCTTTAGTTCACAAGTTGGATTAAAATGTTGTATAAGTTATCAGATTAAAGAATATTCGACAAGTTTAAATATAACTTTTATTTTTAAAAATAAACTGTCATTGAACGAAATTTATAAACCATAACTAAGCCCCTTATTCAAAAACTGATATTATAGTTATAAATGGTTTACAACAGGAACTTAGTACGAAAAAGCAAACCATGGGTGCCCCGATAGACTAGGCCATAGTGTGCCGGACTATCAGTCAGAGGGTTGCGGGTTCGATTCCCGCCAAAGACTCTGGGTGTTTTCTGCAGACAAGCCAAAAAGCTTCGCAGTTTGTGTTTGTTTTTCTGGTTTATAAAAAAAAAAAAAAAAAAAAATGTCAAATAGTAAACCAATTTAAATAAAGTCGGTTTAACTTCAGAGATCGACCATTGATTAATAATATGTATATAATGTTTACTTTAACAATGGAAAACTTACAAACGTCAGGAATATTTAACAAATCTAAACTGTTACTAAACAAACTAGCTAGTTAAACCTAGATTATACTAAAAGTTATTAATAACTTATTATCATTAAAAAAAAGTTTATCAAAATTAGCAAACCATTGCTAACAGCGGAATTTTGTATGAAAAAGTGTTTAGTAAACCATGGTTAACTTTAATAAACATTTGAAAATATTGGTATTAGTTGTTTCATTAAATAATTAAGGATGTAAATGCGATTTTGTAAACTTGAAAATTGAAACATACATAGTTTAACCTCAAAAGACTGATTTAATCTTTCTTTAAATAAAAATAAGTTTTTAACTGGACTTCATAAGAAACTTTTACTAAACTTATTTTAAACTTAGATCGTTTTTATTTCTTTATTTAAATTATAAATACAGTTTAACTTGCTCTTATAGCAAAACCTTGAAGTTTACTAAACTCAGTTTTAACTAGTCCCACTTTTAAACACATTCTAACCATGTTTAGTTTTATTTTGCAATAATTTCCTTTGTCATTTTTCTTTATAACATAAACGACAATTTACCGTACTGCCGGAGGTATTTTCATTTTGTTTTTAATTTGCTGCTTATTAAAGACAATAAAACTGTCCAAGAAAACGAAACTATAATATAATTCCAACCGGAGTCATTTTGTTTTCTATTTTTATTTTTTCAAATCTCCAAATGGTGTTTTCATTTAATTTTTTTTTTCTATGTAGTTTTTTCTCTCTCATTACGAGCAACAAATTAACGAAAATATAAATAAAGTTTTATGAAAAAGAACATTTATACACATAAACACATATGGGTGGTTGCATGGACAAGTGAAAATGTTTAAATTCACAAACATTTTTCCAAAAACATGTTGTAGGTGCAAAATGCAAACACACAAATTAGTGAAAATTTTTTTTTTTTTTTATTTTGATAATTAACAAAACTTATTATTAGGGAAATATTGTTCGACAATGATTTGTTATCTCGCGTAAATCCTTATTTTTACTATCTGTAAACTGTTATTTATCAAACTGTTTTTTTTTTGTTGAGATTGACAACTCTGCCTAATAAATGTTTTAAATATTGTGTGAATCTTGACACAATCTTTATGAATAAAAAACAATTATTATCCTATTTTAAAGTGGAACCAAGTGCAGAATATGATTTCAAATTGGTAGAAATATTTAGTATTAGGCTGAATATGTATTTTCGTTTAATGGAATAGTTAAATTTAATTGCTTGCAGAAAAAATATTTATTTGTATATGGAAATACCCAAATGTCTTATAGGTAATCGTTAAAAAATACTTGTTGTCTTTTTCCTGTTGCTGTTTGTTTGTTGTTATTATTATTCTGCTGTTGCTGTTTTCGATATTTTTGTTGTTGTTTTTGTTACTTTGCTGTGCACTGCATGTGCAATTTTTTCTAATTTAACAATTTGGCAACACATGTAGTGTTCACGTTTTTATTTTTGCTCTTGTCTTTTTCATTCGTTGTTTTTTTTTTTTTTTTGGTTTTTTGCTCAGTTTGTATGTTTTAATAATCTAACAGCCTTAATATATGCTTTAACATTTTGTACATTTGTTTTGGCTCTCGCTTGTTTTTAGATTGTCACAACTGGGAAATTTACAGTAAGCTAAAAAAACAAAACAAAAAAAAAACGAGTGTCAAACACAAACAAACACTCACTTACAAAAATTACACACATTATATTTTTTCAGAAAATTTAAAGAAGAAAAACAATTTTATGCATACATACATTCATACATATATAGAAAAATCATTGCATGTTTACATTTTTTCAGTTGCTTCATGCTGGTTTTTGTTGTTGTCCTTTATGTTCTTTTAAGTTTTTACACGACAAGTAAAGTAATTCTTTACTAGAGTATGAATGTGTTTTTTTTGCAGTTTTTTATTAAAATAACAAGGCATCTACATACATACTTACATATATGTACATATGTAAGTTTAAATGTGACAGAGAATAGAAAATGAGTACCTACGATAAGTACTTGTAAGTATGTATGTACATACATACATACATATGTATACGAAGTGAAGTCTAAACTACTCAAATGAAAAACAGAAATTGAAAATGATATAAATTCCTTTTTACATTTTATTTGAGAATATGAATCGAAATTGTTAATCAATACTTTCAGTTCAAGGCAATGAGCTAGAAGTCAAGTTCTACGTTTAAAACAATATGTACCTATGTATGTACATACATACATACGTACAATGTTGTAGTACTATCTTCGTATTCTACTCTTCGGCTCATTCTTTTTCTTTCACCAGTAGACACAACATTTAACAAAAATATTGTACTAAATCTCATAGACATTTAAATTCATTGTATGAAACCAGTTTGTTGCAAATGTGGTCGGAGGGTGGGAGTATTTTTACTGAAGGCTATTTAAACGGCTAGGAGTTCTCTTATTCTCTTATAGCAATATGCCCAGGTTTTGAATGGTCATAAATCCTTAGAATATTGCTGTTGTTATTGTTGTCGTATACTTTCATACTACAATGTTTGTAAAATAGTGTTTCTTTAGGTTTTATTTCAGTTGTTTTTGGTGTTGTTGTCATTTTTACTGTAATAAATAACTTTGTTGTACGTTAAACAACAATGTGACAATGGAAATTTGTTTAAATATGTAAATCAGGGATGGAAAAGTTAATACATAGTTAAACTTTTGTTTTTAGCAGTATTTTCTATGGAACCTGATTTAACGTGATTTTCTATAGAAAAACAAAGTGCCTCCAGTTGTACCAGTTAATTGTTAGTAATAATGTAAGGAGAAATGAAAAAGGAGAAATTTCTAAAATGAAACTAAACAGGTATAGAAAGTGTTTAACTGCGAGCCTAGCTTAAACTGTGTTTAGTAAATTTTAAAACTTTAGTTAAAAATAAACTTAATAACATTTTTTTTGTTATATTTTCAAAGCAAATTCAACTCTATGATTTAAATAAAGAAACAGAAAAATGAGTTTAGTTTTAATGAAGTCTTGTAGGCTTTTAGGTTGCTTATAAATTCCAGTTAAACTCTGTTTTTGATTTAAAGAATGTTTAACTATGTTTATGTATATTACCAATTAGTTTACAAATTTGCAGTTAAATCTTCAATAATTTAAATAAATAACTAACCTCAATATCTATTAAATTTAAACATGGTTTACTTAGCTCTTTCTTCATAGAAAATTCTTGCTATAATGATTTACACTAACTTAAATAATCGTTTTTTTTAATGATGATAAATTATTTATAACTCTTTAACTAGCTGGTTCGTTTAGTAACAGTTTAACTAGTAAAATATTCCTTACTTTTTTAACCAATTTTCAATGCTAAAGCAAACGTTTTATGATCAATCCCTGAAGTTAAACCGACTTTAAATTGGTTGTAATCCTGTTGTAAATATAAGACTTAGTTATGACTAATATTTTTTAGATTTTGTAAACTATTCTTTGTTAAATAAAGGCTATATACTAGGCTGTTACAAAAGTACAAAAAACAAATACATCAATACATTTACTTTTTTTCATTTGCTTGCTTTATTCGATCCTCTCTTTATAAAGTAAAATGCTCTTTCTCTTATAAAATACAAACACAATAAATATTGTCTTTATACTAAATAAGTACAATAAGTGTTAAAGAATACGAATATGCACGTGTTTGGAGAGACAGTTGTTAAACTACTTATTGAAATACTCGAGTATTTTGCAAGTTTTATTTTATTTGTATGAAATTGGAAAAATATTACAGGAGAAGAAAAAGACTAAAAACAAAATGCATATCGTTAGTTGAAATGCAAAATATGTAATGTTGCATATTAAAATAGAATTATAGAATTAAATCCCAATATTTTTATTAATTAAAATGTCTTTGTATTTTTATCGAAAATAATAAAAACTGTAACTTTTTCATAGACATTTTTGTACTAAGCATTTTTCTTAATTTAGGCATTTTTTAAACATTAGTTACGTTTTTTTTTGGAATTTCAACTAACGATTTGCGTGTTAAAAATAAAAAAAAATATATTTTATTAAAACAAAATAAAAATAACTTCAAAATTCAATTGCTTAATATCCTATTTAATGTCCATTATCTATCCATTAATCTTCTAGTTCATTTACCTATTTCATGGGAAAGATCACAACGATTTAAAAAAAAACGATGCAAAAAATACAAATTAAACAACCATAACCATTGCTTGCATTTACTTTTGGAGAAATAAAAAATGAACACGGAAATTTTTGAATTAATATATGAAATGTAATCTATTAAAACAATTGTTATGAACAAAATTAGAAAAAACTATAATTTATATTTGTAACATTTGAAATAAAAATTGTATTGTTACATTGAAAAAATTTCGCACTTGTTGTTTCTTCTGTAGAACATTTTAGTTCTTAGTTTTTCAAGTTTTAGCATATTTTGAAATTCATTTTCTGGCAACACTGATCTATACGTACACAGACTCTCATTTATTTGTAATTAAATGAGAGTGATTTGTACAGCATACTTTACGGTGGTATATTATACAGAAATTACCTAGGACTGAAATTTTGTATGGGATTTCGGAAAAAATTTTGTCCTATCAAAATTCTGAGTCCATATTCGGATTCAGCGTGTGGGTTTACGGTGAATAGGTGTTTCCAGCCCAATCGGACGGCAAATTTAGGAGAAAAATGCAAAAAACATAAAATCTTTTATTAATAGAAAATTCATTTTAAACATCTACATATACATACACAGACTCTCATTTATTTGTAATTAAATGAGAGTGATTTGTACAGCATCCTGTACGGTGGTATATTATATAGAAATTACCCAGGACTGAAATTTTGTATGGGATTTCGGAAAAAATTTTGTCCTATCAAAATTCTGAGTCCATATTCGGATTCAGCGTGTGGGTTCACGGTAAATAGGTGTTTCCAGCCCAATCGGACGGCAAATTTAGGAGAAAAATGCAAAAAACATAAAATCTTTTATTAATAGAAAATTCATTTTAAACATCTACATATACATACACAGACTCTCATTTATTTGTAATTAAATAAGAGTGATTTGTACAGCATACTTTACGGTGGTATATTATACAGAAATTACCTAGCACTGAAATTTTGTATGGGATTTCGGAAAAAATTTTGTCCTATCAAAATTCTGAGTCCATATTCGGATTCAGCGTGTGGGTTCACGGTAAATAGGTGTTTCCAGCCCAATCGGACGGCAAATTTAGGAGAAAAATGCAAAAAACATAAAATCTTTTATTAATAGAAAATTCATTTTAAACATCTACATATACATACACAGACTCATTTATTTGTAATTTAATGAGAGTGATTTGTACAGCATACTTTACGGTAGTATATTATACAGAAATTACTTAGGACTGAAATTTTGTATGGGATTTCGGAAAAAATTTTGTCCTATCAAAATTCTGAGTCCATATTCGGATTCAGCGTGTGGGTTCACGGTAAATAGGTGTTTCCAGCCCAATCGGACGGCAAATTTAGGAGAAAAATGCAAAAAACATAAAATCTTTTATTAATAGAAAATTCATTTTAAACATCTACATATACATACACAGACTCATTTATTTGTAATTTAATGAGAGTGATTTGTACAGCATACTTTACGGTAGTATATTATACAGAAATTACTTAGGACTGAAATTTTGTATGGGATTTCGGAAAAAATTTTGTCCTATCAAAATTCTGAGTCCATATTCGGATTCAGCGTGTGGGTTCACGGTAAATAGGTGTTTCCAGCCCAATCGGACGGCAAATTTAGGAGAAAAATGCAAAAAACATAAAATCTTTTATTAATAGAAAATTCATTTTAAACATCTACATATACATACACAGACTCATTTATTTGTAATTTAATGAGAGTGATTTGTACAGCATACTTTACGGTGGTATATTATATAGAAATTACCCAGGACTGAAATTTTGTATGGGATTTCGGAAAAAATTTTGTCCTATCAAAATTCTGAGTCCATATTCGGATTCAGCGTGTGGGTTTACGGTGAATAGGTGTTTCCAGCCCAATCGGACGGCAAATTTAGGAGAAAAATGCAAAAAACATAAAATCTTTTATTAATAGAAAATTCATTTTAAACATCTACATATACATACACAGACTCTCATTTATTTGTAATTAAATGAGAGTGATTTGTACAGCATACTTTACGGTAGTATATTATACAGAAATTACTTAGGACTGAAATTTTGTATGGGATTTCGGAAAAAATTTTGTCCTATCAAAATTCTGAGTCCATATTCGGATTCAGCGTGTGGGTTCACGGTAAATAGGTGTTTCCAGCCCAATCGGACGGCAAATTTAGGAGAAAAATGCAAAAAACATAAAATCTTTTATTAATAGAAAATTCATTTTAAACATCTACATATACATACACAGACTCTCATTTATTTGTAATTAAATGAGAGTGATTTGTACAGCATCCTGTACGGTGGTATATTATATAGAAATTACCCAGGACTGAAATTTTGTATGGGATTTCGGAAAAAATTTTGTCCTATCAAAATTCTGAGTCCATATTCGGATTCAGCGTGTGGGTTCACGGTAAATAGGTGTTTCCAGCCCAATCGGACGGCAAATTTAGGAGAAAAATGCAAAAAACATAAAATCTTTTATTAATAGAAAATTCATTTTAAACATCTACATATACATACACAGACTCTCATTTATTTGTAATTAAATGAGAGTGATTTGTACAGCATACTTTACGGTGGTATATTATACAGAAATTACCCAGGACTGAAATTTTGTATGGGATTTCGGAAAAAATTTTGTCCTATCAAAATTCTGAGTCCATATTCGGATTCAGCGTGTGGGTTCACGGTAAATAGGTGTTTCCAGCCCAATCGGACGGCAAATTTAGGAGAAAAATGCAAAAAACATAAAATCTTTTATTAATAGAAAATTCATTTTAAACATCTACATATACATACACAGACTCTCATTTATTTGTAATTAAATGAGAGTGATTTGTACAGCATACTTTACGGTAGTATATTATACAGAAATTACTTAGGACTGAAATTTTGTATGGGATTTCGGAAAAAATTTTGTCCTATCAAAATTCTGAGTCCATATTCGGATTCAGCGTGTGGGTTCACGGTAAATAGGTGTTTCCAGCCCAATCGGACGGCAAATTTAGGAGAAAAATGCAAAAAACATAAAATCTTTTATTAATAGAAAATTCATTTTAAACATCTACATATACATACACAGACTCATTTATTTGTAATTAAATGAGAGTGATTTGTACAGCATACTTTACGGTGGTATATTACACAGAAATTACCCAGGACTGAAATTTTGTATGGGATTTCGGAAAAAATTTTGTCCTATCAAAATTCTGAGTCCATATTCGGATTCAGCGTGTGGGTTCACGGTAAATAGGTGTTTCCAGCCCAATCGGACGGCAAATTTAGGAGAAAAATGCAAAAAACATAAAATCTTTTATTAATAGAAAATTCATTTTAAACATCTACATATACATACACAGACTCATTTATTTGTAATTTAATGAGAGTGATTTGTACAGCATACTTTACGGTGGTATATTATATAGAAATTACCCAGGACTGAAATTTTGTATGGGATTTCGGAAAAAATTTTGTCCTATCAAAATTCTGAGTCCATATTCGGATTCAGCGTGTGGGTTCACGGTAAATAGGTGTTTCCAGCCCAATCGGACGGCAAATTTAGGAGAAAAATGCAAAAAACATAAAATCTTTTATTAATAGAAAATTCATTTTAAACATCTACATATACATACACAGACTCTCATTTATTTGTAATTAAATGAGAGTGATTTGTACAGCATACTTTACGGTAGTATATTATACAGAAATTACTTAGGACTGAAATTTTGTATGGGATTTCGGAAAAAATTTTGTCCTATCAAAATTCTGAGTCCATATTCGGATTCAGCGTGTGGGTTCACGGTAAATAGGTGTTTCCAGCCCAATCGGACGGCAAATTTAGGAGAAAAATGCAAAAAACATAAAATCTTTTATTAATAGAAAATTCATTTTAAACATCTACATATACATACACAGACTCATTTATTTGTAATTAAATGAGAGTGATTTGTACAGCATACTTTACGGTGGTATATTACACAGAAATTACCCAGGACTGAAATTTTGTATGGGATTTCGGAAAAAATTTTGTCCTATCAAAATTCTGAGTCCATATTCGGATTCAGCGTGTGGGTTCACGGTAAATAGGTGTTTCCAGCCCAATCGGACGGCAAATTTAGGAGAAAAATGCAAAAAACATAAAATCTTTTATTAATAGAAAATTCATTTTAAACATCTACATATACATACACAGACTCATTTATTTGTAATTTAATGAGAGTGATTTGTACAGCATACTTTACGGTGGTATATTATATAGAAATTACCCAGGACTGAAATTTTGTATGGGATTTCGGAAAAAATTTTGTCCTATCAAAATTCTGAGTCCATATTCGGATTCAGCGTGTGGGTTCACGGTAAATAGGTGTTTCCAGCCCAATCGGACGGCAAATTTAGGAGAAAAATGCAAAAAACATAAAATCTTTTATTAATAGAAAATTCATTTTAAACATCTACATATACATACACAGACTCATTTATTTGTAATTAAATGAGAGTGATTTGTACAGCATACTTTACGGTGGTATATTACACAGAAATTACCCAGGACTGAAATTTTGTATGGGATTTCGGAAAAAATTTTGTCCTATCAAAATTCTGAGTCCATATTCGGATTCAGCGTGTGGGTTCACGGTAAATAGGTGTTTCCAGCCCAATCGGACGGCAAATTTAGGAGAAAAATGCAAAAAACATAAAATCTTTTATTAATAGAAAATTCATTTTAAACATCTACATATACATACACAGACTCATTTATTTGTAATTTAATGAGAGTGATTTGTACAGCATACTTTACGGTGGTATATTATATAGAAATTACCCAGGACTGAAATTTTGTATGGGATTTCGGAAAAAATTTTGTCCTATCAAAATTCTGAGTCCATATTCGGATTCAGCGTGTGGGTTCACGGTAAATAGGTGTTTCCAGCCCAATCGGACGGCAAATTTAGGAGAAAAATGCAAAAAACATAAAATCTTTTATTAATAGAAAATTCATTTTAAACATCTACATATACATACACAGACTCTCATTTATTTGTAATTAAATAAGAGTGATTTGTACAGCATACTTTACGGTGGTATATTATACAGAAATTACCTAGGACTGAAATTTTGTATGGGATTTCGGAAAAAATTTTGTCCTATCAAAATTCTGAGTCCATATTCGGATTCAGCGTGTGGGTTTACGGTGAATAGGTGTTTCCAGCCCAATCGGACAGCAAATTTAGGAGAAAAATGCAAAAAACATAAAATCTTTTATTAATAGAAAATTCATTTTAAACATCTACATATACATACACAGACTCTCATTTATTTGTAATTAAATGAGAGTGATTTGTACAGCATACTTTACGGTAGTATATTATACAGAAATTACTTAGGACTGAAATTTTGTATGGGATTTCGGAAAAAATTTTGTCCTATCAAAATTCTGAGTCCATATTCGGATTCAGCGTGTGGGTTCACGGTAAATAGGTGTTTCCAGCCCAATCGGACGGCAAATTTAGGAGAAAAATGCAAAAAACATAAAATCTTTTATTAATAGAAAATTCATTTTAAACATCTACATATACATACACAGACTCTCATTTATTTGTAATTAAATAAGAGTGATTTGTACAGCATACTTTACGGTGGTATATTATACAGAAATTACCTAGGACTGAAATTTTGTATGGGATTTCGGAAAAAATTTTGTCCTATCAAAAGTCTGAGTCCATATTCGGATTCAGCGTGTGGGTTCACGGTAGATAGGTGTTTCCAGCCCAATCGGATGGCAAATTTAGGAGAAAAATGCAAAAAACATAAAATCTTTTATTAATAGAAAATTCATTTTAAACATCTACATATACATACACAGACTCTCATTTATTTGTAATTAAATGAGAGTGATTTGTACAGCATACTTTACGGTGGTATATTATATAGAAATTACCCAGGACTGAAATTTTGTATGGGATTTCGGAAAAAATTTTGTCCTATCAAAATTCTGAGTCCATATTCGGATTCAGCGTGTGGGTTCACGGTAAATAGGTGTTTCCAGCCCAATCGGACGGCAAATTTAGGAGAAAAATGCAAAAAACATAAAATCTTTTATTAATAGAAAATTCATTTTAAACATCTACATATACATACACAGACTCATTTATTTGTAATTTAATGAGAGTGATTTGTACAGCATACTTTACGGTGGTATATTATATAGAAATTACCCAGGACTGAAATTTTGTATGGGATTTCGGAAAAAATTTTGTCCTATCAAAATTCTGAGTCCATATTCGGATTCAGCGTGTGGGTTCACGGTAAATAGGTGTTTCCAGCCCAATCGGACGGCAAATTTAGGAGAAAAATGCAAAAAACATAAAATCTTTTATTAATAGAAAATTAATTTTAAACATCTATACCAGTGTTGCCAATTTAACACTTTCAGTGCTAGAGTTAGCATTTTGTTTCTCGAAAATGCATTAAAAACTTTTATCAATAGCTTTAACAAGTTGTCATGTTAACAGCCAGCCATCTGTCGTCCCCCAAATAGTTTTTATTATATCTGTACTTCCTGGCTTTTATTTTGATCCTTTAACTAGGTGTTAATGTTAGTTTGTGTGTCCATCCTATAATTTTGCTTAATTTAGTTCCTTCGGTTATTTTCCTGTCTACTTTAGGCTTTGCCATGTCATCCTGCAAAATTTACTTTTTCTGTTCTGCTCTGCTCCATACGTCTGAGATTAACTTTTCTGATGACTGGTAATTTTTTATTTTTATCAGTTGCTTCTCGTTTTAGTCTAATTATGATTAACACTTTGTGTTGAGTTGTTCCTTGGAATTCATTTGATATTTCTGGGTTGCTTTTCTAAATATTATGGGTAGCAGGGTTTGTGTTTTTAGTTGGCTTTTTTGGTATATGTTGAGATTTAGTATAAGGTAAATGGCCTTAATTAATATTAATAGATTTCATGTGCTTATTTTTTTTTGGTTTTTGTTTTTAAAAGACTTAAGCAAGTGAAAATTATGTAAGATAATTAATATTAAACATGTTTTTGTTGATAGTGCTCAGATTAATGTTAGTAGTCCTATTTACAGCCTTTAAATGAACAGATGTAAGTAAATCTAAAGTCCTACTAGCAGCTTCCTTAAAAAAAAAATTGGTTACTTAACCATTATGTTTGAATTTTTTAGATTAAATTAATGAGTACAGTTCATATCTTTAATTTTATATATGTTCTAATTTCCATAAAAAAAAATCATGTTAAATTTTTTTATATTAACCGTTTTTTCTTTACAGATTTCATGTCAAACTCTGCAGTTTAAAATAAATTTAAACCAACAAAAACTATTTAATAAACCAAGACACTATCACCAAAAAAAACCAGCTACATGTTTACGTAAGTTTCAAGACACTAAATAAACTAATACGGCACTTATAACCATCAAATGAACAATTTCACACTCTAAATGATTTTAAAAATTATATAAAATTAAGCTATTTTTGTTTATTTATCAGGTAATAAAAAAAAATTAACTGATTACCAAAACCAACAAATGCAGAATGTCCCACAGTACCATCATTACAGATTGAACTAAAGCGGCTCTTAAAACTAACAAATAATAAATTTTACTTTTATTAATTTCATATACATTATTAATATTAAACAATTCGACTTTAATTTAATTCAATTAATTAATTAATAAAACATAAAAATATATATAATAAAAATGACAAACAAATACTTTTTATATTTCAACAATCATTGTTTTCTTTCATTAACATATTTTACATATCCAATAACAACCATAATTTAATATTACATAATTTATTTAATAAGAACTGAGTTTATGTTTTTCAATGCATGCAGGAACGGAATGTAAGTAAATGATATTTTGAAGTGATTTAAAAGTAATTTAACTGAATTTAGTTTCTGCTGAGATAAATTGTTGTTGAAATTATTGAAATGAATAAAAATAAAATACAATTATTTAATTTAAATCAAGTAATTAATTAACTAAATGGAATAAATAAAACACATTTTATATGTGAATATTTTTAGTTGTTTTTTTTTCTTTAATTTATTTACGGTTCATATTTAAAGCAATAATGTTTTTGTATGGTTTAAAAAAATTTTAAAGTATGTAGTTTGTTTTTTTTAATATATAGATACCAAGTTAATTTACTAGAAACTGAAATAATTATTTTTCAACAATTATCATCATTATAATAATGTAATTTTCTCCTTTCTAATATTCATTTACTGTGTCCTTGTGAATTGTTACCAAATAACAAACATACTTCAAGGGCTTTTTCGGAATACTAGTATTGCCATTCATCTTTCTGTTAAGAGACAAATATAAATAGATTCGTTATTTAGGATTTATAATTTAGAATAGCTAGATAATAATTGTATTTTTAACTTAGCTTGTTGAGTTGTTACTACTTGTTTTAATGTTAAGATCAGACCCATTTCCAGATGCTTCCTCCTTCAATAGTGTAGCTGAAATGGAAATTTTGAAAGAACAAATTAGTTTTGAAAATTTTGCTGAAATACGTTGTTTAATAAGTTTGTATATGTAGGAAAATTTTTATAGTTTTTATGTTTATCTTGATTTGGTTTCATATTTCTGACTACTTTATGACAACTAGACTTGAAAATGTTTAGAATTCTTAAGTTAATGTTATTCTTATAACAGGACTGCTGACTTAGAAAGTTCTTTCCTGGGCAAAGAAAACTTCCGGTCGTTGCATTTGTCGCTGATTTGAAAGGACAATATTTTCCCGGGCGAAACCCGGGTAGTTCGAAGATCCCATTGTCGTGACAACTATATTTTCATTAGTGAATCATCGTCGATGGAATATTTGTAACCGAGACTATTTATAGACGATACTATTTACATACCAGACTATAGATCAAGCTTGCTAAAGATAAAATAAATATGATTAAAAATGCTTTGTTACAAAGGTTTGGCGATTTAAATAGATGATAATTACAGCGACACTTTTACACTTTGTTTTCGATATGATCACGAAAAGTTAATTTGGCACCAGGGTTTTATAAATAAATTTCCAAGAACCATTTTAAATTAAAATTATAACCAAAACAATACAAATTAGTGCATACTTATATTATGTTTATATTGCAAATTTTATACTTTTAGCTAAAATAATCTTTAAACTTCTTTTTACCAACAGACAGCAAACTCAGCTTTTAACTAAACCTTCAAATGCTTCATCTTTATGCTCCATTTCAGCGTACTAATTACCAGGACATGTAATCCAGCAACGCAAACATATAAAATTCATACACCAACAAACACTCTCTTCTAATATTACATCAGAAACAGTAAACAAATTTCCATAAGTTGATAACAAAAGTTACCATCCATTCATGGTGTGTTGTTGTAAACAAACGGCAGCCAGCAACAACAACAATGTGATATTGCACAAACAATGTCAGCAGTAGCAATAACAACTGAAATATATCAAGCGACAATAATATTAGCAACAACAATGATAGTTACGCAAATTTACTTTAGTAGCATCCGTTTTGCATATTGTGAAAATATTTCATATTCCTCACTGTGCCCATACCTCGCGCACAATGGTCATTTACATATGTACATATGTATATTCGGCTAATTGCTGGCTTGACTGTATATATTGTATTTTGGTTGTTTGTGTTTCAATATAAATGTAGAGGTGTGGGTTAAAGTATTGGCTTTAAAAGTTCTAGAATATTTAAGGGCCTAATAGTAGATTTAAATACTTTTCGCTTAAAAAAATTAAACATATCGTTTCATTGAAACTCTTACCATTCCAAAAGTTTGTTAAAAACTGCAGCTCTTTTCATTTATAACTTTAATTAATAAATACATACATACATATATTATAACTATACAATATTTCCCTTTAATTATTGTCTTTTAGCATAATTTCATGGTTCTAAAGCGTAAATCTCTAATATTTTCTTATAAACTATAGTTTTGCTCCCTTAATTTTAAAGCTAACGAATTTATTAATGCCTTTACCCAATGTTCGCTGTAGTACGTGATAATAGTACATAAAAGAAAGCATACTTTCAGGCATTGTTCTTTTTTCCGCTACGCCATATAATGGTTTACTCTGTACACATGTATTCATCGTTATTTTCGTGTACAGGAGTGTGTGTTTGTGTGTGTATGACTGCATATGTCCTATTATTGTTGTAGGTTATGTTATGATGGCGGCGCGTCATCATTTTGTTGTTTTACAAATTACAACATTATATTCGCAGCAAAAGAGGAACGTTTTGAATATAAAAAATAATAAGCTTTAGAGGAATTACCGTTAGTAGTTCTACGCTACATATGCCATATTGTTGCTGTTGTAGTTGTTGTTGTTAAGTTAGAGCCTCCTTTTAAATGTTTAGGTGGTATTCCTATTAATGTTACCAAAGCTCTTCAACACATAAAATGAGTTAAATTAACTGGGTAAACAAAAACTAAGGAAAGGCAACAGAAAGACTTGGTATTAAACGTATCCTAAACAAATAGACCGCCAAAGCAATTAATTGTGTTTAGTTTTAAAAGAGTAAGAAGTATCCTTTGTGGCTACAAACAAACAAGAACTTTTTGAAATTTCTAAAAAAAATATACAAATTGTTTTAAACAACAACACAAATTTCACGGTCAGCGTTTATTTAAAGCAATTAACATTTTACTGTAAAAAATTTTAAACCGTAAGAAATTGTAATTGCGGGGAAGGGTCGGTCTAAGCATCATTATAGAGTTGTGGGTTATTCTACAATCTCAGCAGTTTGCTATTTAGCAGAAATATTTGGTAAATGTGGCCAGCTACTATTTTTAAAACAGGTATTTATTTCTATATGTTTGTGCGATTATAACAATGTCGCGTGTTTATAAACTTATTTTCTTTTATTAGTTTTAATTTGTGTCGAGGAAATTGTTGCTGCAATTAGGCCACCATCAATAGCGCAAGAAAAAACGTAAATTTTGAGTAATTTAAAAAGTACTCGTATACATTTTTTGTGTTGTACATACAGCTAAATGTTAATAATATACATTAAAGCCAAAACATCGACAAAAACAATTTAAGGTTATACCAAAGTAGTGAAACACAATATTTATTGATTGATTGTACAATGTACTATACTTACTTCACTTATTACACAAATTGTTTCTGTTTTAATTCATATACAAAATTTGTTTCCAACTAAAATTAAGTTTGTTATATGAAACGATCAATATGTCAGTCAAGAAACATTTTTGGGTATACTATTCAACTAGAGACCCCATTGTCATCAAATATTCATACAGATCTGGCTATAAACATTTCTTAAATCATTTTTGTGAATTTTCAAGAAATCTAAAAATATTAAGTAATTCGTAAAGTGAAGTAAAATTTGCAATTTTCCGAAAGTTTCTTTCTTAAATATAGAAAAGATAAGATTATTGAAAAATTTAAACAATATTAAAATAAATTTAAAAAAGTAATTTTTTCAAAAATTATATAAATTACAAAAAATTTATAATTTTTGCAATTTTCTAACTTAAATGTAGAAAGGAGAAAATTTTTCAATTTTAAAGAAATTTAAAAAAAGTACTTTTTTACTACTATTAGTTAAAGGAAGTAAAAGTGAGAGAAACTTAAATTTTTTTACTTATATATAGAAAATTTAAACAAACGATGTGTTAAAGCAAAAATTATAAACTGCCTGTAAATTGCCCATTTTGACAGAAATGCATAATTACATACATATGTATGTATCGTACAACTATACAGAAAAAAATAAAAATGAGTGTCAATTAAAATATTTGTGGAATCAATTAAAAATTTAATTGAAATCGGACCTGTAAATAAAATGCTAGTATCAATTCAAAAAAAATGTGAGATTTAATTGAAAATATCAGAAAAAGTAATTGAATCAATTAAAATTTTAATTGAAAATTATTTTAAAAACAATTAAAGGTTTAATTGAAAAAAAAACATGATTTTTTTCTGTGTAAGAAGTACACTGCAAAATACATACCGTCTAAAACCAGCATAAAAAAAATCACCTTTTACTAAATTTATGATGCAAAACAATGTATACCAGGCGTTAAAGAACTGTGCTTAGACGGGCATTGTACATGATTTTTACATTTATTGTTTTTAATTTGTAAAACTTTAAGCCACAAAGTTTAAATATAAAAACATAATTGCACTTTAGACCAGCTCACTTTAGTGTATGTTGGAAACAGGTGACGTTAAAAATTCACATGCAGCAAGGAACAGGTAAAAGTGACCAGACTTTGTATTAATGTTCTTGCACAATTTGTTTACACGAAATATTCAAATAAAACATATGTATGTATGAAGTTATCAAATTACATTCCACAGTTAATGTTAGTAAGAAGACTATTGTGAATGTATTAAATCAATCACCCCTATCGTGAATAAAAATTTCACATGAAACTTGTTCCCTTTTATTTTTTTAACATTGAATTTTAATAGCAAAAATGTGAAAAGGGAACAAATTTCATGTGGAATTTTTATTCGCGATAGGGGTGAGTAAGTTTTATAAAGTTGCCATATGGTTAGCAGAAAAAAGTAGTTTTATTTAAACGATCAGAAGCTGATGAATTCAAAGTAAAACGTTACGTTTTAAATGAATTCATGAATTCAAACATCCCGTTTCGCCGTTCATCTGGCTACTTTAACAATTTCTACTGTAATAAACCTACACAGCACAAACTTCTCAAACTATTAAACTCAAATGAATTTTACTGGAAAATTGTTTTTTATTATTTTTTGCAAAATAAAGGAATGAAAATACAAAAAAAAAAATAAAGCAATACCTGAGAAAAACTTTTTTACAATTTTTGTATCAACAAAAAGCAACACGTGAAATATTTTGAATTGAATTGTAGCAAGAGTTTAAGGAGGTTTCGAGATACCAATGAGCAGAAGTTTTCATACATTCCATCAGGTACAGTCACAAATGAATTTCTTACTCCAACGTACATTCATACATATAAATGTTTTATATTGTAAATATTCAGCATATAACGCTTCAGTGCACCCATTAACTCACCACTCTCCAATAAATTCAAGCCAATTCAACAATAATTGATTAAAAACGTATGATTTTTTATTTATTTGTAATCAGACAACTTTATTTCTCTTACTATCATTACCAGCATATTTAAATACATAGTTTAACGCTGACATCAATTATCATGCCCCAAACTTAGCCATAATCAAAAATGAACTGTGTGATACTGTGATAATCAATAATGAACTGTGGTTTAGTATATTAGTTGGCTGAAAAGGGTTGGATTGAAAGGCTTAATATCTATAAGAGACTTGTCATATTTTAAGTGGCAAATTTGCATAATAATAATTAAAAGCGGTTTTAGTAAAAAAAAACTGTAAAAACGGTTTCAGGAAAAAGTAAAAAAAAAACTGTAAAAATGGTTTTAATAAAATCCATTTTAGTAAAAACGGTATTAGTGAAAATGGTTTTAGTAATAACGATTTTAGTGAAAACAATTTTAGTAAAGAAACGGATTTAGTAAAAACCGGGGTTTCGTAAAATCAAACGGTTTTAATAATAAAACGGTTTAAGTAAAAAAACGGGTTTGATTAAAAATGGTTTTAACAAAATAAAACGATTTTAGTAAACAACAACAAAAAACAAAAGTTTTAGTTAAAGAACGGTTTTAGTGAAAAAAGGATTTAGTAAAAGAAACGGCTTTAGTAAAAACTGGTTTTAATAAAAAATGGTTTTAGTAAAAAAATGGCTTGAAAAAAAGGGTTTAGTAATAAAAACTGCTTAAGTAAGAAAAAACTGTTTTTGTGAAAAACAATGATTTTGGCAAAAACGGTTTTAAAAAAAAAATTGGTTTTCGTAAAATGAAACGGGTTTAAAATAAAACGATTTTAGTAAAAACGGTTTTAATTAAAAACTGTTTTAATACAATAAAACGAATTTAGTAAAAAAGGTTTTAGTGAAAAAAGGATTTAGTAATAAAAACGGCTTTAGTAAAAAAATTGTTGGAGTTGTTTCAGTAAAAACGGTTTTTAGTAAAAACGATGTTTTAATAACAACTGTTTCCTTTAAAACGGTTTAAGTAAGAAAAAACTGTTTTAGTGAATAACAATGATTTTAGGAAAAAACGGTTTTTAGTAAAAAAAAATTTGTTCTAGTTTTCATAATAAAACGATTTTAGTAAGAAACGGTTTTTGTTAATAAAACGGTTTTTAGTAAAAAACTGGTTTAGTAAAAAACGGTTTTAATTAAAAAAGGTTTTGGTAAAAAACGGTTAGTAGAAAAACAATGTTTATTAATTAAAAGATTTTTAGAAAAACTTTTTATTTTTTTAACGAAAAACTGTTTTTGAGTGAAATACGATTTTTAGCGAAACAGTTCATTTTTGTGAAAAACGGTGTTAAGTGAAATAACGCATTTTTGAGAATAACGTTTATTGCTAAAACAGATTCTTTAGTAAAAATTAAATAAATTACCGGTTTATGTTTTTAGTGAAAAGTGAGTTATTTAAAATAAAAGATTTTCAATGAAAATATAATTAAATATTTTTCTGAAAACCATTTTGAAAACGGAAAATCTTTACAAGCATGACAATGGTTTCGATATTTAAAGCAACACTTTTTATGATCTTTCGGTCGGCTGATTTTGTATAATAACAGGGAAAATTCGGGGCATTCTGACAGGTTTTTATAATGGCAGAGCTGCAAATGTATGCAATTTCCAACTGAGTTATTTGTCTATTCTATAAAATGTGTTTCCTTAGGGAAATCTTGTTTCAGTCTACTAAAATTTTCCAAAATTTCTCTAAGGAAATTACAATTTATTGGCCAGACAAATAACTCACACAAACTGTAATATACATATTTAGTATTTGTTTGGACAAGATACCAAACAAAAAAATATGAACAAGAATTACGCTTAACATAATGTTGTCAAAGTCATTGAGTGACCTTTGGCTTTTATGTGAGAGATTGACAATGTTTATTTTTATATAAACCCTTCTGATAATTTGTTCATTCAGCCGTAAGGCTGGGCATCACAGGATTGTGGGTTTTTTTTCTACTTCTAATCTAACTTATAAAATTACTAAATTTGCTTGATTATAAAATGAAGATTAAATTAAAATTATTATGAGGGTTTGTTGTCATAAGTTTTTAAGGGCCAATATAAGTTACACGTGTCCTTAAATTAAAGCAATGTAAATCATGAAATTTGATATCTCAGAACAACACAACACAGATTTAATGTGTTTATGCTGTGAATATTATGTGTTAAGTAGTATACGAGTACATATACATACATTTTCATTGTTAATGGCAAATAAACAAATAAACCTGGTCTGCAAAATTAAATTAGATTTGTTAAGTTTCATTAATTAGTGTCACTTTAAATTAAGTTAAGATTAGATAAGGAAAGCAGAAAATCTTTGAAAACCTATAGACACAAATATAAAGCTTTTAACGTAAACAAGGGCGTAGAAAAATCGTACAAAGGGGGCTAAAACGCACAACACATGCCTATCGATGTTAAACAAATTTCGATTATTATGAAATAATAACTAGCTACTCTACTAATAAAACCTTTATAAATTAATATTATTGGTTTGTTTAATTCCTCAAAAGAGTCAGTGAGTCAGTCAGTCCTTTCAATCACTCACCTCAATTATTTGCTGTAAAAATATTTATACATAATTCTAAAAATAGTTTCAATCTAACATTGGAATTATGCCACAAGATGGTTTTTTGACACACAAACTTACTTCTTTCTAGCATATGATTACAAAATGTGACATTTTCTATACAAACAAAATCGAATCAAATCAACTGAATGACGACTGACGGACGGTTTTGCCTGCCATAAAATGCAATAAGTACGTACCAAACGGCTTAAATGACTAAAATCGAAATTGAATGTTTAGCGAGTGGATGGAGGTGGTGGTGATAGTAATGATGTTGATGCTAAGTTTAATTTAAATGGATCTACAGATACTAAGGGTGTCCTCCCAAAGGATTTGTTTATATAAATCGAATACAATTTAATTCAATTTTTAATAGTAAATAAAAAAAAATGTATAGAAATGTATACTTTATTTTTATAATGGACAGTTTTATTTTGAAAACAAAGCCGTTTTCCACTCAAAAACTATTTACCTTTATTTGACCATTTTTACGAAAACTGTTTCTTTACAACCGGCTAGATATGGTATCAAATTAACCTCAATTACTATTGAATATGTTTTTAAAATATATTTTCTCTGCAGTATATATACATTAAAATGCTAAAAATACAATGATTTTAAAAAAGGGCAGTAAAAGTGCAACATTTTTGCCCTGAAAACTACGTTTTCGAACGGGCCATATATTAAAACAAATTAAAGTCTTTTACAAAAAAAACCATTGCTATTGAATATGCCTTTTAAATTCATTTTCACTGTAATAAATATCTTTTATAAATTCAAAAAAATACGATATTCTTCAAGAGCCAGAAAAAGGGCAACATTTTCTGCCAAAAAGAAAACAATAAAAGTTTCTGCGATTTTTGTATTTAAACTTTTAATTTATTTTTAGACTCAAATAAGTATTAAAGCGCGGCACATAAAACAGTTTTAACTAAAACCTTTTAGTGTTAAATGCCAAACTTTTTGAAAGCAGGGCAGAAAAAGTGCAAAAGAAGGCATAAGTTTTTAAGTTTTCTTTAATTTTAAAGGTCTACCCTAACAATATCTAATTGTATTAGATGCTTTGCTTTTTGCCAACTTAACGAACCATAATATAATTAAATTACAATTTACATACATATCAACACATACACATCAGTAACATTAAATGCATTTAGAAACATTTCGTTACGAATGATTCCCAACAGAAGTGCTAAAATAATTAGCACTTAGCAACTGTTTATTAATAACAATAGAAACAAAATTAAAGTTAAATTAAAAAATGTAAAATGTGAATTGTTCATGTTTTTTGTTAGGAGTAGAAGGAATATTTCTTAATATTATTACAGAAATATATAAAGAATTAAACAATATTCTTTTTAGAAGCCATTAGCTTTAAAATTATCTATTTATATACTAAGTTTGTTAGTTTGATGGCTATCTTTTGCAATCCGAACAAAATCTATCAAAACAATTGTTTTGAAAGCAAATGGTCTGCCATCAGCTGGAAAATTCAAAGAAATAACAAAAATACTGTAATATGCAACTAAATATTAGTGCCATTTCACATGCTTCAGTTTTAGCTGACCAGTTTTTGTTCAATTCTGTTTTACACTTGCCATTTCATTCACACACTTCAATACAATTTTCGTACTTTTTAATACAAATCGACATGCAGAAAGAAAAAAAAAACAAAAGGAATTAAGAAAATTGACTTGTTTGACGGTACTTTTATTGTATCCCTTTTATTCGCATCCAACAATACTTGCCTGAACGAGCCAGAATTGAAAAGAGTGAAAGCGGACTTAATAAATAAAAATATGACATATCTATCTATCTATTGAAGAAAAGTGTGACATCTTGCCACAAAATCCAAATTGTTAAAAAAAACTTCAAATTTTCAGCTAATTTTGACATGCAATAGAACATTTTCATCTGCAAAGAGACAGATTTAAAAAATTATGACATGAATACTAAAACTCTTGTTATTCATAATTAAATTTCTACTTTATCAAAACTGAATTTGTTTAGAACCCCTTATAAAAAAAATTAGAAGAAAATTTAAAGGTTTTTATTTATTTTAAACTTTTGTCTCTTTAAGAACAAACTAATCTGTTTTAAATTCGTTTGCATAAGAAACCATAACCACAAATTTCTTTTGAAAATCTTAACTAAATTAAAGAGTGTTTGTTTGTTTATTTGTTTGTTCACACTAATTTTGGAAACAGAATTTATTTAACAAATTCTTCTACTTTTTTTTGTTACACTTAAATATTTCCACATGTTATAATTAAAGAAATTAAATTTCTAAATAATTAATATTACATATACGCCAGGTCCCACATGTTCTCTCGCTCTCTCTCGCTTTTTCATTCAAAACACTGCCATATACAAAATTGTATTACTGCTGCTGGCGGGTTGGTTGTTGAGAGGGAGGTATTTTCAGGTGATTATTAAATATTTAATGAAGTTTAAATTGAAACAGACATTGTTTAAAGGTTTATTAAAAAACAAAAATTTTACTACTTAGGTACGTACATATGTACATATGTATATATACAAGAAATAATGTTTTAAAAAATAATTTAAATAAAAAAATAAAGCTAATAACATAATGGTTTCTAGTTAGGGGGCTAAAGCAAAAAATATATAGTATATAGTCGTATGTACCTGTATATAAGTGGCATGTGTTATATATAAACCTACATATAAAATATAAAGACAGACAGAAGAAAGACAGCCGCACGAAAAGACTGTCATATAACATAAAGCAAAGTAATGTAAAATTAAATAAACCAAAAAAAATGGAGAAAAACATTACAAATTTACCCTAGGGCTACGAAAAAAAGTGTGTGTGCTGCAGAAATATTTGCGACAGAGGTTCCCAACTATATATATTTTTTTTAATAACAAGAAACTAAAGAATTCACTAGAAGAACGATCTAATCTTCTTATGACTCTTACGACTGAATTAAACATACAAAAAGACATAATGCCTTGCAATTGTAAATCTAAAAGACGGAAATCCATAAAACTAAAAACGATGCTCAATTCTTTTGCCAACTCTTAATAAACAATTTTCTATGCTATCCATATTGTTTCCTGCATGAAAAAATGTCATTTAATAGATGTCTACATTGCAAGTTCATATATCGTATAAAAAAAGTTTTTGCAATTTGTTGCAAAATAAAACCTTCGGAATCCCTGTTTCATTCAACATTTTCCATTATATATTTCTGATTTTACTTTTCTATACAAGTACGCTTAAAATGTATGTTTATATTTGTGTAGTATATAAAATAGCATTTTGTTAACATTTATATAAAAAAAAATGTAAACAAATGCTTTGAAAATTTAAAAATAAAAACATTTACTTTTTAACATTTTTTTGTCCTTCTGTTAATAAAAAGATTTCATTTTGCTTTTATTTCTGAGGAAAGAGTTAATAGAAAATATTATTTGAAAAGACCTTAATCATTATTAAAGGAAAAACAACTACTGGGAATTTATGCTGAAATACAAAAAAAAAAACAAAACAAAAACATTTTTATAAACAATAAATAGATTATTTTTAAAATAAAAATGGCTATATTTATAAAGGCATATAAATGCATTATATCTCTGAAAAGGGTAAAATTTAATATTCAACAAAAGTATTTTCTAATCATGTTAATTTAATCTTAAGTTTTGTTTTAAATATTTTTGAAATGAAGACATATAATTAAACTTCTGATGACGTGCACATAAATAATGAGTTCTTTAAAAAAAAAATACCAAAAACTTCAAAAGTACTTTTATATTTTTGTTACTTTTTTAAGAAAACCTAATAACTTTATGATAGAAAACAATAGCTTAAAAATGTATTTCAATAAAGCATTATTAGTTTAATGGTAAAAATTTTAAATTTAATGGATTAAAAATCCAAAATGTATTTTTTTTGTTTTATATATTTATTTAAGTTATAGAAAAAGTTTTTATTAAAAAAATATGTATATTATATTTTATGTTTTACATTAAAAAAAATCAAAAAGTACTTTTATAATTTTGGTACCAAAGGAGCTAAAATTTTTTTAAAAGTACTTCTGGTGTAACTTATTTTAAAAAGCTAAAAGAAGTGTTTTTAGTTTTATGGTTAAATTGAAAATTGAAAGAGTACTTTCCAAAAGTACCAATTATCAAAAAAGTACTTTTTAAAATTCCCAATTTTTCTTCTTTTTTTGCTTTGAAAATAATAATTTCTTAATCACCCCTATCTTGAATAAAAATTCCACATGAAATTTTTTCCCTTTTATTTTTTAACATTGAATTTTAATAGGAAAAATGTGAAAAGGCAACAAATTTCATGTGGAATTTTTATTCACGTAGGGGTAAATATAAAAAAGCAAACGCAAAAAAAATAAAATAAATATACGGGCCGCCTCCGTATTGTATGTCTTGTCTTAGCAAGTCACATACAATTTAAAATTTTTCGAACATGCCTGCAAATATTCAATGTAACGAGCACCTTGCTAAAGAGCTTCGGCTATCAAATAGCTTAGTCAATTAACAAAGCCCAGGCGGGTTGTCAGCACACATGCCCCGATTGCCACCACTCCCATACATTTCCTGAGCACATACATAGCAGCACCTAGTGGTTGTCTGAAATTTGCAAACAAACATCAGATTTTAAACCAACTAACTTGAACCTCAAAAGGACCACACTAATTTTCAGTTAGCGTACAAATCCCCAGGCTTCTAAATGACCCATGGTGCTAGATAGAGTTTGAAGTTTTATTTGGTAAACAACTAGACCCTATCCAGTTTAATGCTCATGCTAGCTTGTAATAGCGTCAAGGTGATGGCATTACACCAAAACAAATTAGCCATTTGGGCTACCATAATTCATAGTTCTCATCAAAGACATTTTACTTCATTAACAGTAAAATTTAAAATCAATATTTTATTTGCAGTTTTAATTACTGCCAAATGTAACCTCGTAAAAGAAAAATTCCTTAAATATATTTTTTTTTGTAATTTCATTAAAATAAATCTTTCTCCCTCCCGTCTTGTTATACGAGTATCTTCACTTTTGTTACTTCTTTAACTCAATCAAATATTCTGTTTTATTATACGAACAAACCTATTAAATTATAATGTTACTTTCAGATTACCTATACTATATTATCCAAAAACTTAATTTCATTTTTGTTTCTCATTTTACAACGTACGAGTACATACTGATTTTAATGGTATGTTTTCAGCAAAAAAAAAATTTTTTTTGTTACTTATTATTTCAATTATCATTTAAACACAAACTAAACAACTTCTGGCACTTTGTAAATTTAGAATAACCCAACTGAGCAGGGCATGTGAAAAATTTTACAGACCACAGAAATGTCTCACTTCACAAACATTCGAGAGACGCCTAAAGGTACGGTCACACATGTCAAATATTTACTTAGAAATGCGTAACCGCTACTTTTAGCAAAAATCTGTTTGACGATGTTTAACCTTACAAATGTTTTGGAAGAGCAAACATCATCAAATAAAACTAAACTTCTATTGTGATGTGTCTTTAGAAAATTAAATTTTCCAAATAAGCACAGGAATTGCCATAAATTTTATTTAGTAGTTATGTCTTTTTCGTCAAATATTTGCCATGTGTGACCGCACCTTAAGACAAATGATTCGAAAAATAATCAGCAGTCTTTTAGTTTGCGTTAGCAAAACCTTCATATTCAAAGATTCGAGACTGACTATCGCAAACGTTTAAACAAATGTTAAGCTTACGACGCTTATAGTCCACGAATCATTAAGAATATCGATTGAGATTTATTTATTTTTATGTACAAAAATTGTTGATTTTAAAATTGCTCTACAATTTCTCGTAATTAACTTTAAAAAAATGATCGCGAATTATTCGGAATTTAAGAAAATTTCTCAAAAGTTCAAGTACGAGAGCCGAGATTTGTTTACTATTCTTTACAAAGATTCTTCATTTTTCGCTAAAATCAAACATATGCAAACTCTAAAAATTTTAGAAACATTTTTGTGGAGTTTCCCAAATGCCACTAAATTTTCATTGGTTTGGTCGTTTGGGTTGGCCTGCCAGTAAGTGAGTGAATGTGTTTTCAAAAGAGATTGTATGTGTGAGTGTATTTTACAAATCTACACTTCATACATGCCATAGACAACACAGCAGGCAGAAAATTAAAGGAATTTGGAATTGTTGCAAAGAAAATTTAGTAATACTGGCGTTTTTAAATTTTGAATAAATAAAGTGATGGAGCAGCTTGAGTTAGTAGTACAGGGTGAGACAAAAGTCTTTACTGTGTTTAAAGAAAATATAAGTAAGTTTGGTTTTCATAAAAAGTTTATTTGCTCGTTCTTGTGGTGTATATTTCTCCATTATAAATTTTAGACGTCTACACAACACAATGGTCATATAACCAAGATGGTGCGCAATCAAAATGCAATCACCCTGTAAAAACTAATAATATAATAATATAATAATATAATAACTTGTCCACAAATCCCAATGTATCGTTTCTTTTTATTAATGCTCTGTTTTACTTAAACACTAGTCTGCGTTCACACGTTTTAAGATTCTTACTCTGTCGGAAGAATCAAGTTTTGCTTTCTTAAGAAACATTTAACAATAAGACTTGCATTGTGTTAACGTTAAAGAAAGAAAGTTCAAAGAAGAAATAATAAGTATCTTATCAATAACACTGGCAACGTGTGAACACAGACTTAGCTAACAACATGTGACATTAATTTTTTATTTTGGTGCTTTACTGCAATCAGTGAAGTTTTAGTGATAAAAGCAGGCTAATTTTGGGACGACTCTGTTTGGAAGAATCTAATCAGAAAATTTCTTGCCAATAACTTTTTGTAGCTTCATGTTTATGAATTGATTCCTTTATTGTTTTATTTAAGAATTTTTATAAATTTTTGAATATCTTAACAGTCATATGAATACAAACAACTGTAAAAAATCACACTCATTCATGTTCTAAAAAGTCCTTGTTATCGAGGAAGTAAGAAAATCTTACAAGCAGCAAAAAACACACATAAACAGTGGCAAGACAGAAAAAACCCAAAGAAAACAAAACATATAAAATGTTAATACGTTTATGGAATTTAAGGTGAACAGATTGAAGGTCACATTAATATAAAAATAGAAAACTTAATTCATAGAGTAAACCTTATAATCAGATAAAATTACAGTAAGCGAACGTTTTAATAGAAACTTTATATACATACTACAACTACAAAACTACTAATTTCCAATAATAATTCAGCTCGTAAAAGAAACAAGCACCCTTTTATAGTCCACGAGTACCTATTATTTAACTAGATCCTTGAGAAGCAATAGTAAATATTTAAACTCAAGCTACATAAATAAATTAAATAAAAAACTACTAAGCTCTGGCTGAAAAGCTGACTAGTTAGTTTAAACTATTTTGTTCCTAAGCCAAGGTTTAAATCTCTCTCTCTCTCTCTCTCTCTCTGTAAGTAAAAGAAACAGGCGCTGACTTATAGCTCATGAGTAACTATTATTACACTAGTTCATTGAGAATAATACTGCTAATCCTAATAATTAGTTCAGCAAATTGCAATGTCTAGCCAGATTTAGTACCAGATTTGAACCAGTTCGTTTCTAAACTACGTTTTTAATTTCCTTCACTTTACACCTGGTCTTCCCAATTACTTTTGTGCAAACAGCATTTTGTGGCTTCAAACCTACAGAAAGAAACTTACTTTTACTTTATACGTTTTCTTTTTTCACTGTTGTTTCCTTCATGACCTTATACGAAATTGTATGCCTTTGAATTTATCAGATACTTGTTGTTGTTCTTGTTGTCGCTGTCATTAGTTTGCAGTTGGAAAAAAAAGAAACGTTTTTCAATTATCAAGTGCAAGGTAAAATATAAAAATAAAGAGACATAAAAAATAATAATAAATTGTGAAAATAATGTCCTTGTTAAAGGAAGAAGAATTTACGTTATTGTTACATTGATTTTAAACAAAAAGAATGTTTCAACGGAATATTCTTCAAAAACCGTTACAAGCACAAATATTTTGCGTGATTTTTAAGAATAATTCAAATTTAAAAAAAAAACAATAAAACAAAACTTTTTTAATTTATGAGGACACTTTTTGAAATAGAAATTCTTTTTTAAAAATAAACGGATTAAACAGTTCGAAACGGAAATAGTGTCATAGTATTTTATAAAATAGAAGAAGCATTTGTCAGTAAAGAACAGAAATGTTGCAAGAATAAATATTTTATTCAAAAGTAAACACAATGAAAAACTGAAAAATTAAGAAGCACCAACAAAATAAAAACAAGTATGTATTTTTGTTAATTTTCAAGCTCCTTAAGTTTTTTTACTTCAAAAATAGTATTTTCTAAAAAAAACGAAAAAAGTACTTTTTTGTACTCTTTCTAATTAATGTTTATCATGATAAAAACAGACAAAAGTAGCTAAAATACAAACATAAATAAGTTTTTACAGTTTCATGGGTAGATTCAAAATTTTATTGAAAACAAATTCAAAAGTACCAATAATATAAAAAAGTACTTTTTGAGATTTTTAATTCTTTTAAGTTCTAAAGGAAATTTTTACTTTCCAAAATAACTTTTTACCATAAAAAATAAAAAAGTATTTTTATAATTTTGGTACTTTTTTTAAACTATACCAAAGTACCAAAAAAACGAAATATAAAACTTTTTGGAAAACTTTAAACTTAAAATTATTAAAAGAATGAGAATATTAAAAAAGTACTTTTTTAATTTTCATCTTTACAAACCAGGCTTATTTGTAAATACATATGGAGTACTTTTTTTTAAATATCACATTTTTTATATTTTTGAAGTATTTTCTCACTTCAATAAAATATTTTGTAATAAAAATATCGAAAAGTACATTTCATAATTTATCTAATTATTGTCATGAAAAATTAACCGAAAGTAAATTTATTAAAAAACTTTTGTTAAGAAATGTGAGAAAATTATTTGCAGTTAAATTTCCCATATTTTTGTTACAAAACAAAAAAGTACCAAAATTATAAAAATGTCCCTTTTTAGTTTTTGCATCCATTAATGGCCGAATTCTCAGTCATTAGTTAACCATTGGTAAACTAAAATACTAACTATTGTTTAACTATTACTTGTTATTCTTATGGCAAACTAAGCATTGCGAATAAAGAATCATTAGTTAAGCCTTTGTCATTAGCTAACTAAAGACTGTTACTTCGGCCATGTATTTCAGAATTTGTTTTCTAAAAAATTTAAAATTTCAAAAAATATCAATTATGAAACTGAAAAGTGTAAAAATATTTAAATGTACTTTTTTGAGTTTTTCCCCTTTTTATATTATTCTTAGTATGTATTTCTCTTTAAAAGATTTATACTATTTAACGAAAACCCAACAAGTACTTTTTATATATTGGTACTTTTTCGATTTACTACAATTTCGAAGCAAATAAATCAGTTCTTTTATAATATTTAAAGCTATTTAAATTTTGCATATTAAAATTAGCATATTATGTTTCATATTTTTTATTATTACAGTATTCTTAAAAAGTACCAAAAATTAAAAAGTGCTTTTTGTAATTTTTCAGCTTTTTATAGACATTTTGAGTCATTCCCCTTATTGTATTTTGTAATGAAAACTCAAAAAGTAATTTTTAATAAAATCGCTTTATTTTATATTCCGTATTTCAGACTCCTTGAAACTCAATCGCAAAGAAATAAAAAAATAAATATGAACTTTATATAATATACTAAATGTTTGTTTAATTTTTTGCCCATAAATTTATTCTTAAAATTGTTTTATTTATGTTAAATAATGCGCTCGTGTAAAACTGAAAAAATGCATTCGAGCACGCATTTTAGTTGACAAATTTGAACTTTATATGATACACTTTGTACTTTGGTCACAGAACAATTTTATATAATGGATATTGAAAGAGAGAGAGAGCGGCAAATAAATAATAAAATGTTTCCTGTAAATTATCTTCATTCTTCTGGATTTGCCTGCATATTTTTTAATTAAATGTGAATCATTAATATTATTTTTGTTTATTATATACATTCATATTTATGAAGTATCGGGACATAATATACATATAAACATTCTTCATTCGTATTTTTTTTATTTCAAGAAAACTTCTAACGTCACCAAAAAAAATTTTTTTTTTGCTCGTGTGGGGAATTTAAAAAAGTGGTGTTTTTCACCACGTGGTGAGTATAAAAAATCGTGGTGAGTTTTTAGAAATTCACCACAAGCACCGTTATTCGAAATTTTCAAGGTCATTGAAAATGTTCACCCTAAAAGTAAGCAATGTGCTTTTTTTACATACAGTGTTACGGGGTGGTTGCTGAATTAACTAACAAAAAAATGTTCTTCTTCTAAACCTGTAAGTAACTTTTATACCGAAACGTACTGGAAACGAATTAACAATAATAATCAAAACATTCACAATAGCTTAAATGCTTGGGACAGGGTTGTTTATTTTTAGTAGTAAACGTATAAAAACATTTATTTTAAGAATAAAACTATAAATATAATCGTATAGAAAGAAATTTAATTATAATGAAATTAACTGAAATTAAATTACACTAAAGTGTAACTAATTTAAAGGCAGCCTATATTTTAATGAAATTTTAAAGAAAATAAAGAACAATAAAATTTTTTTGGAGATTATTGTTTTTATTAAAAACTTAAGTTTTGCATAACATTAAACACGCATTTTACTGATATCTTAACGTATTGTAATGTATAAAAGCCAGAATCAAACAAATTGAATGTAACATTTGATATTTGAATAAACATGACAAGTTATATTACAACTTAGCCAAGATTAATTTGAGATTAATCATCCATTTTTACTGATGAGTACTGAGTTCATGTTATGAGTTGGACAAAGTTTATTTGCCATAGGATATAAAGGACACTAATTTACTTTATTTCAAGAAAAATTAATACTAAAGTCTATCTGTTATGTTAGAAAACTTTCTCGAACAAAATTTAATATTTAAACAGATAATATAAAAGTCTTGAGGGATTCTTCGACGAGTTCCATGAATTTATGGTTGTTTAACCAATAATTAACAGCTTTTAGTTTTTCTGATACAATTTACATAATCGTACCTAATGAAAAACGAGAGTTAAATGATCTTGGACTAATTATTATTTTTTTATTGAACCAGTAGATTTAAAATACCATTGAAAAGATAAATTATTTTGAACTATACCAGGTTTATAAGAGAACCTAGTAGATTCAAACTATTATTTAAAAGATAAATTACTCTAACTTACCACTAATAGTCAATATATTAGACAATTGTGTCTGGGACTAAGTCTGAGAGTTGCGGGCCTGATTCACGCCAAAAACTCTGGATGATTCTGCAGACAAGACAAGGTTTTGCATTTTAGGACTGAACTTTAAATTAGTCCCAATTACATTAAATTTTTTTTTAAATAGGAGACGAAAATAACGGATCTACTTTATATTTATTTTGTTTTTATTTATTTATTTAACAAAGTTTAAGTTTTTAGTGTTAAATCATTGAGAGCTTTTGAACCCGAAGTGGAAAATAATATAAATAAAAAATATAATATAAATATCGCTTTTTTAAACTCACAAAAATCACCCAATTGGGAAAATCGCTTATTCCAAAAAGAAATAAATATACTGTGTTTAAAAACATTTCTCAAAATTCACCAATTTGAAAAAACCGCTTATTTTAAAAAAACATTAAAAATTAAAATATATTTCACAAATATAAATAAATTACATAAGGAATCACAATTAATCAATTAATGAAAATAGATAGTTTTTAAAAACATCACAAATCTTAATTTAATAAATACTAATTATCAAAAATTATAAATTTTAAATTTTTCACAAAAATCGCCAAATTGAAAAATTTGCTTATTTCATAAAAAATATACTAAAAATAATAACATCTCACTTTTTTATTAACCAAATAATAATTTCCCAAAAAAATCTTCAATTTTATATAAAAATCTTCAATTTCATGAAAAACGCCAATTTGAAAAATCGCTTTTGTCATAAAAAATACTCTAAAAATAAAACTATGTAGCATTTTTATTAAACGAACATTAATTTCACAAAAAAAACATACACTTTACCCAAAATCGCCAAACTTAAAAAAAATCGCCAATTTGGAACAAAAATCGCTTACTTCATAAAAAATTAATTATTGCACAAAACCTTAAATTTTAAACAAAATACTTATTTTATAAAAAAAATCTTAAATTTTGCAAATAAAAATTGATTATTTTATTAAAAAATCTATCCGTTGCTATTTCTCAAAAATCGCAAGAAATCGCTAATGAAATGTTTTACATTTTGTATGAACTTTATGAAAATATAATATACAAGTACATAATTAGAACTAATAAATACATATTCCTAAACAGTGTAAAAACAAGCAACAGCAATTCCATACGGCAAAAACGGCTAACGTAGTAACATTGGAAATTGTTTTGGGAAAATGAATCAAATTAATTGGAGATTGTTTTACAATTTCTTGCATTACTAATGAAACTATTTTGCTGAATTGCTATACCAAATAGTTTATTTAGTATAATAATAAATGTTTTTAGTTTAATTTTATAAATTTTGGTGCTATAGTTTGAACGTGAGCATGATTTACACAGACATAGATTCACACAATCGCACTTAGCTCGTAAGGACCAATAATGTGTAGATTTTAATAGGTTTTCAGACGGATGTTTCTCTGTGTTGCACAAAAAATAACTAAGCTAATATAGTTTATATTATATAACAATTATTTTTAATAAATATAGTTATATTAAATAAGTAATCCAGTTATTTTCTGACCCTGATTGAAACACAATTTTTTTTTTCATTTCTTCCCTCTATGACAACATAATGATCCATGAAGTTATGAGAGGCATTCTACTTTAAAGAAAAATAATATATAATATTTCAAAAAGACCTGGTTATTAACCTGTCACCTCATTGTTTAATATAAATTGACAAAAGCACAGATGTATTTTATTGAATTCTGCTTATAAATATTACAAAGAAAAATATAAACAAAAAAAAAATAAATATCAACATATTACCAGAAAATTCCACTGGGATAATATAACAACAATAATAATAATAATATTAAACAAAAAAAATGTGTAAATTTTTATTTAGTATAAATAATAAATTTACTTTGATTTCAGGTTTTTTCTTGTTTTGTTTTTGAAAAAAAAACGAAAATAAAATTTAAATTAAACTGAAATAAAAAATGCCTTTTGGCATCAATTTCTTTCCAAATCTTTTATATTCAACATAAAAGGTTAATGTGTGTAAGTTTTGTTGTATTGTATTGTGTTAGGTGCGTAAGCGCGAGCTTAGCTTGTGTAAACAGTGGGGGGCAAAACTTCGTTGAGCAGAAAAAGTATTAGCTGATTTTTTCAAATTACAAGTATTTGTAAAACATTTTAACAGGAAAATTGCGAATTTAATTATTGGATTTTAGTTGTTTCTGGTTTTTGTTTCACATTGTAGTTTCATAAATCTAAAATTTACTAATTGCCAGGTCAAGAATCGATTTTTCAATATTTGTCCAATGTTTAAAAAATGTGGTTTTTGTCTAAGCTAGTTAAACTCGAATTTATCTTCCTACACATTAAAATTTTTAAGGTTTTTTTTAATAGTTTAAACTGTATTCTGTGGCTTATGTTTTGCCCAACACTGTATGTGAGTGTTTGTGTGCGTGTGTAGGCCATCTGTGAAATTACCCCTAATGAAGGTAAAAACAATAAAAATTGAGGAGCTAAAGGCTAAAAACATACGGTGTGCCGCCGACCCGCTAGTTCTGTAAACGCTTTTAAGCCACGACTTTTCGCAAGAGACTGGTAACATAATTAAAAAAATTCATCTATAAAGGGGTCAATTGAAACTTTAACATGACCTCACTTTAGCTTAGAGGTTGGTAATTTTGCTTATTTTATTTGTTTATCTTTTCAAAAATGAAGGGGATCAATCGCCACTTAACTGTTTCCAAGTCATCTATGGTATTGTCAATAATTGCCAGTTTACTGTTTATTTATATTCTACAGAAGGATCACTGGCCAGTTTATAAGAAATATAATTTCGTCTCATATAAGTAGGGTAACAGAAGACGTTGCCTGTTGTCTATTTACATTACTAAACAAAATTCATCTATTCAGTGGGGTCAGTTGAAATGGTCCCTCGTTATTTGTTGTGGGATCAATTGATAATATGCCTTGGTAGCACAAATAGTGGTGAGTTTACATAATTGATTTACCTTTTCAGACCAGCTATTTCACTGATTCCAACTTATCTATAAGAAATACAATTGCCACGTTACTGTCTCCAAGTCATCTGTTCTAAAGAGGGGTGGGTCACTGGCCAGTTTATAAGAAGTACTGCGTTGTATCAGATAAGTAGGTTAAGAGAAATTGCTGACTGTTGAAATTTAACTATTCAGTGGGTTCAATTTAAACTTATCATGTTATTTATTTCGGTATATCTTGATACTTTACTATGCCTTGGTAGCACAAAGTGTAGTGAGTTCCAGAATTCATTTATTTGCCTTTTCAGACTAGCTATTTGTTTGGTATCAATTTTTCTATGAGGTGGACGTTATATGTAACATGCTCAATTGTTCATTTATGCTCCAGAAAGTGGGTTATGACAGTTTATAAAAACTAGAGGGCAAAAACAGATAAATAGGGTAAAACCGACCAGTTTATATAGAACTACAGGACAGTTTATGTTGCTGCTGCTAAAGTTATTTTTATTTTTGTTGCTGTTGTTGTTTTAGTTCATATATTGGTCCATCTATAACCAAATAGAGAATATTATACAAAATCATAAACAATCGTTTAGGCATTATTTCTTTCGGTTAACAATGAATGGATGGGTGTCTAAGTTTTTTTTTTTTTTTTTTGGTGGTGGAAAGCTAAACTTAGGTCATATGTCAAATTCAAATTGTTTTGTTCAAGTTCTAAACAAAATTCTGAAACGTAAAATTCTGTTAGGGAAACCACAAGTTCCCAAATATTGCTGTAAAACGGGTTTAGTAAACTTAAGTTAAAGAAAGTTTAGGCAATTTAATTATAACTTAGGGAATCCCTGTTGGCTTAACAACCAACCAAAAATAAAAAAATCCACTTGTTACTTTAACTGTCACTGCGACAAGTTGAAAGAGCTAGTTAAAGAAGAAGGTAAGTTACCTACCCACCACAAACAAGTTAACACCGCCATCAATTCCACTACCAATTGCTTTGATCGGTGTTGATAACTTATTGTGTAGTTTTTTTTTTTCTTGTATTCTTTACGAAATTCAGCTTGATTTATCATTTTTTGTTTACTCTGCCTCCGTCTCCGTCAGTCTATGTGTTTGTCTGTTTGTTTGTAAGTATGTCTTAACAAATACTCCTCTTTCTCCTGACTTAGCTAGAATGTTTAAGGTCAATGAATTCTTTCTTTTCTTTTCTTTTCATTTTTTTTTGTACGTATTTTTTTCGTAAGCAAATGTGTTTGTAGTTATCTGTCTTTGTGTGTATTTTGTAGTATTTTTATTTCTTAAATTAAATAATGAAGTGTTTTTTGCTTTTATTTTTTTGGTGGAAACTTGTGTAAGAATATGCATGTGCGTGCTGGTTCCATAACCGATAAAAATGTAATTAAAAACAACAATTGTTTAAAATTATATTAATGATTGCAACGAATTTTAAATACTCTGCTTTTAGAACAATTGTTGTGACAAATAAAGGATATTTTCTTAAAACAAATTGTACGAGTATATAGATTTTATGGTTATTATTATTAACAGTGATCTTTCTAACAGGCTGATCTTTCTAACGGTTTCCACTTACTGCTACAGAAAATATTGTCATAAACCTGTTCAAAAATATAATTAGTTAACATTTCTACGAGGGCTTAACAACAATAGAAAATATTGCACAAGATCCTTGAAAATCCCATATTGTAGGATTCAATGATTGCAAAAAAAGTTACAAAAGTACTGTAAAGTATTTATTTATTAATATTTATTAATTAAAATTAACTTAAAAATAAATATTAAAAGCTAATATTTTAATACGGGCCAATAGCTACTTAGGCTTTAAGCTCGATTTAATTATAATTATATAGGCTGTTTTTGAGATACATACTTTTTTAGAACTTTAAGGTGGCAACACTTTTTTAACTAGCGGCAATTTTGTCAGCTGTTAAGTGATTTATGTTTAGTTTGGTTTGGCATATGGTGTAATTATACAAGGTGAGTGCAAATCGGCAACAAATACAACACAATACAGAAGCAACAGGCATTTTGTTTGTGTAAAATAAAGTTCTACTGTCAAAAACACTTGAAAAGGTATTACTTTTGACATAAGTAAATTGTAAACAAAGTCAGTCAGCTGTGCTACTGCACTGATCTTGTATGAATATATTTGTTTACTTTTTTATGTTTCTTTTCAATGTCAAACAATTGTCGACATTTAAAAATATATATTTAAATTAAAAATAAAATGCAATTAAAATTTGTAAATTTTATAGTGAATCAAAATACTTCCTTATGAAGAATTTAGAATCCTTCAAAACCAACGTACTGTGGTCAATAACCAGCAATTTTTATTAATTGTTTTTATATTTTTATGTGAATGCGAAAACAAATATCGATCGATATGTAAAATGTAATCAGTCATTCCTGCGGCATGCCGCAATACTGTCTGTGTAGAGATGATACCGCAAAAATAAAAATACCGCAGCAGCGGAATCGCGTAACGGAATGAATAATTCGACCCACTAAACAAGAAACAAATATTGTGTTTGTTGTATTTGTTTGGCGTGACGCTCTCTTCCTTATTAATATGCCTTCTTTTAAATATTGCCGCTCAACTTAACAATCACATGAGCGACAATGTCGTTAAGTCAACGATTTCATAAGCACAAGGTAAATTTGAAATTTACAAAGTTTATATAATATAATTTTAACTTATTTTGTTTTCATGAAACTATTTATCACAAACAGTATTACAATTCACTGGCAAAAGATCAAGACAATTTAAAATATTAATTTAAAACAAATTGATTTGCTGAAACTAAGACGCTCTAAACTGTATGATTTAGTGTCAGTGATTACCGGACACTGCAAAGTTGGCAAACATGCTTGAAGAATAGGATTACCCCATCATTACTTCTGCAGAAGCTGCCATTAAGCGTAAGGGGAAACTAACTCTCATTTCCTTTGTCACTGCCCAGCATTGGAATACTTAACTAATTAGGTTTCAAAAACTTCATACTTTGTTAATTTGTTTAATCAGATTTGGCAAATATTTGATCAAAAAAGCGTAACCACTTTTTTAGAACAAATTTGTCTGATGTTGTTTACTCTTACAAGAGTTTTGCAAGATCAAACAGCATCAAATAAAATAAGACTAAATATTTGTTGTGTCCTGTCCAAATATCCTGTTCAGATATATTTTATTTAGTGGTTACGTTTTTTTTTCGGCAAATATTTGTTACCTTGTTTTAATTTTCTTTAATTAAACAGCTCTCCCCCCTCCTTATTGTAACCACGCAAAAACAGATTCAGGTAATATCATGATAAAGGAAAAATCATACAAAAACCACTTTTATTCTTAGTATTGATATTTCATAAAAAAAAAAAAAAACAATCAAACAATGAACTCTATTGACCAGGGGACGGATGTTTTAACAACTAAATACAGTACAACCTCCCTAATCCGGACACTCGCTAATTCGGACTATCCAGTAATCCGGACATTTAAATTTTTCGGACAGTTTAGAAATTTTTCCTCTTTGCAGTTTTTTTTACTAAACTCTGCATGGCAAAATATTACCAAAACGAACATTGATAAAAGTTAGTCCAAGTTGCTGCCAAAGCTTTCCGCCGAAAGCGAATGGGAAGATGAAGACTGCCTACCTCTCATTCAATTAAAAGTCAGAGATCCAATATGTCAGGATATGAATAGCATTTATTCTGCATTATCTACTCTTAACCCCTCCGCTGATTTCTGCCTCTCTAACATAGATATTTGGGCACGAGGTGAAAATGAATTTACTTACGATTTCTCGAATGAAGATATAGTAAAATCAGTAATTGCCAACCAAAATATCGAAGAACTTGATAATTCTTTGGAGGAATCTGAGAATGCTGAAAACAAAGTCTCCAATAAAGAAACAAGCGAACTGTTTTCAAAAGCTATTTTATGGGCTGAACAAACCAAAGCGACAAATAAGGATATATGTATTATTTTTTAAGGAATTTTAAAATTACATAAAGATATGTACATATGTGTATTTAAAAATCCAAAAATAAATTCTTATTTTTCTAAATGAATATTTTTGGTCACCTTCAGTATGTTTCTTTATGTTTTCTGTAAATCAATTAAATACAAATGAATTCCCATGATTACTTATTTTCTTTTTGGTAATAAAAATAAATTTTATATATGTATGTACATATGTATATGTATTGGGTTTAAAATTTTATTTCAACTGTAGTCCGGACGATCCACTAATCCGGACAGTAGCTGACACTATATCTGTTCGGATTAGGGAGGTTGTACTGTACTCATAATTTAACGAAAACACGACACAGCAAAAAAATGACAGTGACAAACAACTAATTTGCATAAATTTAGAATACCAGCCCTCTCTTATTTTCTATCATACCTACTCAGTCTCTCGCTCTCTCTCTCAAGATCTCTCTTACTGACTCTCCTTAACTGCTCTGCCTCTCATGCTGCTGTTAACAAAACGTCCTCTAAGAATAGAGCCTGCGGTAATTGTTTATACACAGCAAAATAAAAACATATTTATGTATTTGAAAATAAGAAAGAAAAAAAAAACGTTGATTAGTCAGCCCAACTTAATTTAAATTTTTATTTATTATAAGAATCAAACAAATACAAAATGCGAGAATATTGTGCAAGAAAATAAAACAAACTGAAAAGAAATTAATTAATTCCCCTTTTTAACCAAGTCTAATTATATTTTAAAATAATTAAAGATTCATTAAGAATTAAACTTTAACTGAACCCAGTTAGTAATTATAAATTAGAATTTAATTAAAACATATTATTATCAGTCACTCTTCTAGATTTGAAATTGGTGGTGGTGGTACCTTTGCTTTATAAACCAACTAATAAAAATATTTGAAATGTTCTAAATTTTTTGAACATTTTCTTTTTTTCAGAATTAGTTTTTTATGTAAAATAGTTATTAGTCGAGTACAAGAGAGTACTTACTTAAGACTTTCTTTTGTAGGTGAATTAAAATTTGAAATTATTTGGAGTCCATTACTGGCTTGCCGCATTATGCTATAGGTAGAAAAGCACAGTGTTACGACGTCAGAGAAGTTATTAAATGTTTGAAAATTTGAAAACATCAAGTTTGTATTGAACAAAATTAAGAATTTCGTGCAGTTTTTTTACTGGCCCGCAAGCTTTTACATATTATAGACAGTAAAGCACAGTGTTACGCCGCGGCGTAAGAGAAGTTGTTAAATGTCTAAAGATTTGAAAAGATTTAGTTTAACTAAGAAAGTATAGTCAACTAAGAACTAAGAAAGTATAGTCAAGCCCGACCGCATAATAACCTACACCAGTATACAGCTATGGACAGAGAAATAGCGTACTATACAGTTTTAGTAGTGTAATTCTTGGTTTTTATCTCGATGTTTTTCCCATGAGGACCAATCAGATTAATTTTAGTTTCATTTGTAAAAAGCACTGTTTTCCAAAATTTGATATCCTTGTTCCGGCGTAATTTTGCAAAAGACAGTCGTGCGTCCCTTTATATTATTTTTTATATTATATTATTTTTTGACAGCAGTGGTTTTTTTCTACTTACACGACCATAAAGCTGATTTGCATTAGAAATGGAAACATTTAACCCAAATTCCTCATTCATTTCAATTATTATTGTTCTCGATGTCTTGAAAGGATCTAATATTATTTTTTAACGGTGACTTCTTCGGATCTTTCTTTACATCAGATGCATATTCGCATCTGATTTAACACATTTAACGACATTATAAACCATCTTACCGAAACAGCCAATTATTTCAGCTATTTTGGTTTGTTTTATACCCTTTTGGTGAAGTTCCCACATAACCTTTTTTTACTCAATTGAGCAGTGCGGTCGGTCCGTCCTCTTCCCATTTCGGTTTAAGAAATTAATGATAAACAATTTTTTTTGTCAAATTACACAAGAATTTAGCAGCGAAATTAGAAATCGAAATAACTGTGCGCTATTTCATTGTCCAACTGAAAAAAAAACTTAATTTTTAACAAAAATAAAGAACGTGCAAACATTAACAGGACATTTCCAAGGAATTTTTAGAAAAGCAGAGTGAAGCAAAAGAATAGTATAGAATTCCATGTTATTATCATTTCATTTTTCAAAATACATAATCGGCCCAATCATGTATAAAAAATCCGCGGGAATTGTTTATTTTTTTAACATTGAATGTGAATAGGAAAAATGGGAAAAGGGAAAAACTCCCGCGAAATATTTATTCGTGATTGGACTGAATACGTTTGGCATTTCATAGAACATTGGTGCGCTATTTATCTGTCCACAGCTGTATGTGTAAAAATAGTTTTTCAAAAATGGGCGTTATATGGGAGCAATGTCTGACCTATTATGGACCGATCATCCAAAGATTTAGTGGCATGACTTCTGTGCATATAAATATATACAGAAAAAAATTTGAGATATTTATGGTCGTTAAAGTGTTTGGCCTTATATGGGACCTATGACTAATAATGGACCAATCATTATACAATTTTACCGAATGATTTACCGGATTATGGACCGATATCCACAAAATTTGTTGATGAGATTACAACTTATTTATGAAGAAATTTGTTGGGATACTTGCATAAATCAAACATTTATAACCAATATTTCGGGAGGACATTTATATGGGGGCTAGGTGAAATAATGGAACAATTGCAACCAATTTCAATATCAACTGCCCTTGGGCGGAAAATTTTTATGGAAATATTTTTAAAATCTGAACACAAAGTTTACATGGACAGCCAGGCAGCCAGTCAGATGAACGGACGGGCATCATTACATCGGCTAACTGTTTGTTTGCAATTCTTTATGAACAACTCTTTACAAATGAGACAACAGCTTCTTACCCCCTTATTCAAAAACGATTATTAAATTTAACAAACGTTTATTAAGCAAATCTTTATATGCAAATCTGTCTTAATAAACGTTTGTTAAATTTAATAATCGTTTTTGAATAAGGGGGTTTATCTTTGGTTTGGTTTATTCTTTAATTTTTATCAAGCTAGGAGCTGTATTACCATTTTATCACAATAAGTTTAAGACCATTTCCTACCAAGATATAACACTGTGCCCATTGTAGCAATAACAACTTAAAAGGTGTTACGCTTTTTTTATCCATAAAATAGAGAAAAAACCGTAGATTCATTAAATGTAGGACGTGGAATAATTAAAGAACTTTTTGTTGGTGTTATTTTGAAAATTTAATCATAAAAACCCATAAAACTTCAACAACAAATAAAAAAAAAACAATCGTTTAGAAATTAAAACGAAGCAAAACTAGCAACAACAGCGATAACCGTCTTTAAACACATTTTGGGTCTAAAGAAATAAACTAAAATAAAATAAACAAAACAAATTACTACCAAGTCGTGATAGTTTTTTAAGTATTAATTTAAATTTTCATAAAAATTGTAAATTAAACTACTTAAACTATAAACGAACGAACGAACGAACATACTCGTACTAATTTACCCTATATAAAAAAACACGTGTAAATATTGATGGTTTATGCACCACTTGTACTAACAAATGCCACAAATACTACAAATACTTACTGCATTGGTATTGTACGAATAGTTATTGACTGAGCAGAGTTATTGACAGACCGACATGTTGTCTTAATATTATTAGCTAAGGGCATGACTCATTTCTTAGATTGTATAACAAATAAATTTATTATTATATTTACAACAAAACAAAACATACCTACATACCAACAACATATACTATACATACATATATACAAAATCATACTCGTATAATGACTAACATGTTTTCATGTTTGAAGAAATTAACGAAAACATAGTAGTGACCCACTTTCAAAACGGTTAGGAAAAAATTTTCAAATGACGTTTGCAAAATATAAAAATTTACTTGTATATTGCAAAATTTTAAATAACACAGCTCCTAATTACATTTTAGGAAATTATCAGCTGTCGACAATATGAGCGACAATAGTCCGCTTTATCTTTTATCGGCATAAGAAAAGCGAAAATGCTTTAAATGTTGAAAATGGGCGGAAAGGTCTTGAATATTCTTCGAAATCATTTGAAAACAATCTGAGCGATAGAAAGCCCTCAAAGTTGTATTATTTTCAAGGTCAGTGACAATTGTCTGCTTTATATTTTTTAAGAGCAAAATTTGCATTTATTAAAAAAGGCATAAAAGTTTTGAATATTTCGAATATTGAAATAATTTGATAGCAAAATGAGCGACAATGTCCTGAAAGTTGGCCTATTTCTAAATCTACTGAGCGACAATTTACTGTTTAATCTTTTTAAGTAACAAAGTAAGCGACAATGCCTTCTACCGAAATGATCGAAAAGGACTTGAATTTTCTATGAAATAATTTGAAGACAAAGTGAGCAACAAGATTCCTATTTCAAACGCTGTTAACGACAAGATCAGTGGCAATTGCCTGTTTTAAATTTGTTTCTTTATGAACACTAAAAGCGACAATATTTTAAATGTATTAAGAGCGACAATATCGGTACAAAATGAGCGACAATAACTTTTATATGTCTTCTGTCAGTTCTGATGACTAGACGCGTTCACGACTTACATAGTATGTATGTATTAAAATGAGCGAAAATTTGTTTTTAGTTGTCCTCCGTTAAACAACGACCTTGTCGCAAAAATCTTGAATGTAGAAGACTATATGAAATTATTTATTAACAAAATTAACGACAATGTCTTAAGCGACAAAGTATTTGATGCTCTTCATCAGCCTTGAAGAAAAACAAACCATGAACCGGAGTCAAACCTTTATTTTCATGAGCGACAATTTATTAAAAGTTGTCCTCAATTAATATGTTTTCGAAGCAAAATAAGTCATAATATAAGCGACAAAAATTTTCATAAAGTTTTTTCATCAACATATGTGAGCGGCATAGTCTTATGTTTATTTTTTATAACCCACATCTTTAAAGTTACCATTAGAATAATGTATTTTATAATGCCTTCTATTAACTCAGATGACATGTTGCTCCTTTGTCCATGAAAGCAACTATGCGACGAACAATAATGTAATGCCCTCAGGTGCCATTGTAGCGTTGGTGACAAATTGTTTTATAAGCGACATTTACTTTAATATTGTTTTCTTACAACTAAGTTCACTTCTTACAGATTCTAATTAACTTAAAAAGTTAGCGACAATCTCTCATATACCCAAACTTGTTGGCAAGCTAAGCGACAATACCTTTATGTGTAAAGCGTTGGCGTATGAAAAATTTTACCTTTTTCTATGACAATGCAAAGTGTCGTTTTACGCCAACGCCTTACACAATAAGACTGGATATCTCGAAGTTTTTTTTTTAAACTCTGTTACCAAGCATAGATACAACTAGAACAGCACATTCAAGACTTCTATATAATGTTTGGAGTCATTTATTATGAAATAGACGTCAATATAGTTGATAAACAAATAGATCGATAATGACATTAAAGTAAATTCTGCGAAATAGAATCGAATGGAATCTTGAAATGGACATCATTGTCGCCCCCCAAGATCGTTAACGTTAAAAAGCTAGATCAATACTAACTTTATGGCTTATATAATTGTAGGATCTTCGAGCCCAAATAATGGTTGACTAATAATGCTGAAACTATATAAACGAAGGCGCTGCGAATAATGACAAAAAAAAAAACCAAAAATAACCCAAAAAATTTACACTAACTACAAAAATATGAAATTTTTGGGCCTTTTTGTTTATTTTTATTGGGTTTATAATGCAGTTTTTTGAGTAATTTTGCATTTTAAGTGGAATAAAAAAGGGGCCCAAGAAATTTTGATTTTTTACTTTAGGGCTAAATTTCATTCTTTAATGTTGTAAAATATAATAAAACTATAAAAATGAAAAATTACCCCAAAAATCTCATGCAAAATTTTGAACATTTCATTATTACTATTCGGAAATATTTAATGAAAATTACAAAATTTGGACTGAAAATATACGAGTAATTACATATTTTGGGCAATTTTTCGTTATGACTCCAACTTAGCGTTTATTTTAACCTTTGGGTGATTTTTTCATAAAAAAAATAAGACTAAATTTCATAATGAAATAAATTTGACCCCAAAATTAGGGCCTTTTTAAGTTGCTTTTTATTTGGGCCTTTTTTTTTGTTTGTGTAAAATGGTTAGTCGTGTTTTGGTGTGCTCTTCGATTTTTTACTATTCGAAAAAATGGATCAAAGAAACTGTATTAAGTTTTGTGTAAAAAATTAAATTAAATGCGCAAGGACAATTGAAATGTTGACTGTGGCGTTTGGCGAGTCTACTATGAGCAGAACACAAGTTTAATTGTGGTATAACCGGTTAAGGGAGGCCGAGAAGATGTCAATGACGATGCTCGTCCTGGTCGCTCGAGCACGTCAACAACCGATGAAAACATTGAAGCAGCATTTGGATAATCGTCGAATCACTATCAGAGAGGTTGCTGATGATGTTGGCATATCGTTCGGCCCATGCCAAGCAATTTTTACGGATGTTTTATGCATGAAACATGCGGCAGCAAAGATTGTTCCAAAATTTGTAAATTTTTAGCAAAAACAACGTCACATGGACATCGCTCAGGAGCTGTTGAACATCGTCAACGACGATCCAGATTTCCTAAAAAAGATCATAACTGGTGACGAATCATGGGTGTATGTAATGAAACCAAAGCCCAATCATCCCAATGGAAACGTCCAGAAGAGCCAAGACCGAAAAAATCACGTCAAGTTCGATAAAATGTGAAGGTTTTGCTCTCTGTTTTCTTCGACTGCAATGGCGTGGTGCATCATTAATTCTTGCCACAAGGTCGTACGGTCAATAAGTTATGGTATACGCCGTTTGCGCAAAGCAATTCGTCAGAAACGCACAGAATTGTGGAAAAACCAATCATGGATTTTGCACCATGATAACGCAGCACCAGTTCACACATTGATGCTTGTGCGTGAGTTTTTGCCCAAAAAACAAAACCGTTTCATGCCTCAACCACCGTATTCACTGGACTTGGCCCCCGCTAACTTTTTCCTCTTCCCAAAACTGAAGACACCGATGAAAGAAAAGCGTATTGCTACGATTGAGGAAATAAAAGAAAACTCGAAACAGGAGCTGTTGGCGATACCAAAAAGCGCCTTTCAGAAGTGTTTCGAGGATTGGAAATAATGCTGACATTTGAAAAAATTATATTTTATTTTTAGACTCTTAATAGTTTTTATTACAAATTTATAGTCTTAGTCTAAACTTTTTAAAATTTGTTTAATAAAAAAATTCCAAAAATTTAAATTAGAAATTTTGAAAATTCTTAATAAGTTCTATAGTTCAAAATTAACTAGTCCCAAGACGTCCCAAGTTTTATAAAGTTTTTATAAAGGCACACATATTTTCAAATAACTTAAATCAATTTGTTAAAACTTTATTCAATTAATAGGTTTGTTCGTTTGCTTGCTAGTTTGTCTTAAGTTTCTGGTATTTTCAAAACAAACAAACAAACACACATTTCGAAGTGATATTTATTTTGTAAATTTTTTTATTAAATATTTAAGCAAACATTTATTCATTACAAAATTACCTAATAAAACATAAATGCATTAACTTTGATAAAATTAAACTTTAAACCCCTGACCCTTAAGGTTGAACATGGCAATTACATTAAGATTTTCAATTCATTACAAATGTCTTAAAATTAAAAAATTACACACAGTTGACACTTAAACTAAAGCTTATTTTGCTTTTAATAATTTAATATAGAGTTTATTTTAATAACTTTAGTTTATAATTAAGGAAAATACTTTTGCCTTAAACCAATTTTATCTTTATAAAAAAAAGAGTGGCAGAGATGGATGGATTTTTAGTATTAAACAATAAAAATTAAACTGTAGCAGACAGCCTATTAAACAATACGAAAGACAGACATAAGCCTAAAGTTTAGAGGAGTTTATAAACTGTAAACCTTTCTTTTTTAACGTTGTGCACAATTTCAACAATTTCATGACGAATTAACACGTGAGAGTTTTATTGACAATGGCCAGGCATATTTATTGGGGAACAATTATTTAAACGTATTTTGGATAAATATTTTTTTTCAAAACAATTTTTGTTTTTTTTTTTTAACAAAAAAAAACACTTGAGATGACATCAGTATTGTTAATTTTTAATTGTTATACAGAAAATAAGTGTCTTAAAAATACAAAATTTTCTTCTAAAAAAAAAAATAAGAATATAAACATATTTATTTGTTTAATAACAAGATAAAAGTCAAACAAAAATATATATACGAATATATGTACATATATTTTAAAATACAAAGCTATTTATTATAAATATAAATAAAAGAAAACCAAATAACGTTTAAACACAAAAAGAAAACTAACAAATAAATGATGTCAAAAGCACCACATGTCATACGAACTGACTGTAATAATGCATCACTTTGCAGCCAGTCATCTTGGGAAGACACAAATAACAGGTTGACAAAGGGTGTTTTTTTAGATGTATAGAACTTTAAAATGGCATAAAACAGACAAGATTTTTTAAATTGATTGATTGTTACATATGTATGTACTTTATTCGAAAGATAATCTTGTGGCATTATAATTTGAATACGACTTCTGAGCCCATGTGCTGTAACTTCGGCGTCGAGAAACTTTTCGATTAAAATGTGTGAAATGAAACAGAAATGCCATAAATTGAAATCGCTCGTTTGTTTATAGAAAAAGTGTCTCTGTAATATGTTTGTGAAAAAGGTCCCGCTTGAACTGTCAAATATACTCACAAATAAAAACGCGGCGAGATATAATTTTAAAGATAAAAAAATAAAAAAAAACCTTAAATTTGCAATGAACAATAACAAATTACCATATATTTTATACATTATATTTTATGTATATACCACTTAAACAATTTTCTTTTAAGGTACGGTCACACTTGGCAAATATTTGCCGAAATAACATATATTTTAACTCGTTTATTTATTTAAAAAATTTATTTTTTTTTAGGTCAAGACACCACAAATATTTAGTTTTATTTTATTTGATGCTGTTTGGTCGTGCAAAACTCTTGTAAGTGTAAACAACGACAAACAAATTTGTGCTAAAACAAGTGGTTACGCTATTTTGAACAAATATTTGTCAAGTGTGACCATATCTTTAGCAAAATAAGGTTTTCTTTTTTTTCACCACGCAACTATTTTTATTTTATTGCAAATTCTTTTGTAAAGAACAAACATTAAAGTTGTACTGTCAATTATTTTGTATGGCAAACGGTTGTATTTTTGCCGCCGTCGTTGAATATTTTTATCGTTTTCAAACACTGAAATTTCACATCGGCTTTGAGTTGTATATTTTGACATTGACGGCGTAATTCCTTTTGATTATTTTGTTTCACATATTTTCGACACATGAAGTTTTCACTCGGACGGAGTCTAATCTGAAGGTCCATGTTGTCCTCCAAATGGTCAATCATATCGGGCTTATCAGTGTAAACTAGTGGCTTCACATATCCTCACGGAAAATAGTCAAGTGGGCGTTAAATCGCACGATCTTGAAGGCCAATTCAAGGTTGTGAAACGTAAAACTATGTGGTTACCAAACGTTTGCTTTAAAAAATCAATTGTGGCACGAGCTGTGTAACATGTTGAGCCGTCTTGTTGAAACCACAACTCCTGCACATCATGATTGTTCAATTAATGATCGATGAAATCAGTAATGACGGCTCTATAGAGGTCACCATTGACTGTAACGTATGGGACTGCTTCGTTTTTAAATAAGTTAGTTTTTCTAGATGTAACAGTGTCTCATCACTTCAAATACGACAGTTTTGTTTATTAACGTATCCATTCAATCAAAACTGAGCTGAGCGACAAAATTCGCTTATGAAAACCATGATTTTCAAAATAAATTTGCACAATTTGGAAGTGTTGTTCAGCCCACAAAGTACACAGAGGTGTCACGAGATGGAAGATAATCAAGTTTTATATTTATCTCTTTCTTTCAGAACTGCCTTCTGCTAGTTTTAAACAGCTTTTTTCGTTTCTTTCTTTCTTTCTGTCTTCCATTATTTATTTTCACTCATTGCTGAAATATTAATCTTATTCCCAAACTGTATTAACTAAATTTTTGCTTATTGATAGCAGTAACAAAGAAATATTTTTAACCATAAAGAGTGAGAGCCAGAAACCTGTTGCTCATTTTTAAATACTTTGTTTTTCTATTTATTATTTATTATAATTTGAAATACAAAATAACATTTTTTAAATGACAGTTTTGTTTTTGTTTAACAAAAAAATATTAAATATAAAAATAACTATTTATAAAAAAGAAAGTTGTTTATAAAACTATGACTGAAATATGCCTGGCCAAGTTGAATGCCTGTAATTAGCAAAGATCGAGATAAGTTTATAAATAGAAAATAAGGAAAATATGAAACACATTTTGTTAAGCTGTTACCAGGTACATACATACATACATATGTATTCTAATTTGTTAGAGCAATAAAATAAATCTTAAAATTATCAAAAATTTGGCTTATTTTCAAAGCACTTGAAAATAAAGTAGTTTCAGAAAAGTAAACGCTAAAGTGTAAGGAAATAAATGTTTAAATTGTATGCTTTGATTAAACCTAAACAAAGCATACAAAATTCAGCTTCCAAAGAGTTACTCACCTAACTAGAATCATGTCTTCTGTAAGCGAGAATGTTTTAAACAGTTTGCCCTAATCTCCTCTGTAAATTTGTTTAACAGTTTTTTCTCTCCCTTACAGAAGACATGATTTCGAATTGTTGAGTACTGCTTTGGCAGCTAAATTTTGTATGCTTTGTTCTGTTTTTAATAGCTTTTAACAACTCGCTTGAAAATTATCTTTTATTCCCTTACCCTACAGCATTTAGGAAGTTGTTTTTAAATACTTGAAATAAATATATGCTTATTTTCTTATTAGGAAATTTTTTAAACAAATACGACATGTTGTTTTTTTAAATAACCAGTTATTTACTCTTTAAAAACATCCATATTTGTTATACTGTATTATTCCTAAAAATGCAACTGGTTTTAGACATTTTATCAACAGCTATTTGAGGTCAAACAAATAATAAGAAATTTTTATTTTGGTCTCGGTTTTTTCTTATTAACTAACACTTGAAATAATATTGAATTGCATTTTTGTTATGTTTTCTAACAAATTTCGTTTAAAAACAAAACGTTTCTGTGATACAGAGTTTTATTCTTAATTCAAAGCCTAAAATAATGTGTGTAACCAGTAGTTTGGGGGCTTAAAATGACAAACAGTTGATTCCCTTACCCTACAGCATTTAAGAAGCTATTTTGAAATACGTGAAATGTATTTATTTTCTTATTAGGAAATTTTCTAAACAAATACGACATGTTGTTTTTTAAATAACTTCACATTTCATAATTGTTATTATTTCCAGTATTTTTCCTAAAAATGCAACTGGTTTAAGACATTTTATCAACAGCTATTTGAGGTCAAACAAATAATAACAAAATTTTAATTTTGGTCTCGGTTTTTTTCTTATTAAATAACACTTGAAATAATATTGAATTGCATGTTTGTTATGTTTTCTAAAAAAAATTCTTTTAAAAACAAATGTTTGTTTTATTATTACAAATAAATATAAAAAAAAATGAAACGACATTTTGAGTTTCAATAAGCAGCTTATTTTCAGACAAAATAGATATTAAAGCTAAAAACTCATTGCACTAGTTACCCAACAAGCTACTTGCAAGGCTTTTGAGGGGCGTAATTAGCATGTCAATAAGAAAAGTTCAACTAAAAGCAACATAATTAATTAATAAATTTGAATAAGAGAAGTAACTAATAACGTTTTAAGCCCTAACAATAAAAGCTGATGCCATTAAAACTGCAGGGCAGCTACTACTTTTTTTAAATACAATATAACAACATGTATCTATGGCGGGCAGGTAAGAAATTATTTAACATCTACCGGGGGTTATTTTGTAACTCAATATTTTGTAACAATAACCCCCCCCCCCCCCCCCCTGCTATTGATACAGATTTTTATTCCTAAGTCAAAGGCTAAGAGCATGAAAAAGTGAGTAAAATAATGTATGTAACCAGTAGCTTCGGGGCGTAAAGTGTCAAACAATTGATTTCAAAGTCCATTTTTTTAAAACACTAACTGCCGTATTCATAAAAAATAAAGTATGTAGGTTTGAAGTGTACTTTAAGACAAAATTTTCATACAAAATTTTCTTAAAGTACATTTGAAGTCTACTTTAATTTTTTATGAATAAGGACATAATTCATTAATACTGTTTCCAATAATCCAACAATACAAGAAGAGAATATTGCTGAGAGGACTATATGTCTGTGACAGCATTAATATTCTAGTGTTTATGTATGTATTTAAAATACATGCTAAGGATGTTTGAATGTAAAGAAAAATTTAATTGTTTAGTTAAAAAAGCAGAGTACAAATACCGCGTATGAGTAATAAATTGCTGTGATTAATCAAGAAATTAGAAAGAATTGAAATATAATACGCATTTTATGGAAGTTTTTTACTTACTTTGTTTTTTGTTTAGGAGAATCAGAAGCTTTGTTTCGAATGATCTATTAGTGATGTGATTGTCGAAATTCTGAAAAAACAAGAAAATATATTAACTAGACTTTTTAGAAAATAAATGATTAAATACATTAAAATTTTTATAAAAAGAAGTCATCATCGTCTTAATTCATTATTAAACCTGGCTTATTAATGCACAGAGGATCAACATGATCTCTAATTAAAACAAATATTCCTAAATGATATTTGTGGAATTCATAGTTGAAAATCGTACTCCTCATCATTCTCTTAATTAAATACATGTATAACCTGCAAGATTTCAGATAATGCACAGAGAATCAAAGTGATACTCAATTAAAACACTTTTTGCAAAATGAAAATGTTTCTATAAATAAAGTATAGGGTTATTGATTTAGAGCTGTTTTTTATGCAATCTATATTATGAACCGAAAGAACAATCTCTGACATTTACTTTTTAAAAAAAATTTCTTTCAAAACTTGACCCCCCCATTGTGCTGTAGATGGTCCATTTGTTAGATCAAATGTTCGAACACTCCTTGCAGCCTTTCTAACGGTATATTGCGAGTTACGAGAATAATTATGGCTTTCAATAAAGACTTTTGACTTCACATAACCTTGTCCGGATGGCGAAACTAGTAGTTGCACGAAAAACATTTCTCATAGAAAGCTGATTTTCCTAACACAGCAAAATAGTTTGCAGAAATCTTTCTATAATGAATTGTCAATACTAAATAAAACTAAGAAAGTATGACAGCAGTCACACGTAATCTGTGAACAAAACCTCAAAATAAAACACTCAATACAAGTTTTTTTTGGATTCTATAACATTTCACTTAAGCTGGCGCCTGATCCCCTAAGTCGCTTCATGATCATTCGCATAATACCAACCATAAACAGTCAGAGAATATTATATTAAAGCAAACCATCGCTTAACCAGTCCAAAAATCTGTCTCTGATTTTAAAATATGATCAAGTAATTTATTTTAGATTTATTTAGTGATTTACGCATTAAACATTTTGTGATCGTTCGCATTAAATCGATCTTACACCGAAAGATCAGAGACCATAAAGATCAGTAAACTATTAACAAAGTCTGCAGTCGATTTAAATAAAATATCAATCAAGCTGATCAACACTGAGCAAGTTTTAATACAAATTTTTCCTGATTGTTTCAAAATGGTATCCAGCGAACGATCGCTAAACTATTCAGAAGATCTGTCTTCAATGTCACCGATCTTAAACAGTCAGATAATATTGTCTTAACTTTAATAATCAGTGATCAACCAAGCTATTCATCACAAAGCATTAGCTGGAATAAAAATATTTCAAGACTGTTTAAGATCAATAGCAAATGCACGATCGCTAAACATTTCAGCTGATCTGGCATGTATTTACAAACAATTTTATAACTTTAGGTTTATCTCTAATGAAATTTTTAAACAAGAAATTTACTGTAATCAAACAATAAACCAAACTATAATTAATCACTGATCTGTTTCAAGATTTCGCTATAAATAGCCACTAGTCCACAGTTTCTAAAGAAATCGTGAAATACAATTTTTTTTACATGAATCATTAAATAAATCATGAGCATACACTAGGTCTAACATGGAAGCAAACGCCACTAAATCGAAATGAGGTGTCAATAAACTTTTTTTCTTTCTTTTATTAACTTATTAACACTCATTTATTATACAGTTAATAGACATTTTTTTGGCTATTTGATAAAAAGCCACAGGGAAAAAAGTTCACCTTTAATGTCAAAATGGTGAGAAATTTCAAACACACATTAATCAATTTCCCGGGTAATAGAGATTTTAACAATGGTTACAATTGAAATGCAGATGTTAAATAACAATTGTTTAAAATTTACTACCTAAATTAAAAATTCAGGCAAACATTTGTAGTTTAAGTTAATGGACAGATATTAGTTTAAATAAAGTCATAGTTGTCTCTAATAAATTATGTTAGTAGCAACTAAAACTGTGTGTAGTTTAGTATTTACCTAGAGACAGTACAAGGTACATACGAGTATGTATGTTTATATAACAGTGTATGGTAAGCAAATACTACTTACTATTCATCATTTGAATAGACCACATACGAGTAAATGTGTAAATATTTAAATAACTATTTGTTAATTGCCATAACGGACAAACAAAATGTACAAAGAAAAAACTGATTTATGGTTAAAAAGCAAAAGAAAATCTTACAAACTTTAAAACCTTGTTCACACTGCTTTAAATCTTAATATACACTTCTAGGTAGTTTTCTTTCCAAGTGTAATACGATTTTTTTCTATTTAATTATATCAATATTATGCAAAGCTTAACTTGAAAAGTTATTAACAAAATTTCTTAACTTAAGCTATTGTATAGACGGTTGTCAGATCAAACAATGTTGTCAGATCTAGCAATGTACTGACATTGAAAAATTGTTAGCAAAAGGAGAATTGCCAGTTCAGACGACTGTAAGAAAACCTTACAATTTCATCGGCACACAATTGTCACACAATGAATTTATCTGTCAACCGAAACTGTTGTCAGATTGTTGTGTGGCAAAGATTGCCAAATTCGTTGTGGGGCATTAAAAATTTTAAATATTGTCATGGAACAACAAAGAGCAATTGAAACAATATTATCTACTTATGTTATAGAAAGTAGCGATGCTGAAGATAAAATAACAAAAAACCGCCGCAAAGTTTGGATGAAGGTTGCGCAGGTTTTCTCATTTTCCTTTGCAATCATTTATATTTAACTATATGGAATCTGCGAACTCTTGCCATAAAATATCTTTAGGAAGTTTATATGCAACACCATTCAAAACCAGCATCCCATAAACATCGCCGTGCCTCAACTTTCTCTATAAGTTTGATAATACTTTCATGTGACCCCACGGATTCTACCTTTACGTTCATTTTAACTTGTAACTATTTACCACACAGCTTTAAAAAATTTTTGTAAATTAAAATCGAAGGTACTAAAGATTTTTATTTGCCAAAAAACAATCACTTTTATTTTCGTTTTAAATCAATTAAACGCATATTCTCAATGTTATTGAACGTATGCACAGTGGGGTAGTATAAAACAATGGTTTAGAAATATATATCTCACTGCTAACTGGCTGTTGCGTTTGGTAGGAAATTTCATGCAATCATAGCAGAGGAGTATTTGAGTTTAGTTGTTAAAGACGGACAGTACAGATATTTCAGAAGTTCTAAAATTAAATACTATTTACAATTGCATTTGAAAATTAACATTTCTTGTTTCGGTTTTTTTGAAAACAGCAAACACAATTTATAGACAATATCATTAAAATGGTTCCTATATATACTTGTGTTTGGTATCATCGTAGAGGTAATGAAACAAATAATACTATGAATGGACTTTAGCTAAATGATAGTTCTATTTATTTTTAAGTAACAAGGAAAATATAAATTATAGCCGATATTGTGAAAAACTCGGGGCCAGGAAAAGATGAAATTTTAAAATTTTAATTTATGCAATTAATAATTATTTCTCGGCTTTAATGATACATTTTTTGAAGTCTTTAATGATAAATTCAAATCTTTGATTTAAAACTTTTCAAAATTTTACAGATTTGAGTTGACCCCCCCCCCCCCACTTATTTTGAGACACCCCACTCACTGTTAAAGATAAATAGCACATAATAGTCTGTTTTTGAAGACCTTATTGAGGGCTTAAATAATATATTAAATTACTTTGAAAAAAAAAAACACAAAATCGTTTAAAAAAAATTGCATAACTGAGGTGATTTACTTTGAGCTCCTAAAGGATTACACTGCACCATCTTTACAACTTTAAATCAAACAGTTCTCTGCTATGTCTGTATGAAATTTTATGTTATTGGACGGAGCAGTTGTTTAGAAATATCATGGTTTTATTTCCACAAATACTTTGATTTGAACCCACTGTGCGCTGGTTTAAACTGTAAATTTTTAGCAAATACAAATAAAATTTACGAGAAAGAATTAAAAGAAGCACCAGTTTTTGCAACAAATTTGTTTTTTTCACAGAACTTAAGAACTCAACTAATAAAAGCGTATTTTTTTTTTTTTTGCAAAGAATTTACGCCAAGAAGTCGATGGGAAAACGAAACTGTAAAGAATTTATTATTTGTCACCATTTACACACTAACAAATATTTGCAGTAACGTAAAGAATTCACACATAAAATCTAGAAGTTGACATTACTTTCAAGTACGTTCTCTAAAAAAAAATCTAAATCAAATAAATAAAAAAAAACTTCAAAAATGCGACAAACTGCAGAACTAGCATTCAAAGACACTTTTTTAGATATCTAAAAAAGTTAGCAATAATAAATAAACATTTATGTACCTACATTAAATGCTCTTTTTTGCATTAAAAACTCTTAAATGAAAAACGATCGTTAGGTGCTGCTCTCATGCTCTTAGATTTCAATTGAGATTTCAACATGGCCGATAGGTACTTAATTATAATTGTAAACTTTTGGAATTTTTTTATTTTTACTGTTTGGTATACAGCAACAGCAACAACAATAACAACAAAAAAGTTATACATATTTATTTACTTAAAGCATGAGTCAAAAATCAAATAACAACTGATCTTAAAAAAAAAAAATATAAAAATAATAAAAAATATGAATGCAATAGTATTTTGAAATTGAAATTGTAAATCTGTTGATGATTAGTTGCTTATGTGTAAGTAAGTGCAGATATCTGTGTGTATCTACTCGTATGTATTTGTATGTTTGTTTGTTTTTGGGTGGCTTCCTAGTAATTGTTGAAATTATCTGTTCAATGGTAAATTACCATTTAACTGATAATCACACTTTGTTTAGAGAGAATCCCCGTTTAATTAATGTTTTGTTTTTTTTTTTTTTTTTTTTTTTTTTTGTTCTTGTTGTTGTTGTATTTTTTGTTAACTATGAATGATGAATGATGTGTTTGTGGCTGTAGCTGGTAATTAGTTTTGGTTGTAAAATTTAAATGTCATACAAATTTCCAAACTCGAAAAAAAATACTTCTCCAACACAAGTGTGTTGTGTTCTTTAACCCTTAGCCAGCCACCTGTTGTTTGGTTTCGAAGAACGTTTAAAGATTTCTCTTTTTTGTTATTCAAAAACAACAAAAACTGTAAAAATCAAGACCTTAAAATGTTTTGCTAGAATCTTTAGTAGAATCTTAGTATTTTTCTTTTAAACCCCGCAATATAACCAAGTAAAAATAAAAACAATGCACATTGAGCCAGCAACAAAATACATACGCGTACACTCGGTCGGTCAAAATAGAGTTGTATTCCTGATTTTTTGTTTTAATTTGTGATAAGTTTTCAAAAAATTATAAATTATAGTAAAAGTACTTCTTTATTTAATTTAATATTATTATTTAAATATACATACACAAAATAAGGCTAGACCCAGACGTTTTCGCAATGAGAAAAATATTTGTTGGTACTAGATCGTAAAAATGAGATGAAACAGAAATATTTGAGTTATAAGTATTAGATATCGGAATCTGCGGTCAGAAAAATAATTCCCTTGTGTAAAATAAGAAAATCAAACAAAAACCTAAAGAACTTATGTGGCAGAAAACTTAAGACCACGAAGCTAGACGATGATCATATTTTATCAATTTTAGCAAAACGAAATTCTTTAAGACAGTCAGAGATATAGGGGAGGAACTAGAATGAAATATTTCGACTCGAACCATCAAAAGAAGACTTAACGAAAGCGGTCTAAAAAGTATGTTCGCTAAGAAAAAGCCTGTTCTACGAGCTGCAAATATAAAGAAGCGATTAAACTTTGCAAAGAAGTACATAAATATTAGGAAAAATAGTAACTGAAGTAAAAATAATAATAAATACATACATGCTAATTGAAAATTATTCCTCTTGCGAGAATTTGTAAAATTTTTTAACATATAGCTATGTGAAATATATAAAAGAAATATACAAAAATAAATTGTAGTGTATATAATTGTTTTCAAACAATTTGTATATTTAACTTGAAGTAAAACTTCGAATAAAATTTTTAAAAAATACATACATGTTTTAATTAAAAAAAAACAGAAAATATTTGAAACCGCAATTTATTTTGTCCGACAGTGTATTTTGACAATAATTAACTGGTTTGATTAACAGTTCCAATTGCTTCTAAAGCTTAATTTTGTGATGTTTTGTTATTTCTTAATATTATATATATTTATTTCCACAATATTTATATTCTGCTTCACTGTGCCTTTGGAAAAAAGGGTTTGAAAAAAAACTTCAGGTATAAAATTATTTATAAATGAGTTGGTTAAGAAAGTATTTTTAGTTGAGAATTTAACCTGTTTGTGTTGTTTTCATTATTTGTTTAAAAATAAATAACGTTTTACACATTTCAACGAACATTATTATGGGCCTGTGAATCCCAATTAAAACAAACAAAGTGCAAGTACAGGTATTGGTCAAGGGTAAAAGGAAGTTACAGAAATTTTCAAATAAATTTTAAACAAATTTCAAAACAAATGCAAATATGTTGCCAACATAACTAATCGTGAATTAAAAAATAAAAAAACTTAAAAATATTTAACAAAAATTAACTTTACTTGTTTAATTAAAAATCGCTGCAGCAAAAAAAAACCAAAGAAAATATCCTTAACCGCTGAAATTACTTCTCGTTTAACCCTTTATTTGCCCACAAATAAACATTTTATTATAAAAAGAACAACAAAAAGACCAAAAAAAAAACATTTCAAAATGTAGGACAACACCTCAAACAACAACTTAAACGTCAGTCAAACCTCAACTCTCTGTCATTTTTTATGCTGTTTTCATCAACGAGATTTTAAACAGTGAAACCTCAGTGAGTGAATAGCTTTGACTGGCAAGTTTATAACAAAACTCGCAGTAAAATAAAAGAGAATGTTGAAATCATCATTTGTTTTTTAAAGTGAATGTCAGAGAGCCGCTGCATTAAATTGGTAACCAAAAAAAATAATAAATTTAAATACAGCTACAAAAACAGAATTTTGTATTAAAACTAAAACTAAAAGCGTATTTATCGCATTTTCTATAGAGAAGAGAAGCTAAAGATCGCTGTTGTTGATCACACTCTTATATACATACATATATGTATGTAGTTGTAAATGAAAATAATAATAATAACAATAATGAATTGCATGTAGTATGTATTTCTTTTAATTTTATGACTTGGCCTGTACGTGTGCCTCTGATTTCTAGCATTCCGTTCCGTCTGTCTACTCTACCATAGAATTTTAACTCGCTTGGTTTTCCCCAATAATGCCAAGCTGATTGTTTAAGTTGTAGGGATTTTTTTTTGTACTTTTTTGTTTTTCTCAGCTTCATGTTGTTGTTGCTTTATTAATATTGTTTTTTTTTTAATAAATTCTGTATCTGCATTTTGTTAATTTTTTGGGTAGTTGTACTTAAAAGCTTAGTTTTAATTTTCAACTTCTAGAGAGACCGGTTTATTTTAAAACCAGAGAGGAGCTGCCAATTTGTAGTTTTGCGAGTAATATGAAGAGTAATAAACGCAAATTTATCATGTTGAGAAATATTGTAAGTAAGAGTTCCTTTTTTGAATTGAATTAAACCAAATTTAATTTTCTTTTAAATTACTTTTTTAACAAAATATTTATTATTACTTTGTTTAATACCAGGGAGTTTAGTTTATAGCAGTGGTCGGCATAAAGAGTACATGTTACATGTATGTACATAAAAATATAATCTTTTATATTCTGTTGTAATCTTAACAACTATTCATTGTGATTATTGTTGCTTATTTAATAAATATCAACATTATTGACATTTGTGTTTTTTACAGACCATAAGTGCCGACCACTGATTTAGAGTATCTAACAGTAAAGTAGTTTGCAGACCAAATTCTTATGAAATAAGTACTGATCTAAAAGGTTACATTTAAATAACCAATATGAATACACAGTCGCGTTCTCGATAGCTCAGAGGGTTATATGATGAATGATCTCTCTGAGGTATCGAGAACTGAGAATATGTACGCTCAAAAGTCTAAGTTTTGACAAATGAATAGCAGTATACTAAAACAAATGATGGAAGTGTGCTGCTTGACCAACCAGTGACTCGTTCACACTGCTATTGGCCTCGAACATATTTATCATTGCATTCATATCACCTTCACATTTTGCGTCATCTATTGCAAGCCTTCTGAAATTAGTATCTTAAAATGTCGCTCTTTATACACAATTAAAGCATTTCTTCTCCAGCCAGCTCGTGTGACTACTAATTACCGAAGAAGCCATTGTGAGCAGAGACCGAATCTATATAGACGGCCTAGTCTAGACAGCACTGTGACAACAACGCCGCACGATTCTAGACAAAGATGCCAATGCTCTTACGAAAGCTATCATACCTTCCTGATGAAATTAATCACCCCTCCTATCGTGAATAAAAATTCCACGTGAAATTTGTTCACTTTTATTTTTTTAACATTGAATTTAAATAGGAAAAATGTGAAAAATGAACAAATTTCACGTGGAATTTTTATTCACGATAGAGGTGATTATTAGAGTTCATCTCAAAATAAGCTAGAAGAATAACTCCTTGATGTTCTATATCGTTTTCAACAACTTTAATATTAGTTTGTCACATCCTATGCCCCATTAGTATCATTTCAATAACATCACTTCCCCAATATTTCCAATTTGGAAGTAATTTGGATCTTTGAACATCCTGTTGAAATGTGTTATGAAGTCGGGGAGTTTATTTAGAATATCCTAAATAAATAAAGCAGAACTTTTAATTATTTACTATTGATCCCTAACCCAATTCGTTTCTGTTGGCTGCCAAAACACTAGATATTCATTCAGAAGTCAGTTGGGCGTATTATTACGATATACATTCGCTTAAGCCGCTTATAGTGCAAGCTGTAAGAAATAAGAATTTTTAACATCATATCAATCCTAGAGATGCTATGAAGTCAAAGTTTTGATTTAGCGGCGAGAAAGAAAGCCTGTTCCAAGCATGCGATATTAAATAAACATATATTAGTTCCATTAGAGTCTTCAAAGACGATGAAGAACTACTGCGAAGTGCATCTATGATCTTAATGCCGATATCTGTACCATATTTCTAATAATTATGAATAGGGAAATTTAAATCTGACTTTACAGACCCTTTCAACTGCATTGTTTGACTAAAGATCTTAAAGTTTTTTTTAAAGCCAGCAGCCTAAAAAATCGTACAAATTTTTAAATGTTTTATCTGAGACAAAATTGCTTTTGAAGTCATTTACCACTAAGCCAATTTCAGTCTGGCTTAAAACTATGATAATAAAGCAGATATTCCTTTTTAATCATATTTAACTTTCGAATTAATCCAATCTCTTTAAACTGGAAAAGTTGTGTTTACGTAAAAGTAAACAACGATTTAAGGATAAACTGATCTCAACTAAATGATAATTATATAGAATAGGTTTGTTTAAATTTCAGAGATCTGCCTTACTGGAATAAACTCATGTTTTATATAATGTGAAAAAAGCTAGCCATTACTTTACTATTTCCACGTAATGCAGAGCGTATATAGTACACATTACAAGGTATGCTAAGGAGTAATAGCATGTCAGTATCAAGTTCTTAGTGGTTTTAATGCTAAAAATCCTCTAAATTGTCATTACCTGTACATACTCGTATGTAAGTAAGAAAAAACAAACAATCTCAGTTGTTCATAAACTTCTTGATCGAAAAGCATTTTACACTTCTTACTTACAGCTCTAATAGCTGTTATTATCTCTTGCTCTAACAACTCAATGATGCTAAAATATTTTTCTCTTTATATACACTCCCAATTTACAAGTACAACATGAAATTCTCAACTCCAGCTCCAGATAATGCTCCTACATGACAGTCCAAAAAAAAAACCAAACTCAACAAACAGCTACAATATTTATCTCATTTTGAGATACATACTACAACATTTTTAGTTTATAAACTTTTATTTCTTTCTACCCATATAAAGGCAGTATGTTACACAAGTCATTATTATTACGCCGCTTTAAAACCGGATCTCTTCACGTTTATAATTTTTTTTTACATATTTTTTCTTTTTCTTTTCAAATTAAAAAGTACATTCACTTTATGGCATACGAGCAAAAAAAAACAAAACAAAAAACACAAATAAAATTTCAGATACATTGTGATATTAATACTTTATTAAACAAAATACAATATACAGTCAGAGTCAAAATTTTGTATACAGCGAACAATATTTTCTTTAAAGAATAATATCTTTTAAAGAAGTCTATATTTTTAAAAATTATTTATATAAAACGGATAGGGGAACTTTTATTAAACACTTATCTTTTGCTCTTACTGAAAGAAACACAAGATTACTACGAGTGTTGCACCTCTCGCAGATATTGCTCAAATTGTAAACAAAAGCCGGTCAAATGTTGAAAAAGTTATTGAGAGAGAATTGATAATGTGGTGCGCAAAATAGCCACAGAGGTCAAGAAAACTCCAAAGTCTAGTGCAGTCAAAATAGCTGAAAACATTTCTAAGACACACAGTCACCCAGTAAGCGCATCGACAATTAGAAGAAGGCTGAATGACAATATGGACTTCATAGACTAAACGTAAAGACTTTGCAGAAGCTTACTTAACCGCTCCACAGTCTTTCTGGAATAATGTATGTAATATTTAGCGATGAGCGTAAATTTGAGAGAAAAGGTCTGGACAACAAGAAATAGTGAGCTGCTTGCACAGAACCTTAGTGCTAGAGTAAAACACGACGGTGGATTTTTGATGGTTTAGGATTGTATGCCAGCTGCAGGATCAGGTAATCTTGTATTCATTGAAAGTACAATGAATAGGCCAGACTACTTACAATATGACAATTTTAAAGGACAATTTAAAAGTAAGTTCTTGAAACGCCATGAGTCTTTCAGCAAGACAACGACCCAAAACACACCGCCAGAATTGCCAAGGAGTGGCTATTGTAAAAAGTACGTAAGAAATTAAATTATCTAGAGCAGCTGTGAGATATTTGAAACAGGACCAGCAGAAAAATAAACATTTCATACAAACACAAACTCCAAACAGCTTTAAGGAAAGAGTGGAGCAATATTACTAGAGACTGCGACTGAACCTCTTGAAAATTCTATAAAAATGCGACTAGAGGCTGTAACATAACAAACTTTTAATTTTTGGATTTTGGTAATATAGACATAAAGTAGTAAGTGTTTGTTTCTCTCAGGTACCTATGTATGTGTTGCTGTTTACTAAATTTTGACACTGCCTGTATATATGTAATTACAAATATACAAAAAAGAAAATAAAATATAATATAATTAATAATTAGTATAAAATGCAAACAACAACTACAGCAGCTCGGCTGACAACAACACCTCACAAAACACACTCACTAAACAGCTACCAAAAACAGCAAAAAATGAAGAGAGAAATCCAAAAACAACAACAACAACAACAACAGAAATAAATATAAATAAATTTAAAATCGATCGTGAAAAATGTAAAATGGCCATTAGGGAATATTAATTAAAATTTAATTAAACACAAAACAACCTTAAAATATCTACCTATAATAAAAAGTCAGTGATCTTTTTTTAAACCGTAACCATAAGTTAAAGTTAAAGTTTTCTTTAATAAAGGTTAAACCCAGAAGATGCTGCTGCTGCTGCTGCTGTTGCCATCTTCAAATTGTAGCGGTTTATTAGTATTTTGGAAAAATAAAAATAAAATGAAAGATTAATATCTTGCTTTAGTTCAAAAATAAAATAAAAATGCAGCCACATGTTTTAGTTTAGTTTGTACGAGTATAGCAGGTTTCATTTTTGGAAAGATTAAGTGTTAAATTTTTAACATTTACCTAAATTGGGTTAAAACAAACAAGTTTTACAGTTTTGTTTTTATGTTTGACAATTTATGGTGTCTGATAAGATCTAACTAAAGTTAATAGGCAGGCATTTTGTTTGTGCAACTAATAGATAAATTCACCAGTATAATTTTTAAAGTAGAGTTATGAAAATCTTTTATTTATTTCCCTTATAAGTAAATAAGATCTTAACTGAGAAAAATTAAAAGAAAAACTTTTATTTCAAAATTTCCAAAAATAAAAATAAAAAACATTAATCAAACAGACAGTTTAATATGTTTTGAGCAATGTATGCTTAAAGCCAAACCAGATCCGCAAAATGTTTATAGAAACCATTAAAGTGAAAAAAAATAATTACCATAAGGATTCATGCTGTCTGAAATTGGCCATCAGTAAAAAAAATTCGTGTTTTTTTGAAGCACTTAAGAGAAAAAGCGCATAATCGAGCGCTTCAATAACGGCGCTCTTTTGAAGCATTAAATGCTTACGAATAAAATATACAAAAAAGATGCTTTTTTAGTGCTGACAACGAAGAAGGTTTTAAAGCGAAAAATAAAAATGAAATTATAGCCTACAGATTTACGTATGACAACGAAAGTCAATTACAAAACAAATATCGCGCTTCTCAGTTACTATGAATTTTTCTTAAGCAAAAATATTCAGATAGAATTTGTTCTTTGAAGTGACGTAAAACACTTTAGGGAAGTGCTGTATTTGCATGTTTGATTAGGTTAAAAGAAGCGCTTATTGTCAGCAGAAAGTAGTCCTCCAAACCGGGAATACCTCATACAAAAATCATGCATTGCATCAGCAGGTTTGAAGCGATTTGGGGTATGAATTCATACATAAAACCTGCTCCTTTTGGAGCACATTTTTTACTGGGATATATTTCAACTCGTTTATTTATTTAAAAAAATTTCATTTTTTTAGGTCAATACACCACAAATATTTAGTTTTTATTTATTTGATGCTGTTTGATCGTGCAAAACTCTTGTAAGAGTAAACAAGGTCAAACAAATTTGTGCTAAAACAAGTGGTTACGCTTTTTTGAGTAAGTATTTGCAAAATGTTGGTCTCATCAGATTCTCGTTTTGTTTGTTGGAATGCGTTGTTTGCCTTTCAGTTAACAATCAAAAAAAAAACATATCACAATGCCTTTCTGCTGCCAGAAGCATGCAAAAATTAACTCTCTATATGTCGACCATTGATGTCTGTCTTTTTAGACTTGCACACATCAAGGGTCTAAAATCTAGACAAGTCGCTGACGCATCTGGTCAAATTTACCAAGATCACCGGTTGCTTGTCACTAAGACCATAAGATTCACATAAATTATATGTGAACATTTAAAAAAGGTTCGAGTGTCACGTAATTGACGAGTGAATTCCTATTTATGCGGCCAGCTAACTGACGTCAGAAGGATCCTTAAATACCTTAATCGTCTTCTTTAACTCACTGAATGTCTTAAACTCCTTAATCGTCTCCTCAAACTCATCGAATGTCTAACAGAAAGATCCTTAGATCACTTTATCGTCCCCTTAAACTTACTGAATGTCTGACAGAAAGATCTTTCAACTCAATAATCGTCTCCTCAAACACGCACTGACGGTGTGACACTACGCCTGGTTGAATTTCATGCAGTTCGTTTCAAATCAAGTATTTTCGTTCTCAGGACGGCTCTCATGTCTAGCCACTCAATAAAAAGTATAAGGATCTGATTATAGTTGGACTATCAACCATTTCATCAAATATTCACTGAATGCGTGACACTAGGCCTCTGGAATAAATTTCATTTAGAATGCCCAATATATGTAATAAATATAAGTATAAAGCTCAAAATAAACCAAAAGCTATCGTGTTAGTAGATGAATTACGGAAAAAGGATCTAATTCTGAAATCAGTCATCGTTCATTTGAAATTTCAAGGGAGATTTCATCCATCTGCACACCAAGTTGTAGCGTTAATACATACTTTAACTTGCATTAAAAAGAGTTTAAGGATTTGATTATCAACCATTGCCACAAACATTCACTTGAGATTTAAGATTACATGCCCAAATAGTCATAGATTTATTCGCTTAAAGCCTAGAAGAAACCAAAAGCGATCGTGGAAACAAGAGCTAAATATAACCAGAGTCGTCGTTAACTTCAAATTTCACAGGAGATTTCATCGCTTCAGGTTTAATTATCAGCCCCTCCCCCCGCATAATTTCATAAAATTAAAGTGATACTTATTAATACAACTGATTCGAAACCCCAAATATTAACCTTCAACAGCATAACAAACATATTCACAAACCGTTAACATGTAAAATAACACAGTTAACACACAATAACGGTTAATAAAACGAAAAAAAAACATCAAACAACAAATAATTGAAATTTTTTCTTAAATAAATAAATGAAAAACAAAAGCTAAATTCTTTTTATTAATGGCAACAACTAACTTTAACACAAAAAATCACTACAATTCGAAAAATTTTCTCAAAACCACACGCAAGTTGTTCTCAATGAAACTGCAAAAACCCCTCCCAGGAAAAAACATACTCGTCTTCTCAAGACAAGAATTCTAAACATGAAAATATGTAGTTGGATACATGTGCTGCTGCACATGTAGCTAGATATCTATCTATGAATTTATAAAAAAAAAAAAAAACCTGTACACATTTCAGCTAAGCTACTCTCTTCTAATTCGATAATAACAGCATTTTGTTTTCTAAAGATCTTTCTACTTTAGAGTTTTTTTAATCCTCTAAAATTTGACGGAATCAAATGTTTCATTGTTTTTTTAGGTGTGAAACAGGTTAAACCAAAAAAAAACATAATTTTGCGGTATAAACGAGAGAAACATGTTTTTACGCATTTGAACTGCATAGAGACGATGGAAGACGGACGTCAACGATAACCGAGTTGATTACTACCAAAAAATTGTTTATAATATACATTGATATAATAAAAATGAGGAATGGAAAACAATTATAGTCACAGACAGAAAAGCAACAGGCGAACGAACGGGCATCAACTAAATCATAGACAACACTGGATAGAAACAACAAGATTAAGAAGAAGGCCTCAAGAGAAAAGAAATTTAATGTCACAGAGAGAAACATTAACATTAACTGATAAACACACACACACACACAGTTAAGCTTTGAAACAAACTAAAAGAGAGTGTGAGTAAAAAAAAACCAAAATGTGACACAACCGGCATAATTTTTAGTTTATTTTAGGACCGGTTAAAACAGAAGATAATTTTATATGCATATGTACGAGATACGAGTATGTACAATAAATATTAAGGGAGAAATAAACTAATTATCTACTTTATCTCTAATATTCGTAGAAAGAAAGAAATTTCCTAATGTTCAATGGCAACCCGCATAACTAATGAAAATTATAATGAAGAGAACGAAAAAGAAATTGCGCACAGTTGTGTGAGCAATAATAGGTAGATGCAGCGCTGCCAGAAATAAGATTTTACCTTATTTTTTTAAATTTTTAACCGAAAAAAGATTTTAAGATTTGTTTTCCCAAAAAAAGATTTTTTTTTGTCTAGTCGAAGGTTAGGTTCAATTAAAAAAAAGCTTCTTTGTTCCCATTTGAAAAATTTTAAACTAAATAATGCAACCTTACTGGACAAAAAAAAAATGCTTAAATACTTATTAGAATATAAGCATAAAAAAATGCTGCATCCAGCTCAAACAAGAAGGCTCTCTTTGGAAAATATAATGCTGTTGAATTAAATGAGTTCATTAAAAATTGTGTTGAATTTTATACTGAATTCTGTAAGCAATTCACAAAACGATTTGACTTTAATGATGCAGTTGTAAAAGAGATTTCTTCTATTAACCCTCATAATATTAGTACCAAAAATGTTTCTCCCCATCTGGGTTTAAAAAAATGTTTCCGCACTTAGTAGACGATAGTGATGTTCAAAATTTAGACGATGAGTTTAGAGAGCTCCGTCACATAGACTTTAATAAATACTTTTAAAATTTAGAAGATATAAATGTAGAAGATTTTTGGCGCACGATGTCAAAAAATACATCGTAATCTTGTGTTTCTTACGATGTCGAAATTTGTATTTAATTTATTTCATAAAAAAATAAAATGTTTGCTAAAACAAAAACATGCATTTATGGTTTTCTATGTACTTTTGCTGAAAATTTCTGGCAGCCCTTATATTTAGTTTTAAAACTATTGTTCTACTGACTTTAGTTCGCAGATTTTCAATACCAAACTGCTTAGTACAATAATAAAGGTTTTTGGTAGAATCTCAGTAATTTCGTTGGCATATTTTGGACAAGAGTGTGTTTTACACTAACGGACAATAGATCAGTAATATTATAGTAATATAATAATTACTTTGTGGTTTCTTAGATGAATATTTCTTAGTGTTACAAACGAAATGAAAAACTTTTATTTAGTCTCATTCACTAGCAGTAGCGAATAAACATATGTATACTGGTATTCTAGTCTAAAAGCAAAACTTTGCTTTCCAAGTATAGCTTCAAAGAATGTTAGCAACTCCCAAATTTGAAACTGTTTAAAATAATTTCAGTCAAAACTATTTGAGATCTTTATATTCAAATCGAGTTTAGTGAAAAAAAAAACAACATTTCATCTCTCAGTAGAAACTATTTGCAATCTTTGCATTTAAATCTCTAATAATCAGATATCACTTTACTTATCTAGTAATCTTAAGAAGCCTTTAAAAAGAAAACATCATTTGATCTCTCTCTCTCATATGAAACTACTTTAAATCTTTAGATCCTAAACGATCTGTAAATTTTTTGATCTTGCAGCAGATGATGGAAATTTTGGAAAATGAGTTTGCGATTGATTGTAAATGGACGCCGGAAAACTGAGAACACATGTGTAGAACAACTTGCCACCTAACTCTATAAATTAATTCTTTAGAAGAGTTGAAGAAAGCCCAAATTTTGTTATTATAAACTCATTTCGACAATATTTTTCTTGGATTTCGTTAACCTAGTAAATCTCATATTGCGTAAAACCAAAAGGAAATAAATCCTCAACGCTTTTGCCGAATTTTTAATGAATATCGAAGACAACTCCCAGAACAAATCGTCATACCAGGCCAATATACCTCAATGATTTTATGAATATAAAGGTTTTGTTTTCAAAAATCATTTTTTTTTCTGTTAGTAAACATCAATCCTGTGCTGGTATTGTTATTACATATTTGTCTCAAGATTGATTAGGACTCTGTCGTATAGATACGGCAAAGTTTCAACGATGGCCTGGGTTCTGTTGGCTTTCAGGGTATCGGTAAAATGTGACTTACAATTACAAGCCTTCAAATATTTTAAGTTTCTAGGAGAGCCATTCTGCTGGAACCACATCTCATCCACGATCTCGTCTCCTCCATTAATCTAATATTTCAAGTTGACGATGATAATCTCACAAATAATATTTTGAAATAATTACATGTGAAGAATTAATGATGTTGCCTGGTTAATCACGTGTGGATACGCATCCTGCCATATATATCCAGGATTTGTTTGCTAAAAGTCTTCGATGCATTAATCAAATATCAAACAAGGATAAGAAAGTGCATTTTTAAACGAATTTATATAATAAATTGAATATAAATACGTTGTTATTACAACAATAGTAGTCCACAACTAACATCATTTGCCTAGATCCAAAGTTTCCACTCTTCCAAAAGGGATTTGGATGATTCAATTGTGCTTGAATTCCTCGAGTATTGTTTGAACTTTGAAATACATGTGTACGTCCTTAAGAGTCTTGATTGTTGTTTTTTTTTGAAGTACAAATGTATTTAAGTAGACTTCAATTTTATATGTATCACTTTGGTTTGAATATAGTGAGTCTACATTAAGCGGTCGAGTTGGATACCAAGATTTTCTTTTGGTATGCTGAAATTGTTAATCTGTATCCAAGACCAATCATCTGTTTTAAAAGTCAACATAACATGAACACATTTTGTAACACAAACTTCATTTTCCGTAAAAACTGTAAAACTGTAGTTGCTCAAATTATATATTGAGATCGTTGTGATCTCTCAGTTTGAGTCTATAAGCTAGTAGGCATATCTGCCTGGAATACAACAGTGGAAATTTATCGACGTAAAGAAACCACATCCTTTCAACTTAGACATTTCAGATAAACGTTGATATTCAATGCATGTGTTCAATATTGTCACAGTGTCTCCTTCTATTCTATCTATTACTATTCTATTACTATCAAAAAGTACTGTCAGGCTTACCGGGAGCAACTTGAGTTTTGAAAATATTGACAACAAACTGATTGGGCTGATTTCCGAGTTAAAGTATAAGAACTCTCTTGGAAGCTTTCTATGCGGTCGAGAAATATGTAATACGTATGTAATTGAAACTACAACTTATTATTCGCAAAAAATATTTGAATTGCTCTTATTTTTCCCTCTACTATACAAACAAACTAACAAATACTTTTTAGATGAAATTCAAACAAGAGTGAAAAAATATTTATGCATAACAAAAAAGAGTAACTGAGAGTAATACGAGTCAAGAGCTAAAGATACAAAGCAAAATAAAGTTAAAGTCACTAAATAATTTTAGTAAGATTTTTAAAAGTGTGTGTGTGTGTTGCAAAAAGTATCTGTGTGAGTATTTTTGATATAAACTTTTAAAGTATGGGTAAGGAAGGGAAATACAGACAACAATAGAGAAAGAGAGAGAGTTAAACGAAATGAAATAGTACAACTACATAAGGTTTGTACTCGTTTGCTTTCAAAAGAATTTCACCGACATTTAGTTTAGTGGTGTTTCTGGTGGCAGTCGTACTTCGGACATTCTACTAAATACACACAAATTATTTATACTAGTTAATTTTATTTCAATAAAAAAATTTAATTAACAGAAAAAAATAAAGAGAAATTAAGTGTTATAATTGTAATAATAATAATAAAATAGTTGTTACTTTAACATTAAAATTATTCGTTTGTAGTGAAGTTATTTTAAAAAAATCCCCTTTTAAATAAAGTGTTATCTTTTCCAACAAAATATAATAATAATTAAATAATAATAAATTTCAAACGAATGAATAAATAAATGAAACTTGCTTGTCAAAGTGTTTAAAAAAAATTTATTGCAAAAATTTGCATTTCTCAAATACTAAACCCCAAAAAAAATAAGTGAAGAAGTAAAAGAAAAAAATTTACAAAATTAAAAAAAAATCGTGAACAAAAAGCATTCAAGAATTTTACAGAAAAGAAAGAAAAAAACAGTTATTTAGCAACAAGTGAATAATTTTTTTTCTTATAACTAATTGTGTGTGTGATTTTTGTTGACCATTCAAATCCAATCATCATCGACCACAAAACCCAACAGCAGCAAAAACAACAATTAATGCTGAGAGCAAAAAGCGTATTTTTTAAAAAATTTCTTTTCGAGTGGTTTCTTCTACACACTCATACTTGAAAGAAGAATTAATAAACAAAATATGCAAAAACAACAATAACAAAACAGAACAAAATATAGAGAAAGAAAAAGCAGAAGAACGTTAAGAAAGAAACCTTAAGCAGACCATGTCAAGTATTTGTGTTAACTGCACAAAACAGCAATAGCAACAAGTAACCAAAAGTTAAAAGACAGACATCAACCAACCAACCAACCTGTGTAAGTGTGTAAGGAGTAGTGAATAAGGCAGTGACGACGAACTAGCTTAAGAACTACAAGAAGAAGAACTTTAACTAGTTGAAAACAAACAGCAGCAACAGTGGGAAACCAAAAACAAAATAAAGCAGCAACAGGTTGTTTGTCTAACTTGGCTCTCTCTCTCTTGAATACGAAATAAGCAGCAACAACATTCCAAACCATAAAAATCATTAAGCGCCCCTCAAGACAGCAGTAGCAGCAGCCACTTTTAAAGAAATACAAACAAAATTCTATTCTAAAAACCAAAAAAGAAAAAAAAAGAAATCTGTAACAAATTCATTTATTTTTCTTGCTTCATACATAAAGTGACATCAACTTGTGTAATTTTTTATTAAAAAAAAAAAACAACAAAAGTAATTAAAATTCACATCTATGACAAAAATATTAAATAATTAAACTAAAAACTGGGTTAGAACAACTCAACTCAACACAAACTCAAATTAAACTAAATTAAATTTGTATGCATATGTACATACATATGTACAAAAATATATGTATGTTTTATAAACAAACAGCTACAATTCTAATTGTTTAAAATTGACAACAACAAATTATTAACTATTTCATATAAACATCAACAAACATGTTTTAGAAAAGCTTTAAAAATCAAAAAAAAAAAAATCTTACAATTTCTCTTTTAACAAATTCAAAATTTGTTTAAGAAAATAAGTCAAGAAAACAAATAATTTATTGTTAATTAAAGAAAGTGGAAATATTGCAAATTACACACTTCAAAATAAAATAATTGAAAATTATTAAAGAAAACATTAGAAACTTGTGCGGTTTTGTTGGCTTAAAGAAAACTTTTCAAAATTCCTTTCACCATGGAAACGTTTTACGAAGCCGATCTAAAGGATATATGGGACTCGGATTTAGATCCGGTAAGTTTTAATAATATTAATATTAATTGTATATTAAATTAAGACAAGAATAACAAGCAGAGCAAATTCTAAATTAAATAAAGTTTTTATAGGTAGAAGTCTAAATAGACAAATATTTATTCAAGCTTACTAGCGTAACCACTTATTTTGGCAAAAATTTGTTTCACGTTGTTTACAATTACAAGAGTTTTGCAATATCAAACAGCAACAAATAAATTAAAACTAAATATTTGTTGTGCTTTGGCCTAAATAAGAAAAGTTTTTTAAATAAATAAATATATGTATGTTATTTATATGGTTACGTCTTTTTCTTCAAATATTTGCCAAGTGTGACCGTACCTTAAGGGAGCTTATATAAACTTTTTATGAACAGGAAAATGTAGCATTTTTTAACCCTTAGCCGGCCCCCATACAAAAAAAAAAAGAATTTTATGACGTACATCCAAAATTTTAATTTTATCATTTTTGAAACATATGTTATGCGCAAGCGTATAAAAGCAACTTGATGTTTTTTAAAACCCCGATTTTATGTGAAATCCTGAACCAGCTATTTTTGTTATAAAGCTTCTCCCTGATTCGTACAAATAGAGAGCTTACGACTACCTAGAAACCTAGAACTACACTACCTAGAAATTATTTAAGTTTTTCTTGACAAAGTCGGTTTATTAAACATTGTCCCTGAAATTTTTCTGAAAAACTGACTAATTTCTATTGTATTATGTACCAAACAAAAGCTTAAATTCTTATCTTCACACTACCTTCATCCAGTTACTTTGTTATTTTAAAACTTTTCTAGGTTTTTCAGATTTCATTCAATGTCAGTTTATAAAATATTTTCACTGAACTATTTGCAAACATCCACCTATTATCTCCCTAATTTGAATGCATAGAAAGGCTTATTATGATTCAAATTCTATCTAGTTTTTAGATACTTATGCTTGTTTTCACTATGTCATTTTTGTTGTCAAATTGTCCAAATTGTTGGCAATCACGTTGTAATCATGATTGCAAACATAGATGATGCCATATGACAACACGTTTTCATACAATTGCCAACAATTTGGACAATTTGACAACAAAAATGACATAGTGAAAACATAGTGAAAACGCGGCCTTAGTTGTATCAAAACATATGTATTCAGATTTTCTTCAAAAATAGTTGTATAGACGTTTGAATTTACAGTCACGCCCATTTAAAAGGAGGCGTTGTCAATGTTTAATTTGTATTTTATAGAGTTCATCACTACAGACTTAATAAAAACTCAAATAAGAAAAACCCGGTATTGCTTTAAAACTTTTGCTGGTATGTGTGTCATTAATGAACCATTAAGAAAGTATTTCTGGCAGTTTTGTCAATTGCTAAATTGGTTTATAGCCATTTAAAGGTTTTGCAAATATTGTTCATAATTGTTGCTAAGCAACAAACGAATATTTTGATATCATACGAAAACTTTCTCCACAACCTATCACCTATACTATAAAAGCTCCAGGAATAAAAAAAAATTTTCAAAAAAAATTATAAAAAATTTTCGATATGGAACAAAAAACATTAGTTTTTGTTATTCAAATTATAGGACATAATCTTATTATTCATAAGCAAAAAGAAAATTTAAAATATTTTGTTTAGAAACCAAGATATGAATTTTTTAAATAAAAAAATAAACGAAATTGGCGGGGAAGTCAATGGCAAATTTTACTTTTTTTTTTAATTGTATTAATCATTAAGTTTTATGGCCTAAATTATTATACTAAAAGCGTGTTATTCATAAATAATGCTCAAGTAACAGAAAACTTATAAGATTTTTTTTAATTTTTCAATATACAAAAAAAAATTTTTTTTTTCAAACTCAAAATTTTGTTTGCCTAATTATAAGCCTTGTGCTTAATATTAGTAATAAAAAAGCAAATCTTAAATGTTTTGTTTTTATAAACCCAGGTATAAAATATTTAAAAAAAATAAACAAAATTGTCGGGGAAGCTGAAGGTAATTTTCAAATTTTTTTTTTTAATTTCTTACAAACTTAAAGTTTTGTTTGCTAAATTATAAAGCATATTTGTAAACGAAAAGAAAATTTTAAATATTTAATTTACAACACCAGATATGTTTGTTTTAATAGAAAAAAATAAACAAAATTGGCGGGCAAGTTGAAAGCAATTTTCAGCATTTTCTGTATTTTCATTAGAATAACCAGCACAGTAAATATGTTTATGATTTAAAAACTATATTACAAAAAAAAAACAGTAAACAATTCTAAGAAAATGCTGTATTTAACACATAAATAAAATCTAATTTTTCTTAAGAAATATTTATAATTTCATAATTAAAAGAAAATAGCTTCACAGTTAAATTAGCACAGTTTTCGTAGATAGTTAGAAATTTAAAAGGAAATTCTATACGAATTTTTACCCTTTTAGTAACTTTTTAAAAGTTTTAAAAGCCATCCCTCTCACTCAGCTTTTTCTGTTTTATAATTTACGAGAATGAGCTTAAGACAATTAATCAAAATACATAAACAAGTGTGTTCTTTCAACACTAATAGAAAAAATATGAACAAAATGTATAAATTTCTTATTTTTCTGTAACAGTTTCGTTTTTTGTTAGTGCCTGTTGCCAAAAAAAAAACGAAACGAAACGAAACTTACAAATCGAAATATTACTTCAGCTGCGAATTCAATTTAAACCAAAAGACGACAACAACTGTATAGCAGAAATGTATAATGTTTAGAATGTATGTACATATATTGTATATTGTTTTGTACTTAGAAGTGATAAGTAAAGTAAGTGTTTCATTGAAACCATTTCCAGTTAAACACAAAACAAGAGAATATTATTTCCTTATCAACGAAAGGAAATGTCAAAGATTGTTGTTAAAAATTTTTGCTTGTTTTTGTATATTTTGTTGTTGTTGTTGTTGTTGTTTTTTTTTTCTCTAAACAACCGCATTTAACAGTTTTTGTTATGGTATATGAAAGTGGGGGTGTTGTTGTCTGTTTGAAAAATGTAATTTAACAAATTCTTATTAGAAATATTAAAAATCATTCAATTGTTATAGAAAATAAATTTTTATCTAACTTGATTTTTGTTTTTTTTTTTTTTTGGTTTTTTCAAGTAATGTAGAAAACATTTTCCAGATACTAAAACTTCCTATTACTAGACGTATTGCAAATCAATAATAATTAAAAACTATTACAAAACGTGTAATAAAATAAACGAAATGTCATAAATTGGGAGAGTGACTGTCTTAAATGCAACCTTAAAAGAAAACTTTGTAAACGCTACTGTTTTATATATATTTGGTATTTTAATAGAAATTTAAAACTGTGTCTAGAAATACTAAGTTTATCTATAAAATGTTTAGAAAACTTTTTTAAACTTTGGTAAAACATTTTTTTTTAGTTCAACCTAAACAGTGTGGGATGTTTTAAATCTAAAGACGAGCCTAAAAGTGTCATTAACCTAGCAAAAGAGGTTCAATGGTTAGGTTTAACTCTTATTAGATTCTATAGTTTATGCCAAATTTCAGTAACATTTGTGTTTACTGAAAAAAAAAAAAAAAAACAATTAAGAAAGTAAAGTCGGTCAAACCCAACCATACACCTACACCGAGTATATGTGTAAAAACATTTTTTCAGAAATGGGCGATATATGGAAACGGTGCAAACCTATTATGCACCGATGATCCAAAAATTTATTGGCATGACTTCTGTGCATATAAATAGTTTTTGTGACCAAAAGAAAGAAAGTCAACTAAACTAAATAATTACAATTCATTAGATATAAGATTTGAAATACTTATTGTTAGTTGGTTGTTAATAAAGTTACAATAAATAAATAGAATCAAAAAAAATTCTAGATCTCATAATTTTTCTATATATGAAACTGATATAAAACTAATAATGAAACTAATTGTGTTGAATATTATTTGTATACCAAAATTTTTAAGAGAATTGGCCCTTACATAGGAGCTATGGTCAATTGGGCTTCAAAAACAACTTATTTATGGAGAAATGTATTTGGATAAAACAAATATTTATGATCAATTTCGCGAGGATATTTGTATGGAGGCTAAGTGAAATAATGGACCGATTTATCCCAACTGTACTTGTGCCGAAGAAACATCATATACCAAAATTCAGATCTTCAAAATTGAACCTGTACTTTGCGCACAAGATTTACATGGCCAGCAAGACGGACGGACGTACGAACATCGTTAAATCAACTCAGGAAATGATTCTGATTCTGATACTTTAAAGTGTCTATTGAAGTAATATTTATGGGCGTTACAAACATCAGCACTTAGCCAATACCCCGCCCCAATATGGTGGTGTAGGGTATAAAAGCACAAAATTGTGAAACGTTATCCAAATTTTCTAATTTGTACAGTATATTTTAATATTGAAAAAAATAATTTTTAGGCAAAATAACCAAATTATAAACCATAATCATATTATATGTAAACGTAAACAAATTAAATATTTGATTTAGGATCCAAGTTGGAATTTTTTCATAAAAAAAAATAAACGAAATTGGTGGGGAAGTTATTTAAAATCTTCACTTTTTCTAAATTTTCATTAAAATAAAGCAGTTTTGAAGGTACCAAGGAAATAGAAATAATTTCAATTAAAACGAGACATAAACTTACAATCTAAAACTATAAAAACAAAATCAACAAATTTTCATTAATTTTGAAAACAAAAAGATTTAACAAAAACATATTTAATTTTGTTTTTTTTACTATTTGTAAACAAAAAGAAAATTTTAAATATTTATTTTGAAATCAAAGATATGGAATTTTTTATTGAAAAATAAACAAAATTCGAGGGGTAGTTATGGGAAATTTTCACTTTTTCTACATTTTCATTAGAATGATGAGGTTCTGAAGGTACCAAGGCAATATTTGCCATTATCTCAATTAAAACGGAAATTAAGCTTACAAAATAATATGTTTACAAATCTACTGTGTTTAGATTAATTAAGCTTAATTAAGATTTCATGAAAGGAAGCCATAAAATTCTGTTAATCAAATAATCAGTTATTTTTTATTCCTCTAAATGGCCTTTAAGACCAATGTGCCCAGCACAATGTCAACATATTATAAGTAAATATTAATATTCAAGCTAATGTTTGTACACTCTACTTCTTTTTCGCTTCTTAAGAAGTAGTTTAAAGGCAAACTTTTAATTCAAAACATAACTTTCATATTATATAACAGTATGAGTAGCAATTAAAGTTTATTTAAAAACTATAAGATATTTTGCATATGATTTGTTATTTGTTACGTATTTCCATTAATACTTTCCTAATAAGACCTTGTAAACTGAATTTTTCAAAAAAAAAAACTCTTTCAAACAGAAAAAACGTGCTGGTTAAATGATTTAGTTATTAACTATTCTTTTTTATTATTATTATCTTATAAACTTAATACAGACATAATAAGTGGCTGTATAAAATTTCATTGAAATGTTAAACATTTTTGTAATATTAAGCAAATTTAACATAAAACCAAAACAAGAAACAAGGTTTTTTTCTTTTCTTTTTTTTAGCTGATTAACAAAACAGTCAAAACATCCAATCTATTTAGATACTTTCACTTTAAATTTGAAAATTTCTACGAATTATTTAAATAGATAATTGGTTTTATAGGAAATAATAAATTAACAAAAAGTTAGTTTTGTTTTGTTTCATAAGTAAAATTTTCTTAATGTTATTTTCTAATTGTTAATTGATTAATGTGAATTGATATTTTATTTGTAAGTTTGTTTTATTTAAAAGAAAATTTAATCAAATTTAGTTGTTATATTCTTTTCAATTTGTTCCATTCTGTAGAATTTTATAGTGTTATCATTTATAGTATAGAAATTAGAAAAAAAAATTTATTACAAAATATCTTGATAAGGAAAAGTAATTTTTTTTTAGAGAGAAATATACTTAAAAAAAACCAAGCAAAATTGTTGGGAATAAACAAACAAAAGCGAATAGAAAATACCCTAGTTCAGAAACTTATTAAAACAAATTTTAAAAAAAATTACAAAATTTTTAATTTTATTCATTTGAATAAAATTTTTCTATTTACATATTTGAAATTTTGTTGATTTTTTTACATAAATTACAAAATGTGTGTTTTATTTGCAGTATTAAATTTAGTAGTGCGTTTTAGTCTGTATTTTTATTTTCGCTGCAAAATGGTGATAACAGAAAATAATTTTTTTTTGCTTTATTTCAAAAAATATAAAACAGAATTTTCCACAATTTCAACTAGTTTTTAAGAAATATTTTAAAAATTGTAAAAACTGAAATCAAACTAAAACAAATTACGTAAACGAACATGAATTTGTAGGGATTTGCCCTGTTAGAGCTATCAATTCGCCTCTAAAATAATAATGACGGGGGTTTTCTTGTTAAATTAAAAATATAATTTCTAGTTTAATACGTTTAATTCCTGGAAAATATAAATATTATTTTAATTTAATTTCAATTTCATTTTCATTTTAATTGTATAAAACATTAATGAAAACAAATTTTCTGGAGTTGGGTTTAAAACCCAGCTAGAAATTGTAAACAAGCCGCAGGTAAATGACCTTTAGTAAGCAAATGATTTGGCAGTCCTTTTTTGTCAAGCCTACAAAGTGCTGACAAGTTTATGTATGTTTTTTTGCCCTGGAAAATATTTCAATTTATACAATTTCCTACTGGGTTTTTTTTAAATAAATATAATGCATATTCAAATAAATATTTTGTCGCAATAAGTATGATAACAATTTGCTGATTTTCTTTTCGTTGCTGTTTAAAACAAATAAATATGTTTATTAAATTCTCTTCAGCATTTTTTTTTTATTAAAACAAAACTGAATGTTATCGTAAGGTCATTTTCTTTTTTATTAATCTACAATCATCAAAATTTAAACTTAATGTCTAACTAAACAGTTTTTGTTAAGATTTTGTTTGTTTCTTTTTTCATATTAATGAAATAGAAAAAATGCATTCATTTCATTCAAAGTAGATTATATAAAAAACTTAATAAATAAATACATATAAATAAAAAACCTTATCTATATTATTTGTGAGTGTTTGGTAATATTAAATAATATTACTTAAGTTTTCGTTTGTTCTGTTGCTAAATATGTAGAAATCATGTGCTTTTTAAACTCAACACATTTAGTCTTAAACAAACAAAAACCATAAAATAAGCTGGGTTTTGGTATTAATGTCCCCCTGAAAAGTTGTATAATAATGCAGTGCTTTAAAAAAATAACAAGAAATCCGGTTGTAGAGAAAACAAACAGCTTAATTCAAAATAACAGGTATTTTGTTTAAATTCATTATTCAATTTAGTAAGGTTAAAATATTTTAATTTATTGAGGAATTAACAATTAATTGTCTTCCTAAAGAAAAATATCCTGTGTAGAGGTTTTTTCTAAAGAAAAATTTTTAATTTTAGTTTATGAAATTGTATGCCATAACAATATTATTTTTAAATTAAAATAAAATTTATAATATTTGAGTTGGAATCCAAGTTACTGAATTTTTTTTTTATAAAAAATAAACGAAATTGTCGGGGAAGTTCTAAATTTTCATTAGAATGATGCAGTTTTTAAGGTACCAAAGAAATATATGCATTAATTACAGTTAAGACGAGACATAAATTTACTATGTAAAACTATAACAACGAATTCTACGAATTTTCATTAGAAACTTTTCTAAATTTCTTGTGTAGACAATTTTCCATAGAAAATTTCTTGTTTAGACAATTTTCTAATGAATATGTCTTGTGCAAACGTTTTTATTGAAAATGTCTGGCGAAGACACTTAATGAATATTGGCTTGTAGAGAAACTTTTCTATAGAAACATTTAGAGACATTTTCTATAGAAAATATTTTGTGTAGACACTTTCCTAAAGATAAATGACTTGTGTAGACACTTTTCTTAAGAAAATGTCTGTTGTAGAGACTTTTCTAAAGAAAAATTTTGTATAAACATTTTTATAGCAAATTGTCTTGTGTAGACACTTTTGTGTCTTGCATAGAATATTTCAATGTTTTCTTTAAATTTTCCCTTCATTCACTTAAAACTTTTGTATATAACTAACACATTTTCCTTGAGTATAGACAAAAAATATTAGTATTTTCCATTCTAGCATATGGGTATGATCGATTTGACATACATTTATTTCTTTTTTTTCATTTACGCTTTTAATTTGTACATACATACATATGTATGTATGTATGTTTTGTAAATAAAGAGCAGCTATTGTTTTCTAAGAAAACTGTTTAATAAATTAAGAGATTTTTGTTGATTATTATCTAAATAACTTTAGAGCAAATAAAAAGAGAATGTATTTTTAAGAACATCAGTTAATAATAATGATGCAAATAATAATTTTGTAAAAAGTTTTTTTGCGCATCTTGTAATGCGCACCACGTGGGAGCCTTTTGTAATTTATCTAAAGAAAACATATGATTTTCAAATACTTTTCAGATGCTCTTGCAACAAATGTTGTAGGTGAAGAAATGTGACAAAGTACTCGTAACCCCACTCCTTTTCTAAAGCAGAGTTTTTTTTCTTTTTTTTTTTGCCAACTGTTATTAACAACAACGCCCTGTAACACCCACGCCCACTCTTTATATTGAAGTATTTTTATAAATGTCAAAAGAAAAACTAAAACGTGTTTTTCTAACATATGTTGGCAAAAACTTTGCACGTTTTATTTTTGCTTTAAAATTGCATTTAATGCATTTTAAAAACGTGTGTTTCTATTATTATTAATAAAATAATAATGAAATCGAAATAAACACATTATCAAAAACAAAAAAAAAAAACCCAGGGTCTATCAGTTTTTAACAATTCTATTTTTAAACAATCAAAAAGATGTTACTCTTGGCAACAATTTTCAACGCAATCTTAAAAATTATAAAAGTTTGTAGATTGTAAATTAAATAACTGCAGACGTTGCTAAAAGCCATTCGGTGTTTGATTTTATTTAATGAAATAGATTTCTTTTTATATTCGTATTTCATTTCATTTTAAATGTATAAGTGTTTTTCTAAATGTCAGAGTTAAGTTTAAAGTAACGCTTGTTATATTAGTTTTTTTTTATAAACATTTATATAAAAGTTTATTGTATATTTAAACAATTTTTATTGCTAGATATTTGTTTTATAACAGTGAAAGAAAATACCACAAACAAGGCAATATTTAAATATGTATGTTAAACAAGTGAAATGATTTAATAAAATAACATGTTGTTTGTTAATCGAAACATTGGAAACATGTTTTCTGGTCTTTTTATTATAATTTCTTACTGTGAAAGAGGAAAAGAATGAGTCTGATTTTTTAAAGGTGAATAATACCTTTTCCTGATTTAAATTATATGTTTGAAATTTGTTTATAGAGATAACAAATAATAATGGCTACTTAAAAGTTTTTTTTTTAATTAACCATTATTGAATCAAAAGAAATGTTATTGCATGTTTGTTTTAAATGTCACTTTTTATTGAAAATATTTTTAATACAGCATTTGTTACGCTGGTACTTGTTGCTGCTGCTTTTACAGCCCAACCCATAATAGGAGTATGGCAACATATTCAATATACTAAGGGAAATTGTATTAGGGGTACAATGAAATGAAACATTTTACAAAAAAATTCCAGATGTCTTGTGTAGACATTTTACTAAAGAAAACTTTCTCATGTAGAGACTTTGTAGACACTTTTATCTTGCCTAGACATTTTAGTTTCTTGTGGAGACAATTTTTTATAGGAAAGTATCTTGTGAAGACTCAAGTATAGAAAAGAGACATTTTACTTTAGAAACATATCTTGTGTTGACATTTTAATATAGAAAAGTTTCTTGTGAGAAAACTTTTTTATAGGAAAGTTTCTTGTGGAGACAATTTTATAGGAAAGTATTTTTAATAGAAAAGTTTCTTATGGAGACACTTTAGTATAAAAAAGTGCCTTGTGCAGACATTTTACTTTAAAAACATATTTTGTGTAGACATTTTACTATAGAAAAGTTTTTTGTGGAGACACTTTTTTATAGGAAAGTATTCTTGGGGAAACTTTCTTGGGGAGACATCGTTTTATAGAAAAGTTTCTTGTGGAGACATTTTTTTATAAAAAAGTTTCTTGTGGAGACACTCTAGTATAGAAAAGTTTCTTGTGGAGACATTTTACTATAGAAAAGTTTCTTGTGGGGAAGCTATTTTTATAGAAAAGTTTCTTATGTAGACATTTTACTTTAGAAACATTTATTGTGTAGACAATTTACTATAGCAACAATTCATATGTTGGCTCTCGTGTACAAAAAGACGTCTTGTGTAGGACTCTTTTGAATAGAAAATTTATTTGAGTTAACCTTTCTTTTCATGAACACAAATTTACACAATTTAATTCCCAAATTGATTTCAACACTTAATAAAAATTCCCGCACTGTCTGTTTCCTCGCCATATTACTTAAACCATTCAATTAAATTTTGCTCTTGTTTTGTAAAAAAAAAAAAAATAACAATAATTATAGAGAAAAAAAAAATCAAACCGTTGTTGTTTCAATTTGTGGTCAATTATATTTTTTTTACACAAAACAATTTCCCCCCTTTTATATTGGTAAATATACATATATAAAACCACCTCTCTGCTCAAGTAACGAAAGCCTAGGAATGTATTATAATATAATAATAATTATTTACGCTATCTATGATTATTAACAAAATATAAATACTTACATATGTACATACAGAAATATTAAAAACTAAGCTGCAATAACAACAATCAAACAAATAAATAAATACCTTTACTCTTTTATAAATATATTTTTCAATATATTGTCAACTAGTTAAAACTGAATGAAACGGATTTCAAAATGTCGCTTTAATGTCTGTTTATTTTGGTATTTATTTATTGTTTTTTTTTAAGTTTAAAAAGTAATTATTATTATTTTGTGATTTTGCATCTTATTATGCTTACGATAACTATATTATTTTTTTCAACAAAATGCTGACTTTTTAGGTGTGTTATGGTTTTAATGTTATTAAAAATTAAATATTTAATCATAAGCAAGAATTGTACATTTATTTTTTGTTTATTTACGGATTTTTAAATTAGGGCTTTAAGTAACCCATTGGAAACTGTGTGAAATTGAAAAAAAAAGAAACTTCTATATAGAAAAATGTCTAGGAAAGAGTCTTATCTGGTGTAGACAGTTTTATAGAGAAAAGTGTCTGGTGTAGACAGTTTTATATAAAAAAGTGTCTGGTGTAGACAGTTTTATAGAGAAAACTGTCCGACTTAGACAGTTTTATAGAGAGAATTGTCTGATGTAGACAGTAGACAAAAAAAGTGTCTAGTGTAAACAGTTTTATATAGAAAAGTGTCTGATGTAGATAGTTTTATAGAGAAAAGTGTCTAGTATAGACAGTTTTACATAAAAAGTGTCTGGTGTAGACAGTTTTATAGAGAAAAGTGTCGTGTAGACAGTTTTACATAAAAAAGAATCTGGTGTAGATAGTTTAATAGATAAAAGTGGCTGATGTAGACAGTTTTATAGAGAAAAGTGTCTGGTGTAGACAGTTTTATAGAGAAAAGTGTCTAGTGTAGACAGTTTAATAGAGAGAAATGTCTGATGTAGACAGTAGACAAAGAAAAGTGTCTAGTGTAAACATTTTTATATAGAAAAGTTTCTGATGTAGACAGTTTTATAGAGAAAAGTCTTTAGTGTAGACAGTTTTACATAAAAAAGTGTCTAGTATAGACAGTTTTATAGAGAAAAGTGTCTAGTGTAGATAGTTTTACATAAAAAAGTGTCTAGTGTAGACAGTTTAATAGAGAAAAAAGTCTAGTGTAGACAGTTTTATAGAGAAGGGTGTCTGATGTACACAGTTTCATACAAAAAAGTGTCTGGTGTAGACAGTTTTATAGAGAAAAGTGTCTAGTGTAGACAGTTTAATAGAGAGAAATGTCTGATGTAGACAGTAGACAAAGAAAAGAGTCTAGTGTAAACATTTTTATATAGAAAAGTTTTATAGAGAAAAGTGTCTAGTGTAGACAGTTTTACATAAAAAAGTGTCTAATGTAGACAGATTAATAGAGAAAAGAGTCTAGTGTAGACAGTTTTATAGAGAAAAGTTTCTGGTATAGACAGTTTCATATAAAAAAGTGTCTGATAAAAACTCGTATCTTGTGTCGATACTTTTATATAAAAAGTGTCTCGTGTAGATAGTTTTACATAGAAAAGTGTCTTGTAAAGACTCTTGCCTTGTGTAGACACTTTTGTTAAGAAAAATGTTTTTGTGTAGACACTTTTTGGGAGAAAATATAGGCTAGATTTTCTTAGTTTCTTACTTAAAATCAAACATTATTTTTATATTTTACCAACATTTACTCTGTAAGTGCTTTGAATATGTGTATATATATATATATTTTTTTTTTTTGTTAATAATTGTTCTATTTTTATGATTATTTACTTGTGTTTTTGATGATGAATTTGTGTTTATTTCTAAAGAAAAATGTGTAGTATTTATATAAAGAAAAAAGAAAAGAAATTAATTTCGCAAATTTGTTTAAACAAAACTGTAGACACATGTAGTTCTGCACAATTTTTACAAACAAATCTAATAATTGAAACATATTGTGCATATAAAAATGAAATGAAATAAAAAAAGCCAAATTAAAAAGCAATATTGTTGCTAACAATAAACAATCGGCGGCTTTGCAAAACTGAAGAAATGAAGACAAAATAGCAACAAATTTTATACATCTAAATTGTTGCTGAATGACTGACTAATAATGCAATTTATATGACTGTATGTACTAGATGCGAGTCACATAGAGTGACTGAGTGAGTGAATGAGCGAATATTTTTTTTTATAAATTTTTTAATATATTTAGTTTTTATGGTTTTTACTACCAGTTTTGTTTGCTATTTGCAGTTTATGGTCTCGTACTAGTATTTTGTTTCCAGTTGCTAGCTGACGTCAATGTGAATGTTCATGCCATTCCACCACAACATTTCTGTTTGATTTTTTTTTTGTTGAGTGTGTATGTTTTTAACTTTAAGCCTCAATGTTGGGTTAAATGAAGAAAACAATAAAAACAAGACAAGCTAACAGTTCCGTCTCTTGTCTTAAGAAGGCAAGAGAATGCAACCAAAATAGCTGCTAAAGATTTGTTGGCAAAAAATCAGCATTGAAAAAAATCTAATAAAACCTAAAACTTGACGTTGCGCTATTGTTAAGGCTAAAGTCAGAGGTTCCTAAAGTGTGAACGCACACACACAAAATCACTTGCATATAAACAACTTTTAAATTAGCTTTCAAAATGTCTGTCTATTCATTTTTTTAAATGTTAAATAGCCACCAAATTTAAGAGCCTCTGATTTTTAAGTCGTTATAACAAGCTTAAACTCGAACCATGAGACACTACGAAATAAAAGAAAAAAAGATTTCAAAAATGAATGTACAAGAAATAGCAACAACATGAAAAATTTGCAATATTCAATAGATATATTTTGTTTTTTTTTTTTTTTGGATGAAAATAAAAGCACAAAAGACAAAAACCTAAATGGTTACAAGGTAAAATAGTTTGCAAAAATTTATTTCTTTTACATACATATTTATTTCTTCTCTGCTAAATTTATGCTTAAAAATATATTTATTTGAAATCATAAGGAAAGCATTACAAAATGCAACTCAAAAAAAGAAAAAGCAAAAGAAGATTTGTATGAAAAAACCCCAAATTAAATTATAATAAAATTAAATTATAATAAATAAAACAACCAGCATCATTATTATAAGTTGTTTTTTTACTGTTGATTGGAAATATTAGATGAACACGATGAATACGCGATTAAAAATTCATATTAAAACCAAAAGAAACCAACAACATATGTTTGAAATATGATTTTTCGTAGAGCAAAAGAGGGTGGTGCGGATGAACATGTAAACAGAAGTGTGTGAGAGAGAGAGAGAGAGGATGTGTAAATGTGTAAATAATAACGATGGTGGTGGTGTTGTTAATGGTGCCAACTTAAGCTAGCAACAGCAAACCAAAACGGGGGTATTACTTTAGTTTTTTACATAAATTCTTAAAGCTGTTGACTGTTGCTTATTCTTGACTACATATTTATTTTTTGTGACAAATGTGGTTTCTGTTAACCCTCTAAAAGTGGGAAAATGTGTTAAAATAGCAGTCTTTTCTCATATTATTATTAAAAATACTGGCTTATATGTATGTAGGTCAATCACAAATAAGCCCTTATTTCAAAGAATATTATAAAGGATTTAATAGGATTTTTAATTTTAAAGGTTTTGGTTTTATAATAAATTTATAGAATTTTTGTGGTTATTTGTTAAAATAATAAGTTTAATAAATTAAACTCGCTATTCAAAAGTAAATTAAGCTTAAATACTTTTTATAAAATCAATAACAAATTTCTAATGTTTAAATAGTTACTTTTTGAAGTAACCGCATATTTTTACCAAGTAACCGCTAATTTTTCATTAGTAACCTCGAAATTTAACAATAAATGAGGCTTTAACACAATTTTTAAATAATTGTATACCAAATTTCTAAAATTAAAATGATTACTTTTTTAAGTAACCGAATAGATACTTTTGATAAGTAACCCCTTAATAAATAACCACAATATTGCATAATAATGTACCAGCTAAACTTGCACGTGAATGAATGTACTAAATTTCTATTATTTTTATGGTTATATTTTAAAGTAACCGATTACTTTTAATAAATTGCCACTTATTTTTAAGCGTTAACCCCTTAATTAAACATTTAATTTAGGCTGAACATTATTTTTAACAAAATCAATACAAAATTTCTCAAATATGAATGGTTACTTTTTGAAATAACCGAATGCTTTTATTAAGTAATCGCTAAATTTTTTATTAATAACCACACCATTAAACTGGAAATTTTATTTTTAACAAACTAAATGAAAATTTCTATAATTTTGATAAAGTAACTTTTAATAAGTGACTGTTCATTATTGATAAATAACCACACTATGAAGCACAAAAATTAGTTTTAAGAAAAAAACTTTAATAAAACTATTAAATTTTTAACATTTTAATATGTACATATATTATTTTAAAAAGTAGGCGTTAAATTTTTATAAGTAACCGCTTATTTTTAATCAGTAAATACGAAAATAAACAGTTTATTATGTTAAAAGTGAATTTTCAAATTGCTAAATACAAAATTTTGAAAATACTGATAGTTACTTTATTAACTAACCGATTACTTTTAATAAGTAATCGCTCATTTTAAACGAAACTTAAAATTTAGCTTTAACATAATTTGTAAAGGAATAAGGAACCATATATTAATGGTTATTTTATTAAGTAACCGATTACTTTGTACAGGTAACCGCTTTTTTAAATCAGAAAATACCAAATTGAACAGTTTATTAAGTTAAAAAGCAAGTTATAACTTCAATTTTCTAAAAATCGGATAGTTACTCTTTGAAGTAAGCGACTACTATTGATAAGTAACCGTTAATTTTTTATAAAAAATCAAACAATTATCAAAACTTCTGAAGGTTGCTTTAAAATAGCCGATTAATTACATATATAAAGAAACCGCTTTTTATAACTTAACTTAAATACAATTCAAAATTTAATATACGAAATTTCAAATATATTAAAGGTTATTTTATAAAGTAACCGCATACTTTTCATATTTAAATAATAAATTTAGAAACGACAAACTACATTAATAGACCCTTTGAGGGTTAATGCTTTAGTGGGTGTTTGTGTTTTTTTTTTGGTGTTCTGCTACAAATTCTCATATGGATAAGAAGGCTTCCTGTTGCTGCTTATAACTGCCCTGCCAATTCATAAAGTAGGTTGAGGAACAAACTTAACATACGGTGTGGATAAATGTGAATATACGCAAGACGCCGTACATACGATAAGTCTGAATATTCTTCTACTACTAACCCGTTTCGTTGTTTTTATGATGCTTATTTGTAAATAGAGTGATAAGAGCCGTATAACGCCTACACGCATTACAAAGATTTGTTGGTGTGTTTTTTGCACAACAGCAACAACAATAACAAAGAATTGAGTTTATTTTTAGATTTAGACAAAAAATAAAACAGCAGAAAAAATTAACCAGAACTCACGTCATTGTTAATATTCATAATAATAAAAGTAGGGGGAGAAAAAAGATGAATAGAAAAAAATATCAACAATGAATGAACTAAGTAAAACCATTGTATGTATGTATGTATGTATGTAGAAATGAATGTATGTGATAAAACAAAAAGGAAAGGAAACTTATCTGTCGTGACGTACAATAGAGAAAAAATAAAAGCTATTTTTGTTGGTGAGGATGCAACAAGTAGCCCACAAACATTGTCTGTTTCTCCTACTATTAAAAGTCATAGAAAATTTGTAAGAAAAAGTAACCGAAACTAAAGTGAGAGGCTGCTATATGTTTTGGATTTATATATGTATGTATGTATATATCTGTATGTATGTAGTTGTTTATAATTATAATTTAAATTTATATAGGTACCCAGGTTTATTTTACAGAATATTAATTAAGTAAGAGTCTTAGTTTTTAAAGCTACTCGTAAGTTAATAAAATTGAATTAAAATAAAGAGTTTACATAATTGATTAAAAAACAAGTTAGTGGTGTGTTAAATATATCCGGCAGGGTCAAGCTTAAAACTCATTTCATTAAAACTGACAACATTGACGTCATGTTATAGACGTAATAAAATATTTGAACAGAAAGTGATAATAACTTTATAGATAACAAACAATATTGGTCATACTGTTTATTGACGTTAATAGATGTCAATAAATTAACATTATTTTTATTTTCAATATGTAAGCCTGTAACCAAGCTGTTATTTCATGTTTATTCATAATAATACATACATAATTCATACAGAATTTGTTTTATAAACCTTTGATAAGCAATTTAATTATACATTACAGGACTATAATTATATAAATGAACAATACTGTAATTTTGGTTTTCCTAACTCTAACTAAAAGTAAAATTTATTTGTTAATTATCATGATAATTTTTAAAAATAAATTAAATTTCTATTCTATACATTCCACCTAAACACAATTTTCATTTGCTTTATTTATCGCTATTTATAAACCAGCATGTGTGTAAAATATGAATATAAATAGTTATTATTGTTGTTTTTATTTAATATTAGAAGAAATGTTAGAACTAATCATCATTATTTTTAAACTTGTGTTGAAAAGCATAATCATTTGCGCACCATTTTAATTTTTACTTTAATCAGCACTTACACTCAGAGACCAAAAATAACAGGTCCTCTTTAATTTTAGTGATTAATTGACAACATTTACCATTTAAAAATGTTTTTTTTTCGTTTTATATCACTGAGAGAGTGATTAATTGACAACATTTACCATTTAAAAATGTTTTTTTTTTCGTTTTATATCACTGAGAGAGTGATTTATAAGAGAACGTTTTAGGTTAGTGGTTGAGAGAAATAGAAAAGAAAATAACGGTAATAATGATGAGTGAGTGATTTATAATTAATTTTTAATAATAGTTCTTTTAATGCAAATCAATGATGCCTGAATATAAAATAATTGCATGTAAAATTTTAAATTTCACAAAAAATCGAAAATTTTACAAAAAAAAAAAAAAAAAAAAAAACTTAAAATTTAGAAAAAATCTCACAATCTCAAGCCATAATTAAAAAAAATAAATTTTGCAAAAACTCAAAATACAAAAAACAAAATCCAAAATTTAAAAAAAAAAATAAATTTTACAAATTGTAAATTTAAACAAAAAAATCAAAATTCATTAAGTCTACAATTGAAATTTAAAAAATGTTCTAATCAACCATAATTGAAATAGTTTGTCGCTCACCAAAGCATTAGAAAACAACAAAAAACTATAAAAGGTCATACCAAACCATGTACTCGTAAACAAAAATCATTTTAAACAGTTATTTGCAGTGAATTATTTGTTAAAACAAAATATAAATCACTATTTTGTATTTTGATCATATAAGTATGTATGTATGTATGTATGTATGTATATGGGGACGAGTTACATTTTTCGTTTTCTGCTTAAGCTTTGTACAAACGGATGTCAGATCTTACAATGTTGTTCGAAAAATGTTCAGAGAATGTCTAACAACCGTGTGAACTCAAAAATTTTGTCTTCCAACGTTGTAAGTATTGATGATGAAAAGTATTGACAATTTACCTTTTGCTAACAATTTTTCAATGTCAGTACATTGCGAGATCATACAATGTTGTCAGATCTAGCAATGTGTTAGCAGTGTACTGAATGATTTTTCTTTCTTTCAACGTTGGAAGACAACATTTTTTAAAAAAAATCATTATGGAAAAAACATAATTCAAAAGACAAAACAAGGCATAAATAATATGAATTAACTTTAAAATATTCAATCTAAACAAATCAAATGCTTTTCCCAACATCAAAAACATCAAGGTCAAAGATAAAGACGCTTTAAAGACAATACTTTATTGCAAAATGTATTCATTGCAATTGTATACATTTGACATCAAAATTTGAACTGTCAACAACTTCCAGGCTAAAAAAAATCTCAGTTCAAAGGTCAAAAGCTTAAAAAAAATTAATAAAAATTCTCCATAAGTTTTTTTCACTTCAAACTCCTTAAAAAAAACATCCCAAACACATCAACTGCTTCTTAAGTCACAAAAAACTTTCAGTCCAGAGGTCAAGAGTTGTAAAAATATAAATTGGTCAACGAAATTCACTCTCCTCTCCTTGAAGATTCATACAATTCAGAGAAGTTTGAAGCAATTTATCATAACTTAAAACAAAATTAAAAGCATTTCTTTTGGATTTGGAAAGAGGTTACTTCTTTGGGCCTTTACGAAGCGCTAACTAACCCCACAAATGATAAATGTAAAAAACAAATCTGCTAATACTTCTCTGGGAAACCCCCATCCAGTTACTGAGTAAGGAGACAATCTTTTGGGATTTTCCTAAGTTAAGATTCAGTTGTCGTGAAAATGATCTTTAAGCTTTCCTGTGAGAGTCTCTAATCAATCTGATGGAACACTTTGTTGTTGTAACAAATTAACCGTTGTCAGTTCTTCTCTGGGGAAAAATTTTGCGGTTACGCGTTTGCGGAGTAAAAATACCATCTTTGGACGAGTGTCTCTTAGGATGTTCCGTTGATGTTAAAACGATCTTTGAGACTTCATGTAAGGTTGCTGAGTTGGTAGACAATCTTTATTCAAATGTTTCTTGGGATGTTCCCAAGCTAAGATTCAGTTGTTGTGGAAACGTTCTTTAAATCTTTGTGTAGGCTCTTTGTGACGTAATGTAAAAGGATCTAACTTTGTAGTTGCTGTAACAAAACTGCTGTTGTCAATTCTTTTGTGAGAAAAAACTTCCTGTTGCTGAGTAAGAAGACAATATTTGGTCCAGTGCCTCTTGGAATGTTTCTAAGTCAAGATTATTCTTCTTCTCGCATTTAAATGATGATTTTACACTTGAAATTGAAGTGTTCTACTAGGCTTAAATGGCAATTTAAAATATTTTATTTTTTGAAAGAATCAACTGATTACTGGCTTTGAAGATGTTAGATTGGATTTAACTAGCGCAGTTGAAATTATGTTCTCTTGTGCAATTTTCTCAATTAATTATCTTTTTGAGGGCAAAATTTCACAAAGTCTGGTAATAAAAATCTAACAATCTAAAAGATATGAATTAGTAAATAGACCCAACTATTTATGATAAAAGTAGTTTTACAAACTTTAAATAAGTATCCTTAACAAATTATACAACTTTAACCTTGGCTAACTGATTTTCCACAAAACTTCCAATTTTCATTATAAAAAGAAACCATTTGCCTGCAGCTCTATAAATTACTTTCCTTATCTACTCAATAAATTTCATTCAACAGATTAAAACAGCTGAAGAGGGCTTTAATTTAAAAAAAGTAAATTAATGTGGGGTTTTTTCGCAAAAATTAAAGAAAAAAAAGTGAAGTAGAAAAAGAAGAAGTAGCAACATCACCAACAGCAAAAACAAGTTAAAACCTTTCACATTTTTGCGGTAAGAAAACAAAACTGACAGTCAAATTTTTGCTGCTTATTTGGTATGCATTGATTGTAAAAAAGCAGCAACAGCGACACAGAAAAAAAACCCTGTCACTTTTTTACACCAAATAAACCTATATAGAGTTTTTTTCTTAAACTTTTCATTACTTTATACAGACGACTGTGCTTTAAATATTTTTTACATAAATTTGTTTTATTTTATTTTTTTTTGGTTTCGAATTTTTTCGTTTTAAACCTGATGATGTATTTGTTGAGCAACTAGCAACCACTAGCCCGACAAACAGCCAACATTGATAGTTGGTAGTAAAGTGAAAGGTGTTCGCTCCCACAATTCAAAGTTCACATAACACTACGCTGCATGTAGTTGTTTCATATTACCAATCCAATTTCAATTCAATCCTCACAACAGTCAGCCAGCCAAGCAAATAACAAAAGTTTTAAATAAAAATAACTAAGAAAATCGTATGAATGTTGGTTGTTTGATTGCAAGCCAGCTAGCAAAACCAGCCAACATGTAAGCAACAATCTTATTTTTGTATTGTATTTATAGTTAATTTCTGTTAGTGTCTTTTCTTTCATTCATTTACCGAGTGCCTTGAAAAGAAAGTTGTTTGTTTGTTATTAAACAAATGAAAGGAACTGTTACCAAGTTGAACAACAATTGTGTTTTTTTTTTTTGTTAAATTATTAGTGTAAGTTTTGTCTGCATGTCTGTTGAGTGTTAAATATATTGTATGAATTTTTTTTGTTTCTATAGAAAACTTATAAAATAATGAATTGTTATAAAAATTAAAGCTCTGCTAGTCTTGTAAATAGTGTAAGAAACAAAAAAATAATAAACGAATAGGAAAAAAATTATAAATTTGCAAGTGTTTTTTTTCAAAACACGCTCATTGTAGGAAACCAATTGCAGTTTGTTATAAAGGTGAAAATTTTTGTTAAAAAAACCCCCAACCTAATCATCATGAAATTAAATATTTTCTAGAAATTTAAAACTTAGACTAGATGATTTAATTGTTTTGTCCAAAAAGAATTTAACAAATAATTCTGGACCTTGTTCCATAGACCTACAATGACTAAATTGGTTGGCTGTGGTGGCTGACTCTAAAAATTGCGGTTGGCAATTTGGCTGTCAGTTGGCTAATGGAAATTTGTAAAGAATTAAAAAAGAAATTCCGAAAATTTATTGAAGTTAATAGCAACTTATATCAAAAAGGGCAACTATTTTAAAGCCGGCTTTCCCTTGGAAATCTTCTTCAGGAATTATTTTATTTTAATATTTAAAAAATAACAAATATTGAATTAATTATATATAAAAATAAAATATCTTTTATAAAAAACAAGAATTATTTAAATTAATTCGATATCGAAATAATTTTTCGATACGATAGCTCATTCGATCACGAATACGGTAATTTGGCCCCAGGTCTCTGAGTTGTTTCACTGAGAAGAACTTTCCTTTAACAAAATGTTTTTTCTCACTCTCTCACTAATAAGTCTTATTTCATCACAAAAAAGTAAAAGTTTTATTAATTTCCATAAATTTTCAATAAAAAAAATCATAATGTTCACCAGAAACTGGTAATTTTTCATTTTCATTTCCCTTTCTGTTAAAATCCCATAATTTTCAGTTACAAATTGGGTCATTAAAAATATTTCAATAATTTATTTTTAAAACAAATTTTCCATTTTGCTTTTATTTTTGTTTGGAATATAAAATTATGCAAATTCATGGTAAAAACCTAAATTACCCTCATTAATTAACTTGAATTTATTATTAATGTTTAAAATATTACATTTTCAAATGTAAAAAATATTAATAGAAAAATAAACTGTAGCTATAATTTTAGTAAAATTTGAAAGAAAAAATCTCACAATTATAAGGGGATTTATGAAATTTGAGGAAATATTAAAAATATAAAAATATTTAACTAAATCCAGGAAATATTAGATAAATAGATAACTTAACTTGTTGCAGAACTCAAGTAGCAGAATTGTTTATAATATTTTGTGTTTTAACAGAAATATTTATTTATTTATTTATTTTAAACATTAGAAGATAATTATAAATTACAAACTAATGGAATACAAAAGGCCATGACAACTTGGTCTTAGGCTCAATATTTTTATAATTACAGTTAACATTTTTGCAAGATTAAATATATTTTATTTTTTATTTTTTTATATTAATTGGTATATATGAATTTTTTTTAAAAATGATATGATATGGAGGAGGTTGTTTTTGTTAGGTATGCCAAGTAATGATATGGGGTTTGATATATTCTTAAAGGTCAGATCGCGTTGCCTCCTAAATTTTGGGCATGTTAGAAGTACGTGCTCAATGGAACTTGAGGGTGAATCATTACAGTCGCAGATTTTATTAAAAATTTATATAAAATTCCAACAAAACTACTGGATAAAATAAAAAGTTTGTTTAACTTTAATCATTTTCACCAAGAAATAACAAAATTGTTTCATGTTTTTTTTTAATTAATAATGGACATGGTGTAATAGTTACAAGCACTAGAGTAATTAGCGATAGTAGCAAATAAGTTATTAACAATCAATTTAATATCATTTGCTTGAATTGTTGTCGTACATACACACATGTTTATTTTGTTGTTGCTACCAACAACATCCTTGAAAAAAAGTTACAGCAAACAAGATACATACTAACAAAAAAAAAAAAAAAAAAAAACCTGCACCGAAAAAATGCATTTGAAATGTTGACATAATTACCTGTTGCTATTTACTACCTGTGGTAGTTGTTGCTGTTGTTGTTACTCAGTAACAGTAAAATTTTCAAAGTACCTATTTGTTAGTTGCTTTACTTTGCTGTTTCTGTTTGTTGCTGTTGTTTAGTTGTTTGTTTTATTTCTGTTTGCATGGTTGAGTTTAACAGTTATGCATTCAGTTACAACCACAACAACAAAACAAATAGGTACAATTTATAATAATAATAATAACTAAGAACAGCTTTTAAATAGTTTTGCAAAAAAAGTACACAGAAAAAATAGCAATATTAAATAAATAAACAGTTTTTTTATACACTTTCACACGAATACACCTCTCCTCTCTATCTTTCTCTCGCTCTTTTTCACTCTCTGCCACTCTTTCTTATAAGCCAAACAAGCATTCTAACCAAATATTTATGTATGTTTACAAGAAAAACAACTAAATACATATCATCAAAACGAAAGAAGCAGCAGCAGCAAAATAACTGCAAACATTTCTGTTTCGTTAACATACCAATACTACTCGTAAACGTACATACCCAGCAAACAATATGAGTCCTAAAAGAGTCTTTTAGGACTGCTTTGTATGAGCAAAACCCTCAGAAAAAAGCTCCTAAAACCCTCAGATATGAGCGTGTTTTCCTATGAAACCGTCTACTGAATATAAGCGTTTTAGGACTCCTAAATTTAACGATTTGTATGGAAAATTGTGAACCTTTTTGCTCACAAATCAATCATAAAAGCTTCTTAAAAGAGTCATAAAAGAGGGTTCTCGGAGCCAAAAAAGAGTGATATAGGAGTGTTTATTTTTCTTGAAATTAGGATATTCATTTTATTTGTAAATTTGTGATTTTTAGCTTTTAATGGAAAAGTAAAATTAATATATGTACTACATATATTTTGTACATGGAAATAATTTATTAGCGGAAGTCATCGTCATTGCCATTATGGAGACCTTATTTTGTGCTCCTCTCCAAGAAAATTTTGCTGCAACACTATCAACCATAAAAGTTCGCCAAATTTGGCGAAATAATTTGAAGGAATTGCATTTAAATATTTCGGCTTCCTAAAATAATTTTTTAAAGCTATTAATCTAAAAAATACAATACTTACATAAATACAAGGCATTTAACTTATCAATTGGTTGTGTAAGTCTGACGAACTTCTGATTTTTTTTCCTCGAATTGGTCCACATCCGACATCGTTTCAAATGGTTTTTTAGGTAGAATCGTTAATGTTTTGCTCTCTTGGAAAAGTCTTCGCTGCGAAGTTATTTCGGATAAAAGACACGTGTGAACTCGAATATTTTCCTCCTCAAATGCTAGAACTCGTTCTTTTAATTCTGAAAATAAATAATTAAATAGCCATTAATAAACTCTATTTGTGTGATGATATGAAATGAGAATTCAGCTTTACTTACCTATGTTTTCATTTATTAATTCGTTGAATTGACTTTTCGTTTTTTTATTTCATTAATTATTTGGGCTGAACGCATCTTTTCGCCAGTTGTTGGATACATTTTCTCTTTTTATTTGAAAACACGGAAATAAACATACTTTTTGCACAATTTCTCAAAGATTTTATTAGCACCACAACCGAACAGCGCAAAATTATCACAATAATGACAGACAAACGAAAAATATTAAAATTATCAAGAAAAAGAAAGCAAACTACCGTTACCCACAGAAAACCCTAATAAATAAGAGTTTTCTAGGAGTATGTTCCTAAATTGCTCATAAAAAAGTGTCTTTTCGGAGTACAAAATTCTGCAGGCTCCGAAATCAATCATGAATGTTCATAAATTAAGAGTCAAATTTAGGAGCGCTCCGAAAATTGTTTGCTGGGTAATAATAAATAGCTACATATACAAACACACATAAGAGTAAATAATATAAACGAAAAATGCGTAATGTTTCTGGTATTTGTTATGTTTGTGCATATGGACAGCACTGTTGCCAATGCTGCCAAGTATTGTAATTATGTATATAGAGAGTTTTGGTCGACTGGCTGGCTGTTAGTTGTTAAATGGCAGCCATACTTGTCTAGTATGTGTACAAACTAAACCGATCATGGTCAAGACAATGTTTAGCATAAATACATATGTATGTATGTACGAGTACGAGATGTAAATACAAACAACACCTGAGAGAGTTTATGCACGTATGTATGTATGTATGTACAATTGGTGTGTTCAAGTGACGAACGACCCAAGCAAACAACCACTTTCTTAACATTTCTTTTTTGCGACTGCTTTCATACTCATATTCCTCTATTTTCCTAATGTATTTTGTATTTTAATGTGTGTTACGATGACCACAATACAACAACCAACTACTAGAAGAAAAAAAACAACTACAAACTGAAAAAAACGTATTTACTACAACTCTGTCTAACGGCCGCAGGCAGCGCTTTTTTTTTACTGATTCTTATGTTTTGGCAGCAACAGAGCATAAATAAATAGCGCTTTAAGTTCATTAACCCACTCGTTATGTCTCTCCGTGTATCTCTGATTTTATGTGATTTTTTACTAACAAAAATTATTGTTAAGAATTAACAATTCTTGTAAAATACAAAAAAAGAAAACTATACACATAACAATTTTAAAGCAAGACTTAAAACTGTGTGGAAAAAAATTAAGCAAAAAAGAATCGCTTCTAAAAACAGAAAAATACAGTCGAAGAGAAAAAAGGTGTGTAGTTTTTACTCAAAAAAAAAAAAAAATGACAACATATGTATTTATACGACTAACACGAATTTTAAGTACGCCCTAACTGAAATCAAACATAAATTATACAAAACAAATTAAAATTCAATTAAATATGAGACCTTTAGGGAAGAACCAACAAAACTTAATTGAAAACCTACTAAATCTTAATTAAAATGAACTAAATTGAAGCTGCAAAATATTAATGGAAATTAAAGAAATTAAAGTTGAAATCAGAACTGTTCCAACAAGTTCCAATTTTGGAATGATTAAAAACTACCGAATATCGGAATTTGCAAAAGCCAGAACCCATAAAGTTTTGTAGGCATTTTTGGTTTTGAATTCAGTTGTAAGGAATGAAAGTAAATCATTCGTTTCAGTTGAGGACAAGTTCCCTAAAGTTCGAAATTTGTAGCTCTCAAACGTCGGGATTTGCAAAATTTAGATCAACTAAAGTTTTAAGCGCATCTACTGATTCATTAAGCGTTAACCCTGCCATAAATTTTGTAGGTGTGTCAAGTCATTAGTTTTGAGGAGTACAAAGAATTCATTGCCTCCAAATCAGAACTGGTTGACAAATGTTCCATCAAGTTCGAAGTTTGGAGCAGTAAAACATGAGTGTTTGCCAAATTTAGATCCGCTAAAGTTTTGAACGTATCCATTACATCTTTAGGGGTTGCATTAAATGTTGTATGTTTGAGATTAAATGAAGCTATTTTTTTTACCAAAATCGGAGCTGTTTGAAGTGCTGAGAACGCTCAAACCCAGGAATTTGTGGAATACAGATCGACTGAACAAGATCATTACAGTTTTTAATGCTTTTCAGTAAAGCACACAAGTCACTTGTTTGAGTTATCTTATGAGAACTGAAATCGTTTTGATAGGTTGCTTTTTATCTAAAATGATTTCAAACTAACAATTGGAGGTTTTCCATTCCAAATTGTTTTGATTTTTCTAAGAAATGGGAATACATCAGTTTATGGCAATGGATTACAAGAATTTGTGGTTTGCCATTCCAAATTTTTTCGAAGAAATTGGTTTGCCAGTTACTTTTACACAAAATGGTTTCTGACTAGATGATTTCCAAACAACATCTGTTTGTTGTAGCTTTACTTGAAAGATCTAAATAGGGAATTGTGGTTCGTTAAGCTCTTAGGAAATCAAAATTGGGTCAACAATTCTTTGAACTATTGAATTGCAGGCTTTCTTGGTAAAAATTCCAGATTTGCCATTCTACATTTTCAGGAGTTTCCAAAGAAACGTACACTCATTTACTTAGAAGTGACCCAAGCACCATTTGTTTCATTTGGATCGTCCGAAACAGTCGATTAATGTTTAGTACCGGTATCATAAGCTTTGTTGAGAGTTTTTAACGGTTACTTTTCTTTCAAAATGATTGCTGCTTACTAACAAATGACTGGATTTTTCAAGGAAATAATTGACAACAAACCACATTTGTTTGTTTTAGCTCATTTCCGGGATCAATACCACAAAATTATGATTCGCTAAGATCTTATAGAACCCTGTGAAGCAGAGGGTTGGAATTTTCTTCAACATTTCTTTAAACTAATTGACACCAGGCTTTATTTTGGAAGATTCGCTTCTTGGCGTTGAAATGTTCATGACAATTTATACGTGTGTAAATAAATCTTAATTTCAATGAATCATGTCTTAATTTCATGATGGAATACATAACGATCTTACAATAACAGCTCCTATGCTACATTTGTAGTACTGGATACGGTATTTTAATGAAGCGAACAAAGATCATGATTATTGAAGGGTTCCTAAAGTTAATGAAAGTTGAGATTTTGAAATTTCAGTAAACATGTCAGATAGCACTCGTATAACAAAAAGTTATGTACCTTTAAGAAAGTCAAAACTTACCATGTTAAGGTCAGATTCTTAAGAACAAAGATCATGATTATTGAATTTGTAGAATTCGTGTAACACGGTGATCTGCAGGATTCCTAAAGTTAATGAAAGTTGAGCTTTTGAAATTCCAGTAAACATGTCAAATAGCACTCGTATAACAAGAACTTATTTACCTTTGGGAAAGTCAAACCTTACCATGTTAAGGTCAGATTTTTTAATAGCAAGTAAGGCTGACATATTTTGTCATCTAACCCGGCTTAAGCGTATAAGTGTCACACATAAGCTACCAGTTACATACATACATATGTTATAACAAATCAAATCATCTTACAGAAGAATAATAATCAAAAAAAAAAAAAAAGAGAAAGAAAGAAAGAGTAGGAATAATTTTAAAATCAGGTTGGAAGACAATCAAGCTGGATTTATGTATAACAGCCATTAAGCATTCAAAATCATATCATCAAGAATTTCCAGCGGCAAGAATAACAACAATGAAAACCCCACCGACATAAAAACTTGAACATCTATAAATACAGACATATTTATGTATATATGTACTTATGTACATATGTATACGAGTATATTCCTCAGCAGTGTGTATTCATTTTGAAAGTCAGTCAGTCAGTGAGTGAGTGAGGGAATGATTTTTTATACAATTATGTATTTTTAAAACTGACGATTAACTGTAACATAAAAGAAGAAAGTTTAACTGATCATTATTGCTATTTTTTTACATAAATTTATATGTATGTATGTCTGTGTGTGTGTAGATGTTAGTATGTATATAATGTTATTAATGCTGTCAAATTGCTACGTTTATACAATTTTGAGTATGTACTGTATGTTTTATATAAAAAAAATTGTATCAAAAATAATTTCACAATCATTTCCAAAAAAAACGCTGAAAAAAAAAACAGAAACAAGTTTTAACTTTATTTGAACTAATTTTATTTTAAATCACTTGGTTTCTTAATAAATTTAAAAATCAGTTTATACTTCAATAAATATAGCCAGAGAACGTACAGAAAAACTTGTAAACAATTTTTTTTGTTGCAAAAAAAAAAGGCTTGCCAGAAAATTTTGTGGAAAAAAATCTTGATAAATTTGTCAAGATAAAATTTAAGTAACTGAAATTTAGGTCTGTAAATTTTCATGTAATTTTTTTTTTTTTTTGTTATCTTTTTAATAACCACTTTGTTCAATATTATTAGCCTATAAATTTTGATTTCTTATTTTTTGTTAATTTTTCTTCTTGATAATTTGTATGTTTTTTCTGTGGGATTTCTTATCTGCATTTCTAAATATTTTCAATGTCATTTTTGCAAAAAGTAAAAAACTTATCATTTGCTTATTTTTTGAAACTTTTTAATAATGCAACTCTCAGCGATGAGGTAATTTTTAAAATAGTATTCATTTAAATTTATTGAAACGTAAATCAAACCAAGAATCTAATCTCTGTTGAATAGTTTAAAAAGTTATAAAAAGTCATTTACAGTTTTATAACAGATAATAAACCACCAATTATTAATGTACTTACAGGTAATGCATCCTCTGTTGTCCAGTAATTACTATTCTGTTAGCCATATCAACGAAAGTATAGTAACTTAATGTTGAAAATTGTTTTGTGAAATATGTATGTATGTATTTCAAATATTTGGCATTATGTTTCATAAATTGTTTTCTTCTTAACAGATTTTGTTGATATTCAATAGCAAGCTACCTAGGTCAGTGATAAACATATTTAAGTGAGTCTCATTAACTTGGTTTAAGTAGTTTGGATGTGAGTGTGATTTACACATACATATGTACATATAAACCTATTGTATTTCATAAAAATCAAGAAAATATATTTCTGTTTGGCAATTACAACAAAAACAAGCTAAATTGGAGAATGTTGGAATTGTTATGGGAAAATATTTGAAATTTGTTTGAGGTTATCTCACATTTTGAATCATAACTTATGTTGTACTTAAACGAGTTGGCTGATTTTCAATACCAAACCGATTAGGACAATCAGAAAAATGTTTGTTTGAATTATAATAACTTCAGTGAAGTAGTTTCCTATAATCGTGTTTTAAACACATAGATAAACAAACGAACATAGCTGAAGCCTTTTAAAATTTCTTAAACAATGTTGGAAATTGTTTTGCAAAAATACAGCCTGCCTTAGACTACAACAAAGCATAAGCTAATTTAATAATTATATTTTATTATTACATTTTTTTAGAGTTTGTCCAACATTTTGGCTCACAACTATTATGCTCTTCAAACGATTTTGTTGATTTTCAATAACAAACTGTTTAGGCCAATAACAAACCTTTTTGTGTTAAACTAATTTATTTCGTTTAAATAGTTTGGACAGGAGCTTGTTTTACACAGACATTTAAGCAGCAATTCAGCGCTCAGGGGGTGGGAATGGTAATGATATAGGTATATCTAAAGCTAAACTCTCTATTTTCTACCTACAATTACATATGTTTTGCTCAAAGTTGCTGGCTTTTGCACTGAAAGAAATGTTGCCTGAAGAATGGGAGCACAATTCTGTTTTCTAACTCTCTACACTTCTTTTGCTCTTACAAGCTCAAATTAATATTGTAATTATGAGTCTTTACCTGTTTTTATTTCTGAAACAATTAATGAGAGCACGATTATGTTTTCTGTCTCACTTAGATATCCTTCGCCCTTACTAATACATATTAATATTGTTATTTTGTTTCTTAATCGATTAATTTTATAAACTTGTTTGACATTCCCATTATTTACATGTAAATAACCGATCATGTTTGGACCCTGGCAGTTATAAGAGCCGACCACTGCTTTGCGTTAAGCTTTATTAAAAGTGAAATTTAAATATACGCATTTAAACAAACTGAAAGCCATAACATTTTATTAATCAGATATTTATAAAACAAAAACTCAATTGTTTTCATTCATTTGTTTTTGAACATAAAACCAAATAAACAAATATTAGTTAATAAATATTATTGTATTTTAATTATATATTATCAATTGCGTAGATGAAGGACTGCTAGAAAAAATTATAATTATTTTTTTTAGCAAGAAATAAACAAAATCAGCACAACAAAAATTTCCCATATTTTTTTGATAAAATGAAATAAATAAAATAAACTACATACATACATACTTGAATATTAAATTTATAAATTATCAACATTATAACTAAATATCAACTAGATATCAATAAAATTTATAATTTTGTTGCAACTTATCTTAGGCAGTGGCTATTTATTATAAAGGTCTTAAGAAGTATTAAGGGGACAACTTATTTAAAAGAGTTTTTTTTTTGATAAGTAGTTTCGAAAAGTGTGTTTCACAAACACTTGAGCTCATGGATGGCTAAGATAAGTGACTGGGGCAGGGATATTTAACAATTGACTGACTAACTGGCTAAATGGGTTCAATGCAATACATTTGTAAGCAAATTACTACTCAAATAGACTTGATGATTTGATTTATAATGCAAAGCAATGTTAAGTATTTAAAATCAATTTTTATAAACCAAACACATAATGCCACCATTTTGTTTTAATAAATTTATTTATAAATATTTTAAATTTGCCTTGGGAAATCTTGATCTGTTTGGATTTCCCCCGCTACTTGAAATTTATAATTAAATAATTTTAGCAAAACAATAAAAAACATAACATAAAAACTATAGGGTGATTCAGGTAGAGATACTTTTTTAAAGTCTTTTTTTGACAGATCACGTGTGAGTCGTGTCATGTGTTTGGTGCACTTCGCTCAACTTATCGGCCTATTGAGCGTACTATTCGCAACACCAACACCCATTTTGAGACACAGCATTCATTATTGGATAATATTCGAACGAATAGGCCATGTCCAGCACGCTATGAAGAAAATATAGCGGCCGTAGCTGATAGTGTACACGAAGGCCGTGGAGAGTCGATTCGGCGAACGTAAACGTCAATGGCGTGCCATGATAACCGACTATTTGATGCCTGAAATTGAAGCTCGTGATCTCGGCGACATTTGGTTACAGCAAGACGGATCCACTTCACATCGCATCAATCAATGGATTTATGGATCGTGTGATATCACACCTTTAGACTTTTTCCTGTGGGGATATGCGGACAAACCCGCTTCCATTCAGGCCTTGGAGGAAAACACCACTCGAAATGCTCGAACGAGTCACCTAAAATTGGACTCAACGGATAGACCATCTGCGACGCAGCAACGGCCAACATTTGCTGGACATGATCTTCAAAAATAAATGCCAAAGAATGTTCTTTCAACTGATAATAAACATTCCCCATTAAATTTTTTTTCTTTAAAAAGTAGGGAACCTCGAAATTGATCACGCTTTACACTATATACCTACATCGCTTGCAAAAGTATCTATACTTCAAATTTAGTTAGTTGGTATGATTTCAATTTCATTGAACACAAAACTCATGTAGACAGCAAAAAAAACATTAATAATAATAATAATCATGAAATGAAAACCCCACTAAAAAAAAGACTAAAAACTGATAAGATATCAAAAGAGAAACAAAACAAAACAGCAACGATACATTAAACAACCAGCCAGCCACCCAGCTACACTAAACACACATTTAATTTGAAATATGAAAACGCAAAAAACGCTCTTCATTACATATAAAATAAATAACTTTACGTGTTTTTATACCCTACACCACCATAGTGGGGAGGGTATATTGTATTTGTGCTGATGTTTGTAACGCCCAGAAATATTGGTCCAACACCCACCTTAAAGTATACCGATCGACTCAGAATCTCTTTTGAAATTAGGGTTTAAAGATCATAAATGTTTGAATTATGCAAGTATCCAAACAAATTTTATCACAAATGAGTGATAAATGAAGGCAAATCAGATCTACAAATTTTGTGCACTTCCCACTCCCGAAAATCACTTTAAAGAGCATAACTCTTTTGAAAATGTTGGTATCCAAATAATATTGAACACAAATATATTTCTTATATATAATAATAATAATACACAGAAAAAATTATTGCCCGACAAATTTTAATTAAACTTTTAATTGAGTCTTAATTGATTTTTAATTAAACTTTTAATCATATCAATTAAATTTTTAATTGAAAAACAATTTTCAATTAAATAATATAATATTTTTTTTATTAAAACTACATTTAATTAAATTTTTACAAAATATTTTAATTGATACTACAAATTCCTTCATCGGTCCACTTTCAATTAAATGTTTAATTAAATATACAAATATTTTAATTGAAAATCAATTTTAATTTTTTCTGTGTAGGGTACAATTTATTGATGATCGGTCCATAATTAGTCATAGCACCCATATAAGGCCTACTTCCGAAAATCACTTTAACGACCATAAATTTCTGAAAAATGTTGGTATCTAAATAAATCTCAACACAAATAAGTTTGATATATACAGAAGTGATGACACCTAATTTTATAATGGTTGGTCCATAATTAGTCGAAACTCCCATATAAGAGACCGAATTTACTTTAACTTCCATAAATCTTTTAAAAGTATTTACATCGAGATTAAGTATAACATACATAATATTTATATTCACAGAAATCATGACACTAAATTTTTGGATGATTGGTCCATAATAGGTTATATCTCCCATATAGCATCCATTGCTGAAAAACTTTTTATACATATACTAGGTGTATGGTATTATATGGTCGGGCTTGACCAGCTATACTTTTGTACTTGTTTTATATTTAAAAAATATTTGTTGTTATTAACAGATACATACTTATGTATGTAGATACTCAGATAGTAAACATTTTATATTAGTTTCTGTTGTGTTCTATGCATATGAATGGGGATTGTGTGGGTACATGAAAATGCAATTTTCATATTTTCATTAACTTCTATTTTATATATTCATTTAATAATGTTTTATCTGTATTTACAGACCGATTCATTGAAATTGTCAACTGATAGTGATATGCACGATTGGTTTTTAGAACGAGATGTCAAAGATGCTGCAGTTATACTCAATGACAAATTAATATCGGATGCTCTATTGAATGGCACACTACCAATTAAATCTGAACACTCCTACAGTCTTAACAGCGATGGAGATTCTCTGCCAGATTCACCACACAGTCTCCATACTAAAATGGATGGTAAGTAAAGCCATTAATCTTATATAAGTATATTATTCAATTTAAAAGAAACAAACACTTGAGCACGATTGTCAAAAAAAATTTGTAATTATCCCAGCATACCATTCTAGGAGTCAGAAAAGAGTCCAATAAAAGAGCATTTTCGGAGCGAAAGAAAAATTTGCTTGTTACTGTCCTGAGTCGGCACGCAGTATGACTCAGAAATTCCACTTAATTATGTGTGTACCAAAGCGTTGTTACCACACAAGAATGACAAAAACAAGATTATACAGAGCCGAAAAAAACATCATAAAAGACTCTTTTCTGACATTATCTAAGAGAGAGACGGACCATTTTCGAATGTAATGACCTTCTTTTCTGAAGGTTTTCGGAGCAATCATGATTGTTTTTTGGGCTCATTAAGAGCATTAACGCTCCGAAAGAAAAGACTCAGAAAATACTCTTTTCGGACTCAAATGGCTTGCTGGGATAGCAAAGACTGCACAAAGCGAAGGTTTTTTGACTCAGGAAAGAACCAGATTGCTGTTCTCAGTGTAGTAGTTTACAACAGCAACGTTTAAGCTCACAAAAAGACACTCGAGTACACTGGCGTTAAAGTCTGCTTAAGCGCTCAGAGAAACTTTATGTAAAAGCTCTTGCTTTTCCTTTAATAAGCTTGATTCTAATGATGCGGTCACACTTGGCAAATATTTGCCGAAAAAGACTTAACCACTAAATAAAATATATTTGAATTCGTTTTTAAGTTTTTTTATCGACATGACCTTAATAAGCCCGATTTAGAATTTTCTAAACAAATCAATAATTGAATTCGTTTATTTATTTAAAAAAAAAAAACGTTGTTTATTTAGAACAAGACACAACAAATATTAATTGCTATTTTATTTGATGACGTTTGATCTTGCAAAACATTTGTAAGAGTAAACAACGTCAAATATTTGCCAAGTGTGACCGTGCCTGAAAAGAATGAACTCAGCAAGAATCTTTTTTTAACAATTGTTTAAAAGTCCCCGATTATTGGAGCTAGCCAAATAAATCCCAAACTAAATGAAGCCAAGCCAAATTAAATGGAACAAACTAAATTTAAAAGAGATCCCACATAGTCAGTGTAGAAATATAGAACAGTCAGTTTGGCATTTTAACAGTCTTTGGAGCGTAAAAGTATAGCAACCCAAATCAAATATTATCATAATTTTAACTGTTACAAGTTGGCCGTAGCAAGTGATCTTTGGGGCTGCCAGAACAATGAATTATCATCTAACGCAGCTTTGTCACACACTGGCTCTTCTCTTTCTACTGATGCTTGAACAAAAATGCATATATTTAAAAGTTATTGATGACATATTTTGTTGAACAAACTTGATTCAATGTAAATAGAAAGCCCTAAAACTTTAAATGATTTATTTCGTTACAATTGTACGTAGTTGGGCAGAAAATGCGAGGGATAGCAGTAGTTCTTTTTGAATATCTGTAGTGAGAAACTTTAACCTTCCAACTTTTCTCTGTCTTCATTAAAGCGCCTACTTCATGCCTTGTCTTGTAATGTTATATTGTGACTGGATGTGTCCCAAATGTTATCGATCCTTTCTAACCACTTCATACCTTGTCTTGTAATATTATTTGGTGATTAGTATAGATTTGCCAAAGCTTGTATTGTTAGTAATTCGCAGTTGGATGGCTTCCAACAAGAATAAAGGAGTTCACACTTTTTATGACTGTAGAATGCTAGACCGATGTAAAAAACACTGAAGATAGCTTTAGCCTTTCTTTGATTTTATGCCTGCACTATAATCCTCATTATTTGAGATATACTCCCGAGATATGTGTTCTTTGTGCTACAGAGCAAAGGGATTAATAGATTGATCTGTTTGTGATACTATAAAACAGTAATGGGCAAAATTGAAAAATCCCAGCACATGTGCTGGGCCACAAAATTCTGCTTACGCTGCTACGTTGACACACGTACTCGTACACTAGTATAAACTTACTTGTGTGTTTTACTACAATGACCATTGGTTTTTTGCTTTGTTGTAATCTATTCTACAAGCAAGGTCTTGCAACACAAATTTTTAAATGTTTATGATTTTCTCTCTTAATACACAAAGCTTCACAGAAAAAAATAAAAATGAGTTTCAATTAAAATATTTGTGGAATGAATTAAAAATTTAATTGAAATCGGACCTGTAAACAAAATGATAGTATGAATTAAAAAAAATGTGAGATTTAATTCAAAATATCAGAAAAATCAGAAAAAGTAATTAAATCAATTAAAATTTTAATTGAAAATTATTTTAAAATCAATTAAAGGTTTAATTGAAAAAAAAACATGATATTTTTTTCTGTGTTCTCTTCTGCTTAACCAACATAAATATAAATATCATACTAGGCGTTTGCCCACCTTTGCTCTAGAACAACCATATGCCGTTGCTTCATTCATAAGCTTTGCATGTCCGTGTTTGATTCCGTACCGAACCATCCGGATGCACGAAAGAACGAATCCATTCTCTTTATATGTACCCTCGTTAGATCCATTAGGTTACGTGGTAGTTCACTACGTGTGAACACTTAAGTAGAGTCGAAGGGACCCCGTTTTAAAATATCCATTAGGTTAATCTGAAATATACTGTTTAAAGTCGCGGTCCTAGCCAGCGAACGGGACAAAGGCAGATTTGGTGTTTTACCGTTTCCCCTTCAGCAAAAGCCATTAGAAGGAAGATTGTATTTCCTAGAACAAAGTAGCCGATTCCATGACATCCCTATCAGAGACCACAACCATTAATCTTTAATCCGCACTGGACTGCCTATGGCACATTGGCCAACCTCTAGTGTTTCATATGAAAATTCTCCAGATCTATATCCACTCCCTGAATGTCTAATATTTTTGAATAGTTTTCAATAGTGCTAAAATGTTCAGTTCAGTATAGATCGAAACATTAGCATGGACTTGAAATTTATGATGGCTATATAAAAATTCAAATGAAAACGTCAAATTTCCTAATAAGTGTCACACCATTATTTTGGATTTTATTTATTTAAAAATCATTGATAAACAAGAAAACATACTAAATAAAAAACACTTGTACAAGTTTAAATATCCAAATACACAAATAACTAAATATAAACAAAACACTAACTAGCATACTTATAACAATTAAATGATTAATGTATTAAAAAACGAGTTACTTTATAAACCAGGAAAAAACGTAATAAAAAATAAACCTCAAAGGTAGACCAAAAATTTAAGAAAAATAAATTGTCAAGTTTTGTATTGAAAACAAAAGCAACAGGAAAAACAGCATATAACTAAAACAGTTGATTAAATAAGGCTTTTAAAAAATTTAAAAAATATTAACACAAGTGCAAACACGGTTGGGAGTGACGTGTTTTCTTAACTACGTACATACATGCATTGTTGTTGTTCTTGTTTTTGTAACAGCAGTAATTGCTGTTGAGTTGACAACCCTTGGCCGAGTGATCTCGGGTTATTTCGGTGCGTAGAACCGGCTGTCGTGGGAATGAACTACATACATTACATAGGGCTGCATATTTTCCAATCAGTTAAATATTGTAAATGTTTAATTTAAAGAAATTATCTTCTATTTAAACAGGTGTTTATTTTGTTAATTCTTTATTTTCATTTTATTGTAATTTCAGACATGGAAGATGAATGCTACCCCGCCATTTCTCTTAAAACTGCTACCAGCAATATTAGGTCTATTAGCACCGCCACCATAGATCCTAGATGTCTAACAATCACCACCTGCTCACCCATGGCCACCACCACCTCAATGGCCTCCTCAACAGCAAGTATATCGGGTTTGAATTTGCATCCTTTGCTTTCGTCGGCAGCTTCCACCATAACCAGTCAATCAAATCCTACCTTGTCCTCACATAACAGTAGCCATTCCTCAAATTTATATGCTGGCCTGTGTAAAATAGCCACCACCACACCCATAACGCTCAATTTGCGTCAAATGGACACATGTCAGAGTGTGAACACCTCCACAGATGCCAAATTGTTGGTGAAACAGCAACAGCAACCCGCCTTACAAACCACACAACAGCAATTACAACAATTGCAACACCAGCAACAATATCTACCTCATGATGATTTAGTTTCTATAATGGATGACTGTGCCTCGAGTGTTTGCTCTAGGGAGAGCAGTCAATCGCCTGATATTTGCTCAGACATAGAAATCGATGAATCCTGCATAAAGGATGAGCCCATGTCTCCCGACTCCAGCTGCCCTTCTAGTCCCGAGGCTGGGCAAGAGTCAGCCAATAATAACAATTCGAATGGCACTCTTAGTTTAACGATGGCCAATATGGCTGCTTTCACAAATTCCGACCTTGTATTTGAACACAAGGTAATTAAATTAATTAGATACTTTGTTTAATTAATTATTTATTTACTTTTATTTTAACCAGGATGGTTGCCTGCAACTAACACAATCCTCACAAAGCCTGCTCAAGTCACAACCCTTTATCTTAAGCTCAAATGCCCACAATGTCATTCTACCCAAAATCACCATTAAATCCGAGGGTACCGTAACAAATGCTGGTACATTTGGGACCGTCAGTCCCTCTGTAACAAAAACAAATGCCACCTCATATGGTTTGCCCTTAACTCCGCCTTCTTCGCACTCCAGTGATGGTTCCGAAGGCAATCTCACGCCCGAGCATATGCTATCACCACAATCGCCTACCTCTTCTTCAAACGCCGTCACCAACGCCGCCGCCATCGTCCACAATGCAAGGTCTAGCTCACAGCAAACCAGCGGTGTTTTGACAGTTACCTCCATTAGGCGTAATACCAACAGCTCTGCCTCGTCGACTACCTCCAGCACAAGCTCCAGCGTTAGTATGGGACGTCATACCAGCGCTGGTGGAGGCACTACCCGCCAGCCCATACACACTCCTTTGATCAGCTCACAGCCAGTAAGTATTTGAGTATGGCATTTGCCGGCCTGGAATAAACAAATAATTGTTTTGGGTTTTTCAAATTTTGTTTCTACAGAAGGGTTCGACGGGAACTCTGCTTTTAACCGAGGAGGAGAAACGTACTTTATTGGCTGAGGGTTATCCCATACCACAGAAGCTACCATTAACCAAAGCCGAGGAAAAGTCACTGAAGAAGATTAGAAGAAAAATCAAAAATAAGGTAAGTTGCGGAGAAGTTATGAGAATGTGAATTGATGAGTTAAGTTGAAAGATTAATACGTGGATAAATGTAGCAGAAACACATTGATCTCTTTTAATAAATAATTCAAGAGCGAGTAGTGGCGATAGTCTGCAATCCTAGAATTGATGAATGTACAATTGCACCTACACATAAATCTGTAATAATCAATAATTCTCCTGTTAATATTTTGGATGACTATTCCGATGACATTCCTAGACGGAATTATTAAAATTGCAGTATGTTCCATGATAGAGAGACTCTGATTTTCCTTTTGTAGATTCTGAAAGTTTGAAAGATTCTGGTTTTTATATTATTAAAAGTTGGCTGCCTTTGGTCCTATATCCTTTCCTCTAAAGTCTCTGTTTCAATTTTTCAATTTATAAAGATGTGGATGTCTTTTGGATCGTAGGAGACACAATCTGGAACACTCTGGTAATTTTACTCTTCTGGTGATTCCGAAGCTTTCACATTAGCCGGTTGCAGATGTTGAGGAATGATAAAAATCAATCACCTTTAATTGATTGGTTTTCATCTTGTTTATAGATGAATGCCTTTGTCTTTTTTTCTAAGTTAATACTCTAGCGCATCTGTGTAAGATTTGCAGCTTATTTAGATCCTCATGTCTTTAGGATCGTAGAAGACGTAATCTCCAACACTTGGGGAACTTTACTCTACTGCTGATTTTTGCTGCTTAACTGAATTACCAAAAGCATCCAAAATCAGCAGGATTCTGATGAGGACAAATGACATAAATCAATAATCCTTAATGGATTGAGTTTCATCTTATTTATAGATGCATGTCTTTAGTTATTCTTTCCCAAAGATGATTCTCTTGAGTCTTTTTATCAGATTTTTAGCGTATTTAGATGTAGATATCCTTAGGACCGTAGGAAAGACAATCTATAATAATTGGGTATATTTGATATTTTGGTAATTTCTATTGCTTAAATGAATGTTGCAAGAATGTCCCTTCCGGAGCATATAAATCATCTTTAATGGCCATTTATCATATTAATAGATGGATGCCTTTCATGTAAGTTTATATTCGCGGCTTATTTAGAAGTGAAAATCTTAGAGACTCCTTAGAGTCTCCATTACTGAGTATAGGACCACGAGCATTACTATATCTAAAATGTGGAGAACTCTTTCCCTTTTTGATTTTAGTAGAGCAAGCTTTTGAATTCCACATTTATGGGATGAAGAACTGAAAAGCTTACGTTTACAATTATTCCAAGTCTTTAATTTAATGATGGTTACATTTTATTTTATTCATTATTATTAAAAATATAAAATTTTTCAAACATTTTTTTTTTATTATTTTCTTTTTTATAGATTTCCGCCCAAGAAAGTAGGCGTAAGAAAAAAGAATATATGGACCAATTAGAACGCAAAGTTGACATTTTAGTTAACGAAAACAACGACTACAAGAAACGTGTCAAAAATCTGGAAGATTCCAATGCCAGTCTACTAAGTCAATTGCACAAATTACAGGCTTTGGTAAACAAACAAAACCTCAAGAAGTCCTAAACGACTCTAAACTGAAACTGAAAGTAGAAAACAACAGAAACAGCAACAGCAACAATAACAAAATGTTGGTAAAAGCAAACTATGAAAATTGTTCTCATTACATTCCCAAACCACTCCACCCCTATACTGCTTCCTACCCGCACTCTAATATTTTATCTATTAGATTTAAGACAGGAGATATTTTAAAAAAATGGCGTTTGTTGAAACGAAATGAAAACAAAAAAAAATTAACTGGAATTTTGTTTTTTAAAAGAAACACAAATATTATATAGATTTTACAATACATATTATATTTACATATACATATACAAGCAAACATATATTTATATACATATTTACAAAGAAATTCCATGTTATTTATGTTGTATATACATACATACATTAGGAGCATAAAACCAAGAACACACACATAAGTTACGCCCACAAACGCCCACCCGCCCTTTATGCTAACTTTGACTTAATTTTATTGCAAAGATAAGAAAATTCTAAACAACTTTCTCTCTTTATACATGCATACTTACATACTTACATATATTATAATAATTTTTATAAAACTTTCTTTTTGTTAATTTAAATGTTTTCAGTAGCATTTACTGGTAGATTTTTGTTTTTCAGCAGAAGTTTGTTAGCAAAAAAAGACGAGAAACTAATAAAGAATGTTAAGATATTGTTTGACTGCCTCGCTATATGCCAATTATATATTTGTCTAGAAATTAAGTTCCGCAGAAAAAAAAGTCGTCGTCTATAGAGAACATATTTTAAAAGAAAAAGTTGAGGTTTTTTACGAAAGAATTAAGAAAATATAGAAATGACGTTATGTTTTAATAATGTTCTTTTTTGTTAGATGTTTTTTTTTTTAATTTTTATGTGTTAATTAACAAGTTTTTGGGCAAATTGGCTTATGATCTAAATAATATGGTCCTTCCGTTTTGTGGAAAAATAAAAAAAAATACATTCCCTGGTCGAAAATAATTATAAACTACAATACTTATGTAGCTAAATAGTTGTAAAAAATTTAAATAAATATGTATATTGTAATTGTTTCTATTAATTGCAAGCAAAGCCACATTTAGTTAGTTTAATTAGTTTTCTTTTTTATTTAGTTAAACAAACAATGAGAAATCTTCTCCGAGCCACTTTAAATATTTGTTTAATTTTATTGCAAATGTTATATTAGGTAGTATTTTTTATTATTAGTGTTTCAAAACAATTATTTTAATTTACATACATTTAACTAATTTTTCTATTCATATAAAGAACAGCTGAGATGTTAAAAACTTTGTGAACAATTAGATTTTAAATGGCTAAAGTCCCAGTTAGCCGACTGTAATGGAATGTAACTGCAACAGTAAGAAACAGCTGATAGATATTGTTATGCGTAAAGCAATGCAACACCGTAATGTATGAATCTGTAAGAAATAGAATTTCCTTACATTTTTACGTCATTAAATTACATTCTGTTACTGTCGGCTAACTGAGGCTTAAAGCTTCGTTCTCACTCCGAATGAAATAATATGAAAATATCGTTTTAATAAATAAAATGAAGTCATAGTAGGTTATCAATCGGTCGCTCTCTATTCAATTACATACATAATTCTCAAGAACTCAAAAAGTCTTGTAGAACATAAACAGTATTTTATGCATTTGAATGAAAACGTAAACTTTAAGAGAGTCAGTTGCTTCCTCCAACATAGAAAATGTACTCATTTGATGTGAAACTAGCATTCCATTCATACTCATTGTTCTCTGCGTTACATACATATTTAGCTTATTTTTGGAGAGGAAAATCTTCAGTTCGTCCTTCTTTATATTTCCGTTCTATTTGATAGAGATAATGACCACCAGAAACACAAATTCTTGGGAATACTATTCTCTTTTTCACATTAAAGTCTTATAAGCCGTTTTCTGAGGCTTATTATTCAAGAATTTTAAGTTCCGAAACCGGATACTTTTGAAGTCCAGTTTTCTTGGAAACACTAAAAAAAATTTTAATAGCATTTTTCTCTTCGAACGTGAAAACAAACAAAAAGAGATCATTGTTCTTAAAAGGATATTCCAAAGATGTGTGAGAATAGATGTTCAAAGCCCGTTTTCACAGTTGTCTAGGAAACTCCAAGTACATACATTTTTAGATGTTCGTGAGTAAAGAGAAAGAGAATAGACAGTGAGTGACAGATCCAAAGCTCCAGTAGAGGTCTCTAGAATTTGATGTTCTGAAAACCGAAATATGGTATTGTTTTACTTTTAGACTCCAAAGACTTCTAACATTCCGAATTGAGTGTTCTATACTTACACACTGGCTATGTACGACTTCTTTAAAGGGTTTGTTACCATTTGAATTGCTTATTCATTTGGCTACCTGCATTATTCGTCGTCTGTAGTGTTCACATTATCATTATCTATGGTTGTATTTCGTCTCATCTTGAAAGAATCTTACCAGTCATTGGCTATTACATATGTTTCACGTGACTACATGCATATTTTTTGAGCCTGTAAGAGTTCATATTATCATGATCCATAATATGGACATGCTTTACTTTTAGGCTTGAAAGACATCCGACAAATTGTGCAACCTACAGTTGCTATATTTTTTACCTTTTCTTTGTGAGCAATCATTCTTTATGGTCTTGTCTTGAAACACATATGTATGAAACCATCTGCTGTTTAATGGAATTGGAATTCTCCAAAAAAAGCACCATTCCTTAGTTATTGTTACTCACTTTCTGTATCCTCAACTGTCCTCACTTTTCTTTTACCACAACCAAATTTAACATCTCAACCCCCAATGCAATTATCGTTTATTATTAATTTAATTCAGACCAAAAACTCAACAGTTTAAAGGGTTTTAAGGCCTATGAGGCTTAAATAATAACAAACAACAGAAAGCTTTAAATATTTAATGTGTGTAAGAAGGGAAAATATAAACGATAATTAAAAAAGAAAGTATTAAGCTAGATTTACACGATTGAAATTTTCTTCAAAATGCTTCAAACTCGTGTAAACAGCAAAATTTCTTCAAAATTTATTTATTTAATAACTATTAATAACTTTTAAATAAATAAATATAATAACTATTAAATAAATAAATTTTGAAAATTTTTTGCTGTTTACACGAGTTTGAAGCATTTTGAAGAGCAATTTTGAAGAAAATTTCAATCGTGTAAATCTAGCTTTCTGTAAATCTAGCTGTTCTTTGACATGAATAAATTTCCCTAAGTTTTCAAATAAAAAATATATGTATAAAATAAAATACATACATAAATTAATTTAAAAAACTAATTGTTAAGTTTTTCCAATAGTTTACTATATTTATAAATAACATTTTAGATTTCTTTTATTTTTCTTTGTTGTAATTAGCCACTTAAGTTACCGCATGTTGATTTATTTTAATTAAAAATAAGAATTTATTACATTTAAGTAAATACAGCACACACACAAATATACATCAAATTATAAAAAGAAACACCAGGAATTGTAATATGAATGTCAATGAAAGTTAAGCATATGAATTTGTTTTGTTAAATAGTCCAATTTTTAATACAAAAAATAATTACTAGTTAAGAAGTTAAATGAATGAAAGAAAATGAATCATAAATATGATAATTTTTTGCTGTTAATAATGATATTAATACTAATTATAATATTATTTAATAAGATTTGACCCCAAAAAATATTAAAATTTTTGTCCCGCTTTAAACAAAAAATGTTACATACGCATAAACGTTTTTAGTTTCAGTCGAAAGAGTCATATTTTTTTAAGTTTTATTTAACTTTTATTTTTGTGAATTTTTAGAAGAATTTATATTAAATTATTAACATAATTTGTTTTATATATGTATATGTATGTCTTGCTTTAGCGAAACCATAATAAAGTGTAAATGAAGAGCGGAAGTTTTAATTTCTTCCATATATTTTTTAAATGCAACTATACTTTTGTTTTGGTCAGACCATTTAAACTACTTTTAGATATTTTGCTTTGTAATTTAAACTTTAAATTAATTTGTTCACCACACACTTTACTTTATGTGCAATTTCTTAGTTAAATTTTATTTTATTAAACTATTTTGATTTTATTGGATTTTAAAATTGTTTTTTTTTACTTGTTTTTCTAAAAACGAGGCGCAATATTTTTTATAAAAATTATTACTTAATAATATTATTTGCAAATAAAACATTTTTTTATTGTATTTTTATATGTATGTATATTTATTTGAATAAATACACTATAATGCATTATTTAAGAATAAAACGAAATGGAGTATCTAACTAATGAAACGAATTAAATATATTAATTATAAAATAAATAGAAAAAAATCAAAATTATGTAAATACCACAAAAAAATAGAAAACTTAAATATGTAAAAAAAATATTTTCAGAATATATTGTAATTTATAACAAAAAAAAAACGGAAGTATGTATGTATATACAGAAAACTTACCTATGACAACAACAACAAAAAAGTACTATATATACAAACATTAATTTTTTTCAAAATAAAGTGCAATTCAAAAATTATATATTTTACAGCAAATAAATTATTTCAATTTCAAAAAAGAAAAAATAAAGGTAAGAATTAATTAAACTAATTTTTGCTTCACAACAGCAAACAACAAATTTCAATTTATTAAATTAAAATTTTAATTTTAACCTTTTTAAAAAATTTGTTTCTCTTATAAATAAAAGTAGAGTTCAACTCTACTTTCCGGCGGAAATATGTTAAAGGAAATATGCCAATCAAATTGTAGAACTCTTGTTTTAAAGGAAACGTTAGATTGAATATAAATTTCTTACAAGTCACAATAGATATTTCCAAGAAACTTGGCATTACTTTGTTACTACGTCTCAAGTATTTTGTCATCATTCACAATGAGGAAGATGTATAAAAAGAAAATAAATGAAACGGCAGTTTTTACACAAACACATATCCATACATACATATGTATACGCAAGTACATACATATGTGTAAACAAGTAAAAGTAATGAAATTTAACTTTAGGAAAACTTTTAAATAATTAGAAATTTTGCATACAAAACAAACTAATAAACAACTCCTTTGTAAACATAGTAGAGTAATACCATAACTTTATAATAATAATCGCACCTATATATAATATATAATAATCGCACCTCGGTAGAACCTCATTGGTTACGACATGATCTTCAAAAATAAATGCCAAAGAATGTTCTTTCAACTGATAATAAACATTCCCCATTAAATTTTTTTTCTTTAAAAAGTAGGGAACCTCGAAATTGATCACGCTTTACACTATATACCTACATCGCTTGCAAAAGTATCTATACTTCAAATTTAGTTAGTTGGTATGATTTCAATTTCATTGAACACAAAACTCATGTAGACAGCAAAAAAAACATTAATAATAATAATAATCATGAAATGAAAACCCCACTAAAAAAAAGACTAAAAACTGATAAGATATCAAAAGAGAAACAAAACAAAACAGCAACGATACATTAAACAACCAGCCAGCCACCCAGCTACACTAAACACACATTTAATTTGAAATATGAAAACGCAAAAAACGCTCTTCATTACATATAAAATAAATAACTTTACGTGTTTTTATACCCTACACCACCATAGTGGGGAGGGTATATTGTATTTGTGCTGATGTTTGTAACGCCCAGAAATATTGGTCCAACACCCACCTTAAAGTATACCGATCGACTCAGAATCTCTTTTGAAATTAGGGTTTAAAGATCATAAATGTTTGAATTATGCAAGTATCCAAACAAATTTTATCACAAATGAGTGATAAATGAAGGCAAATCAGATCTACAAATTTTGTGCACTTCCCACTCCCGAAAATCACTTTAAAGAGCATAACTCTTTTGAAAATGTTGGTATCCAAATAATATTGAACACAAATATATTTCTTATATATAATAATAATAATACACAGAAAAAATTATTGCCCGACAAATTTTAATTAAACTTTTAATTGAGTCTTAATTGATTTTTAATTAAACTTTTAATCATATCAATTAAATTTTTAATTGAAAAACAATTTTCAATTAAATAATATAATATTTTTTTTATTAAAACTACATTTAATTAAATTTTTACAAAATATTTTAATTGATACTACAAATTCCTTCATCGGTCCACTTTCAATTAAATGTTTAATTAAATATACAAATATTTTAATTGAAAATCAATTTTAATTTTTTCTGTGTAGGGTACAATTTATTGATGATCGGTCCATAATTAGTCATAGCACCCATATAAGGCCTACTTCCGAAAATCACTTTAACGACCATAAATTTCTGAAAAATGTTGGTATCTAAATAAATCTCAACACAAATAAGTTTGATATATACAGAAGTGATGACACCTAATTTTATAATGGTTGGTCCATAATTAGTCGAAACTCCCATATAAGAGACCGAATTTACTTTAACTTCCATAAATCTTTTAAAAGTATTTACATCGAGATTAAGTATAACATACATAATATTTATATTCACAGAAATCATGACACTAAATTTTTGGATGATTGGTCCATAATAGGTTATATCTCCCATATAGCATCCATTGCTGAAAAACTTTTTATACATATACTAGGTGTATGGTATTATATGGTCGGGCTTGACCAGCTATACTTTTGTACTTGTTTTATATTTAAAAAATATTTGTTGTTATTAACAGATACATACTTATGTATGTAGATACTCAGATAGTAAACATTTTATATTAGTTTCTGTTGTGTTCTATGCATATGAATGGGGATTGTGTGGGTACATGAAAATGCAATTTTCATATTTTCATTAACTTCTATTTTATATATTCATTTAATAATGTTTTATCTGTATTTACAGACCGATTCATTGAAATTGTCAACTGATAGTGATATGCACGATTGGTTTTTAGAACGAGATGTCAAAGATGCTGCAGTTATACTCAATGACAAATTAATATCGGATGCTCTATTGAATGGCACACTACCAATTAAATCTGAACACTCCTACAGTCTTAACAGCGATGGAGATTCTCTGCCAGATTCACCACACAGTCTCCATACTAAAATGGATGGTAAGTAAAGCCATTAATCTTATATAAGTATATTATTCAATTTAAAAGAAACAAACACTTGAGCACGATTGTCAAAAAAAATTTGTAATTATCCCAGCATACCATTCTAGGAGTCAGAAAAGAGTCCAATAAAAGAGCATTTTCGGAGCGAAAGAAAAATTTGCTTGTTACTGTCCTGAGTCGGCACGCAGTATGACTCAGAAATTCCACTTAATTATGTGTGTACCAAAGCGTTGTTACCACACAAGAATGACAAAAACAAGATTATACAGAGCCGAAAAAAACATCATAAAAGACTCTTTTCTGACATTATCTAAGAGAGAGACGGACCATTTTCGAATGTAATGACCTTCTTTTCTGAAGGTTTTCGGAGCAATCATGATTGTTTTTTGGGCTCATTAAGAGCATTAACGCTCCGAAAGAAAAGACTCAGAAAATACTCTTTTCGGACTCAAATGGCTTGCTGGGATAGCAAAGACTGCACAAAGCGAAGGTTTTTTGACTCAGGAAAGAACCAGATTGCTGTTCTCAGTGTAGTAGTTTACAACAGCAACGTTTAAGCTCACAAAAAGACACTCGAGTACACTGGCGTTAAAGTCTGCTTAAGCGCTCAGAGAAACTTTATGTAAAAGCTCTTGCTTTTCCTTTAATAAGCTTGATTCTAATGATGCGGTCACACTTGGCAAATATTTGCCGAAAAAGACTTAACCACTAAATAAAATATATTTGAATTCGTTTTTAAGTTTTTTTATCGACATGACCTTAATAAGCCCGATTTAGAATTTTCTAAACAAATCAATAATTGAATTCGTTTATTTATTTAAAAAAAAAAAACGTTGTTTATTTAGAACAAGACACAACAAATATTAATTGCTATTTTATTTGATGACGTTTGATCTTGCAAAACATTTGTAAGAGTAAACAACGTCAAATATTTGCCAAGTGTGACCGTGCCTGAAAAGAATGAACTCAGCAAGAATCTTTTTTTAACAATTGTTTAAAAGTCCCCGATTATTGGAGCTAGCCAAATAAATCCCAAACTAAATGAAGCCAAGCCAAATTAAATGGAACAAACTAAATTTAAAAGAGATCCCACATAGTCAGTGTAGAAATATAGAACAGTCAGTTTGGCATTTTAACAGTCTTTGGAGCGTAAAAGTATAGCAACCCAAATCAAATATTATCATAATTTTAACTGTTACAAGTTGGCCGTAGCAAGTGATCTTTGGGGCTGCCAGAACAATGAATTATCATCTAACGCAGCTTTGTCACACACTGGCTCTTCTCTTTCTACTGATGCTTGAACAAAAATGCATATATTTAAAAGTTATTGATGACATATTTTGTTGAACAAACTTGATTCAATGTAAATAGAAAGCCCTAAAACTTTAAATGATTTATTTCGTTACAATTGTACGTAGTTGGGCAGAAAATGCGAGGGATAGCAGTAGTTCTTTTTGAATATCTGTAGTGAGAAACTTTAACCTTCCAACTTTTCTCTGTCTTCATTAAAGCGCCTACTTCATGCCTTGTCTTGTAATGTTATATTGTGACTGGATGTGTCCCAAATGTTATCGATCCTTTCTAACCACTTCATACCTTGTCTTGTAATATTATTTGGTGATTAGTATAGATTTGCCAAAGCTTGTATTGTTAGTAATTCGCAGTTGGATGGCTTCCAACAAGAATAAAGGAGTTCACACTTTTTATGTTTCAGTTCCTTGATATGACTGTAGAATGCTAGACCGATGTAAAAAACACTGAAGATAGCTTTAGCCTTTCTTTGATTTTATGCCTGCACTATAATCCTCATTATTTGAGATATACTCCCGAGATATGTGTTCTTTGTGCTACAGAGCAAAGGGATTAATAGATTGATCTGTTTGTGATACTATAAAACAGTAATGGGCAAAATTGAAAAATCCCAGCACATGTGCTGGGCCACAAAATTCTGCTTACGCTGCTACGTTGACACACGTACTCGTACACTAGTATAAACTTACTTGTGTGTTTTACTACAATGACCATTGGTTTTTTGCTTTGTTGTAATCTATTCTACAAGCAAGGTCTTGCAACACAAATTTTTAAATGTTTATGATTTTCTCTCTTAATACACAAAGCTTCACAGAAAAAAATAAAAATGAGTTTCAATTAAAATATTTGTGGAATGAATTAAAAATTTAATTGAAATCGGACCTGTAAACAAAATGATAGTATGAATTAAAAAAAATGTGAGATTTAATTCAAAATATCAGAAAAATCAGAAAAAGTAATTAAATCAATTAAAATTTTAATTGAAAATTATTTTAAAATCAATTAAAGGTTTAATTGAAAAAAAAACATGATATTTTTTTCTGTGTTCTCTTCTGCTTAACCAACATAAATATAAATATCATACTAGGCGTTTGCCCACCTTTGCTCTAGAACAACCATATGCCGTTGCTTCATTCATAAGCTTTGCATGTCCGTGTTTGATTCCGTACCGAACCATCCGGATGCACGAAAGAACGAATCCATTCTCTTTATATGTACCCTCGTTAGATCCATTAGGTTACGTGGTAGTTCACTACGTGTGAACACTTAAGTAGAGTCGAAGGGACCCCGTTTTAAAATATCCATTAGGTTAATCTGAAATATACTGTTTAAAGTCGCGGTCCTAGCCAGCGAACGGGACAAAGGCAGATTTGGTGTTTTACCGTTTCCCCTTCAGCAAAAGCCATTAGAAGGAAGATTGTATTTCCTAGAACAAAGTAGCCGATTCCATGACATCCCTATCAGAGACCACAACCATTAATCTTTAATCCGCACTGGACTGCCTATGGCACATTGGCCAACCTCTAGTGTTTCATATGAAAATTCTCCAGATCTATATCCACTCCCTGAATGTCTAATATTTTTGAATAGTTTTCAATAGTGCTAAAATGTTCAGTTCAGTATAGATCGAAACATTAGCATGGACTTGAAATTTATGATGGCTATATAAAAATTCAAATGAAAACGTCAAATTTCCTAATAAGTGTCACACCATTATTTTGGATTTTATTTATTTAAAAATCATTGATAAACAAGAAAACATACTAAATAAAAAACACTTGTACAAGTTTAAATATCCAAATACACAAATAACTAAATATAAACAAAACACTAACTAGCATACTTATAACAATTAAATGATTAATGTATTAAAAAACGAGTTACTTTATAAACCAGGAAAAAACGTAATAAAAAATAAACCTCAAAGGTAGACCAAAAATTTAAGAAAAATAAATTGTCAAGTTTTGTATTGAAAACAAAAGCAACAGGAAAAACAGCATATAACTAAAACAGTTGATTAAATAAGGCTTTTAAAAAATTTAAAAAATATTAACACAAGTGCAAACACGGTTGGGAGTGACGTGTTTTCTTAACTACGTACATACATGCATTGTTGTTGTTCTTGTTTTTGTAACAGCAGTAATTGCTGTTGAGTTGACAACCCTTGGCCGAGTGATCTCGGGTTATTTCGGTGCGTAGAACCGGCTGTCGTGGGAATGAACTACATACATTACATAGGGCTGCATATTTTCCAATCAGTTAAATATTGTAAATGTTTAATTTAAAGAAATTATCTTCTATTTAAACAGGTGTTTATTTTGTTAATTCTTTATTTTCATTTTATTGTAATTTCAGACATGGAAGATGAATGCTACCCCGCCATTTCTCTTAAAACTGCTACCAGCAATATTAGGTCTATTAGCACCGCCACCATAGATCCTAGATGTCTAACAATCACCACCTGCTCACCCATGGCCACCACCACCTCAATGGCCTCCTCAACAGCAAGTATATCGGGTTTGAATTTGCATCCTTTGCTTTCGTCGGCAGCTTCCACCATAACCAGTCAATCAAATCCTACCTTGTCCTCACATAACAGTAGCCATTCCTCAAATTTATATGCTGGCCTGTGTAAAATAGCCACCACCACACCCATAACGCTCAATTTGCGTCAAATGGACACATGTCAGAGTGTGAACACCTCCACAGATGCCAAATTGTTGGTGAAACAGCAACAGCAACCCGCCTTACAAACCACACAACAGCAATTACAACAATTGCAACACCAGCAACAATATCTACCTCATGATGATTTAGTTTCTATAATGGATGACTGTGCCTCGAGTGTTTGCTCTAGGGAGAGCAGTCAATCGCCTGATATTTGCTCAGACATAGAAATCGATGAATCCTGCATAAAGGATGAGCCCATGTCTCCCGACTCCAGCTGCCCTTCTAGTCCCGAGGCTGGGCAAGAGTCAGCCAATAATAACAATTCGAATGGCACTCTTAGTTTAACGATGGCCAATATGGCTGCTTTCACAAATTCCGACCTTGTATTTGAACACAAGGTAATTAAATTAATTAGATACTTTGTTTAATTAATTATTTATTTACTTTTATTTTAACCAGGATGGTTGCCTGCAACTAACACAATCCTCACAAAGCCTGCTCAAGTCACAACCCTTTATCTTAAGCTCAAATGCCCACAATGTCATTCTACCCAAAATCACCATTAAATCCGAGGGTACCGTAACAAATGCTGGTACATTTGGGACCGTCAGTCCCTCTGTAACAAAAACAAATGCCACCTCATATGGTTTGCCCTTAACTCCGCCTTCTTCGCACTCCAGTGATGGTTCCGAAGGCAATCTCACGCCCGAGCATATGCTATCACCACAATCGCCTACCTCTTCTTCAAACGCCGTCACCAACGCCGCCGCCATCGTCCACAATGCAAGGTCTAGCTCACAGCAAACCAGCGGTGTTTTGACAGTTACCTCCATTAGGCGTAATACCAACAGCTCTGCCTCGTCGACTACCTCCAGCACAAGCTCCAGCGTTAGTATGGGACGTCATACCAGCGCTGGTGGAGGCACTACCCGCCAGCCCATACACACTCCTTTGATCAGCTCACAGCCAGTAAGTATTTGAGTATGGCATTTGCCGGCCTGGAATAAACAAATAATTGTTTTGGGTTTTTCAAATTTTGTTTCTACAGAAGGGTTCGACGGGAACTCTGCTTTTAACCGAGGAGGAGAAACGTACTTTATTGGCTGAGGGTTATCCCATACCACAGAAGCTACCATTAACCAAAGCCGAGGAAAAGTCACTGAAGAAGATTAGAAGAAAAATCAAAAATAAGGTAAGTTGCGGAGAAGTTATGAGAATGTGAATTGATGAGTTAAGTTGAAAGATTAATACGTGGATAAATGTAGCAGAAACACATTGATCTCTTTTAATAAATAATTCAAGAGCGAGTAGTGGCGATAGTCTGCAATCCTAGAATTGATGAATGTACAATTGCACCTACACATAAATCTGTAATAATCAATAATTCTCCTGTTAATATTTTGGATGACTATTCCGATGACATTCCTAGACGGAATTATTAAAATTGCAGTATGTTCCATGATAGAGAGACTCTGATTTTCCTTTTGTAGATTCTGAAAGTTTGAAAGATTCTGGTTTTTATATTATTAAAAGTTGGCTGCCTTTGGTCCTATATCCTTTCCTCTAAAGTCTCTGTTTCAATTTTTCAATTTATAAAGATGTGGATGTCTTTTGGATCGTAGGAGACACAATCTGGAACACTCTGGTAATTTTACTCTTCTGGTGATTCCGAAGCTTTCACATTAGCCGGTTGCAGATGTTGAGGAATGATAAAAATCAATCACCTTTAATTGATTGGTTTTCATCTTGTTTATAGATGAATGCCTTTGTCTTTTTTTCTAAGTTAATACTCTAGCGCATCTGTGTAAGATTTGCAGCTTATTTAGATCCTCATGTCTTTAGGATCGTAGAAGACGTAATCTCCAACACTTGGGGAACTTTACTCTACTGCTGATTTTTGCTGCTTAACTGAATTACCAAAAGCATCCAAAATCAGCAGGATTCTGATGAGGACAAATGACATAAATCAATAATCCTTAATGGATTGAGTTTCATCTTATTTATAGATGCATGTCTTTAGTTATTCTTTCCCAAAGATGATTCTCTTGAGTCTTTTTATCAGATTTTTAGCGTATTTAGATGTAGATATCCTTAGGACCGTAGGAAAGACAATCTATAATAATTGGGTATATTTGATATTTTGGTAATTTCTATTGCTTAAATGAATGTTGCAAGAATGTCCCTTCCGGAGCATATAAATCATCTTTAATGGCCATTTATCATATTAATAGATGGATGCCTTTCATGTAAGTTTATATTCGCGGCTTATTTAGAAGTGAAAATCTTAGAGACTCCTTAGAGTCTCCATTACTGAGTATAGGACCACGAGCATTACTATATCTAAAATGTGGAGAACTCTTTCCCTTTTTGATTTTAGTAGAGCAAGCTTTTGAATTCCACATTTATGGGATGAAGAACTGAAAAGCTTACGTTTACAATTATTCCAAGTCTTTAATTTAATGATGGTTACATTTTATTTTATTCATTATTATTAAAAATATAAAATTTTTCAAACATTTTTTTTTTATTATTTTCTTTTTTATAGATTTCCGCCCAAGAAAGTAGGCGTAAGAAAAAAGAATATATGGACCAATTAGAACGCAAAGTTGACATTTTAGTTAACGAAAACAACGACTACAAGAAACGTGTCAAAAATCTGGAAGATTCCAATGCCAGTCTACTAAGTCAATTGCACAAATTACAGGCTTTGGTAAACAAACAAAACCTCAAGAAGTCCTAAACGACTCTAAACTGAAACTGAAAGTAGAAAACAACAGAAACAGCAACAGCAACAATAACAAAATGTTGGTAAAAGCAAACTATGAAAATTGTTCTCATTACATTCCCAAACCACTCCACCCCTATACTGCTTCCTACCCGCACTCTAATATTTTATCTATTAGATTTAAGACAGGAGATATTTTAAAAAAATGGCGTTTGTTGAAACGAAATGAAAACAAAAAAAAATTAACTGGAATTTTGTTTTTTAAAAGAAACACAAATATTATATAGATTTTACAATACATATTATATTTACATATACATATACAAGCAAACATATATTTATATACATATTTACAAAGAAATTCCATGTTATTTATGTTGTATATACATACATACATTAGGAGCATAAAACCAAGAACACACACATAAGTTACGCCCACAAACGCCCACCCGCCCTTTATGCTAACTTTGACTTAATTTTATTGCAAAGATAAGAAAATTCTAAACAACTTTCTCTCTTTATACATGCATACTTACATACTTACATATATTATAATAATTTTTATAAAACTTTCTTTTTGTTAATTTAAATGTTTTCAGTAGCATTTACTGGTAGATTTTTGTTTTTCAGCAGAAGTTTGTTAGCAAAAAAAGACGAGAAACTAATAAAGAATGTTAAGATATTGTTTGACTGCCTCGCTATATGCCAATTATATATTTGTCTAGAAATTAAGTTCCGCAGAAAAAAAAGTCGTCGTCTATAGAGAACATATTTTAAAAGAAAAAGTTGAGGTTTTTTACGAAAGAATTAAGAAAATATAGAAATGACGTTATGTTTTAATAATGTTCTTTTTTGTTAGATGTTTTTTTTTTTAATTTTTATGTGTTAATTAACAAGTTTTTGGGCAAATTGGCTTATGATCTAAATAATATGGTCCTTCCGTTTTGTGGAAAAATAAAAAAAAATACATTCCCTGGTCGAAAATAATTATAAACTACAATACTTATGTAGCTAAATAGTTGTAAAAAATTTAAATAAATATGTATATTGTAATTGTTTCTATTAATTGCAAGCAAAGCCACATTTAGTTAGTTTAATTAGTTTTCTTTTTTATTTAGTTAAACAAACAATGAGAAATCTTCTCCGAGCCACTTTAAATATTTGTTTAATTTTATTGCAAATGTTATATTAGGTAGTATTTTTTATTATTAGTGTTTCAAAACAATTATTTTAATTTACATACATTTAACTAATTTTTCTATTCATATAAAGAACAGCTGAGATGTTAAAAACTTTGTGAACAATTAGATTTTAAATGGCTAAAGTCCCAGTTAGCCGACTGTAATGGAATGTAACTGCAACAGTAAGAAACAGCTGATAGATATTGTTATGCGTAAAGCAATGCAACACCGTAATGTATGAATCTGTAAGAAATAGAATTTCCTTACATTTTTACGTCATTAAATTACATTCTGTTACTGTCGGCTAACTGAGGCTTAAAGCTTCGTTCTCACTCCGAATGAAATAATATGAAAATATCGTTTTAATAAATAAAATGAAGTCATAGTAGGTTATCAATCGGTCGCTCTCTATTCAATTACATACATAATTCTCAAGAACTCAAAAAGTCTTGTAGAACATAAACAGTATTTTATGCATTTGAATGAAAACGTAAACTTTAAGAGAGTCAGTTGCTTCCTCCAACATAGAAAATGTACTCATTTGATGTGAAACTAGCATTCCATTCATACTCATTGTTCTCTGCGTTACATACATATTTAGCTTATTTTTGGAGAGGAAAATCTTCAGTTCGTCCTTCTTTATATTTCCGTTCTATTTGATAGAGATAATGACCACCAGAAACACAAATTCTTGGGAATACTATTCTCTTTTTCACATTAAAGTCTTATAAGCCGTTTTCTGAGGCTTATTATTCAAGAATTTTAAGTTCCGAAACCGGATACTTTTGAAGTCCAGTTTTCTTGGAAACACTAAAAAAAATTTTAATAGCATTTTTCTCTTCGAACGTGAAAACAAACAAAAAGAGATCATTGTTCTTAAAAGGATATTCCAAAGATGTGTGAGAATAGATGTTCAAAGCCCGTTTTCACAGTTGTCTAGGAAACTCCAAGTACATACATTTTTAGATGTTCGTGAGTAAAGAGAAAGAGAATAGACAGTGAGTGACAGATCCAAAGCTCCAGTAGAGGTCTCTAGAATTTGATGTTCTGAAAACCGAAATATGGTATTGTTTTACTTTTAGACTCCAAAGACTTCTAACATTCCGAATTGAGTGTTCTATACTTACACACTGGCTATGTACGACTTCTTTAAAGGGTTTGTTACCATTTGAATTGCTTATTCATTTGGCTACCTGCATTATTCGTCGTCTGTAGTGTTCACATTATCATTATCTATGGTTGTATTTCGTCTCATCTTGAAAGAATCTTACCAGTCATTGGCTATTACATATGTTTCACGTGACTACATGCATATTTTTTGAGCCTGTAAGAGTTCATATTATCATGATCCATAATATGGACATGCTTTACTTTTAGGCTTGAAAGACATCCGACAAATTGTGCAACCTACAGTTGCTATATTTTTTACCTTTTCTTTGTGAGCAATCATTCTTTATGGTCTTGTCTTGAAACACATATGTATGAAACCATCTGCTGTTTAATGGAATTGGAATTCTCCAAAAAAAGCACCATTCCTTAGTTATTGTTACTCACTTTCTGTATCCTCAACTGTCCTCACTTTTCTTTTACCACAACCAAATTTAACATCTCAACCCCCAATGCAATTATCGTTTATTATTAATTTAATTCAGACCAAAAACTCAACAGTTTAAAGGGTTTTAAGGCCTATGAGGCTTAAATAATAACAAACAACAGAAAGCTTTAAATATTTAATGTGTGTAAGAAGGGAAAATATAAACGATAATTAAAAAAGAAAGTATTAAGCTAGATTTACACGATTGAAATTTTCTTCAAAATGCTTCAAACTCGTGTAAACAGCAAAATTTCTTCAAAATTTATTTATTTAATAACTATTAATAACTTTTAAATAAATAAATATAATAACTATTAAATAAATAAATTTTGAAAATTTTTTGCTGTTTACACGAGTTTGAAGCATTTTGAAGAGCAATTTTGAAGAAAATTTCAATCGTGTAAATCTAGCTTTCTGTAAATCTAGCTGTTCTTTGACATGAATAAATTTCCCTAAGTTTTCAAATAAAAAATATATGTATAAAATAAAATACATACATAAATTAATTTAAAAAACTAATTGTTAAGTTTTTCCAATAGTTTACTATATTTATAAATAACATTTTAGATTTCTTTTATTTTTCTTTGTTGTAATTAGCCACTTAAGTTACCGCATGTTGATTTATTTTAATTAAAAATAAGAATTTATTACATTTAAGTAAATACAGCACACACACAAATATACATCAAATTATAAAAAGAAACACCAGGAATTGTAATATGAATGTCAATGAAAGTTAAGCATATGAATTTGTTTTGTTAAATAGTCCAATTTTTAATACAAAAAATAATTACTAGTTAAGAAGTTAAATGAATGAAAGAAAATGAATCATAAATATGATAATTTTTTGCTGTTAATAATGATATTAATACTAATTATAATATTATTTAATAAGATTTGACCCCAAAAAATATTAAAATTTTTGTCCCGCTTTAAACAAAAAATGTTACATACGCATAAACGTTTTTAGTTTCAGTCGAAAGAGTCATATTTTTTTAAGTTTTATTTAACTTTTATTTTTGTGAATTTTTAGAAGAATTTATATTAAATTATTAACATAATTTGTTTTATATATGTATATGTATGTCTTGCTTTAGCGAAACCATAATAAAGTGTAAATGAAGAGCGGAAGTTTTAATTTCTTCCATATATTTTTTAAATGCAACTATACTTTTGTTTTGGTCAGACCATTTAAACTACTTTTAGATATTTTGCTTTGTAATTTAAACTTTAAATTAATTTGTTCACCACACACTTTACTTTATGTGCAATTTCTTAGTTAAATTTTATTTTATTAAACTATTTTGATTTTATTGGATTTTAAAATTGTTTTTTTTTTACTTGTTTTTCTAAAAACGAGGCGCAATATTTTTTATAAAAATTATTACTTAATAATATTATTTGCAAATAAAACATTTTTTTATTGTATTTTTATATGTATGTATATTTATTTGAATAAATACACTATAATGCATTATTTAAGAATAAAACGAAATGGAGTATCTAACTAATGAAACGAATTAAATATATTAATTATAAAATAAATAGAAAAAAATCAAAATTATGTAAATACCACAAAAAAATAGAAAACTTAAATATGTAAAAAAAATATTTTCAGAATATATTGTAATTTATAACAAAAAAAAAACGGAAGTATGTATGTATATACAGAAAACTTACCTATGACAACAACAACAAAAAAGTACTATATATACAAACATTAATTTTTTTCAAAATAAAGTGCAATTCAAAAATTATATATTTTACAGCAAATAAATTATTTCAATTTCAAAAAAGAAAAAATAAAGGTAAGAATTAATTAAACTAATTTTTGCTTCACAACAGCAAACAACAAATTTCAATTTATTAAATTAAAATTTTAATTTTAACCTTTTTAAAAAATTTGTTTCTCTTATAAATAAAAGTAGAGTTCAACTCTACTTTCCGGCGGAAATATGTTAAAGGAAATATGCCAATCAAATTGTAGAACTCTTGTTTTAAAGGAAACGTTAGATTGAATATAAATTTCTTACAAGTCACAATAGATATTTCCAAGAAACTTGGCATTACTTTGTTACTACGTCTCAAGTATTTTGTCATCATTCACAATGAGGAAGATGTATAAAAAGAAAATAAATGAAACGGCAGTTTTTACACAAACACATATCCATACATACATATGTATACGCAAGTACATACATATGTGTAAACAAGTAAAAGTAATGAAATTTAACTTTAGGAAAACTTTTAAATAATTAGAAATTTTGCATACAAAACAAACTAATAAACAACTCCTTTGTAAACATAGTAGAGTAATACCATAACTTTACCTAAACCTCCTCCTAAACATTTGGCGCAATAAACTCATTTATAACACATTTAGTTTAAATATTTTTCGAATAAATAATTAATGTTTAATACGTTTTAAAAACTTACTGTCAGAAACGAATTTGTAGCCATTTTTATAATACACTTTCTGGCACCCAGCCTGTTGGTTATTGTATGTAGAAGAACTAAAGCACAAACTTGTTGTTTTTTATTATCTTTATAAAATAATTTGATTATTAATTATCACTTATTAAACTTTCACACATTTGTTTCATTGTTTTATTTGCCATAGTAAAATGCGGGACAATTTACTTCACAGAAAAACACTTGCATAAAGTAATTAAAAGAACAACTGAAACTGATTTAAAGGAGACGAAAGAAAACTTCATAAAAAAAAATCCGTTATATTTTAAAGTGCTGTCAACTTTGCAAAAGCATAAAAGCGCTGGTTTGCTGTGAAAACATCAAAATTCTATAATTCATTTGGTTTTACAATTTAAAATTTAATATTTTGGTAATAAAACAAAATATACTAATACAATTGAACAAAAATATAATAACATAGAGTTGTAATAAAAACAACAACACAAATTAATTACTTATTTATATTTTTTATACTAAAACTAATATGAAATATTTCTAACAAAAAAAAATACAACATGAAATGTTTACAGACAAATTAAAAGTAACAGATAATTATAGGGTTTTAAAAGTTTAGTTTTTATGAAATTTCAAGATCGTGTTATTTAAATACAAATTCTAAAAAAATCATTTTTTTATGTGGAAAAACTTTATATTAAAAACAAATGTGTTAGTATACTTCTTAAAAATGTCCTGCTTTTCGAAATATTTTTTCAATATTTTGATTGAAACATAAATATGAGCAATGCCAGTGATACATATTATGATTGTAACATAATAAATTCGAAAAAGTCAACACTGTGATATGAAATTTAAAAATTATTTTTTTAGTGAAATGAAAACTAAATCTTCTTTTTAACAAAGAAGAATTTAAAATGTCTCTTCGATTTAAGCTATATATACTATTAAACTTGTTGGGTATTTTTCATTAATATAGCCCTACAAAAATAATCCAGTGGTGTATAATCGCATGGTCGTGGTACCAGTCAACCATCCTGTTGAAGCCACATGTCAATGATATCAATAATAGGTCAAAATTTAGTTGTTAACATCTCTCGATACCGTGATCCATTCACCATAACTTCAATTTCAACCCAATTTTCGAAAAAAAAAATGACTTAATCAATTTTCAAATGCACTATTTTATTTGGACAAATTCAAAAAATGTCTAATGCTAACAGAATACACAACAGCCAATGACTTTCGCACAATTAAAATTTTTTGATTATAGACATAGTTTACATGCCGATCAGGCCATGGACTCCAGCATAAGTAACCAACATGTTCCATAATATTTATTAATTTTTTATCTAAAGTAAGATAATTATAATTTTTTTTCTTTTTGAAATACTTAGCAGTTCCTATTTTTTTTTTAATTTCCAACATCTCACAAGTTACATAATTATGTAAAACGCTAAAAAAAATAAAGCAGTTTTAAAAAGTTGATAACACTGATTTCTTTCCAAAAAAAAAAAATAGTGAAGAAAAATAGAATGAAAAGATCAATGAAAACTTTTCAGCTTGGCTGCACTATTTTCTGTTGCTAGAACACGTTACTGTTTAATGAAAAAAAGTTTATAAATAAAAACATAATACACATGCTGGCTAGTATTTGAATATTACACAACAATGTCTGGCTGCCACCGAACAATCAATTTTTATTATTCTAGATAATTCTGGCAACTCTACGTTCATGGGGTTCAAACATCAAACTTGGCTTTACATTTCCACATATATTCACAATAACACGAACTAGACAACAAAAAGAAAACAAAACTAGTTATTATATTTCGGCAAACGAACGGCAGAAACCCAAGGGAAAAACAACACTTTTTGCAGATACCAAATAAATCATTTTTATTTTTTTTAAACAACAATTTCTACACCAAAAAAAAAAGAATTTTTATGGTAAACACAGTATTGTTAATATAAAAAACCAAGTAGCATGAGTTTTTTAACCAGAAATTTTTAGTAATAATTGACAGAGAAAATTTTAAAATACATATTAAAATTGTCGGTGGCTGAAGAAAAAAATCTATAGTAAAAAAAATTGCCAAACCCCTTTAGAATTAAATGAAAACCAACAAAAAGGAAGAAAAAGCTCGAAGTGTGTATAAAAGGGAAGGTACAAGTGAAATACGGTAGATAAAAGGTAATGATTGACATTTCTTTACATACATTTATTACAGTTTTGTTATTGTGTTCTCTGATTCATGTTGTTTTTGTGCACATATGGTGGGCTGCGTGTTGTTGTTATTATTATTGCTCACTCAGCTGCTGCGACAGAACATAATAGAAAACAGTGTGGTCATTGTATAGGAAAATAAATTAAGAAATCTTTATATTTTGTAACAATAAGCTAATATTTTAATAATAATTGTAGTTTTTAATTTATTAAAAAGATTTGTTTGTTTTTTATTTAAAATTTTCTGTTCTTTATTAATAAGTTATTACTTTATTTATGTTGTTTATAAATCGTTACTAGCGATTTTTCCTGCTTGATAATATTAGTCATCACTGTTTGGTATTGTTTATATTTGTAGCAAAAAAAAAAAAACAAAGAGAACCAAAAGTTGAGTGAGTGTGTGAAGTTTATTCTAGAAAGAATAAAATAGTGTTTGTTGTGTTTACGCAGTTTTTGGAAAATTTTCACAAATATTTGCGTTAATTTTACAAATTTGCGTAATATTTTTTAGCAACACAAATAATGAGTATTTGTTTTAAAGTGCTTAAGTGATTTTAAAAGAATTTATGAACAAATTAGTGATTTGTTCATTTTATTTGCTTTTTGTTGAAATATGTTTGAGAATTTTATGGGCATGTTAAGAAAACGTCGACGTCTTGACGAAGACCCCGACGTCGCTGGTGGTGCTGCTCACAATAGCACCTCCACTGGCAGTACCGCTGCGGCCAGCATGTTTTCCTCTGGCCTGCCCACACACTCCAATATGAATATGTTTTGGGATTCCTTATTTGGTTCTAACAATGAAGCATCAAACACTGCCGCCGCTCGGACTCCACTATACCAAACAGACAACAACAACACCAGCATTGCTAGCAATAGCACCAATTTATCAATGTGCATAGAGAGGTAATAATAAAACTATTTCTTTTTTATTCTAATTCCAGCTAAACAACTGGTTATATTGGCAGCTTTTAAAGCTTCAACATAAACTCCTGCGATAAGAATTTTTATTTATAGTAGCTTAATAGTTGGTTAAACGCGCTTAGTGTAAAGTCAAACAAACATTATTTTAAACGCCTGCTCATAAACATTTCGAACGCCAACAAGTTTTGTAGCCGCCCGCTTCACAATTCGTTACAATACAAGAATTTCCTGGTTTTTGTAATATTAATTGCATTTAAAACCTTATTTGCCTAAGCAAAATATCGCAGCGACATCTATTGAACGTTGAAGACATGGATATTGATCCAACTCCAGTACCGCCACCTCAAGAATATTCGGATAATCCTGCCATTCCTTATCAGTCCGAATCATCTATGAATTTCGATTATTTGCATAGTTTACATGCCGATTCGGCCATGGACTCCAGCAATAGTAGCTCTTCATTCCGTACACAAGGTGTCAATTCACCGCGACACTTTGCCGGTGTGGGAGGCAATTCAACGTTAACGTCTAGTTATGGCCAGGTTGACGATAGCCGAGTGCTGGACAGGTTGTTATAACAAAAACTAAAACAATTATTAGTCTGGTTTTTTCTTTAATTTTTTTTTTTTTTTTGAAAATTATCCAACTTTAGTTTAAATGTTTCAGATTTTTCTTTTAAATATTGTTGAGTGTGTAATTTGTGTTTAAATTCTTTATTCAGTGTGAACATAAGCGTATAATTTCAATTTATTTATTTATTTATTTTTTTGACAGACTGTTTTTATTCCAAATTTATCTTGTTATATTTGGTTTTATTTTCAATTTAATTACATATGTTTTAATTGTTTCCAAGATTTTTTTTTGTTTTCAAAACTCAAACACACATTGTTGTTTTGTTATCATAAACAAACTGCTCATACCTAAAACACCCACATACAGATTTTGTTGTCTTAAATACTCTCCGAATAAGTAAAGATTATTTATTTACAGCCCTATAAGGCCAGGTTTTTTAAACAAAAAAATATTACGTTTCTATTGACTGAAGATTTGTAATATTTTGCGAAATATTTTAATTTTGTGTCAATAAAAAGTTTAAAGAAATCACATGTAGTTATTGTAGTTTAAAACAAACACTTGCTAGTTTATACATTTATTTAATAAAAAATTTATAATTTCTGTTTCTTTTTTTTTATAACAAAAACATATTAAACCCTACCCCTGTTTTATAAATCATTAAATTGCCAACTTGCCATTTATTACAAAAACCAAAATTATGCCTTCCAACGACTACCTTAACATCCCATACGGCAGACCTTTCAATTTGAATGAAAGGTAATTATCATTATTATTATTTTGTTTGGTTTAGTTTTATTATTAAATTGTTTAAGTTTATTGTAATTGAAAGAAATGAAATTAATTTGAATTTTTATATTCTAGATTTGTTACTGTATTGGATCAATTGGATGCACGTGTGGAAAAATTCCGCAAAGATGCCTTGGGTTTGCAGGAGAAACGTGATTTCTTACTCATGTCCATCGATTTGATCAAAAGTAACGATTTAATGCAAAATTTATCAGAATGTAAGTAAAATAGTGGAAAAAATGTATTAAATTAGAAGTGTTTATTACGTTTAAGATAAGAAAAAGTGCAATAGGTGGTGATAAGCAGGGAATTTGTTTTAATAGAAATTGTGTTTGTTATATACATACCTACATAAACATAAATAAATGTATTTAGCTCGTGTAGTACTTAAATTATGGTTGCTTTATCAGTTTTTAAATTTCCTGTTAAATTTCAAATAAGTGTTTTTTTATGCCATACCTATAAATTGTGGTTAAGACAAATTGTAAAACAATTTACAATTCATTATTTGATGTATTGTTTTATATTTGTTGTTTTAAAAAAACATGTACAGTCGGGCCTCGATTATCCGTGATTCGGTTAACCGGTAACCCCGATTAACCGTGATGGAAAAATATCAGTATATTGTTTTTTGTTTGCAATTTTTTCAAATTGTTTACTGCGATTAACCGGGATTACCTGTATTATCCGTGATGGCAGAATTTTTTTTATTAACTTCAACTTCATACATACAATATAAAAAACATGAAAACGGGGAATTGCCTTATTTGCATACGATGAGTGAGAAGCATTTTATAGTGATTAGTTTAATTTTGAAATTTGGGAAGTACAGGTGATTAGATATATGTAAATATATTTAGTATGGCATCGTTACCAGTGTTAAAAAGATAAAGAAACATTTTAAATATTGAAGATAAAGTTAAAATAATTAACGAGCATTCAATAATTATGTGAGTTTTAAAATGTTAGCTCAAAAATACGAAGAATTAATTTTTTTTAATATAAATATGTATGTTCACTTGTTAAATAATAAAAATATTTAAAAACTGTATAATCAAAATTGTAATTCGATTAACCGGAAAAATCGATTATCCGTACTGCTCCTGGTCCCGTCCAACACGGATAATCGAGGCCCAACTGTATTTGCCATTGAAATATGAGTGATCACAGATTGCAGCCCTTTTCTCATTTAAACGCATATTTACGAAGGTATTAGGGATTTAAGATTTATCGGGGTTTTTATATAGAAAGTCGATTTAGAAGAAATATAAGTGATTACAGATTGTGGCCCTTTTCTCATTTACATAAATACATATTTACAAAGATATTAAGGATTTAAAGAAATTTTGACATTTTGTATGAAAACCCCATTTTTAGACAGAAATATGAGTGATCGCAGTTTGATGGCCTTTTTCTCATTTAAACTCATTGTAACAAAGTTATTAAGGATTTAAAATTGTTGAGTCGTTTTTAGACAGAAATAAGAAAGATTTTTTAATAGCTTTTAAAATTTAAAGAAATGTATGAAATCTTTATTTGATTCGATAGAACGATCTATATAATTTAATGTTTGAAGATGATTTCATGTAAATGTTGTTAGCGTCTAAATCTCGAATAGTTCATAAACTGGGTCCAAATTTGGTATACTCTCTCCAACATATCGGCCGGCATCTCACGAATAAATTCTTCAATATTAGCTTTCAGTGCCTCAACCGTTGCGAGCTTGTCCCTATATATGTATATGAGCCTTAATATATCCCCACAAAAAGTAGTACATATGTATAAACTGATTAAATTGCACGATCTATGTTACGAATTGATCAAGCGCTAAACGTAAAATAAACTGTTCACCGAACTCGCCTCACAATTAGGGCATTGTTTCGCGTGCTGTGTGGCATGTGGCAACATCTTGTACAAATCACGTCACATGGTAAAAAAAAAAATTTTTTAAATTTTGTTCGTAGTTCGTCATTAAAAAAGGACAGTTCCCTGATGACACCGAACTAAAACCCATATCAAATAGTGCATTTATACATTATCAGTTCTTGCAATGCTTCCAGCTGTTCTTCACATCAAATACGACAATTTAGCTTATTTACGTACCCATTCAACCAGAAATGAGCTTCGTCGCTGAACACAATTTTCCAACTTTCCACTTTCTTAACCGATCATAAATTTTGATAATAAAATTCAATTATCTATCTGCAAGTCTTGTTCGTTTGTGAGGCGGTTCATGGTTAAATTATAGACCAAATTGAACATATTATCAGGCATGTGATGGAAATCGAAAACGAAAACGAATGAGTTTTAGAAGTCAATTTTTTCGTAATATTTCTGTATTGAAAAACTTTTATGACATAAAATATAAAGATATTGGGCTACTAAAGAGAATCTTAAAACAAAAATTTAAAAAAAAGATTATAAATGCATTAAAATGTATTTCCAAAACTGATTCATTTTCGATTTCCATCACATGCCTGTATATTCTAAAACTCAAGTTTTAGAAATGAACATTTACTTGCACTTAAAATAACTATTATTCACTTTATAATAGAGATTTAATGTCAAAAATTTGACACATTTTCACCAGTTGATACAGGAAAGTAAAAACACTATTTATATCAACTTTATTACAATAAAATTAAATAATTTCTTAATATATCTCAATAAGTTTAAACAATTTCTTTCACTATCATTGCAGCTGAACGCGAAGAAATTTCTTGTTACATACATCGTGTTAATTGTCGTCTCTCTACCGTGGAACTGAATGTGCGCACGGTACGTGATCAATCCCAAGAGGATTCTCTCAGTCAAATAAATGTACTCATCGACATGATGATCACCATTGGTGATCCAGTATTATCACGGCAACGTTGTCAAATGTACTTGAATGCCTGCTGCAGTGCACGCGAGTCAGGTAGTTTACCCACATGCAGTGAGTCGGGCATCGATATGGATGCCGGACCCGTAGACAAGAAATTCGAGAGTGTTTTGCTGGGCTGTACTTTAGACGATCAGAAGAATATTAAGAAACGTTTGCAGGCTTTAATGGGTTACCTAAACAAACAAATCATACACCATTGAAAACAAAACGAAACAATTTACTTTTTTCGACTTGTATTTTGGTCAATAAAAAATTAATTATAAATATATAAATTATTATTATTATTAATGTTTTCGTCATGTTTTTTTTTATATAAATAACTACACCTACACAAAACAAACAAAGTAAAATATTCTGAAAAAGTGAAAGCAAAATTTATTTAAATAGTTTAAAAACATTACAAAATCAATTGCAACAAATTAAAATCCATTAAAATTATTGGCTAATAAAAGAAAATATACTACTATAAATGGATGGATGTATGTATGTGAAGAAAATGGTGTTTAAAAACAAATTTTATTACAATTACAAATTTTAGATTTTAGCTTATAAGTTGTTTATTTAAGCCTACTTCTATTTAATCATTATTATTACTATTTTAATTTCATTTAATTAAATTTATTGACTTTTACCCGTATGTTTTAAAATTTACTTTCATTTTTTCTTTTATTAGTGACTATTTCTCCAGATTTTATATGATTTTTTTCCAAAGATTTTTTTGAATATTTCTTTTTTTTTTCATTAAACTTCAACAATTTCTTATATGTTATGGTTTCTTAATTTTTAAATGTATTATTATTTATATTATTTGCATTATTATTTTGTTATTATGAATACTGAAATATTTCTATGAATTTAAAATATAGAAAGTATGTTTAAAACTAAATTTTATTATGAAAATTGTATTTAAAATACGTAAAGAAACTAAATATTAAAAAAAAGAAAAAAAAACGATTGCTGTTTTTATTTAAGTGGGGTACTAAGAGAACAGGGCAGTTACTGCTTAAATTGATTCAAAAAATAAAATAAACGTCCTTGCTCCTGTAGAACGAGTGATTTCAGAAACGTATAATTGAAAAATGTATGTATGTTCTGCAAAAAGCACGACTTTTAAACGAAAATTAGAATTTTTAAATTTGTTTCAAAAACGAAAACGTTAATCGGATCCGGTGAACAAATCAATTTACTAGGTATAGTTTGGAAAAAATAAAAGGGATTAAAAGGTAAAAAAATCAATGATTTTTCTTTTTATGAGAAATAGAAAATGTAGAATTGGAATACATTTTTTAAAAACGAATAATTGGAAAATTCGGAATTCGTTCGGAAGTGGAATTAGTTCTGTTTTTCGCTTCTACAGAAAAAGCAAAATGAACATTCTTTTTGGAATGAAACCTTAAAATGCTTAATATTACAATTCTACATAGCAAATTAAAAGTGGTTTCATTCCGAAAAAAATGTTCGTTTTGCTTTTTCTGTAGAAGCAAGAAACAGAATCAATTCCACTTCCGAACGGAATTAAATTCTGTGACATGGCTATTATTCTTCAATCGATTTTGTACTTTGAAAAAGGTTTGTTTACTTGAAAGTGACCCGATTTACAGATCATCAAAATATGTGAAGAAGTTTTAAAAACAAAAACGTTGTATCCTTTCTTAAAACCTTTAAGTCATGAGAGATATCTTTAAAATAATATAAATTAAGATGTGAAATGATGACATTCAAATATATGTAACTACAATCATGGTCAGCTAAATACAATTATAAACTAATAAAATTACTCCGAAATTATTACTAATTTATTAAGAAAATTTATAGAAAAATTTTCATATATCTAAACTCTTATAAATGTTTATAAATATTTATGAATAATACTCAAAAAGTCTTAACTAATCTACAGTAATAATTTCTATCAATTTCTTGTTTAACTTAATTAATGCCAAACTAGTGGTCACTATACAATATACAAAAAAAAAAACAGTTAATAGCCCGGAAAACATTTATCGCAGGGCCTTAACCATTTATCTGACAACAGCCACACTGAACCCTCACTGCCAACGAAAATCTGCTGTATATTTTTCGAAGTCATGTGTATAATTTCACTATCCTCGGCCGTTATATTTTGCTTATAAACACATCTTACCACAGCACCAAATTTAGTTACCACATAGAATAGAGCCCCGTAAGCATCCACCATCATGTCACGCGTAGGGCCCAACAAAGAACCCATCAATGTCATATTAATTATTGAGTCTTCTGTAAGATTGGATTTTTTCCCAACACGATTCATTTCATTGGCAGCCGCATACAATTTACCATCATCGTCGGATATGAGTATTTCACCCTGAATGCCAAAGGCTATGTCTTGGGGTTTGATGGGCAAAAATTCATTGATAGTACAATATTTTTTACTTCTCAGTTGGCGGTAGTGCCACTTTTGTTCCAAAATATCATAGGCCAAGAGATGTGGATCATTGGTCAAGATGAAATAAATGAATTTCTCATTGCCGCAAGAGGTAATGCGGGGTCCTAATTCAATGTCTAATAATTCAGAGGCATTGGGTCGTATGTATTTGCCGCAGTCTATATGCAGAACCTAAAATGTTAAAAAAGAACTTCTAAAAGATTTTATTTGCATACATACATATTTTATTAAGCCACTTACCTCTATGTTATTCCTTAATAAATCAAACACCATTAACTTGGGATTACATATATTTTCATCGCTGCTATTGAAACCAGGCCAGCCTACATCCATGACCCACAAACGAGATAATGAATCCACCTGAGACCAACGGGCCTGTTGTATCAAACTGCAATCCGTATGATCTCCATTGGCATGCAAGAACCTATGAGGATATATTATGGGCGTCAGGTTGGGCAAATACGATTTGGGCCATTCCGTTTCTATTAGTGTTGGAAATGTTTGACTTTTCACTGTTATACTAAGAAACACTCGCGTAAAATGTGTGGACAAATGCACCACGCGATACGATTCATTTAAGCCACTATGAGCCAATAACCATGCCCTATTTAAAACAAACTGCGTTGTTATTAAAAAACACATTAATTTAAAAATGTTTGAAACCATAACGCATTTATAGTTCAAACACCAAACAGAGTCTGAGTTCAAAAAGTATTTTTGCCAGCAGTTAATTTTTCGTTACTAGTATTTTTTTTTTGTTTTTTTGTAACGAAAAATAATAATAAACTGAACTGGCATTTCATTTCATAATATAAATGTTGAGCTTAGCAAAAATTATTATCGAAATTATGTTAAAGCAATTAACTGTAGTAAAATGAAGTAAAAGCAAAATACAAAATTAATTTAAATGAAATTTTATCTAGAATACTTTTGGTTTACCAAGAAAATCAATAATGTTGCTATAAAGTAATTAAAATTTAAAAAAAACCAACTGAATACAGTAGCTGACATTTCGTTTCTAGCATTTTTACATGTGATTTTAGGGATTGAAAACAAATTGAAAGCACGTTTGTGATTCTCAAATTTAATAAGGGGTTTCAGATCTACATATAAACAGACAACAAATGTTTAAATAAATAAATAGATCCAACAACAAAGTGGTTAATTTCAGTGTAACGTACATTTTTTGGGGTATTCTAGAGGATTATTAAAATGTAAACAAAATGGTATTTAAATATATGTATGTACATATGTATGTAGGTTGGCAATGAATCAATGGTATTTACAAATGGTATTTGCTAGTAAAAAATCCAACTTAATTTGATATTTTTATTGCCACCTGCTGCTTTTATCCATGATGATTTTGGCAAGAAAACGTCAGTCATCCCTATTAAAGACCGTATTTTCGATTTTGTTTTAGCTTCCAAGAACACAAAGTCGGCAGTATTACGACTTTGTGTCGTAATACATAATATGACCATGGCTACCATGATACACCACAAATATTCAACTGTGCAAAGTTACTAAATATACATATTTCAATATTTTCAATTTTATGGACTCAAATCTTGGAATTGATTTTTTTTTTTTTTGGTTCTGATACTCTAATAACCCGCAATTAACAACATATCAACAAATTATAATAATAACAAACAATATTGTTATTAAGAAGGATTCATTAACACCCGTCTTGCTAAGTCCCAATATATTGACGCGTAAATTTGTTACGTGTGAATAATGCTTGGCGGTGTTATGTTGCTGTTCGAGCAACGTTTTCATAACATTTGTTCGCACAACTATGTTTACCATCAAATGTATATTTCTGAAAGAAATCAACATGTTTTCCCCATACACAGAACAATATGAATAAATGTGTGTCGGTAATTGGGATGAACATTACCAACGATAAGTTTTTCCCACACACGAGAATATGAACATCCTTGTGACCATAATTCTGTTAATGTTATGTTCTTGTGCGTACTAAACGATGGATCTTGAAAATCGTAATTTAAAAAAAAAATCAGACAAATTCAGTGACGAGTTATCAATATGTGATTATCAAAATGTATCATAGAATATACAGCAAAAAAAGTCATTAACAATTACCAAATACTTTAATGACAGTTCTATGTACACAGTTTAAAATAAAATTTGGGCATTTCTGAGTAATGAAAATGCCGCCAAAACTTGTTCATGAAACCCCTAATAGTTATAAACATTCATATATTAATAATAGTTAAGACATATTTAGCTACTTTAAATACATAACCATAATATTAGTATGTATGTATGTATTTAAATACGAGAATATGAATGAATATGACATTGCAATGCCACTCGAAAAACAGTGTAGCAATTGACGGCTTCTTTTTTCATTATTATTTTTTTTGTTTTAATTTTCCGCATTTGTTATTAACTTTTCAATAGAAACTGAAAACAAATAAAGGTGTCAAAAATTATAAAGCAAAACATTTACTAAATGTATGTACCTATACATAACATGGTGTACTTATACAAGGTGAGTGCAGTAGCACAGCTGACTGACTTTGTTTACAATTTACTTATGTCAAAAGTAATACTTTTTCAAGTGTTTTTGACAGTAGTACATTATTTTACACATACAAAATGCCTGTTTGTTGCCGATTTGCACTCACCTTGTTTAACTACACCATGTTACTCTTCATATACAAACATAATACTTAGTCCGCTTTCACACTCTTCAATTCTGAAAAAGATAAAAGATAATTCTCTTTCCTTCTTATTGAAAAATACTTGCCTTGACGAGACAGAATTGAAGAGTGTGAAAGCGGACTTACATATAAGTCATTTATGGCAAACTGGTAAAAACTTCAATTTTCAAAATTTTGAAAATATAACGTATTTTTATTAACAAACCCCCCTAATGATAAATCATCAAATTATTATGATTAGTTGGGTAGAATTGTCAAACTTTTTTTCGATTTAACAGAAAAAAATATATACATATATGTATGTACATACATACATATTAACATTGTTATTGTAATATGTACATAGAAAATTTTAATTTGGCTGTGCCTATGTATTATCTATCAGTTTTTGCCTTATTGTCAAGATAAGGTTAGGTGGAAAAAGAAAAATCAACTAAAAATTGTTAAATCTCCTACAATTCGTGTTGCGTCTATAAAATTATATATTTTGTTTGGAAAATGGTTGCATGTGCAGATGACATTGCTTGCTGGTAAGAGATTTTGTTAGGGATCTTTTAGATTTACCTGCATGTGATAATTAATAATCATTTGTTTTTCAATTTCCTACAGTTGCTTCCAATGCGCTTTGTGCTTATTTTTGCAAATACTTTCTGGTGTCTTATTTATTGTAGTTGTAGTTGCGGTTGTTGTCTATTATTTGTATAATCACCACATCATGCAGGAAAAAATCGAACCGATGGAATCATAAAATAAACAACATACATACATATATAAATAATTTTTATATTAATTTAGAATTTCAGAGTTGTTGTAATAATTTGATATAGTATCGTACCTTTTTTCTTTGCTGCAGTATTAAACAGATTTACTTCCTTTAGTCAGTTGAAGTAGGGGCGGTCACTTTTCCGTGGTAAAACCTAGAATTAAATATGGAATTTGTTGTAAATAATTAAAATTTGTTCTTTTTAAGATGATTTTAAATCTGTAATTAAAAAATGGGCACATTCACTGAGTTGTTAACTATTCCCTAATTAATTTAGAAATGACAAGGAAGACATATTCAGCCATGCGATGGAAATCGAAATCGAAAACGTATCAGTTTTGGAAATTCATTTTAATGCATTTATAATCTAATTTTTAAAATTTTTGTTTTAAGATTCTCTTTAGTAGCCCAATAGCTTTATATTTTATGTGATAAAAGTTTTTCACTACAGAAATATTACGAAAAAAAACTCATTCGTGTTCGTTTTCGATTTCCATCACATGCCTGATTATATATCAATGGATATGCACATGGTGCAACTATACAAGGTGAGTGCAAATCGACAGCAAATACAACACAAAACAGAAACAACAGGCATTTTGTTTGTGTAAAATAATGTACTACTGTCAAAAACACTTGAAAAAGTATTACTTTTGACATAAGTAAATTGTAAACAAAGTCAGTCAGCTGTGCTACTGCACTCACCTTGTATAGTTGCACCATGGATATGCAATTATGTCTATTTTTTGAAAATAAATTCATGGAAGAGCTTTTTTGAAAACAAGGCAACAGGTTTTTATTTTGAGTTTTTTGTGGAAACAAAAATTTTTAAAACTGAAACAAAAATTTTATTGACATATGGTAGGTACATATGTATAAATATTTTTGAATATAATTTTCGGACATTTTTGAGCAAATCACAATTCCCAAAAGTTTAGAAACATTCCGAAAATAACAGGGGCGGGTTTAACGAAGCCCTTTGCAGCGTAATTAAGAACATATTGGACAATATAAAATCGGTTATTATTTTTGGATATCGACTATGATATTTGAGAACATTTGCCTAAAATTGAATTTTACATAAAAATTAGCCATATTTTGCACGGTTATAAATTTTTTAATTTTTTGTATTTCCTTTAAAGTTAGCTTCCCGAAAGATATAAATACGATATATGTAAGTCTTTTTAGAAATTTCTTAAATAATGTAAAAATAATGGAAGTAATTTTTAACTTTGATTCTATTAAAATTTTTAAACCATTCCCTTTCTACTAGGTTTATAAAACTATTATTAATACACAAAAAAAATATTTTAAACAATCGGGAAATATTTGTATCCGCTATTATCAAAAAAAAGTGTACAAAAGTTAAAAATTTAATTTTCATATACAAATATCTCGTGAACTATAAGCTATAATATAAATATAGCTACGATAAAGTAGATTTCATATCTAATCTTTTAAATCGGATCACAAACGAAGAATTGCAATAGTGTTTTTAACTTCTTACATACACGAGGGAGCCTTTATCACCGACTCTGGTGGGCTTACGAGGCCAATTCAATACTTATGGCGTTTTATTTTCTGGTAAAAATGTTACATATATGTTACACTTTTTACCCATTTCCCATATAAAAAAGGAAAAAAGTGTAACATTTTTGCCAGAAAAGAAAACGCCATTAAACTCGACAACAATTTCTCTCTAGGCTTGTAATATTTAATTGCAATCGGACTTTCCGGTTAGAAATTATAGATTTATTTCCCTTTTTTTGCAAATTCCCCGACTGTGCGGCTTTAGGATTTTTATAATGTCAGATAGTCAAGCGCAACAATCACCCCTATCTTGAATAAAAATTCCACATGAAATTTGTTCCCTTTTATTTTTTTAACATTGAATTTTAATAGGAAAAATGTGAAATTTCATGTGGAATTTTTATTCACGATAGGGGTGAATATCTTTATTACTTGTTTAAATTAACTAGAGGCGTAGAATGATCTAATATTATGCTGAATACATGGCCATGAGGGACACGCTGGGCACGAACGAGTTGATTGCTGGGTTGAATCGCAATTTTTCCAGCCAATTTACCTGAACTCAGGTAGGTAAAACAATTCACTAATCTCTCTAACACTAGAGCACAAAAGTTATTATCGCTCGGTTAGAGCGATTTGAGAATGCTGACTGGATTATTTACCGGACATAGATACCACCAATAGGTATAATTGGGACAACACAGAGTAGATTTTACGAACTGCTTGATGAAACCTCAGTGCATTTACTTTTTGAATGACAAATGCTGGGAACGTGAAGAGTTAAATGGGTCAGTAGGGCATTGACTGACCCTGGTGAAGCCCTGATGAAACCTCAGTGCACTTACTTCTTGAATGACAAATGCTGGGAACGTGGAGAGTTAAATGGATCGGTAGGGCATTGACTGACCATGGTGATGTTTTTGCTCTTTCATCTAATAGGATAATTGGGTTCATACGTAGCCATAAAGCAAACTAATATTGATAACTTTAATACAGGTATGTATGATATTTTTAAAACCCTTCCATTTTTACCGTCAACACATTTCACAAATTCCTTTAAATCTTAAATTATCTATTCAGCCATTATTTTTAAGTTTAAATTGTTTCAGCTATTTTACCACACTTAAACTAATATTTCAATTTAATTAACTAACTAACATTTAGCAATTTACTATTAACCAGCTATGTACATTGTTCGTTGCTTTTGGCCTGTTTTTGATAAGCAGATTTGTCAATATTTTCGAGTTTCAACTAATTCAATCTATACCACATACCGAGCACACTTAGCCCATTAGGACAGGCCAGTAGGTTCTTTCTACTTTGCTATCTGATAACTGATAAGCTAAAATAAGAATATAAAAAATGCAGTTATCAGTATGTATTGGTATATTGAGAACAGAATATACTCGTACATACATATGTATGTATAATAATAACAACAAAAACAATTAGCAAAATGGCAAAAACTCCCTAAACACTGACTGGGTCTCCACCGCAAAGCTTCAGTTATATATTTACGTTTAACAGTAGAACACACACAAATCATTTGTGACAAGTAGAAATATAATTTATATATAAATATAAATTTGTTTAAAGTCAACTGTTTTGATTATCTTATAATAAAACAAAATGTGTAATTGTTTGTTGGAAGTTCTTAAGTGTCCTGGCAAAGTTGTCTGCTGGTAAGAATCGGAATGAGTCATATACATATTTAGATTAAAACAAAAGTGTTTAATTTTACAAATTCGGAAAATAACAGTAGCTAAATTGTAGCATATGTGTGAAAAAACCTTGTAATAGTTTTTATGTATTAAATTAATTTGCAAAACAATAAAACTTAAGTGAGTCCATTTTTGTGCTGTGGGTAAAATAAAGTAATTAAACAAGATTAAAAGCAAATACCAATTTTTATAATTGATCAGAAAATAAATGTTTGATATTGAAACACTTGCTTACATTCAAAATTAAATGTTGAGTTCAAAATTAAACTTTAAAGTTCGTTACATTAATAAATTTTGGTCTTGAAACACTTGCTTACATTCAAAATCAAATTTTGAGTTCAAATTTTAATTTTAAAGTTGAAATCGTTAATTAAACAGTTGTTTCTATTATATTTTGTATCTATGTTTTATTCTCTTATAATCAGCCTTATTATGAATGTCGTTTTCTTTTTACGACAACGACTGTTTCGTAATAGAAACAAATTTAGAAACAAATTTAATTTTATCTTTAATCTATTACGAGAGAGTCGTTGTCGTAAAAAGAAAACGACACTCATAATAAGGCTGAATAAGAAATAATTAAGAAATATCAAAGGAACGAATGTTTATTATAAATAAATGTATACTTAATTAAACGCTAATTGTTTTAGAAAATTAAATGAAAGCAAAAAAAATACAATTGTTTAAAATTGGTAAGGTAACTAATCAAATATCTACACAAAAGACTGATGTACATATGTATATGTATGTATGTATGTATAGTATCGAACACCAAAACATTCGTTATATACCTATATAGTCGAAGGGTATTTACAAACGATAATTGTTTACGGGGTTTTAAAGTTTACAAACAAATAAATAAATCAAATGAAATAAAATGTAGGCTAGTAACGAATTGTATAAACCCTTCAAATTTATAACTTAAATATACAATAAGTTTTGAATAATTATTCAATATACATTTTTATACAAGAAAATGTCTGAGAAAAAAGACAAATTTCTTATGAATTCATTAGAATTTAATAGCAACCTGTACAAAATCGTACTATTTGCAGAACCTCAATTTATCAATAATTTGATGTTGAAAATCGCCGGTTTTTTAAATCTATCGATTTACAAAACACGGGCGAACTCTAAAGTTCCATAAATTTAGTAAAATTTAAGCGCACAGAAGAAGCGTTTAAATGCAGAAAATATTCAGCCTTATTATGAGTGTCGTTTTCTTTTTACGACAACGACTCTTTCGTAATAAATTAAAGAAACAAATTTAATTTTGTCTGATTATCTTTCTAGAAATGTTCACCTTCGGCACGCTGAAGCAGCCAGAAGAAGTTTTCAAGTGGAAACATCCAGTTTTTAACTTCGTCCTTAAGATTCAAACATTCTTGGGGTTAAAATTAACCTTACAATTCAATGGAACATTGTTTTGAATTCGATAAATTTTCATTAAATAACGGTTTCCATAAGAATTAAATAGATTTTGAATCAATAATTAATGTCATTGTACTGAAATACATTTTGTGAATTAATTAATATAGGAAGGAAATTAAATATTTATGGTAAAATAACAATAAACTTATTGACATATTAAGACAAATCGAAACCCTTCTGGGTTTTTAAGGATTCTATTTGAATTGCATTTATTTTACTCAAATGCAATTTTGGAAATTTTTGATTTAATAAAGCAAATACTCTCCCAAATTAAACTCGTTTATAGAAACAGTCAACTCTTGTGACATTTCATTGAAATTGTAAATACTTTGCCAAATATACAAAATGAAACCCAACTACAGAAAGTATTTAAAATCCCTAAAGAACTAATAAAACTAAATAAATGTGTTTGCACAACTTAAAGTAGATTTACACGATTGAAATTCTCTTCAAAATTGTTCTTCAAAATGCTTCAAACTCCTGTAAACAGCAAAAATTCTTCAACATTTATTTATTTAATAGTTATTAATTGTTATTAAATCAATAAATTTTGAAGAAATTTTGCTGTTTACACGAGTTTGAATAATTTTGAAGAAAATTTCAATCGTGTAAATCTAGCTTTAACCTTTTATATATTTTTACATTTTTTTCCAGTTGCTGCGATTGTGCCTGTAAAATGCTGTGTAGTTTGATTTGTTCCGCTGTAGTTCTGCTGGTAATTATAGGCTTAATTGTTTACTTTACCGTCTATTATCACAAGGATAGTGGCAGTACGGATGAGGTGAAGAAAATGACCGAAAGAGTCATAAGGGAGGCGGCACCACAAAATTTCCGTGATTTCTTTAAGGTAGTGAATTAAAAGCTGTTAAAATAAACAATTCTTTTTTATATTAGTTCTTATTTATTATATAGTTTAAGTAAATTTTCCTGTATAAATAAATAAATACAATAATAAACCTAAATATGATAATCTACCAAAATTGGTTAACGATTAAAATTAAAATTTACCACAATTTTATAAATGGCTTATATTGAATATTGTACGCATGAATTTGAGTTACGTGAGTAATTTCCGAGTAATCACAAGCACAAGCAGGTAATTTTGTTGACATGTTCCTTATCTTTCAACATGTTATTTTTCGATAGTTGTTGGTGTCTAAGACCGAAAATGAATTTCAATGGCTCTATAAATCAACATTTTTGTTTTGTGTATATTTCCAGGAAAAATAAAAAAAAACTAATAATTGTGTAGGTAGTAAAACAATTGCAAATGTGCTTTATATTATAGCAGTGTTAGTTATTGTCAAGGACCTGTGTTTCCAAAAAGGTCTACGGTTTTGAGGGAAAAAATCAGGTAGCCCCTTGTTAGTAACAGATGTTTTTAGATGTTGTTTTTCTTTTGCTTTAAAAATAGGATATTTTTGTAGACAAAAGACGTAACTAATTTAGCTCTTATACTGAATAAATAAATAAATACTATGCTTTAACCCTAAATGGTTAAGGATGTCAAAAAGAGACTCAAGATATCAAAGACCTAAACGTAAATTTAATTGCTTATTTTCTCATTGGATTTCAATTTAGAATTTATTTATTCATATTATTTAAATGTATTTTCTTCGAACATCTCTTTAACATCATCATGAATAATTTACTTTATAAATTACATTAATTGCTTTCTTATGACCCATCCCTTTATTAAGGAATATTTGGAAATTTTTTAAGAAACAAAGTGGTAGTTTGAAGTCCATTTATTTCTATATTATAAGATATTCAGAATTTAGAACAAAAACATTATGATAATGCATCTTGTAATATTGATAATCAAGTATATAAATGTCAGTCAGAATAAGCAAGAAGATTAAAAACGTTTAGAAAGAGATGACCGCAATGTATTCACTACAATAGGATATTTGATCCCGATAAATAAATGTCTGCCCAAAGAGTGTCCACTTAGCAGCTCAAGAGCACAAAAATAGTGTTACATCAACATCAGTGGCATAATTACGTCAAAGATGACATTAGCACTGTAGAGTTTGACGTTTTTAATTGTATTCCGAACATTTTAATTAAAAAATCCATCACAAAATGTTTCTACTTATTCTATAAATTGTTTTTTCAAGCAATTAGGTCACTTTTAATATTTATATAAAAATGTATTATATATTTATATATTTTAATATACAATATTTCGCTATCACAATGGATAGCTTCCTCAGGGATAATACAATTTTTGAATTATAATAAATTAATAATTGAAGTATAAAAATGAAAATTTTTTTAACAGAAAAAGAGTCGGCCACAATGTTTCCACAACAATTGGCTCTTTGATCCCGAGAATTGAATCTTTGCACCAAAGATTGTCAACTGATCAGCTCAGGAACACAACAATAGCGTTATAACGCCATAAACGGCGTATTTAAGTCAAGTATGACATTAGCAGTGTAGAATTTGACGTTTTTAATTGTATTCCAAGCGTTTGAATAAAAAATCCACCTGGTATAGAAAACGGCCAACACTTCATAAACACAACTAGAATAAAGTGTTGGCCACAATGTTTCCGCAACAATGATAATTGATACCGTTAATTGAATATTCGCCCCAATGATTGCCAATTCAGCAGCTCAAGAACACAGAAACAAAATAAAATCAACTAGGATAAAAAAAGAAATAATGTTTACTTTACCGTGTTATAATATTTCATTATAATTGACTTTGAGTAAGTACTCCGATTAATTCATTTCAAGTTTTGGAGAATACTCACTATCCCTTTGTGCTTAATTTTTCGAATTTAATTGCAGACTTTCTAAATTCAATTGAGGAGAGGGCAACTAACACTGGAAGATAAAGCAAATAAACATTAATTTTGATTGTACAAATATCGATAAAAAGGGTGATACAGATACGTCTAAAGACATAAAAAAGAAGTGTTTGTAAGACAGTGACAATAATTTGGCCCCGAAACTGAACAAGTCTATATTATGTATCCGAAGCATATCCAGCAAAACATTTAAAACGGATGTAGATACAATGTTATCTCTATTTTCTGTTAAATCTACACCAGATTTTCAAGCCTCACTCAATAATATTTAGTAGGTACATTATAGCAAAATGTATCAAAAATTCCTCCTTTCCTCTTTCTTTAATCCTGCCACAGAAAAAAAACATTGACATTTCATATTTTATCTTAATAACTTTTGCGTACACTTAGGGTTAAAATGAACAATTAAAATTCCTTCGGATTACATGCAAACATTTGCTTAAAAATAATCGAAACATCCCTGTCTACCATACGATCCATAAGTCACATACACAAAAGCAAGCATACATATGTTTTAAATCTGTTTGCAAACAAATATTAGAGATGTTTAAAGTAATTTTTTAGTAATTAGTTGTACAAAAAGTACTTTTTATAACCCAAATGGCACCAGAACAAAAGTAGATATTTTTAACTTTATTTTTAATATAATGGAACTTAACCATTTGAAAAAGGAAGATAGAAATATCCTTTATATTAACTCTATTCTAGATTCTAGACTGATCTTAATAATATTTTTCTTTCGGATCATTTTTATTGAAGTAAATTTTATATTTTATTTTAAAAACAATGATGATGATTCTAAACATAAGTTTCACTTGGTCTGATTTAATAATTTATTAATAAATTATCTTTCTTAAGTGATGCTCCTTCTTCTTCAAACAATTAAAAAAAACACTTGAGTTAAACATGTCTGTTCCTAAAGTTATGTATAAATTATAACAATCTCTAAATTATGTTTTCTTTAATATATCCCCTAAAAAACCTTTAGCACTGAAGTACCTCAACTTTGCCAATCTTTTTTAAAATCGTACCAACATCACCATCAATTTTATGCTGATTTTCTACCTAACTTAAGCCTCACTCTCTCTTTCTTGACTTCTTAGTCTCTCTCTCTTTCTCTGTCCTTCCCTGCAATCGCTCTTACAAAGGAGTGATCGTATTTTTCAATTATTATATTTCCTAAAGTCGTACGGTTAGGTTGTGTGTTGCTCAAATCTCTTCTCACCAAAAACCAGAATTTAACAAAAAAAATTTTACTTAAAAAAAAAATAATAATATGGCAGCAGATTGTGAAACACATTTGGATGCAAGTGGTTTTTATCATACAGCTTTAGATAATCTAATGGATAGTTTGCACATAACACCCAGTTTGGAGCCAGCACACTGCAACACTAGTTTTAAAAAACATTTCAACTTAGCCGATGAGGATAAATTCTTTTCATTTTGCAGCACCATCAAACAATGTCCCAAAAGTGATAATGTACACAAGGATAGCAGCAATCAACAACAAAATGATGACACAAACACTCCAATACAACACACACCTAAACGTTTAGTGGCCATGACCAAAAAACAGAAATTATTTCAAGCTACCGAAAGCTCTTCTGAGGAATTTAAGCCCAGAACTCGTACTGCAAGAAATAACAAAGATTTGTCACCTCAGAGTTTACTGCTCAAGAAGGCGATCACACGTTTCGAGTGCCTGCAGCGAAGACAAGAGAGAATAGCGTTGAGTAAGAAGCCACAACGTACTTCATTGCGTGTCTAATGGTGGCGTTAGTCCCGACTTTAAGGATAGAATTTTCTAAGAACTTAATTTAGGTTTAGTTAAAATATTTCATTCTCATTATATGTATTTGGTACTAGTGTGCAATTTTAGAAGAATGTACTACTGCTGACTCGCCTTATATTTTTTAAAGAGTGTTTTTACTGCGTTAGTGTAACAAATGTGTTTTTTTTTTTTTTTTTTTGCTTTCACTCATTTTAGTGTTTCTTCCCATTGCTTTATTTATTAAGATGAATCATCTCTTAATTAAACTTCTTTTCGAAATTGTGCTTTATTAGTGTTTAAGTTTTACTAGTTGTAATTCTAACAACAACAAATGTGTTCCAATAAATTTAAAGAAGTTTTTTAAATAAATATAACAAACAAAATTGTATTTTTACTTTGGTTTTGAAAGAATGAAAAGTGCTCAATATAAAACATTTCATGAAAATTATATTTGTCCCACTGGTTGAGAGAAAATAAGCTTTTTAAAAAAGCTTACTTGTTTTATTTAATGGTTGCTGTCTACGCTAAATGGTACTAAGTTTTCACTAAGGTACTTTTACGAGATTATTAGTACTTTTGAGTTTTGTTTTAAATCTTTGGAAGCATAAAAATAAAAAAAAAAAGAAAACTAGTTTCATCATGAAAAACTTAAATTCCAAAGTTTGAAATCTCCAACAGTGTTCCCTACTGTTTTTTTTAATTAGTTTAAAATAAGAAAAGGGTATGTACATATGTTTATCTTAATGCAGTTGATTTAAATAAATTGCTCTCTTCCAGTGAATTGTCATTGGTAATTAGAAATAACAAATAAACAAAAAGTTATAAACAATTTTAAACAAGGCAGCTTCTCAGTAAATGAAAATATAACTACATATGTAGCACTAGCAAATCTATTGAAATGTTATTACGATTTATTGGTTTTAATGAGAATTTGAGAACTAATAAACTAATTATAAAGAAATGATAACTATGTAAGCGCGACGATTTGTGAAATTCAAACTTAAAACTAAAATTATAAAATTTCATAGAAAATAACTTTGTAGTTTCTTAACCCTTCTTTGCAAGTTTTTTTCTTTATTGGGAAAATAAATCAAGGTTAAAAAAATCTTAGTACCTGCATATATACATATTTATAGTATAAATTTAGCAAAAAACAAAGATCTTAGAGCTTAGTACTAAATATAAATAAATGAGGGCATTCAATATTATGATGAAAATTTCTACCATTATGCAAAGAAGGGTTAATGAGACAACACTTTCTTTTAATCATATACATACATATGTAGCTACGTGCCAGATGGCCGCCAAATACCGGCGAATTGCTGCCTGTAGTATTGGACTGAAACGAAAATTCGATGAAACTCAAAAGATATTTATTTCATCAAGTTTTAATTTACAATTATGTAATTAATTAACAATATTCAGATATAGTACATACAAATACTAAAGTAAAGTTTGCCAACTGCTAGTACCGCACCACTAAAGAAAGCTATTGTAATCAGCTGTACGACTGACACTGCCCTGAATAAATATGCCTATGAAATTCTGTAACATACCTAATAAATGTTTACATATTACTTATGTGCATACATATGTATGTATGTATATTGCTTTATTAAACATTGATATTGTACCAATACTCAATTTCTTTAATATGTACAGCACGAGTTTCGGTTGTTTCCAAAAATAAACAAAATTGAGTACAACGCCAATAATCAGGAGATAATTTTTACACTTTACTAAAATGTATACAATTTTAAACAGAAGAAGGCGAATACACCAAACGATATTATAATGACCACTCCTTCGCGATTACAAACACCACGACAGCCGGTTCTACGCACCAGAATGACTCAAGTTCAAACGGCCAAGAACTGTCATAATAATGGTCATTCTTGATTGAAACATTCAAATTTACTTCTTAGTACTTTCTTAATTTACGGTCACATTTGGCAAATATTTGCCGAAAAAGACGTTTTATTTTATTTGATGCTGTTTGATCTAGCAAAACTCTTGTAAGAGTAAACAACATCAAACAAATTTGTGCTAAAATATGTGGTTACGCTTTTTTTAATAAATATATGTATGTATGTATGTATGTATGTATGTATGTATGTATGTATGTATGTATGTATGTATTTCAATTATGTACGAATAATTAAGGATGTTTTGATTATAAAACTACTTAAATTGCAGAGTGTTTAAATACTACGCAAAATGTTAAACAAAACAATTTTTTTGCAAACTCATTCATTTAAGTTATAGAAAATGTATGTATGTAAGTCAAATAGAAAAAGTACCTACATATCGATGGCTTAATATAAAAAAGGCCTAACTGAATTTTGCTTCAAAAAAAAAAAAAAATCAATGAAAAAAGCCTTTCTTCGATACCTTCATTAAAACAAAAATAAATAAGAAATAAAATGTGTTGCTTTTTTTTATTAAAATTGTATTCAAATATTTGTTGTAGGTATCTAAAATCTTATGGATTTTATTAAGTTTTTTTCCTTCGTCTGTAAAGTAACAAAAAATCGAGTTTGGCCTTTTTTATATTAAGCCATCGATATGTATGTACATCATAGATATTTTTAAATTATAAATCTGAATACCTACAAAAACTAAAAACAAAATACGTGTATGACAAGAGATTACGTTTTATTTTATTTTAATATGTATAAATTAAATTAAATTTAAATAGTCAAAGAATAAATAATAACAATAAATTTATGTATGTATGTATGTTTGTATAGGTATATAATAAATTCGCAAATTTTTGAATTCACGTGTTAACGCTGCCTATCGGCCATCAACAGAAACAATCATTTCTAATATCAACAAAGGCATCATCATCTTCACACTATTGTACTTTAATTTACTATGTACATACATACATATTGATATGTTTAAATTTTAAACTTTAATTAAGAAATAAAAATCCAAATAAACAAATATACATACATACATACTTACGTATGTAAAAGAAACCAAGCATTTTACTATTCCCCCCACCACCCATCTTTCCAAGACCCTTATAAACACACCAGCGAGCAAGTGATAAGTGTGCCAAAACAGTTTTGCTGCCGCACACAGCTGATTGTATCTACCAGCATTGATGCGTTACTCAAAACAAGCACTGTCAACTTGCTAGGTATGATGGTTTTTACTGGCTGTATAACGAAATTATTTCCAAAAATTGTAGCCTCCAAACTAATAATCAGAATTTTATGAAATTTGGCCCAGTAAAACTTTATAATCTAAACTATCTATAGCATAAATTTCATTAAAAAGCATAAAGGCATTTAGCGGTAAATGCGAATTTTCTGTGGTTTCCTTATTTGACCACCGATTTTTGCGCTTTAAACGAAATCTGATTCTGTGCAAAGAGACGAGTTCAGTGGTGTATATATCCTTTAAAAATAAAGGATTTCCCATAGAGAAAACAATTTTTCAAAAATCTTTTAAATATGCAGTTTTTTGTAAACAATTTTTAATGCATGAATTGCTTGTATTTTTTTTTTTTTTTTGTTTTCCTTTACTCCCATTGTTGTTTATTTACTTTTTTTAGATGATATACACAAAACTAGCACATGCTAGTCAAGCAACTTTTCTCTGTCTTTGGATCTTGCTTTCTCATTCTCTTTTGAGATTATTTTACCAGTGTTAGCAAACATGGTACAATTGTACTTGTTTTGATAGACCACGAGTCATTTGGTACAATTTCAAAATACTGCTGCATCTAAATTTGGTATTCATTTATTTGTGCAAAGAGATTTTAATCAATTTGGAACTGATATCAATTTAATCTTTAAATATCCATCTATAAGAAAATTATTACGACAAGAAATGGTTGGTTGAATTATCGAGCAATGGGAGCCTCTGACATATTAATTCACATTAAATGATTTTTATACTGAATCCAAAAACTAAAGCTTAAAATGTAGTTAGTCAGGATTTCAAAATCGTTAGAAGTTAATTCTTCTATTCTTGAAATAAAAAATCTAGTCATTTTGGAAATACAATCGAAGAAGGATGCTCGAATATATATGTATGTATATATATTTAACAAGGTTAATTTTTCACATATATTCCATAAATAAGAATATTTTAGATAATCGCGATAATAAAGAATCAGAAGTGGCCGTCTTACTATATATTTAAACAAATGCAGACAAATCTAAAATAAAGATAATTTACAGGAAACATTTTATTGCGAAACTAACTCTGTTTCTTTGCTTTTTCTCTTCCTGAAACAGTAGTTCCATATCGTGAAAAAACGCTTTATCCGGAAGCATTTTTCAATAGAGACCAGTTTTGTAGCATTTATATTATCACCAGAAGTTAGATTATGATTCTTTGAAGAAGTCTTACGCCGTATTCTTTTTTATCACTTGCAATAAATCAATACCAGTCGAGTATAAATTTGTTTAAAAATTTTTTACATAATGTACATGTTAAAATGTTGTCATAAGATATATCGAATTTTTGATGGAGTTAGTTTGTGATTAAGCTTTATTATTATTTCGCAAATATTTAAAGTGGTACTGTGTAGGTCTAAAAAGTACGGTTTATTTATATAGTTGGTACAAAATCCAAAAACCCATTTTCCATCACTGTATTGTACGTATTGAAAATATACAGTATAATAGAGACGTAGTATTAGCTGACTATGTAATTGTTGTTGTTAAATCTGATAACTAGTACGTGAGGCCAAAGCCGGTTCATATTAAAAAAATCATTGTCCCTGCCAACTGTAAAAACGAGACAAAATCTTTACTTGCTGATTTTACAGGCAAAGAAGTTTTTTTGGGACTTCTTAAAACGGCACTTCCCAGACAAACCAATAAAAGTTAATTAGAAGTTTAGGCAGAAGAGAAATCGTTTTCGGAAATTCCCAAACGATAGTGACTGCTGAGTTGGCAGTGAACTTGAGACATTACGGTGCGTAGAAACGACAATTGTGGGAATGCATTGTTCTTAAACATTGTAAAAATGCATACTACATACATATGTATACATTCAGATTACTTAACCCGGCAACCATATACGAGTATGTATGTACTAATGTTTCCCAACATAATTGAAGACATCGGAGTTTTCTCCACATTCTTGACACATTCTGAAGGAATGATAAAGAACCTAAACAGATAAAATTCATCAAAAGAATTCATTGTTTTACAATAGCTTGGTAAAAATTAAGGATCTTAGACAGAATGTATCGCAAAGCGCAGCAATACTTAAAATTTCTTAAAATTCATTGTCACTTTAATTAGATTTTCGCTGTGAATTGATACAGTTTTTTCAATCAGAAAAAGACTGTAGCAATCAATCTCAAGATTTTTTACAGGGGAAAACTTTTGGCCACAGCAAAACTGTTACAACAAAATTTCTTCTTAATTACCAATAGTTTTACTACCTTAAAGTGATTCTAATAAACATCTATCAGGCATGTTCTTTCTTTTTTATTACGAACGATTTTGAAATCACGGAAGGAATATTTTGGTGTTCTGAAAATCACGAGATTTTTTATTTTTAGTAGTGATTTTGATTGTTCTAAATCACGAGCTAACGGCTGTTTTCATAAACGCAGTATGCAATACAACATTTCATTGCATAGAGTTCATAATAGCATTTAGAATATAATTTAAAAACTTCTATCACATAAAATATAAAGATATTGGACTATTAAAGAGAATCTTAAACCAATAATTTTTAAATTATATTTCTAAATGCTATTATGAACTCTATGCAATGAAATGTTGCATTGCATACTGCGTTTATGAAAACAGCCAACAGCTGATTTTCTTTGTGTTGACTACTAAAAAGTAAATCACGAAAAATGTAAACATATCTAAAAAAATGGTCCGCAAAAAATACAACGTCTTACTAAATTTTTAAATTTTAAGTTTTTTTTTGTGTAAAATAGTTAGTTTTATTTCAAAAACAAATAATTTTAAGTGTATGTGATAATTTTATTACAAGAGTTCAATGAAAAATGCTTAAAAAACTCTAAATGATTTTAAATCACGAGATTTCAATAATTTTTGTGCACAGAACACCTTTTCAGTGACTTCAAATCACTTTACGAAAAACTAATTTTCAGAACATGCCTGTATAAATCTAAACCTTATTAGAACAAAATTACCAAAATAAACTATATTTTATTCATAGATATTGATTAAAGTTGAGCCCTCACATTTAGCAATTTCACTAGCATTCTTAATCACTCTTTTCACTCTTACACACTCTCTCTCTCTCTCTCTCTCTGTAGCTACTTTGAATTGATAAAAACGAAAGAGTATAAGAAAGACACTTATTTATTATTGAATACATAAAGAGCTTTTGTTACTTTATTACAAACAAAAGTAGAGAAAAAACCAACATAAACCAGCAGCGTGGGGTATAAAAAGACCCAACATAAGATTTTGTCTTAACAGTTGATTTTTAAACATCTACTAGTAAATATAATCGTTGCTAGACTTGATCAGTAGGAAATAGTTTCGCACAGTGAACAAAAAGCAAGTTTCTCAACAATAATTTTAGAAAAATCTTATAAAAAAAAAAAAACAACAGAATATCACAATGACCTCAATTGCTATTAATCCTGAAGATATTAATGCCCCACAGCTCAAGGATTTGGTAAGTTTAATTTGTGTTTTTTTTTCATTTAATAAATAAAAAAAAGTTTATTCAACTTAAAAAATTTTAAATTTACCATTGCTGAATATTCGAATATTTGTTTAAAAATTTGGTTTGTGTTTCTGAATTTGGGGTTTAATAAAAAGATAACGCAGGAAAGTAAAATTTTAGATAAAAACTAATAAAAATGAAATATTATCACTGAATAACAATATTTACTATTTATAAGGCGTTTGTTGTAAATTTTAAATTGTTTTATTATTTCTATAATTTCTGTTGGTGAGTGTGTGTTGAATTTATCCAAACAATAATAAAATAATAAAATTTACATTTGAGTGTTATAATAATAAATTTCAGTTAAAATTTATTAGCGTTTTTTAAAGCAGTTGTTTTTGGTTAAGTTTCTTTGTTTTCGATTAAAAAAAAACAAATATGTAATAAACCTCTAAATTGGTTTAATCTAAATTAAATAAGATTTCGTATTTCCAATTATTAAAGTCTTAATAATTACTTTGTTTAAAGAGTTAACTGATTATAAATGTTAAATATTTGTCCATAAACAAATTTATATTACTACAAAAAACCTTTCTTTGTTTTTTTTTTAACAAATTTTTGAAAATTCAAATATTTTCCAAAAAACATTTCAGAAAATTCAAATTTTGAACTGAATAACAAAAATTGAAATAAATTTTTTTTTTTTCTTTTTGATAATTTTAGTTAGGCTCGAGTTCATTAAATTTAATTTTCATTAAATTATTTTTACTGAAGTTAGGAATTACAACTTGAAAAATTTATTATTAAAAAATGTTTGATAATTTTTCTTGACTGGGGATCGAACCTTTATTTAAAAAAAATCAAAATTGTTTTTAAATTTAAAAAAATTTAACATATTTTATAAACAATTTTTTAAAATTTTTTTTTTTCAAAAACAAACAGATAATTCCAATTTTGAACAACAAACATTGAACCAAATAATCATTTTAATTTTTTCAAAAAATTCATACATATTTTTTTAAATATTTAAAAAAAAAATAATTTAAAAAAATGCATATTTCTTTTAAATTTGAATTTTTTATATTTTTTTTGTTGAAAACTGTTTTAAATGACTTTTTTAAACAAAAATCATCTCTACCCATTCTTCTCTCGACTAAATATAATGATTTTTCTTTTACACTCAATAAAAAGATTTCCCTTTAATTCAAAATTATAAAACATTTTTACGGAAAAATCCCAAAACAAATCGAAAGTTTCTTAAAAACAAGAGAAAAATTACTCAAAACTAAAAAAAAACACATTCTAACACAGCTTTACCCTATTAAATGTTACCTTCGATAAGTTTATTAAACCCCCCTTTTAAAAATTCAAGAGCAGCAATCATTGCATACAAACACAGACATATTGTCTGACAATTTGAAATAAAAAAAGCTTCTCCTCACTTCAGTGTTGAATAGTTTTCGTTGTTAGACAAACTATTATTATTTTTAAACAAACATCTTCCGGCACAAGTTCATCATACTCGTGTAGATAGCTTAAAGAATTTACAAGAAATTCACAGTGACATAAAAATAGTGGTGTCATAGAAACGAAAAATAAATAAATAAAAATGTTTATACGTGTAATGGGTGTAATTGTCCAAACAAGAGGTTTTCTTACAGACTTAGAAGGTTTAAAGGTTTGCAAAAAAAAGCTTTTCAAATTTGAGCCATGAAAATATTGTGGCAATGAATAGTAGTAGTAAATAAACTACTAGTGAAAGTTGTTGGTTTTCAGAAACCTTTTTTTTTTTAAAAAATTTAGTTTTTAATAAAATGTACAAACGTTTTTTAACTAAAATGCATAAGCCGGGTTGTATTAAGGTAAAGTGTATTGGTTTTTTTTAATAAACATCTTGTATTATAGGTACATATATAAATTTCAACAAAATTTATTAATAAATAAATCATATTATGTTTTATGCAAACAAATCTACGTAATTGAATTAAAAAATTAGCTAATATTTCTCTTTCAACGACCTTGGTATTTACAAAGATTTATTAAGAGCTGTTTTCTGGTATTTTAGCTCTTAATTTCTACTTTGCCGCAACTCTCTTAAATTGATATGACGTTGGCTTTGTTTATTTTTTGTTATTTGTTTTTCCTACACACGATTTGTGTGTGTGCAATGCAACCAACTTTAGATTTGTGATTAATTTTATAGAAAATAAAGGATATTTTCTAAAATTCCAAATGATTTTTAAGAAAAATTAACTAAAACTTAACTTATTAAACATATTTTAATAAATTCAATAAATAACAAGATTTGTATACGTAATACTAGTTTCCTAAAGTAAAAATATAAATTTTAAATATTTTTTATATTACAATCCCATTTTTCTACCGGCTAGTTGGTCTCATTAACTTCTCACTCAGCACTATATTTATTCCAAAGAAATATTGTTTGTGTATACGTGGATTGAACCTGGTTCCTGGTTGGTGATGTCGTCAAAAAAATCACCATAAATTAATAACATATTGACTGATATACATATGTACATATGTATGTACGTCCTCCAAAATATTTATGTAGTTCTTTAAAAACTATTGACGAGTTCGCAACTCAAGAGCGTTAAACAAGAAAGAAAATAAAGACAACATGAACCTAAAATACTTTTTGATTTTATCAGTTTTGTTAGTGTTTACAATTTTTGACTGTGTGGCAATATTTTTCAATGAATGGAAAGATTGCGATGGTTCTTCTTTAAATAAATATTTAAAATTTTATGTAAATTCAATTAAAATCGTTAAGTGAACAACTTATTTATGGTACTAATTAAAATTATTTTGTATTTGGCAAATTTTAGAGTATTGTGCGTAATGAACAAAAAGAATTGAACATCACTCCCGTACACAAACTAGATAGACCTTTTAAAACAGCCACCTTTGGCATGGGCTGCTTCTGGGGAGCTGAATCATTGTATGGCGGCACCTGGGGAATTTTACGCACTACCGTGGGTTATGCCGGCGGCTCTAAGGATCAGCCAACGTACCGTAATATGTAAGTTTTATGCCACGGAACAAATTTTAACTAATTTGTATTTTTATTTCTGTCTTTTTTTATTATCTAAACCTACTTGTGCACCTTTTTATTTTATTTTTGTTAATAACTATCGCTCTCCTTTACTATCACTAACTAATTACTAACTAATTTCTTTCAATAATTTTGTCATTTAACCCAAATTCACTACACTATAGGGGTGATCATACAGAGGTTTTAGAAATCGATTATGATCCTGAAATTATAAGCTACAAACAATTGTTAAACCTATTCTGGAATAACCATGAGTATGGTTTGTGCACTGTCATCAAAAGACAGTATATGTCCTTGATTTTGTATCATGATGAAGAACAGAAACAAATTGCCGAACAATCACGTGCAGAGGAAAAGATTAAGAGAGCCCCCGAAGTAATACGTACAGAAATATTACCTAAAACTAACTTCTTTCCAGCAGAAGAGTAAGTTTTCATTACATTTCTTTACACTCATAAGAAAAAAACTTAAACTTTCTTTCTCTATTCTTTAACAGTTATCACCAAAAATATCGCCTTCAAGGCCATCGTGATTTGTGCGAGACCTTCAATTTAAATACCACACTTTTACAAACTTCTTATGTGGCCACCAAATTGAACGGCTACTTGGCTGGTGTGGGCGGCATAGAGCAATTTAAACGTGAAGTTGAACAAATGGGTTTGACGCCCACCCAAAGAGAATATTGTAACTATTATATAGAAAAGAATGAGGGCCAGGGTCTTTACTGCTGACGCTGTCAATTATTGCAACTCCTAATTAGAGTCGTATCATGTATTAATGTCTCTTCTTTCCTGTTTTTTTTTTTTTTTTTCTTTATATTTCTTTTTAGCTTGTTAAGTTTTTTTTTACGTTAGTATCTAATCTATATTTATATATAATATTCCATCTATAATTAATTGTTATACCATTGTGATGATTGTATTATTAAATTATACAAACTATAATAAACAAAATTATATATCTACATAATTAAAAAATGTTGTATATTTTTGTATGACTTTATGAGGACTCATGTCACTCATAATTAGTTTTGTTCATGATATTTGCTTACACGTGTTAACTACAACTTGATTTTTTAGTTTGATTTTTCCATAACAATTTGTTTTAACAACTGTTTGACTTTATTAATGAACTGATAAAAATCACGAGTGTGTTAAAAATAGTCGTAATAAATATTTTATTTATTGTGGTGACAAGACAAATTACCCATTTTATGGAATAATTTAGTTAGAAGTTCATAAACGTTTAATAAATTTAAAGGTTTGCTGAATGAACTTTGTGTAGCAATTTTATCTAAAACAAATCAAATCGTATGAAGAATTTATGGCTAAATTCACAGTCTTTTGTTAGCTAATGGCAAAGTCTTTACTAATGATTCTTTATTCGCAATGCTTAGTTTGCCATAAGAATACCAAGTAATAGTTAAATAATAGTTAGTATTTTAGTTTACCAATGGTTAACTAATGACCGAGAATTCGGCCATTAGTCTTCTATAACAATGCCAGACGGCATTTTATAGCTATTACACTGTTACAAACATAATTTTTAAACATTTTCATATGCATTTAGAAAACAATCATTTTAAAGAATTGTTGAAACGCAAAATGTTAATTATTAATGAAATTTTCTAATTACCTTGTATTTATTATTTATTCGCCTCAAATTTAATCCTTGATAAACGCAAAATAAAATCTAATAGAAACATTTGTATCTTGATCTCTTTGGGATTGTCTGTCACATAGAAACCGGCCACACCGGCCTTGTGCAACGTTGACTGTTGATCGCGAACTTTTTGATCCAACAAAGCAATCAATTTCATATCAGTCTCCTTTAATTTGCGATTATGTTTGATTTTCATCAATTGCAAAATGTGCTGTAATTCCTCTTGATCGTTAATTTTCGAAATCCATTCTTGTACCTCAATTTCATATTCGTTTTCGACCTGTTCGCGCAACTGATGCAAATGTTTTTCAGTAACATGTTGGATTTCCATTAAACCTTTGACGATCTCGAAAATTGTATCATTCAGCAGAGAATTGGCCAGTTCGGTGAGCAGTTCATAGGAAATGCGTGTTTGGTAGATTCTGGGGGAACCAAGCAACAGTATACTGTTAAAGTTTTCAAGTCAAAAAAGAAACACATTTTTCACAAACTTACTCCGGTAAATTGGAATGCATAGACTTGAGTTGATCTACCAGAAAATATAATTTTCTTTGCAAAAATTCTGGTGATAATTGTGTAATATCCTCGTTGGTTAAATCTCCTGGAGAATAAGTAGGTTCCACCATATTTATTTGCCTAGTTAAAAAAACGCAGTTATTTTTCTACATGTCTGAGCAAAACAAAATAAAGTACGAAAAAAAAATTAATAATATGGTGTTGCCATATCTTAATTGCAGGGAATGCAAAAAAACACAAATTGTTTTAAACTTATATAAAAAATTAAAAGAATTAGTATAAGGAAATTAAAATCACAGATATAACGTTAAAATCAAAGATAAGACGTTGAAATTCAATTGCTTTATTGAAAATAAATACAAATAAAAAATTGTACCTATCTATTGTAAGAAACGCCAAAATATGGCCAATCATACTAAAGTTGTTTTTCGAACTGCCAACTTGTTTAATTCATTTTAATGACAGCTGATTGTGACGCATTTTTTTCATTTTTGTATTTTTCTTTATCGACACAAACGTTTGTAAAAAATTCATGAAAACATATTTTTTAGTAAAAACTAAATACAATAAAACTATTGCAAAATGGGTAAAGGTTTTAACAATTACATGTGTAAGAAATTCTTCCATCCTGCCTCTAGAGACAATCTGAAAAGGGTAAGTGATAGTTCAAGCAACTATAAACATATACTAAAGTTCACCTAACTTTCATTTAACAGGTATGGATGGCTGAACAGCAAGCTGAGGCCTACAAAAAGAAACAGGAGGAACTACGCAATCAATATGAAAAGGAACAGAATTTGCACGAGAACAAGGCCATGCTTAGTAAGGAGAGCAAGGACAAGTTAAGTGTTAATTTCATGTATGAACCGCCGCCGGGCGTGAGAAAGGATCGCGAAAAAGATGACAATGAACCGGAATATAAATTTGAGTGGCAGCGCAAATACAATGCTCCACGTGAATCCTACTGTAAGGGTGACACAGAAATTAGAGATCAACCTTTTGGTATACAGGTACGTAATGTACGCTGTATAAAGTGCCACAAGTGGGGCCATATTAACACAGACAAGGAATGTACCATGTACAGCATATCCATGAGTGAGGCACGTAAATTGCATTCAGAGGCAGAGGCCGCCGATATAATGGAGAAAAATGTACTAGAAGAACAAATGAAAGGTGATGGTCTAATGATGAAACGTTCAGCCATGGAATTACAAAATAGCACCAATCAACAACATGCCTTGGTGCCTAGTGATCCCGAAGACGCTGATGAGCAAATGGATAAAGAGGGTAACCCGGAGAAAACATTTTTGAAATCCTTAAGCAAAGAACAGAAATTGAAGCTATTAAAGAAACTGGAAAAAATTGAGAAGCTTAAGAAGAGTAAAGATGGCAAACTTAATAAACACAAAAAGTCAAAGAAAAAATTCAAAAAGCGTGTCGATGGCAGTGACTCAGAGGATGATAAACGTAAAAAACAAACAAGGAAAAATGATAAAAAACATAAAAAATCACGTAGTAAATCAGAATCTTCATCGTCTTCAGATGATTCTTCATCATCTTCAAATGAGTCATCGTGCTCAGAAAGTAATAAACGTAAGAAAGATAAAACGTCAAATGATAAGAAAACCTATGAAGCAGACAGACGCCATAGATCGCGATCAATGCCAAGAGATCGCAATGTAAGACGGCGCTCACGCTCACGGGAAAGGCAACGTTCTAGATCGGTAGAAAGAAATGGCCACAAAAAAGATGACAGACGTGATAGAAGACGTAGTCGATCTCCTCCCCGTTATAGGGATCATTATAATAGTAGACGCTAACTTTTGGATTTATAAGTCTTAAACCCAACAAGGGAAAGATGTTTACAATGTATTTTATTAATATTTTCATGGTGAAATTATATCAGTTTAAAAAGTATGAGAAACAAATTTACTTACCATAATATACAAAATTTATTTTTGTTCTCAATAAAGAAAACACTAACTCAATCTTGTTTTTTTTTTTTTTTTTTTTTTTTTTTTTGAAAAATGGAGGAATTTTTTTAAATCGCAAAAGAATTAGAATTCACAATAAAAATAAAATTGTTATGCAAATGTATAATGAAATTTTCTTCAAACAATATCCTCAGAATCTGTGAGTAGGAGCGAACGACGAACATATAATTAACTTTAAATTCTAGCTGTTGTAGGAGTACTGGAACCAGCAGCAACACACAAGTCAGTGTGTTCACGAGGTATGCTCTGAAATCATAATTTCGTTTTATTACTTTCTCATATTTTTAGACAAATTAAATAGCTTCTTACCTTAACATGTATATTACTTTTGAGTATGGCTGCTCTTAAAACCAACATGCGTGAACGTCTTTGATATTTCTTGCCCATGTAAATAGCCCGTTCAAAAGTACTGCTGCGTTGATCAGTCTCCTTGGCGTACAATATTTTATTGTGCGAGTCAATGCGAGCTTGAATTTGTCCCTCTAAAATCAACTGCATTATCTCGTCCTCCAAAGCTTCGACGGTGCGATTAAAGGCAGTGGCCATTTTGCGCATGTCTGCAGATAGGTAGGGACTAAAGTATTGAATCAAAGCACGGTTCCTAATCTTCGTATACAATGTATTGACATGGGGTGCTATATACATGTCTAGCAGTAGATTATCACGTATTTCGTCGAGCAACTTTAGACATGAAGCATATTTAGACTCGTAAAATTTAAAAACGATATCTCTTAGTTGAGGCTCTAACTCTAGGAAGAGCTTAAATGAGCTAGAAGAGATTACATTCTTTTGCAGTTCTTGGCGATCGAATGTGGCCAAAGCGCAGAGACCCCCATACATGGCGACATTGTTGGGAGATATCATTTCGGGAAAATCACAATGATCAAAGTTGGCCAACAAAAAATGTTTGGCAGCCGATTTATATTTTTTGGTTTGCAATTCGGCCAAACCAGCCGCACACTTTAGACGAGTTAGAACAGCCTGAAATTTAAGACATTACTAAACAGTTCACATATTGATAAACATATATGTATGTCTAAACCCACCTGATTTGCGTCCTTAGAACATTCGTTAAAGTCTGGTGTACTCTCAGCTTTGGACACATAGCTCAGCACATGTGACCAATTCTGCAAATACAGCGACACTTTGATGACATTCAAACACATATTGACCACATCCTTGCCACTGGTGCAATAATCTCTAGCACGGGAATAACATTTTAGGGCATTGGACAAATCGCCACAACTTAGATAATGATCACCCAAATCATCGTGACCTCGGCGTATGCTTTCCTTAATCGAACTCGATTTGAAGTTCTTGAGGTCTGAGTCAATTTTTTCCAGTTTGAGCGCAGCTTTTTTGCTCTTGGTTTCCACCCAGTTCTGATCAAATACCGGCAGGTCTTGAGCCTGAGCAGTCACGGCCGGTTGAGCAGCTATATCTGGTAGACCACCAGCAGCACCCCCACCACCTCCATTGCCACCGCCTCCAGCACCGGTACTGCTGACATATACATCATTCAGTTTTTTATGCAACACCTGATACATGGTCACATTATAGGTGGTCATGACATAATTAATGGCCATTTTTAATGCTTCCAAACGCAACGAAGGACACACATCAGCCACAAATATCATTCTATACAAACGGGCCAAGCCTACATACGAATTGGCATAGACCTCCAAATCCAATGTGGGATTCTCAACAACTAATTGATGTTCCTCGTTGTTGTCGTTATCCTCCATTGGGGCATCAACTTGCATCGGTTCGATAGCATTCTAAAAAAATACAACCCAAAACGGTTAACAAACAATAAATGCAGCCCCATAAACAAATTGTGGGAAGACAACAGACATTTTGATATTTCAGAACTTCTGGCAATTATTATGTTAACGACTTACCTGAGCCAAAGGAGGTAATGGCATTTGAGGCATGGCTTCTGTTTGAATTATTTATAGACTTTTTTGTAAATTTTTCTATACGTCTGTCAAAGTAAATATAATAAAAGAATTATTTTTTTCGCAGATCAGCGTTAAAATTTTTACAAAAAAAATCTCCACAACACTCAGCCGGTTTTGACAATTGTACGTTTGTATGCTGCCAGATTGATAGCATTGTTATTGTTTCTCAGGGATTCTGTGTTAAACGCTGCCAACTAGATGTTGGTGCATACTTGTCGTTAAAGTAATAAAATCGTTCTGAATTTTGATTAATAAGAGCTAAGTCCCAATTTACATGAAGCAATTCTTTAAGCTAAGCTGAGGGGAAGATAAGACGATACACACTTGATTGTAAATGACAGCTATTCGTGTTACTTTCTTCTTCGTATTACATATGTATGTGCATACAAATGTGTATACACATAAAAATACGAACAATAAACCAATAAAATTGTATTGTGTGAACACCGAAGAAATTTCGAGGAAAAAATTGTATCAATCTATTCAATAAAAATTGATTCGTGTAAATTGGGACTAATACATAATAAATTATTATGTTAAGTACATAAATGTAAAAATGTAATTTGTTACAATAATAACATCATAAGGATAGCAAAAACTTTAACTTTTAATTTAACATATATGTAATATGACTTTCTATTTTAATTCCAGCGATATTGATAAATTTTTAACAAAAAATGAACTATCTCGGATTCATATAAAACAGGGGTAATAATTTAAGTGAAATTACAAAGGAGTAACAAAAGAAGTTTTCCTTGAAAAATATTTGTTTACTTTCTTCTTAACATAACTATTCTGCATTATTGTATTAGTTGAGAAAATGGAACTCATCAAGATCGTGACACTGGCTTGCATTTAATCATCTTAATATAATTAATCATTTTTAACCTCAAATATCAGCGACATTTTAAGACCTAGAACTAAATGGTATATGTCAAATGGAAGCTTGAAAAGTTCTCTATAAAATTGAATATAACATTATTTATCATTAAATGGGTTCATTTTTGAGATATCATCACTTTTGTAAAAATTTTCAAAAATTTAAAGGTGAATAACTTGTAAATCATTAGAGAGCGAGCACAAATTTTTGCATTTTTAGGTATAGAAGTTAATAAGATATCATCTGTAAAAAAAAATTTTTAAATACAAGCCAGGTCAAGATCTTGATTCAAACCGTAATTAAAAATAACTGCGATACCTTCAGTCTTACGCAATAAACATAACTTTAGGCGGTTTTATACATAAGGCATATTGGTAACACTATTATTCTATTTATTTTGTTTTCAGTCGCTTTTTCTAAACATTCAACATTTTAACACGTGTTGTAGTTAAATTATTATTTTCACAGGTTTTAAATAATTTGCTGTTTAAACGTTTTTAAATAAAAATGGAAACAGACCCACAAGAAGTAAAAAAAGTAGAAGCTGAAGTAGAAATTGTTAAACCAGAACAGAAAGATAAAGAAACTACAAATGAGAAAATTGTCACTGAAGAAGCTAAAGACAATGAAGAGGAGACCGGCAAGGAATTTGGCTACTTGCAGCGCAATGAATTTACTTCAGAAATATACAAAATTGAAGTGCGAAATTTGGGATACTTTGGCATAGGAGTGGGTTTTTTTCAATTTATTTTTTAAACAATTAATTTTACGGGGTTTGTAATCTTTAAGGAGTTTAAAAAGCTGCTGAAAAATAAACTAAAGCTGGATATGGCCAAAGTGAAGTCGCCCTTGCGCAAAGAATTCGCTTTTGTATGCTTCCGCAGTCAGGAGGATCAAGAAAAGGCCATCCAGCTGTTAAATGGCTACAAATGGAAAGGCAAAGTCTTGCAAGCTACAGTGAGTTTGGAACATAACATAAACATACTCGGAAAACTTGCATTATTTTTATAATTTTAGGTGGCCAAAGCCTCTGCCGATCCCTTGCAAAGGAAAAGGAAGGAAGATAGTCAAGCTGATGAAGGACGTGCTGGCGACAACAAAAAACAACGCACTTCAGCTGATGCCACTTGTCCCTTGGCTCATTTAAGCTATGAAGAGCAATTAAAAAAGAAATATTACGAAATGGAAGAGCTTATCAAGAAGTTTACCCAAGAATTGAAAAAAATCAACCGAGATGCCAAGCCATATTTACAAAATTTCAAATATGAAGGTGCTTTAGCTTCCCCGCAAATAGATGGTTATCGCAATAAGAATGAATTTACGGTGGGTAAAAATAGTTGTGGTGAAATTGTGGTAGGTTTCCGTTTAGGCAGTTATGCCGACGGTTCAGTGGAAGTAGCAGAGGTAGAGTCTTTGCCACACATTCCTAAGGCGGCCAAATGGGCAGCAAAAACTTTCCAAGAGTTTGTTAAACAGTCCAAATTCGAACCTTTCAATCCCGAAGGAAATACTGGCCATTTCCGGCAAATAATGGTGCGCACGTCCAAGCTCACTCATGAACTTATGCTGGTGCCTGGCATTTACACCTCCAATTTGTCACAGGAGGAATTAGACCAAGTTAAAAAAGAATTGATAGAATACTATGAAAACTTATCTTACAAGGACGATGAGGATGAAGGTAAGGAATACAAATGCACTTCTTTGTATTACCAAGATGTTAAACATCGCGAAGTGGGCCAAATGGTGTCACCGGTAGATCATTTGTCGGGAACTACCCATATAAGAGATACGATACAGGACTTGGAATTCAGAATAAGTCCCCTGGCCTTCTTTCAAATTAATACAGCCAGTGCTAATGTTTTGTATCAAAATGCCATTGATTTGGCTGCTCCCAAAGCTCATTCCACGGTTTTAGATATCTGCTGTGGCACTGGCACCATAGCTTTGGCTTTTGCCAAACACTGTAAACAGGTTCTGGGCGTGGAAATCATACCCGATGCCATTAAGGATGCCGAGTATAATGCTGAGAAGAATGGCATTACAAATTGTAAATTTTATACGGGCAACGCTGATGATTATATACAGTCGATGGTTAAGGAAGTCGTGTATGGTACAGCACCAGGAGAGCCTTTGGATTTGGTGGCTGTTGTGGATCCTCCTAGGGCAGGATTGCGTAAGTATTTAAATTTTTTGTTTGAAGTTTTGAAAGTTCTTTGCAAATTTTGAAATTTCTGCTTAAAATAGAAAATTTGTGTTTAAATTTGATCATTTTTATTTAGAAATTTAAAAATTTTGTTCAAAATAAAATTTTTTGTTCCAAAGTTTTTTGAAAACTTAAAATTATGTTATAAAAAATAATTATATACAAGTTTTTAAAAGAAATTTAAGTAATCGTTTTAATAGATTGATTATTTTCAAATTGAAAATTTATAATTTAACATATTTCAGACAATCGCTCTATTCTCGCCATACGAGCTGCTTCGGCTATTAAGCGTTTAGTGTACATTTCATGCAATCCACATAGAGCCCAACGCAACTGGATCGAATTGGGTCGACCCGAATCAAAACAATATAAAGGAGAACCCTTTTATCCAGTAACAGCCGTAGCTGTGGACATGTTTCCTCACACGACCCATACAGAAATGATTATACTATTCGAAAGGAAAAGTTCAGAAGAATCTGAAAAGAAACAACAGAAAGAAGATAAAGTAGAAACAAAGGAAGCAATTGAAAAGTCTGAGGAATTAAAACAAGAACCCATGGAGCAAGAAACTCAGGTGTCCAAAAAAGAATTGGAGGAAATAACGGAAGAAAATAAAACAGAACAGACGACTGAACAAGGAAATGAAAAATAAGCGGAAGTTTTTTATGTAACAAATAATTAACACACACTACCCTGTATTGTAAGTTAAATTTGTATATTAATTCATAGAATTAAAGCAAGAAAATATAAAATATTTAAATAACATAGCTTTTTAAAGCATCCTGTTTATTTTAAAGACAATATACTTATATATGTATGTATGTAAATATTCTCTACTCTGTTAAAGTAGGTAGTGATTTTAGCGTTCGCTGCAACATGATACTGTATCATATTATTTAATTTAAATCAATTTACTTAAATTGATTTAGTACAAATGTTACAATGTGGTTAGAGAGTTGACAGCAAACTTAATTTGAAGAAGCTGTCTGTCATTTGATTTAGTGTAGTTTAGAACTGTGTGTAAAACAGCAACTTTAGATAAAGTTGAGATAGTGTTACTATGATTTATAAAGAAAAACAAATACCTATATGTATGTAGTTATTTTTTTATAATTAGTAGGTATAAAATTAAAGGGAATTTTCATGATATTGTAAAAAATTGTTTTGTAATGTCAAGTGTAAAGGTTTTGCAGCTGTAAATGGAAAATTGAACGTAATAACAATTACAAATAAATTTTGAAAACAAAAAAAATATTATTGATATACCTAGGGTTTGCTTAAGATTAAACAAAACCTAAACAAAGTAATTAATAAATGATTAACTAACCCACACTTTAAAAATATAAACAAAGAAAGAAAAACAATAAGAAAAAATAGTTAACTTCAAAACTGACAACAAAAAAAGCTTTCGAGAGAATTTTTGTGTATGTGGTAGAAGTTGTTTAGCACGTGCATACATTATATAGTCATTGATTTCCGAAGATTATTGTGTCACAACAGCAACAATGTCAACATTAACTAACAGTAAAAAAACAATAAAAACAGCAACAGTGAGTATAAGTACTATTAACTGTACAATATGTGACATGCATAAATGTACATACAAACCTACACTCCCATTATCACCCTCTTCCTCATTCACTCTTTATGCATACAAACATACATACCTACTCGTATTCCAACAAGCACAAATTTACAAACTATATGTAGGTACATATGTATACCTAAATATATTTAACCGGACTTTGTACCGTTGTTTTAGCTAATACACACTCTTTAGTAGTCATCGAGTGTTATTAAATAAAAGCTTTTTTTTATAAGCAACACATTTTAGGTAGGCTAATTTTGTTAATATTATTTAGCTACGTAAATACTGTAAATCATATACATAGGTACTATGTACATACATATATACATACATATGATTTAAACTCAAGAATCATCATTCTTGATTTAAACCTATGCCTACCTATAAATATAAATAGAGAGAAAAACACGTACCTAGTGTGTTATTGTTATATTATGAAAACCTTGACCATACTGTTTCCAATGCTGGGAACGAGCAGCGCAAAAAAAACTAACAAACTAGAAAAGCTTTCTTCCTATACACGAGAACACACCCCCAGAAATAGTTTAGTCAGCAGTTTTGTTTCACTTTTACGTAAAATGTAAACAAACTGTCTGTTTTGCAATGATAAGAATAAACAAAAACTTGTTACCTAAAGGTGCCACATATGTACAATCATATGTACATACATATGTGTATATACATATAGGTATTTATAATACCTACTGTGTAATACTTTAGAAAAATACTAGTTGTAAATAAAATACAGGGTTTTTCAAAAGCAAATTTGTTTCTCAATAGAAGCATATAGGAGTATATATGCACATATACCTATGCAAGTTTTGACATTTTTCTTGTTGACATACATACATACATATGTAAATAACAATTAATGAAATAGAAAATATTGCAGTCGTAATTCAGCTCTGGGTCACAAAGTAAAATTGAATTTTATTGCGCCAGAAAAATAAAGAAAAATAGCAACATAAAGAAAACAAAAAGGCAGTTCTCAAAGAAAGAGACAAGTATAAAACTACATTTTTCTTTCCCCTTCTGTCACCTCTGTATACTTTGTGTCTGGGTGGAGAAAGAACTCGCGCGTCATTGTCATTATCGCTTAAGGGCAATCAGGCCTTCGAGAGATTTGCGTCTCACTTTTGCATTGGTTAATGCTTGGCGTCGTCTAACTGTACCGCATTACGGTTTTTCGGAGTTAGCATTAGTCACATGCTATTTTTTTTTTTAATACAAGATTTAAGCGTTCCAGATTCCTATATGAAGGTATAGGTCGACTTGGGACTTACTTAAATCGATCGTGGAAAAACCTGACAATTTGAGGGATATTCTCCGCCAACCTAATTTATATAAAAAAATTAAATTTTTGACAAAAGTATCGACATCTGTATGCGTGGTCGTGTGTTACAACTGTCCGATATCATTTTTCATTTATAAATATCAAACCTTATTCTTAACAATACAATTTTCATATAAATTCTTTGTTTTGAAAAACAAAGTCCTCGATGAAACACCCGTTTTTAATTTGAAACTAATATATTAATATTTACATACTCGTATGTACATAAGTATATTTTTAAAAAATTTACATAGTAGGTACCTATGATTTTAGAAAAAAAAGAACGACCTGACGAATATTTTACATTAGGTTAAATTTTTAGCCACACTGAAATGAACTTGAGTTTCAAATGCCTTGCGGCAATTCTGACTTCTGAAACTAAAATGTTGTAAATTTAAGTTAATTAGAGGAACATACATGTGTATAATGTTAAATACCGTTGTACCCATCGAGCCTTCTAGAGAGATTCAACCATAAGAACCGAAATTAGAATTTTTCTATGTAACACCTCTAGAGTTCTCCAGTCATATCCTTTTACGAGTATATGCTCTAGATATTGTGTCACCTTATAAATATTTATCTGTTATCCGACTACAGGCTGAGTTATCCGAAAGTTCCATGAACATTGACGCATCCTATCAATACTCATCTATTTAAATTCAGGATGCTCTTGCCATACGGCTTTAACTTCCAAAAATGTTAAGTATCAATAATAGAACATAGAACTTGAGGTCTCGTCAGCTTTTTCGTTGTCTATGATTCCATGGTGACTTGGGAATTCAAACTACCTCTAGTTCCCTACATACATACATACATTGAGTAGCGAGTTACATATTTCCTTAAATCATTCTAGTGCTGTTCTGTATTTTACTGTTAAATTTGTAAATGCTCTGATAGCAGCTTGGCTGACTATTAGTCCATGGATTGTGTGATGTTTACTAGATGTTTATGTTCTTAGCATGTAGAAAAAAAATGATTTTTGTGCATGGTATCGATGTTTTGACTAAAAAGTGGGATTCACATAGTCTGCTATTTTCCTTGTAAATACAAAAATGTCAGTCCTTTTCAGTATAATTCTTGATTCCATATCTATGTACATATGTATGTATGTACAACAATAATAACACTTGTTTACATAAAGCAACAACAGCTAAGCCAGATGCCGATTTACGTAAAGAATAAAGCTTTTTAGATTTTCTGTATTATAAACGTGTACGTTGATTTTATTTGTGTAGTTCGTGTTCAACGATTCCGTTCGTGTCAACACACAAATGAATGTATGCCAAATATTTATAACAAACACGTTCACGTGATGATCAGGCGTTTAATGCTTTTTTGTTGTTTGTATTTTAATTATTTTTTTTGTTCGCTGTCTCCTTCAGCAATGTAAATCTGGTTTGAGAGTTATATGTGTGATGATGTGTATTTTGTACACACACTCTGAGGGCCAAGAAAATAGGTGAAATAGCAATTTAAATTTAATTAAATTAATAATATTTATATACCTATGTTAGTATGTGTGTATGTACATTCATTTATTTATTAAATAGTGCTACAGTCAAACCTCGATATAACGACCCTTTCAATAACGAATTCCTCGATTTAACGAATTTTTTGAAATTCCCTACAACGCTCCATAAGATTTAATACAAAATAAACCTCTCTATTACGAATACATTTGTCAATAACCTCCTTATAACGAATTTTCATTCACTGCAGACTAACGAAATACAAGAAAGAATTCTATTTAACGAATTTTGTCAACTTACAACCTTTTCATAACGATTTCCATCAATTAATTCAAATTATATGAAACAGATACACACAAAATTATTGTGTTTGCAACGACAACGTCTCCAGCAAACCTACATTCGTAGTTGACAGCAGCATGCATTGGACTAACGGCTGAAATTTTCGAAGAAAAATTTATTTTTGAATTTTAAAACTACAAAATTTTTTTTCCTTCAAATGTGTTTTGATTTATTAGCGGAAATTGTTCGCTATAACATGGTAAGCAGATGATGATTAATACCTATACAAAATTTTTTATTACCTCGTTATAACGAATAAAAGTGCAACTTCACCTTGATATAACAAACCTCATTGTAACGAATTATTCGATATAACGTTTTTTTTAATCCCCTTAAGATTCGTTATACCAAGGTTGAACTGTATTTACACTTAATTGGGTGAAATCTGGCAGAAAAATATTTATTGGTTTAAATTCTATTATTCAAACATACCTATTTGGTTTAATTTTAGCTAAAATAATAATATTTTCCTATCAATCTCGGTATACAATTTTTTATATCCCTTCATTTTACTTAAGAATTCACCCTATTATTTTGATGCTCTCTGTAAATCTAATTTTTTACTCTCGCTTCATTGTATGGAATTAACGTTTGTTTACGTTTTTTAATTGTTGTTGGCTGTTTACTTGTTGTATTTACTACAAACTCATCAGCGTTGTCAACTTGGTGGGTTTCGCATCATTTTTGGTGTTTTTTTTTTAATTTTTTGTGCAAAAAATTACTTAGTTGGTGCGTAGTGCACTTTTTTTTTAGTTTCGGTGCGTTTTTCAGTTTTTCCGAAAGGTGATGAAATCTTTCTTTTTACTAATTTTTAATTGCAGTTTTTTTATAATTAATTTTCATTAAATCTATACTATGAAAAAGGACCTCATTAAATGGATGTACTTTAAATACGAATGTATGACAAATGAATGCATATGTACTATCAAATTTCTAACATGACGGTTATTGCTAAAGATGAATAGGATGAAAATCTTTGTTTGCAAATAAAATTAACATTTTAACATTAACATGGAAATAAAAATTCTTGTATATCCTGATGGTTTCAACTGTGGACGAAAAACCAGGGTTAGAGCCCCAGTGGAGCCATAACAAATTTCATTGAAAATATTCAAATAGAATTATTTAAAATAGAAAACAAAAATAATTTCAAAAAGTATCAAATATGTACCGAAATTTGATCCTTTTTACTAATTAGTACTTCAGTTCCGAATAGCATATTGTGAGTTAAATTTTGAGTGGCTAAATGCTTCTTTCATCTCTATTAGCTCGTTTATTTAAAAAAGGCTTTAACTATCATTATTTTTTTTCGTTGATCTCTCTTTTTAAAATAGAATTTTTGAAATTAAAAAATGTAAAATTAATGCAATAAACATTTTAAATAAAAAAGAAATCTAAACTTGGTACGTTTTTGAATAGCGCGTTTTTCCACCATTTTGGTGCGTTTTGAAATTTCAAAGTTGACAACGCTGAAACTCAAATACATATATATGTATATACTCAAACATTTCGACATAGGTATTTACATTTTACTCTGCATACAAAACAACAAAGCAGTTACTAGATGGTGGTGTGTTTGGGTGCTTATTTTTTTTTACAGTGTGCTCGCTCTATATCATATTTATTTATGTTTGTTTATTCATACAGTCGTCAATAGTGTATAATTTCTGTGGATTGTTGTTGTTTACGTTTTGCGTTGTGTTACTGTTGTTTTTGTTGTTAAAATTCTCTGCAGAAAACTATGATAACTACAAAGTTCGTTGTAGGTATTTATTATATTTTTTTTTTAAATTTTTGCTCTTTAATAGTTTTATTTTGTTAGAAAAAACAATTTTCATTATTTAATTTGTCTCAATAAAAATGCAAAAACCCAACAACAACAAAAATTATGACAATTTGAAAACAAAAAAGCTTTAACAAAGCTATTGTTGCCTCTTTTGTGCGGATTTTTATACTAAACGCTGGGTATAAAAACGAAACAACTTTGATTTTTGAATTAAATGACACTAAGAAAATCGTGGTGTTGACAAAAAATAGTTTTTTTTGCTAAATTAAATATAAAAAAAGGATTTAATTTTTGTTGATGTGCTATTCAAATTCAATAAAAACTCCTTTTTTATAACCATAAAAAAAACAAAGTTAAACATTGAAATACATATTAAAAAAAGCTTCAAATAAAAACATTTAATAACTTTTGTGATGTGTGTTGCTGTCTAAACGTTAAACAGCTTTTAATAGCAACTGTACTTCTTGAAAGCAAACAAAGACCAGACGGGCCAATTGTAGGCTCTTAGAAGAAAAATTAAAACAAAATGTACCTATAAAATTTATTAAAAAAAAAAAATAAAAAACCACGTAAATCATAATCAAAATGATTATGTATTTGCTAACAAATTATAACAATTTTAATAATTCAAAACAAAATACCTAGGCATCAATAACAAAATAAAACAATTATTTCCGGTTTGCGAAGAACAAACGTTAAAAAAGCAAAAATTTAAATTGTTGTTGAGGATATAGGTATTCAAAATATTGTGATAAAATCAAATTTTTTGCTATTTACTCTACTACCTCTATTACGCAAATTGTACAACATGTCGGTACCTGCTGTTTTAAATCTCATTGATGCTACTCCACACATCCTGGAGGACCATTTACAAACTGTAAATATTTCTTTTATAATGTTTTTTTTTTAGTTTTATTATTGTAATTACCTATACGCCATTTATCCTTTGTACTTGTATGTAGCTCACCACTACTTAGTGAAGGTCATTAACGTCATTTTTTTTGTTGTCATGGGGTTCAAAGAGTTTGTTTTGCTTTTATTATTGATACCTACATACATGTATGTAGGTATATTATTTACATTGCATTGCTTTGTTTTGTTATTGTCTTGTTATTCTCTTTTGAGTACTATTTATAAACAGTTGAATCAATAATAAATAGGAATATAAGAATACGCCAGTACATAAGAAATGCATATAAAAATAAGTAAACAAACAGAAAAGCTTAGTAGTGTGGTGTGTGGAGAAAATGATGACAGTGGAGAATTAACGGTAATTTAACTAGTCAGTAGTAAGGCAAAGGGGAATTAATGGTAGGTATCCATATAAGGAAATTGCGTGAAAATTATTAAGAAATTTGCTAAATTAGTGTTGTTTTGGGTGAATTACCTTTAAATAATCAATAATTTACTATAGAAATAATTAAAAGCTTGCAAATCTTAAATACGTAACAATTTTTTGGTTGTTAGTAGAGAAAAAAGCCACAGGTTTTGTGTACTTTTTGTGAAATTTGGGTAATGTACCTCGTTTAGTACTTAAAATTATTTTTTTTTTCAAATGACAATAAATCTTTGGTAGGTATGTACATATGTCTGAATAACCAAATTAATCGGAGTTAGGATTTTAATTTTACGTTAAAGGTTCATTATTTTTATAAGATACTTTTTAATACAAAGTACGTACCTACATACCTAGTACATACTTTTCGTATTAAGTTAATTTTTAGTAGGTACTCTTTCTACCCATATAAGGTACTTTTTTATGAAATACTTTTTATAGTACTTTTTCATATAAGACACTTTTTAAATAATGTACTTTTTCGATATAAAGTATGTTTTTAAGTAAAATACCTTTTCGATATAAGCAAAGTACTTTTCTCATAGAAGCTACTTTTTCCATATTAAGAAATTTTATAGTAAAGTAATTTTACTGTATAAATTACTTTTGTTGTAAAGTACTTTTTCCATATAAAGTAAGTTTTTATATGTATATATAAAATGTAGCACTCTTTAAAATAGTAACTTAAAAGTACTTTAATAGTACTTTTTTCATTTTTTTCACTATAAAGTTAAAAATGTTGTACAAAATTCAAAAAATCTAAACAGAATCTCATCTATTTTAGTAAAAAAAAGTACCAAGGACTAATCTTCATTAAAAATTTAATATATGTACCTACTCGTATGTATGTATGTACATACATATGTATTTTATTTAAATAGTACAATTTTGGTACTTTATTTTAAGCCAATAAAAAAGCTTTAAATAGTATTACCGCTACTAGTTTTTTGTTATTTACGATATTTATGTTGTAAACAATTTATACCTTATCAATGAATTTCTCAGTTCTCTTACCCTGAAACACTGAAAAAATCTGTTAGTCCAACGCATGCGTTTTTGAAAATTCTAAGAATTTGCACACATGACACATGTTTACTAATAAACATGTGCTGTGTCATAATGTTAAACATTATATAAAGTACGTAAATAAATTTAAAGTGCATAAAGTGAAAGGATGTTTTTCTCTTCAAAATACAGAAATTTACAAAAATTTAACAAAATAACTAAAAAATATCAATCTTATTAAAAGGCTGCTATTTTATTACAAAATCTTGATTTGTTTACATAAGTACATTTAATAATATTAAAAATAACAATTAAAATACCTGCTTTTAAGTTTATCTTCTTATGTCATATGTGGTTGTTTTTGTAAAATTTAAATTAAATTAAGAGTTAGGTTTTTATAAAACTGTTTGTTTTAAGTCCAGCTTAACTGTTTATGGCATTCGAGATTTATAGTCTTGGATGTTTTTGCCAAAACTTTCTGAAAGTAAGATAAAACCAACAATGTTTTAAATAGTTTTTATACAACACAAATATGGCCGTTTTTTCTGTAAAATTAATTCATTTAGAGGAATCTGTTTTTCTATAGATCTTGTTTTACAACATTTCTAAATAGTTTTTAAAAATGACTTATTTTTTGTTAATAATTATTGCCATTTTTATAATCCAAAAAGTATTTTTGATAAACCATATAAACCATGTTGAAGTTAAACAATTCCAGTTAAATTTCTTTCAATTAGTAAATCTTAATAGGTACATAGGTACTCGTACATTTGTATGTATGTAATAAATTAATTCCTCATTACAATATTGGTTTTTGTGACATTTTACGGACAAGTCTGCTTCTTTTTAAATTACACATTTGTTTATATTAATTACATGTAAAACAAACACATTGTTGTGAGAAATGCAAAAATTAATTAAAAGTTTGAACGATAAAACTTGCGACAACAAAAGTGTGCCATACACAATAAACAACACCCACTTAATTGTATTTTTCACCAACGATCAGCTGAGCCAGCAACAATGGATAGATAATATTCTTTATAAAGGGGTTGTTAAACTAGAAATATTTATAGGTATAAATTTTGTGTGATTTATTTGGTTTTCTTAATTCTTTTTCTTTTAAATTTGCTTCTCTCATTTGGGTAAATGCCAAAATTTAACACAAATGATAATTTACTGTTACACGAATTCTCTCTCTGCCACACTTTCAAGCAAATTTTATTCATTTATTTATGTTGCTGGGGCTAGGCTGAATCAGGGATGGATAATACCTTTTGGGTTTTGTATCAACTATATATAAAAAATGTACTTTTTGGGCCTCCACGGTACCATTTTGAATACTTAATAAATAATAATAATAGTTACGACAAAATGTTTAACATTACTTTATATAACGAATGTTTAAACAATTGTATAGTCGATATATCGATCTTTAATGGAAATTGAGCTTCCGTATTGATTTATCGACAAGAAAAAATAATATTTCAGTTAATTGAATTGGTTTAAAAATCAAACCCGTAGGCTTTATAATGGTGGATTTATTGCAAAAAAAGTATACAGTGTAAGACTTCTAAAAAAATCTAGAGCGAAATTATGATACTACACGCAAAAAACTAGCGCTCCAGGAAAAAAGTTATCGAAGAATAAAGTAAGAACTTTTGTTTTTTTAACTTTAATTTCGTAATAAATTAAATTATCTTCATTTAAATAAAGCAGATTTAGAATAATGTATATTTGTGCAACCTCCGATTGCATTTCCAAATTGAATAGAAGAGTTAACTTCTAAAGTTTCTCAAATCCTCATAAACTAATCTAATAGAAGAGTTAACTTCTAAAGTTTCTGAAATTCTGATTAACTAAACTTTAAGCTTTCGTTTTTTGGATGCAGCCCCAAAACCATTTAATAGGAAACAATAATTTAAAGACTCCATTTGCTCGATAATTCAACCAAAAACTTCTCTTCCAAAATGTTCACGACATTTAATAAAATAAACTCTTCGGCTTGCGCTATTACACAAATGGTAACTTAAATCATATATTTATCTATTTCATCTGAAATACCAATTTTGAAATTTTAACAAATGGTAATACCACAGTACCAACTCAATCTAAAATGTATCAAAAGAAGTACAATTATACCATGTTTGCCAACCCTGGGCTGAATTGTTAACAAATATTGCTTATAATGATGTTTAGTAGAATGGTGGTGGTGTTTGTGGTAATAAAATGTTTAAACCGAATTTGTTTCGATTAAATTTCTTAAATTATTTAAACGCTTTAGTACATTTTAACAAATATAGTCGCTGGCAGGTACGTAATATTGTACGTACAGCACGTCGCTCATGTCGAGGAATTAAGGTAAAAGAGAATTTCTATTAAATTAAGAGGGTATATAGAGAAATTTCTGTATTTTAAAAATAGTTTCTTGGTTAGGAAACATGTGTAAATGTTTTTATAAATAAGGAAATTGTATAAATTTTGTTTCAGTTTTGAGTTGATGTCAATGCCCTACACTATTAAAATATACATACATACATATGTTATCGGTTTGTAATTCAATAATATATTCCGGGGTGGATTAAGTGATGTCAGTATGTTCATGTGTTAATAGAAATAGGGGTTTGCTGTTCTTAATTGAAAACGTAAAATTCATTTTTTACTAAAAATCGTTTCGTTTCTAAACAGATTTTTACCTCCAATAATTGAAATTTATTTTTTCACAAAAATCCTGTTTGTTTTCCATTTTAAACGGGTTTTCTGTAAAAAAATTTTACTTAAATTCGCTGTTCACTAAGTTAATGTTAATTTAAAATGAAAAATCTGTTTTACAGTTTTCCGTTCAAAACCGTTTTCATTACATAACAGGTTTTCCATAAAAGCCGAATATGAAATAAACATTTTTTTTACATTTAAGACAATATTAAAAATTAAAACTTTAATGGAACTACATAGTATGTATGTACATATATGTAGGTATGTAGATTCAAAATTATAATTAAACAAATAAGTCTTCAATTTGCTAAAATTCTACAATATTAATACTATTTATAATAATATTTAAAATTTCCTTACCAGAAGTATGTTGTATGTATAAGAGTATGTAGGTATTTGCTTTATGTCAATTTGCCGCTGTTGCTGACAGCAACAGTCTGTCACATGTCAGCAATTTTCCAAAATATTAAATCGTGTGTACAACACATTCACAAATTTAGCACATAAATAAAATTCTAAGGAAGCTACAAATAAATTGGACTATAGACAAAAACATTACTATATACAACACTTCTTATCTTATAAATTGGCATGAGTATAAAATATGTACATATGTATGTATATACATAGTTACTCTTTTTAGTACAGATTCCTATCAGTAATTTTTTGCCCACAAATAAACACAAAAAATAAACATATATGTACCTACATACATACATACATATTTGAAATCACTTATAATTAAATTGAGTAGTATATTTTAATATTGGCAAATAGCATATGAAAACAAAGCTTTTTTTTACTAATTATATTAACTTAATTGTTGGTTAATTGTTTTTAGTATATAACACAAAAGTAATCTCTTTATACATACTGCCTAAAAACCCCTCTGGCCCAAAAAAAGTACTAAATAAAAGTATTTTTAATCAACTTTATCTCTATAATTAAGCTTTAAGAGCAGTCAGAGTAAATTGTTTTAAACTTGAAATAGAATATAAATGTTTAAATAAATTAGTATCAATTTGCTAAAGTATTCAGTCATTTTCAAGCAAAGCGTTTTGTTTTGAATTTATGCAATTGGAAAATGTCTCGTTTTAAAATTTTACTAATCGCGTATTTGTGTTTGTTCTCTCAACAGTGCAACTCTTATGTGGATGCTGCTGCTGTAGTTAAACCCATATATAACGCTAGCCAGGAGCAGCCTAAAACTGATGTGGACTCCTGTATATCCTCCATCAGGCCTTTTAGCGTGATCTTGCCCCAGGAGCTGGCCGAAAATGAGCAAGTGGCTTTGACGGGAGACTCTGAGGCTTTAGGTAAATGGCAATTGGGACGCTGTGTAACCTTGTCGCGTAAGAATGGCAGTTTGGAATGGTCGGCTAATGTCATGTTGCCCACCTGTCCTAAAGTCAACTATCGCTATTTTGTTTATGCTGAAGACTATTTGGGCCGCAAGCAGATTAGACGTTGGGAGACCCATTTGAAACCTAGACAATTGTCTGCTTGCGTTAATAATTGCCCGGATGTGGATATTTTTGGCAAGGTGGCTTCGGGAGAAGTTTTATTTAATCGTGGCTGGCTTAATAATGAATTGATATTGCAGCTGAAATTTGAACGTGAGAAATTGTTCCAGGTCCATGATATAAATAAATTTGATCCAGAAAATGTTTACATAAAGGTAGTGCCCTTAAACAAGGATTTAACAACACCCTTGGATAATGAAAAGTTTGGCGTAAATATAGAGGTTTCAAAGCTGAAATATAATGAGAGTAGATTGAGACCTCAGCCCAAGGAAGGTGTTGTACATAAACGCAATGATGTGGTTATATTCCACCTAACAGTACCTTTGGATCTGGAAGCTTCTTATGCCTTGTTATTTTACTCCAGCCAACATCAACTAATGGGCCAAGCTCTCATAGCAAATGACCAGTTACAGGACAGTCAAGGTGAACTGTTGTTACAGATCAAGGATGTTGCAGAAACTGTGATAGCCCGCTTAGCTTTGCCCTATTTGTTGGTTAAGCCGTTTAGTGATAAGGAACTGTTGGATTTCCGTACTACATATGCCCATTATTGGCCCAAGTCTTGGCCCAATTTGGATGTCGGTCATCGCGGCAATGGCAAGAGTTATATAGTCAATCCCCCCGCGGAAAGAGAGAATACGATTTCCTCTTTTTTAAAAGCCTATGAAGTATTCGCCGATATGGTGGAATTGGATGTTCACCTAACGGCCGATGGCATACCTGTGATATATCATGATTTTGGTGTGCGCACAGCGCCTGAAGGCAAAAAGGTCACTGATGTTTCCCAATTGGAGTATGTGCTATTGAAAGACCTGACCTATAAGGCCATAAAGAAGCTACGTGTCTTTGCCATAGTCAACAATGAAATTAAGGAATATCCCGCCAATGATAAAGAGCCCGAGTTTGAGAAACGCATATTCCCTACCTTGGAGGAGGTGCTGGAAGCTTTACCCAAATCCTTGGGTATAGATGTAGAAATTAAATGGCCCCAGCGTAAAATAAAGGGAGGCGTTGAAGCGGAACAAACCATAGACAAAAACTACTTTATTGACACAGTTTTACGGGTGATTTTGCAAAAAGGTTGTGGCCGTCCTTTAATATTCTCCAGTTTTGATGCTGACATCTGCACCATGCTGAGATTCAAACAGAATTTATTGCCCGTCATGTATTTGACTCAAGGTGAGACCCAGAAATGGGAGGCCTTTCTGGATCTAAGAACCAGATCGGTCGAACAGGCTATTAATAATGCTCAAGCTTTCGAATTGGCCGGCACTGCTCCGCATGCCGAAGATTTCAAAGGAGAACAGGGCGCCGCTCTCATGAAAAAGGCCCGTGATTTGGGACAGATTTCTTTAGTGTGGGGCGATGACTGTAATTCCCAGCAAGCTGTTAAATATTTCCAAGATATTGGTGCTACCGCTACCTGCTACGATAGATCCGATTTGTATGTGCCCGCCTCAAAAACGCAATCGTTCTTCAATTCCTCTGAACTAATGGAAGAATTTAAAGATCAATGTCGTTCTTAAATTAATATTTACAACTAAAAAGGGTAACATATATTTTATATAAATTATAGAAAACTAATGTGGTTACAGCTAAATTTTAAGCTATTTTAATATTTTTAAATAAAAACACTTAATTAAGAATTTTTATTTGAAATAAATTTTACCAACTTAAACTAGTTTGCTGGCGAACATTTCTTAAACAAAATTTCAAATTATAATAATAAATAAACACAATGCAAGGTATTAAAAACTATTATTATTACTATTATTAAAAACACAAATACTATGTATTAATTATTCCATAAATAAATTAATAATTAAAGACAATAACAATATAATATGTGTAATGAAAACATACATACATATTTGTTTTATTATTGTAGTAAATTTTAATGCAATTCAAAATTAAAAATAAATTAAAAACAAATAATTGCTTTACGTTTAAATAAATTCTGAATAATAGAGAAACCTTAAGCTTAGACAAAACTACTATTTAAAATTGTTATTAACTTTTTAAAGTTAAATGCTTTATTTAACACGTAAACTTTAAAAGAAAACAAAAACCAAGATATTAAAAACAAATAAATAAATAATACAAATATATTTTTTGATTCACAAATGTTAATATATTTACTTCCGGTTTCTCATTGACGAAAAATATTTTGGAATGATTTCCACAAGTCATTTTTCAATTCACTTATTTCTCCTCAACGAGTAACTGTTAGTTAGAGTTTCATTTTGACGAAATTCATCATCTTAGGGCCGCTTCTTATCTTATAAATTGGCATGAGTATAAAATATGTACATATGTATGTATGTATGTATATACATAGTTACTCTTTTTAGTACAGATTCCTATCAGTAATTTTTTGCCCACAAATAAACACAAAAAATAAACATATATGTACCTACATACATACATACATATTTGAAATCACTTATAATTAAATTGAGTAGTATATTTTAATATTGGCAAATAGCATATGAAAACAAAGCTTTTTTTTACTAATTATATTAACTTAATTGTTGGTTAATTGTTTTTAGTATATAACACAAAAGTAATCTCTTTATACATACTGCCTAAAAACCCCTCTGGCCCAAAAAAAGTACTAAATAAAAGTATTTTTAATCAACTTTATCTCTATAATTAAGCTTTAAGAGCAGTCAGAGTAAATTGTTTTAAACTTGAAATAGAATATAAATGTTTAAATAAATTAGTCTCAATTTGCTAAAGTATTCAGTCATTTTCAAGCAAAGCGTTTTGTTTTGAATTTATGCAATTGGAAAATGTCTCGTTTTAAGGCAAGTATTTTAGGGTAAGAAGGGAAAAGAGAATAAAAGTGGTACAAACTTGACGGTACTAGTTTATTTTCTTATTTCCTTTTGTTTTATTCTGTCATGCATGTTGATTTGCTTGAAAAAGTACGAAAATCAAATTGACGTGTGTGAATGAAATGGCAATTTCAAAAGAGAATTAAACAGAAACTGGTCAGCTAAAATGAAAAGTGTGAAACAGGACTTAATAAGTTCCGATATACACGAAAAAAATAATTGATGCAATTATTTCCTTAAAATTTCTTTTCTTTTTACACAGCATAAATTTGTTTTTAAATCACTCGTATTTTTATTTGAGTGAGAGTAGACACACATTTGTATACACATATGTATGTATGTGTTACTCTCTTATTCGTATGTAACAAGTACAATCGAGTGTGTACTCGTCTTATATTCCCCTCACTCCGCTGTTTAAAAGGTAAGCAATTTTGCTGCAATATTTTCGTCGTGTAAATGGGGACTAATGACGTACAGTTTCCATTGCCTTCATTTCTTTTTGAATCTTCTTTTAACGACTTTTCTTTTCGTAATCATATGTGCATACCAAATGTTCTAAACACACAAATAAATAAATAAACAAACAATAAAACTTATTAAACTAGTTTGTTTCTTTTTTCTTCATCTCAAAAAACACTCAGTCAGCCAAGAGTATAATATCATCACAACCGAACTTCAATAAGCTAGATTCAAACACACTCACTGGCTTAATTAGTGGAACCTCTCTGTTTCACCACAAATATGTTACAATATTTTTACAAATAAATAATAATATCAATAAACAATCCAAACAAAACAAGAAAACGCATTGTTTTCGAAAATTACTACTTAGACAACGGGAGTTGAACATGTACCAGCATGATCGGCTTGCTACACTCAGGCAAAAAGTTAATCGTACACAATCAATTTAGTAGATATTTTTATTTTAACATACACATAGATATTTTATGTTAATGACACCAGCAGCTATGAAGAGTAAGAGTAGCCGCGCTGCTGTTAATGATGTTGTCTTCTTCAAATGGAGCTTGAAGTCATTGGCTTTTGAGTTTCAGTGTTCTTTTTCAATTCGAACTTGAAGACGGCGTGTTGTGTGATAAAATTGTGAGCTTAAGTTAAAGATTAAGTTTAAAAGTTAAGGTAAGTTAAATAATTTAATTTATATTTAATTAATACAAAGATAGAAATGGTGGCATGAAACGATGTTTCAGTTAGAGGGCCGATGACCTTATATTTAATATTGTTTCGGTTTGTACGTACTTAAAAAAGTTGAACCACTTTGATAGCCTTAATCTAAATTGAAACTGCAATGGCACTGAACTAGAACTTAAAGACGGCGTGTTGCTGAAGTACAAACTAAATTAAAGCCTGCAAAAGAACCTAAACTAAAATCTAAAATAGAACTAGAACCTGAACAGGACTCTTATCCAAAACTTGAACCTGAACTAAAGAATTTACTAGAACCGGAAACCTGAGGTAGAATCTTAACTAGAGCCTCCAACTGGAACTGAACTAGAAATTGAAATAAAATCTGAAATAGAACTTGAATTAGAACAGAACTTGAACCTGATTTAGAACTAAACTAAAACCTCAACTTTAACTGGACTGGAATTTGAACTAGAGATTAGAACTGCAACCACAACTAAAACGTTGTGGTTGCGTTAACGTTGGAGCGTTAACTGGATCCTAAACTAGAAACTGAACTAAAACCTGAGTTAGAAACTGAACTAATTTCTGAATTGGAACTGAATTAAGCTAATGTACAGACGGTTGACAGATCTTACAATATTGTTAGGAAAATGTTCAGAAAATGTCTAATAACCGTTTGAACTTGTAAGTTTGTTCTGCAACGTTATCAGAAGAAGCATTTTTAATACATAGTAAGACGAACAATCGTGTGAATAGATTTTTTTTGCCAATTTTTTGACAATTTACCTTCTGCTAACAGTTTTTCAATATCAGTACATTGCTAGCGCATTGCCAGATCGGACAACATTGTGTACATAGCTTTAGAAACTAAATTAGAACCTAAATTAAAAATTTAACTAGAACCTGAACTGGAACCCGAACCACAACCCGAAAACTAAAAGTAGTAAAAAAAAATTCTTTTGAGTAAAAGTTCCCAGATAATTCTTTCATGAATATAAAGCGTTTTTCAACAGGGATGCTACAAAAGTAGACCGATAGGGATAGCAAACGACGCCATATTTTTACCGCTCTTTTGACATTTCTCTTCAGTAAGGTTTGCCATTTCATGATGGAAAGATATACGAGCCAACAACGAGTCGAAATTATTAAAACTTACTACCGGAATTTGGAGTCAGTGGCCTCAACGTTAAAAGCGCTACCCGCCGGCGGCGTCATTGGGCCGTACTTCTTCCGTGATGATCAAGATCGGCATGGTACTATGAATGGGAATCGGTACCGTTCAATGATAACATAATATTTTTGGCCCCAATTGGATGATATGGACTTGGAGGACATGTGGTTCCAAGCCACAAGCCACACAGCGAATGCCACAATCAATTTATTGGAAACCAAGTTTGGAGAACGTGTTATCTCACGAAATGGTCCAGTCGATTAGCCGCCTCGGTCGTGCGATTTGACGCCGTTAGACTATTTCCTGTGGGGCTACGTACGTCAAGTCTATGGTCTATGCCAACAAGCCAGCGACGATTGATGAACTTCGTACGATTGTCGAACGTGAAATTGCAGCAGTATTATTATCGGCCGATTTATGCTTGAAAACCGTCGAAAATTGTGTTCAGCGTCGTAACTTCTGCAAACGTGCCCGTGGTGGGTGGCACGACACAAATACATATAATAGATTCATTCACTCACACACCCAATTTAATAATGATATCGGTCCATATTTGACCCTAGTAGTCGCCATATAAAAAGTTCAATTTGAAAAATCATTTAAATGCGCAAAAAATCTCTTATAAAAATCATTATTACGTCGAAATTCAACAAAAATAATTTGCATGTATGTATACATATAAGTCGTCGTACAGAATTTCATGACGATCGGCCCGTAATAGGTCCATAGTTGCCATATAAGGACTACTTCCGTATTTTGAAATTTTTTTTTGGGGTTTGTTTTTTTTTATTATTTTTTTATTCTTTTTTTGTATTTTTTTTATATATAAAAAAACTTCCTGCCTTTCATTTTTGTTTATTTCTTCTCCCCAGATGGCAGTAAAACTCCGAAAATTCTTCATTTGGTGGTTGTATTCGCTAAGTGTTGGCTATTTTGCGAAAGGAAGCTTAGCCCAGACAAATACCTCCAGTCAACACTTAAGCGAAGACAATTTAGACATAGATTACAGCGAATTGGACGAAGTAGAAACAGAAGACAGTGGCGTTACATATAAAAATTTGTCAATAAGCAGAGGACGTAGTTTAAAGTGTGTGCCCATGATAAAATATTTTGAAGTGGAATTAACGGAACAATTAAGGCCGGACGAGGGCGTAGGACTTACTGGTGATCACGTCAAACTGGGTGTATGGCAAATTGATAAAAGTAAGGAAATGAAGAGAAGAATGCGTAATCCTTTGAAATGGTATCTGAACATATCCATGTGCTCGACCTTAAGGGTGTACCATCGGTTTTTTATATATTACAAAGATTCGAAAGGTGTCAAGCATATACGCTACTGGGAGGCTCAACAGCATGCACGAGTATTGGAGGCCTATGAAATGTTTCATATTAAGGGGTCACAGAAATTTGGTCAGGCTTATGCCTTAGCGGTGGGAGGGGGCATACAAAATGAAAGAGCCTGGTTGCGGAAGGAATACATCATACAATTGAAATTTATCTGGCCTCAGCATATAAGATTTACCGAGTTCTCTCATTTTATAAGAAACCCGAAATATATTTTAAAATTACAGGCCTACCAAGATGATAATGGCCAGCCTAATTACAGAAACTCCAAAATGCTTGAAGATACCGAATTACAGGTATCCCGTTTTTGGGGCAACAAATCCAAATTGAAACCTTTAGGGACTGAAGGAGAGTTTTATAGTCCTGGCAATATAGTGGTATTTCATATAACAGTAGCGGATTTCAAGGAGAATTTGTATGTTTTAGGTATTTACAGCAGACAACAAGAGCTGTTGGGCGAGGCTGTCATACCGGCTGATGTTATTAAACGCAGTGAGGGCATTTTGGAGCTACCCATATATGACGCTAACGAAAACATCCGAGTTGGCTGGCTGACATTGCCCTTCTTGAGAATAGCAGCTATGCCGGAAGCTTTAAAGCTGAATATGCGTGCGGGATTCCATCATTATTGGCCGTACAATTGGCCCACCTTGAACATAGGCCAACGGGGATTGGGTAAAAGTTTTTACTATTATTCTGCCAATGCTCTGGAAAATACCATTGACAGTTTCCTTAAAGCTAAAGAGCATAATAGTGATATGATACAATTGGATGTCCAGCTGACCAAGGATTATGTGCCGGTGATTTGGCATGATTTTGGTTTTTATACGGCTGGCCCATGTGTCCATAAAAAGTTGAAGGGTAAGGATTTGAAGTATGTCTACATACATGACTTGACCTATCAGGAATTGCTAAAGAAAAGGGTTTTCATGTTCCTTAAGGGCGTCATGGTGGAGATGACCTATTGGAATACGGTATTTGTGTCAGACGAGGAGAGGATATTTCCTAGACTACAACAGGTTTATCAGGCATTACCTATAACTTTGGGTATTATCGTGGATGTTAAATGGCCTCAACTTTTAAGCAGTGGCAGCTTTGAGTCTTTGCAGTCTTTGGATAAGAATCGGTATGTTGATCAGATTTTAAAAACTACGATGGATTATGGTTGCGGAAGACCTTTAATACTGGCTAGTTTTGATGCTGATATTTGCACTATGCTGCGCTTTAAGCAACACATGTATGCTGTTGTCTTCCAAACCATGGGCCAATACAGTCCCTGGGAATCATATGCGGATTTACGCACCCATTCCTTAACCAATGCCATACAGTTTGTGCAAGCCAGTGATATTTTGGGATCAGCAGTGCATTGTAAAGAAATCTTTCCCGCCAATGAAAAAAGTGAACTAAATATGGCCTTTGAATTGCAGCAATTGGTATTTGTGTGGGGTGACCAGTTAAGTACCGCCTCAATATTAGAACACTTTAGAAATCAGGAATTGGCCGGCCTGATATATCAACACCTGGACACTTTAATGCTACAGAAAACCAAAACGAAAAGAAAACGTTTTGGTTTCTTCGAGGCTCAAGAACTACAGCGCATATTTAGGCGCCAGTGTATTGCAGCCGGCAACCTAACCATGGGCGAGGGTTTGCCCGATACCCACTCTCCCATTTGGCCACGCGTACGAAATCTAGATGAACTTTAAAGCTGGGCAAATTTCAATTAAATAAAATGTAATTGAAAATAATTTGAAAATGTTGTTTCATTTCGAACTGCAAACAATCAAGGCAAAAATTATAAAACACAAGTGCAAGGTAAATAAATGCGTATGTATGTGTGAGAAGGAAATGTTTAGCTGCTTTTACTACACTCACACAACCTTCTTTAAACAATTGCTACATATCTAGATAGGCTTGTTGCCGCCAATCGAAAATTGCATGATGTGAAAGAGAAACACTTAAATTCTTTTGCTTGCTTTTGCCTCATTAAAAACTTACGCCTCAGGACATTTAACATATGTATATATAGGTATATATGTATGTATTTAATACAACATATGTATGTATAAGTAGCAATGAACTTCTAATGTAGAGCAGAGTTTCCCAAACTGCTGTTAGTTATTAGACAAATGCTTAATTTGTGTGCTGTCTGCTGATGAAACCCAAGGATTGTGTACATCTGTTTTTCTGTATTAAGGATTCGTTTCAATTTTCATTCTATCTTAAGGCAGTTACAGTTTAATAGGTGAAGCATATGGATTAATTTATGCTGGAGGCATAATTTAATTGTTTTCTTAGCTGGAAGTGTTTCCAACATGCCTGTACATTTGGCTGTGTGACAGACAGTGATTAAGTGACAGAATCATATATTAAGTTTAAGGAACAATGTTTAAGAACTAGGTTTTTCGGAAAGGAGCATATTAGTGAAAAATTATATTAGTTTAGAAGAATTTTTGTTAACATCGCACAGTGGCCTTCAAACGTTTTTTGGATATAATTCGGTATCTCGGGAGCTATTAGAGAAATCTAAATTTTACATGTTTAAAGCTGAGGTCTTTCTAAGTTGATTTACCGTTGTTTGGCTCTGTAGACGGAATGGCGGCCAGTGGCTGGACCGAACCACAAAGTTTTTCATCCTTTTTGTTTTAATCTCCAAAAATCCATTTATGCTCTGAATGAGCTGAAATTTAATACATAAATACACCTTGAGAAGATCTACTAAAAAGATGCTTTACGAGTATATATAGGTCATCTCTTTAAGTTCAAGAAATATTTAGGTTTATTTTCTTATTTTGTGAAATTTTGCTTGATCTTGAGGGTCAAATTTTTTTCAAAATTTTTAAACAGTAATATTGTCCCCGTACAAAGTTGCACGCTTTCAAAATTGGAACATGTAACAAGTTTTTTTTTCCCCAAAAAGCTCCCTATATTTTTATTTTAATGAAAGAAATTTTCCTCTAAAAATAAAATTTTTTGATAAAGTACTATTTAAAAAACCACATTTCGATTAAAGGACCTTCAAAAAAAAGAACTTTTAAAAACAAAGCACATTTTTGGAAAAAGTACCGTATAAAATAATACCATTTGGTTAAAGAGCTTTCTGAAAATGTAAATTTTTAATAAAGTACCATTTCTAAAACCACATTTTTCATAAAATACCGTATTTAAATAACTATATTTAGCAAAAAGTACTTTTTGGAGAATGTACTGTCTATAATAGTATAATTTGGTTAAAAAGCCTTTCAAAAAAGTAAGTCTTTGCCAAAAACACCAATTCAAAACCACATTTTTGATAAAGTACATTTTAAAAAAGTACATTATGAAAACAAGTACCGTATAAAAAACGTGAGTTTTTATTAACCATATTTTGGATAAATGATCTTTTAAAAAAGTACATTCAGCGTAAAAAATAGCGTTTCAAAAATCACAATTTTGATAAAGCATCCTTTGAAAAGAGTACATTTTGTTAAAAGTACTTTTTGGAGAAAGTACTGTCTAAAATAGTACGATTTGGTTAAAAAGCCTTACAAAAAACTAAGTTTTTGATAAAGTCACAATTCATAAACTACATTTTGGATAACGTATCTTTAAAAAAGTACATTTTGCAGAAGTACTTTCTGCAACATTTTGAAAAAAATGCTTTAAAAATATGACTTTTGCTAGGAAAAACCATTAAAAAAGTACCTTTTTGAAAGAAAATCATTTTAAAACAGTACTTTTCACTGACACTTTTTCAGCATTTTTTAAAGTCGCTTGCTTTTTAGGCGTCCATTATATAAATTTCTCCTATAGATGTTCCTGATTATGAGTATATAAATTCAACTGTAATGTGTTTGAGGTTGACCTGTATAGTGGATAATAATGGCCCTAAAACACACACTCTCTCTTACACACATCCACAAAATTCTAAACATATTTGAAATTTATTTACAGATAATGAAAAAAAAAACACACACACACAGAGATTAAGTTTCAGTTGGATGGAATTTATTTATTCTACGTTCTCCTGGTGGTCTGATTAAAGATAGATGGCTGGTTGTTGGTGGTGGTGTTGGCATCGCATCGCAATTTCAAAAATCTTAATTACTTACATATCGTACATTTGTTTTATTATTTTATTTTCACACATAAATAGAAATTAAAAGAAATATTTGTTAAAAAGCAAAACAATTAAATAAATGAATGCATGTATAGCGTAAGTGTGTAGGTATGTGTACAAATAATTAAACAATCACAGTGTGTAATGGCTGGTTAAAATTTCTATTACGATTTCATTTGCTAAGTTATTCAGAGTGTGTTTACAAACATTCCGCATTGAAAACATCGATGTAGTCACCTGATACACAGGCATTACCGATAGAGCCCATGGTTTGACAAATGCCAGCAATTTTGCTAGATATTTCAATGGAACAGCGTCTGAGGGGAGATGAGGCGGTATGTACCTGAAGACTGTCATGATGATGATGCTTGTTAGATTGTTTGTGCTTGGGTAGCAGGGTTGAGAGGAGCTGCTGCTGTTGTTGTTGGTAGTTATTATGTTGCTGAGGTTCCGGTTGTAGTTGCATTTGCAACCATTTGGGCATTTCGCTCTTCAGCGGTGCAATGGCATCAGTCAAATCATCATTTTCCTCCATGGCGTCATTGAAATCCATGTTGTCCTCCATGGTAGGTGGCAATTCGCCACCATTGTCGGCAGTTGCCGTTAAAGGAAATTCCATGCGACGTGCATAATCTATCGATTTGGCTCCATTAACACCCTCGCGCAACAACTCCAAAGGCAGTTCGATGCCATTTAACGCGCCAAATGTACTGAGTAACTGTAGCAATACCATGAGTGAGGCAGACGTAAAGAGTACATTTTTCAAATGCACAAACATGTTGTTGCACGGGCAATCAAGTTGTTTAGCTGGGTAAATATTGACGTCTAATGAACTTTTCTTGCAAAAAAAACCTTCCAGCTGTGTTGTAGTAATTGTATTTTGTACAATTTTTGTTTGTGTCTAGTTTTAGGGTAGTAGGTTTTTTGGGCTTTAACTGCCAACTTCCTTCCGTTTCCGTTGTTATTATTGAGAGTGTTTTCGTAGCTCTAGTTTTGCTGTGAAATTCTTGCTTTCGTTTTTTGTTTTGTTTGTAATGTGTTTGCTAGGATTGTTAACGAATAAATGATGTTAAAATTATTTGTCCTAATGGCTTATATAGCAATTTACCACAATTCACTACAAACACAATTGACAAAACAAATCGAAAAAAGCCCTTTAGGAAATCTTGCAAAAAATCATTATCATCTGTTACTTAACAATATGTGTCATGATGTCATACATTTGCTGGGTTTTGTTTGGTTTGGGTTGTTTGTTTGTTGTTTTATCCTCCTTTCTTTCTGCTCTGTGAATTGTTTTGTTTGCCATTGAATGAGAGATTTAAAGGAAAACTTTTAAATGTCAATTGAAACCCCTCATATTGCTGGTCATTTTCCTGAGTGGAATCTGGCACACAAATAATAATAATGGCTTGATTATTATTTTATTACGTTTTTACAAAAAGTTAAATATTATATTTGTGCTTGTGATGAAGTCAAGTTAGATGCATACTTGTAGCAAAAGGGACTTTTTGTTACATTAAGCAAAAAACTACTTTGTACTTGTTTTAAAATTTATATTTTGAAAAGCTACATTTATTTCTCTTCTATAAGAAAAATTACTTTTTTTTAAAATTATGTTATCGGATTTTCCAAAGAAACCCAAAACAAAAAAAGTACATTTTCCACAATATGCAAAAAAGTACGTTTTTATTTTAAATGCATATTTAATAAGCCTCAAATTTTAAAGTAGGAAAGTACTTTTTTGAAAGATTTACTTATTTAAAAATAAGCCCAAAAATCAAGCAAATTTAAAGCCAAATACCTTTTTTAAAAAGTACTTATTTTAATTTCAAGGTAGAAAAGTACCAAAAAAAAGCGATTTTTTTACAAAACGCAAAAAAGTTATTTATTTAATTTTAATGCTTATTTAAAAATAAGCCTAAAACTCAAGCAAATTTAAATCAAAAGTAGAAAAGTACTTTTTTGAAAGATTTAAATTCGTAGGTTTTGTTTTGTTTTATTTTCATTTCATATTCTGTGTATTTAAAATTTATTATCTCATAATTCAAAACAAAATTTAAAAACCAGGGAAATTTAAAGAAAAAATACTTTTTGAAAAAAAAATACTTTCTGCAAAATTAACTTTAAAGCGGGTTTTCTACAGAAAACCAAAATAAACAAAAACATTTTACACAAAATGTAACTTTTTCAAAAAAGTGCTTTTTTATTTTTTAATGGTTATTTCAAAATAATATGCTTAAAAATTAAGAAAGTTTAAAGCAAAAGTACATTTCTCAGAAAGTATTTTTTTTCGATATATTTATTTAAAGCAAAAGTACTTTCTTTCTTCTGTAGATTTTACTTTCTCCATTTCATATTTCTCAAAAAGTCTTTTTAACATTGGAATTTAGTTTATCACAAAACACATTTTTTTCTTATGATAAACTAAACTCAAGCATTTTCCTCTTTTGTTAAAATGTCTTTTTCTCTGGCCATCTCCAACATTAAGTGCAAGCACTTGATTATTATTGCTTGAAATTAGTAATGGAATCCATAAAACTTACATATTGCGCTAAATTAAACTACGTATCAATAATAATAATAATAATAATAATAGATTCATCCGAAAGTCATTCACTGGCTAGATACATAGATGACTGTTGTTGTTGTTGTTTTGAATCTTTTAACCTGTTTCCCGTTTATTGTTCCACATTATATTTTCGTACTTTCTGTAAGGTTTCCTTAGTTTTTGAAGTGGGATGAACTTAAGAAAAGAAGACTCTTTCAATAGGGTAAATTACTAAAAAAATTGTGGAAAACTGTTAGCAGAATTAAGAAAACAAAATTTGTAATTAATATTAAATACGTATTTAAATGCAAAAATTTAACACTTTCATTATTGCTAAAATTATAAAATTTTTGAAACAAATTTAAAATTGCAATATTTTATGCAAATATCAGATTTAATAATCTTTTTAATTCATATTTCAAGTTGTTGTGTTATTTTATAGAATTTTGGGAGAAATTTTTCATGATGATGTTATTCCAACTAATTCTTTTCATTGATATTTCCTCATGTCTCAATTTTGTTGTTTTTCTTTTTGTTTTTTTTTTTAAGTGCTGAGTCCACTATAACTTGTTGGATATGTGTAAGTACAAGGATTGTTTAAAAAGGTAGATTTACACAGGTTAGTTTAAATTGGTAGATTATATAAGAATCCCTTAAATGTTGACTTTCTATCGAGACTTCAAGTTTCTTATTATTTTAAAGGGTTTCTGAATTATTTACTATTATTTAAATTAAGCCATAATTAATATTACTCATACGTTCAAAAATAAAATTTTGTAAAACTCTATAAAATCATGTTAATTTTGAAAATTTTGTTGTTCAGAAATGCTTAAAAATAATCAAACAAATATTTCGATTTTATATTGTTAACAATTTAAATTACCTACAGACAAAAGAATTTTCTTTTATGAAAATGTTATTTTTCAGCTTAAATTATAATAATTTGAAATGCTTAAATGTTGGCTTTCTTTGACAGCTTTAACATCTTTAATAACTAAATAGGTTTCTAATTTACTGACAATTGCTTAAAATACGTTCTAAATAATATTACTCATACAAAAATCCCATCTCTCCTGATTACCCTACTAGTTTTATGTTATTATATGGTTATAGTATGTTGTATTATGAGTTTGTTGTATGATTTTTTTTTGAGTCTGCCTTAAGTTCTTAATACATTAAATGGCTATTGTCATGTCTTTGCTGAAAATATGAGACTCCCCTCAAAACGGGCATTATAAAAGGAATAGAGAATGCTTTAACAAACGGCAAAGTAAGCATAGAAATTGGGAATTGTAACACGAAATATATTTTCTTTTTTGAGAACTTTTTATATTGTTACTAATAAGTTACGTAGGCAGTTTAGTTCAAGTATAAAACTAAATAAAAAATTATAAAGATTTATTAAGCATACTCGTGTAGGGATAAGGAAACTTTAGAGAACTCAAAACAAACAAATCACTCAGGTTACAGCTATAGTTACAGCTTTAGGTATGTTTCTTGCCCTATGAACCTTCTGTACATTTCCTAATACTCCTGTTGATTGCTGTTTGTATTAATATTGATGATGTTAAAATGTTTTAGTTAGAATTATGTACATACACTTTGTCATATATTTTTTTACACATTTTTGGTTACCTAAATAATTCTTACACAAAAAGTGTAAGAAATTACTGGAAATCTCATAGCAGCACTTGCTTATACTGCAGTTTTTCTTATTTTTATTTGTTTATTTTTTCAACACTTTGTTGATTTAGAAACTGTTATAACAGGGACTTAATAAATTAACTAAGAGTAGTACTATGATAATGATTATGTTGCTACTGGAGTTATATTTATAAAAAGTTAAATGATTATTGTCGAATTGAAAGGAAAGTTAAAATATTATTTATTTTTGTCATTTAAAAAAATATTTCTTTTCAGCATAGATTACAATAATTTAAAATAAGGTTTTAAATATAAACTAACATGTTTTAGAAACATTATTATGGCATTATTTTATAGAGGTTTTAAGTGTTTAATTATCTGTAAAGGTTTCTAAGTTAATGACAATTGTTTTAAATATGTTATAATTAATATTACTCATACGCTCTAAATAACATTTTTGCAAACTCTTTAAAATCGTCGTAAAACATATAATTTAGCAACAAAATGCTTAAATAGTAATAATATATAGTGTATACAAAGCAATTAAAAAAAATGTTTATAAAATATTTGTGTTTTATCTTAAATTATAATAATTTTAAATAAGATTTTAAATATAAAATATTATGTTTTAGAAGCTTTTAAATGTTGTTATTCTATAGAGGCCTTTAGTGTTTAATTATCTATAAAGGTTCTGAGTTATTGACAATCGTTTAGAATAATTCATAATTAATATTACTCATACGCTCAAATTGAACTCTTTAAAATGGATTTAATACACAAAATTTTACAACAAGATGCCTAAATATAATAAAATAAGTAGTTTTATTTTATATTGTTAATAATCTATTTTATATACAAATTAAATTTTAAATTATTTTTTTTATAAAAATATTTGTGTTTCAGCTTAAATTATAATAATTTTTAATGTTGTTGTAAACATAAATTATGATGTATTGGAAAGCTTAAAATCTTAGCTTTCTCCAAAGCCTTTAAGTTCTTAAGTATCTAAATAGATTTCTATGTAATGAACAATAGTTTAAAATAAGTCATAATCAATATTACTCAAAATAAAAAAAATCTGTTAAATCATTTTAATACGTAAAACTTTCCAACAAAATGCTTAAAAATAATTAAAGTTGTGAGAGTCTCATAGTAAGTAGTTGTATAAGCTGATTAAGAAACCATTTATAACTTGCTTTAAAATTAACAGTTCCTAAATATTTAACCTTACTTAGCCACCCTTTACTATAACTAAATTTTTAAAACTTAAATACCTTCAAAAGTTAAACTGTGTTTGTATTGGGGGGTTTGTGAGACAACCCTACAAAATTAATAAACGGCATGTTAAATTAGGCTAAAAAGCGTTGAACAAACACGTTTGTCATTTCAAACTACAACTAATACTAATAAACAAAAGTTATATAAACACACAATTAATCGTACACTCACACAAAACTGTACCTACCAACACCGCTAAACTTATTTTGCGCTTTGTAGAAACCTTTATGTATATGTGGTTAAATTACACTTAGAGAAATTTACAAAAAGTTTTTTAAATATGTAATCTGCACTGTAAATTTCCCTTGCTTTTAACTGCTATTAAGAGTGTGTGTTATAATTAAATTTACCGGGAATGCCACTTGGTTTTTGCCAGGAATTTATTTCAATATTTAAACATTTACTCTGCTAGAAGTCTTTTTTGTTTTAAAGGCAGGAACTAAAGGTAGGAATGAAAAAGTTGAAAAGTTTACATTTTTTTGTTGCTGTTTTTAAATTGCCTTAAAATGTGGCAAACAGCAAATCAGTTAAGGCATTTTAGGTTTTTGCGTTCAACAAAAGATTAAACAAGTAAAAGAGTGTGTAAATATTAGAGCGAGTGGGAAGGGCATGAGTTAGGTTTCAATAAGAGGCTGAGTGTGTGCGTGTAAGATTAACAGTTATGAATTTTAAAATGAGTTGAAAAACTTATTCTTTAGTTTGTTTTAATTGTTTTCTTTCTGTACTTAAACTTACACTTACACTTACTTTTATTTGTACAACAACTGTATAAATATTTTTCAAACCAATTTTTTTTGTGTAAAGAGTTTTTGTTGTTGTTTTTGTTTAAGTCTTGTAACAATATTAAAACAAAGACCAAGTTTTTCTGCTAAACTATGGTAATAGAAACAATGCTTTGTAAAAACACTTGTAATTTATTATTCAACAAGAGTAAATTGTTTTGAAATTTGTCTAGGTATTAGAGATTTAAGCAAATTAAAATTTGCTTGTAAAAAGATTTAAAAATAAAAAATTTCACACAAAATTACTTAAATATCTTGACTATCAATTCTCAGTTGTTTCTAAGCTAAAGTTTTACTAAAACAGTTTATATACTCGTACGTATGTATGCACGGAGTTTTTAATTTGTTGACATGGTGTAAACATTTAATTTTTGTAATTTGAAAATAATTTTTAAATGTTTTCATTATATTGAAGTAAAATATAAGTTTTTTCTTACAATTTTCAATTGTTGATATTATATAAACAATAAATTTCATAAGCTTATTGTAGCCTCTATAACTTTTATATTAAAATGCTACGATATATTAATGAAATTTTATTGTTTACCTAATTGTTGACAATCCATTACTGGCATTTTTATAAAATTTTTTAAACAATTAAGTATTTTTGGATAAAATTGAAGTCTTGTACCTTAATTTTACATTGTTGACATCATGCATTCTTTAACAAATGTAATATTTATTTGTGAAATATTATTGTTTACATTAATAACCTAATTGTTAACAATGTGTAAACAATTGATGTTTTTTATTTTTATAAAATTCTTAACTCTTTTAAGCATTTTTCCGTAAAATTTAAGTTTTTTATCTAAATTTGTAAACGATCGATTTTCTAAGCATTCTATTATAGGTATAATATTTACCTGGCTACCTATTAATATCTCAGTGAAATCTTATTTTTTACATTAATAACCTAATTGTTGTAAATAATATTTTTTTTTTTTTTAGCAACTTTTAATAATTTTGAGAATTTTTAAGTAAAATTCAAGTTTTTTACATAAATTTGTAATTGTTGACATTGTGTAAATAATTGGTTTACGCAATGATTTGCACAATGTAAACAATTAGTTTTTAGCATTTTTATGTGATTTTAAAGGCTTTTAAAACTTCTAGTTAAAATTTAAGTTTTTTAAATATATGTATTTTAAATTGTTGACATCATGTAAATTAAAATTTACATCATGTAAACAAATTATTTCTGTTACCTATTTAGCATTTCTAAATGTTTTAGGTGTTCAGTAAAGTAAAGCCAGTTTCTACATAAATTTTCAATTGTTAACACCATGTAAATTTTATTTACACAATGTAAACAATTAAAACTTCTTTTTAAATTTTTTTTAGCATTTCTAAATGTTTTAGGTGTTCAGTAAAGTAAAGCCAGTTTCTACATAAATTTTCAATTGTTGACACCATGTAAATTTGATTTACACAATGTAAACAATTAGTTTTTAGTATTTTTAAGTAAGTTTAAACTTTCTTAAAACTTCTTTTTAAATTTTTAATTTTAATTTAATTTTAAATTGTTGACATCATTTAAACAACGAATTTACACAGTGTAAACAATTAGTTTTTTTTAAATAATTTTTAAGTAATTTTAAATGCTTTCAAAACTTCTAGTTGAAATGTAGGTTTTTCACCTAAAGTTTTAATTTTTGACCTCATGTAAATGAAATTTTATACTATGTAAACAATTGATTTTTGTTATCTATTTTTAATAGTTTTAAGTAGCTTTAACTGTAAATCCAGTATTGTATATAATTTTTATTTTTTTTGAAATCATGTAAATAAGCAATCAATAATCAATTTTAATCAAATACATTTTATTTAAACATTTAAATACATTTTAAAGATTTTCTATGTTTACATAATGTAATATATGGAACATTGTCTATAGTTTTAAAGTAGTTTTGTTATATATTTTAAATAAATTCAATTGTTTACATTATTTACTTTATGTAAACAATTGTTATATGTCATTTATATTTAAATTGTTAGGGTTTTCACATTGTTTACATTATGTAAACAATTGATTTTTTACCGTTTTGTTAAGTTATTTACATTTTTTGTGTTATACTTTGAGGTAATTTCTTTTTTTACATTATTTACATCAGATAAACAACTGATTTTTATAATTTATGTGAAAGTTTTTATAATTTTGAAGTGTTTTAATAATTTGTTTTTAGTAATTTCAATTGTTTACATTCTTTACAATGTGTAAACAATTGGTTTTTTCTTTATATTAAAAATTTTAAGGTTATATTGTTGTTTAGTTATAGGTTTACAGTTATTATAATTGTTTACATGATGTAAACAATTAATTTTAAGCAATCTTATTCAAGTTGTTTAACATACATACATTTATAAATATTTTTAAGTTTTACTTTTTATTTTAAACTTTAGATTTATTAACATGTATTTAATTTTTTTCCTTTTATTTATCTTTGTTTAACAAGCAAAAACGTATTTATTTCATAGTTCTAAATTAAACCAGTGGTTTCTTTCATTTTTGAATCGTCCTCTCATCATCTCTTCTAATACCCATGGCTTAAGTAAGCTTTGTGACATTTTATTCATATTTTATCCCTTTCATCTCGTCCCTTTTCTCAAAGCACATTAGCTCATTTCCGTTTTAGCTGTGCTTTGTTTTTGTAATGGTAATCAATGCTTGACTAAAGGAAGCTACAACATCATTATACTTTAAATACGCTTTAGCTTTTTTTTACATTTACATGAGTGTAAAAAACCAGAAACGGATTAAAAATTTACTTTGGTTTTTTCCACTGTTCCCAGAAAACAAAGAGGATTATTACAAAAACTAAACATGCATAATTTTGAAATGAAACAACAAAAGCTGCAGCATGAATGAACAAAACTGAGAACAAATTGTTCAAATTGTTGATCATTTAAATATTTGTTAAACAAAGAAAAAAATAAAGAGAAAACAATGTAGCAGTCAGAACAATAATGTTTTAAAAAATGCCTGCATAATGAATCCAGAATTGTAATAAACAAAGAAGACAAACAACATGAATGAAATACCAGGAATTTTATTAATTTGTAAGGTCATAATTTAGTTTGGAATATAAAAATAATGAAGCAATTCCTAACAAAAAGGAGTCAAATAAAAGCGACAAACTAAGAAGAATAAAATAAAACAAAAAGCATGTAGTTGCTCGCTTTAATTACACGTCTCTCTCTTTCTCTCTGTCTCTCCCTCTTTTTGTAGTTATTTTCACTTATCTCACATACTTACATTCAAGCATACATAGGTATAGTAGTTGTTGTAATCTGTAACACTTATTAACATTTGTATCAGAAGCAGTGTTATTTAGTTATGCTGTGCGATAATTTGCAACAATACACAAAGTTGCTTGGCAAGTGCCATCATTTTTCTTGTAGCAGACACGTAAATAATGTAATACAATAGTTTTCAGCTCTTGAACTTGTGTATGTTGAACACGTATATGGTTCCACTGCTTCTTGTGGAATTCACAAAAAGCGGAAACGAAATTCGTTGCTGTTTTTGGTTCACTTCACTTCTCTTATCTTCTCCGCTCCACCATACACATACATATGTACATTCGATTACGCTGGCGGCAACTAGCTGCGATATGCATTTTTATACAACCATGTTAAATGAAAATTGAGTAGAAAAAGACAAATTATTAATAGAAACGAATGTGCTAGAAATATGAATTATGGGAATGTGGACGAAAAGAGATAGTTAAAATACGAGACAGGATGGGAAATTAACTAAAAAAAAAATTCTAAAAATTCTATTATTTTCTCTAAACATGTATTTTTTACCTTTTAATGTTCAAGTATAAAATTGCAATTTAACTACATATTTTTATATATGTTACTTTTAGTGATTTTAAGCTTTTTTTGGGTAAAATTTATGAGTTCTACCTTAACTGTCAATTGTTGACATCATGGAGACAATTAATTTTAATAACTTTATGCTGTCACTTTTACGTTTTTACTAAAATACTTGCATATATAATTGAAATGTTATTGTTTACATTATTTACTTAGTGTTGACATCGTGTTAACAATTGATTTTTAGCATTTTGATAATATTTTTAATAGTTATAAGATTTCCCTAGTAAAATTTAAGTTTTCTACCAACATTTTTTATTGTTGGCATTATGTCAATAATTTGTTTATATAATGTAAATAATTGATTTATAGGAATTTTAATGGATTTTTACCATTTTAAATACATTGCAGTAAGAGTACAAAATTTTGCATACTTTGTTTATTATTGACATTAAGTAAATTAATATTTTACACAATAGAAACAATTTGTTTCCAAAATGTTTAAGGAATTTTTTCACTCTTTTAACACTTCGAAGTAAAATTAAGGGTTTTTACCAATTGTTTTCCAGGATTTCTTATGACATTTTATTTGTTGTAACAGTTTTAAGTAAAATTTAAGTTTTTTGTTAAAATTTTTTATTGTTGACATCATGTTAACAATTTGTTTAAACAATGTAAACAAATTCAACTGTTTTAAGCACTTTTAGATAAAATTCTATATTTTACGCTAAATTTTTAATTGTTGACATCATGTAAACAATTAGTTTATACAATGTAAATAATTGATTTTTAGCATTTTTTTAATTATTATTATTATTATTATTTAAACAGTTTAAAAAGGTTTTGAATAAAATTCATGCTTCAATAGAAATCATGTAAAAATTTGGTTTACACAATATGTATAAGCAATTGATTTTTATAATTGTTTAGCGTATTTACATATTAATTACATAATGTAAACAATTGATTTTTACATGTCTTATAGAGTTTTCAACATGTTTAAGCACTCTCAGCTAAAATAGCGGGTTTCTACATAATATTTTTATTGTTTACCTCAGGTAAACAGATAATTGTTAAAACTTTTATTGAGCTTTTAATATCACGGGTTTTGACATCATGTAAACAATTGATATACACCATGTAAACCTCTGGTCTTTATAGTTTTTAATTTTTTTTAAAGGAATTAAGCTGATTTATTTGTTTACATGTAGTAAATAAAAAATCTGTAAAATATTAAGTTTTTTTACGAAGAAATTTAAAATCTACCCTCTTATTTGCCCAAAAATTCAATTAATCTTTTTAGCTTTCTTTTGTTTAGCAAAATTTACATTTTTCACTTTACACTTTTCTGTACAAATCTGTTTGCATGCTCGGTTATAAAATTTGTTGTGGCAAATCCCCCACTAAATTATTTTTTATTGCCAATCAAAAGAACGAAGGAAAATAGAGTGAAACTGTTTTTTTTTTATATATGTAAAGAACTGTTTTCCTGTTTATGTCACTTCATATTTTATGACGTGTTAGTTTGACATGTTGAAATAAAAAATAAAAAGAAAACAAGATTTTTGCATTTGAATTATACGTTTTACTTTGTCTGAAAAACTTAAATTATTTTATACATGCACATAAATAATTTGGTATAAATTCAAATTAAATGTGGAGAGATAAAAAGTAAGTTTCGATGAACATAAAATATAAGTATTTAAGTTACGAATTATAATGTGTAACATAAAAAATAATAGCTGACAAAATGTAACCGCTAACGAAAAAATCGGTAGGGTTTGCCGCAAATTTAAACTTGGGAGTTATTGTTGTGGATTTTCAAAAACACGGATTTGTCAAAATCCTAACAATATGCTGAAGATCTACTTTTATTTGTAACTTTACCAAAACCCCCGTCTATCTATTTTTAATATCTAAACAATGAACCTTAAATTGTAGTTAAAGTTTTAATGGTATTATTTCGGTTTTTGCTATTTACTTTTTACAATATACATACTTATATATACTTGTAGAAGAAATAACAACAACTGTAATAGGAAGAGAAATTCTACAGAAAAAACTGAAAACCCCCCGGCAAAAAACATCACAAAAAAATGTTGCTAAAACATAAACACGAAATGATGTAATGTGCAAAAGTGCTTAAAAATAACAACAATAAAAAAACTAAACAATAATCACTACAAAAACAACAACAACTCTAGAGCACGAAGTTAGGTCCATACTGAGAGAAAGCTATAGGGAAAAACACAAGACGTCAACAGTTTTAAATAAATTTCTTAAAGAATTGGCATTTAGTTAAAGCCAAGTATTAAAACTATGGACCAGTCAGTCTGGTTGGAGGGAGTTTTTTTTTTTGCAGAAACTTATACACCAACCCAAATACTGTCAGCTACATCCAATTACATTCACTCACTTTGACACAAGAGCTGTTTCATTTCTTTAATAAAAAGTTTCTTTAAATTCTGCTTGTTGTTAGTTGATGTGACTTTTACTAGTTGTTAGTTGTTGCTGATGGATTTTTCAGATTCTTCTATTACTTCTTAAGCACGTCGTACAATTCCCCATTCCGTCTGCCTCCCTTCCCATCATCATCTTAGCTATACGAGTATGTGAGTGTATGTATGTATTTATTTTCTTAGATTCGTTAGAGTTTTATGTTCTATTTATTATATTTTTTGTTTAAATGGCTTGATTATGAATACGGCTTGTTTGCTCATGATTTTAACAACATTATGATGATGATTTGATTTGAATCTAAATCTGATGTGCAATTTGTTTTTATTCTTGTTTTCTAAGCCGTTTTAATTAAGTTAACATTTATTTCAAACTGGTGTAAATTACATGTGTTCTAGTTAGAATTTTGTTAAAGTGTAAGAAGAATAATAAAAAAAAAAAAACATTTTCTTAAGAATTCGTTAAACCAGAGTAGAGCAGAGATATGCGACAATTGCTGTTGATTTTAAATTAGAAAATTAACACAAATTAGAAAGCGAGGATGTCATGAAAAGAAGGAAAATAAACAAAACAAAGAATAGAGTCTTTGTAAGACACTTTTCTTTATAATAAAGTCTTTGCAAGATATGTTTCTTTAAAATAAAGTTTTTGCTAGACACTTTTCTTTAGTATAGAGTCTTTGCAAGACATGTTTCTTTAAAATAAAGTTTTTGCTAGACACTCTTCTTTAGTATAGAATCTTTGCAAGACATTTTTCCTTATAATAGAGTCTGTGTTTTTTTAGTACAGAGTCTTTGCAATACTCTTTTCTATAGAATAGTGTTTTCGCAAGATACTTTTCTATAGAATAAAGCCTTTGCAAGAGAATAAAGTTTTTGTAAGACACTTTTATACACATTTAATATAGAGTCTTTGCAAGACACTTTTCCTAAAATTTTAGTCTTTGCTAGACACTTTTCCTAAGAATATAGTCTTTGCTAGACACTTTTCTTTAGTACAGAGTCTTTGCAATACAATTTTTTATAAAATAATGGTTTGCAAGAGACTTTTCTATAGAATTGGCCATTGCAAGACACTTTTCTTTAGAATGGAGTTTCTGCAAGACACTTATTATTATTATTATTAAGTGAGGCCTCAAGTACTACGACCTGTAAGATCTTTTGTGCAGCCTTGAAGTTTCATCATGTTAGATTTAGGCTGTGTATAAAGCCAATTGTACTGTTAGATGAGACATCAAATACATCCCCTGGGGCCATAAAGGCCCTTCCAAGACACTTTTTTTAAATTAGTGTTTTTGGCAGGTTGTTCTCTATATAATAGCGTCTTTTGCAGGCTGTTCGCTGTGAAATATTATATGAACAATTAATTTTTCTTTACTACATATACTATATATTTAAATTATTAAAACTCATACGCTGCGGGTCTTTCTTCTTTGTATAATTGCTCATATTGCAGACGTATGATTAATATTTAATAGCACGCAGAGCTATGAAAGTAATTCTCTCGAGAATTAAACTTTATTGCAATTAAACGGACTAGACAATTAAATATCAAAACTTTTTAATAAACTTGTTTAAAATGTTAAAATGTTCATTCAAAACTACATTGTATTAAATCAAAAAGAAATATATTCCGGTTTATTTGTAAATACTCATATAAAGCATCAAAGCTTCAACACAGCAATTAATTAATATACTCGTATACCATTAATTTAACTCAATTTATATAAAAGTTCAATTAAACTACAACACACTCGTATGGCAATTTATTGTTATTGTGGCCGTTGAAAACGAAGAGAAAAAGCAATGAAATGATAAAACGTTTATAAATGTCAGATACCTGCTGAAAATATTAATCTTAGTGTTTCACATTACTTTTTTTTATTTTCTTCAGAAGAGATACATATGTAGTTATGTATGTTTATTTGTATAAATGATAAATATGTATGTTTTTGTTGTTATTGTACATCCTAGAGAGAGTACAAATACTCATATTTCATTTCACTTGATATTAAATGATTTCAACGGCTACATTGTCTGTCTGTTAGAAGGGCATTTAACAATTAATCCAATGTTTTTATTAACAAAAAATATAAAAAATTATTTATATATAAGTACCCGTGTACTTATATATGTATAGTGTAGTAACAGTACTTTTACTGTCAGTTACATATATTGTTACGTGAAGAGTGAAGAAGTGTTTAAAAATATCAAGACATTTACATGGTGAATAACAACATTCATGTACATGTTGCATATACATATAGATATTGTTACTCATAAATCAATGGAAAAGCAATAATGGTTTGACAACATACATATACGTTTGATACCTGTAAATATTCACCTTGTGTATTGAAATATTACCCAAATAAATACACTGGTAGTAAAATATTAAAGAAAAAAATAAGACATTTTGTTTAAAGTTTGTGTAATTGATTTATGCATTTTATTAAATCAGGGCAGAAAAGATTCGTGCTTACGAATTAAACAATTTTCTTTTCTTTCGCTATAAAATTTGTTTTCGCGAATTTAAAAAAAAAATCGTAAAAATTAAAATTAAATTTACTTACCAAGAAATCGGTACTCTGATTTAAATATTGCATTTTTTTAATTTCCATTAATTTCAAGTAAATTCTTTTATTTTTTTGTAAACAAATAACTTCATTTAAAACTAAAAAACCGCGAATTTTATTTTAAAATTTCTATTTCAATAATTTTTTCAAAAATTTTTTTTAAAAACAAAATTTGCTAAATCTAATTTTATGTCAATTGTCCGTTTTTTCTTTCGCACCGCATATCCATCAGCAAAATTAGAAGTAAATTCGAGCATTTGCAGCACTCTGATTTATTTAATTTTTATTTCAAGCAATTTATTTTGCTTTTTTTTAACATTTAAAAGTAAAATTCTCGAATTTAATTTTTTTTTAAATTTAATTTTTAATTTTCATTTGTTTCAATTTAATTCTTTTGTTTTCTTAAACAATATAATTTCTAGAGTGTAACTTTATTTACACTCACTCTAATAAACATACATATGTACATTTATAAACCAACACTTTGTTATTAGTGCAATTTTTATCTTTGTTCTGGTCAGGGCTGCCAGAAATTTTCAGCAAAAAAATCTTAATTTCGCCAAAAGAAGTCTTATTTTTGAAGAAAAAATCTTATTTTGGGAAATAAGTAGTTTTTTTATTATAAATAATAAAAACAATACATATTTTATTTAACACTAACCAAAAAAATAACAACAAAAATTCATTTTCTTATACTGAATTGTACATTTTTTGAGTTTAAAATTTTTCAAATGGGAACAAAGAAGATTTTTTTAATTGAACCTAACCTCGTATAGACAAAACAAAAAATCTTTTTTTTTTGGGGAAAAAATCTTAAAATCTTTTTTCGGTTAAAAAATCTTAAAAAATAAGGTAAAATCTTACTTCTGGCAGCGCTGGTTCTGGTTGATTATACACCTGATGCAAACCCAAACAAATTAAATTGAAAGAGTTTTTTCAGGCAATCCTTTTTTGTGTTTATTTCCACCAACCGCAACCGACCATATTTTAACTCTCTACATAAAATACATATAAAATACAGCTGACCGCCGGCGACAAAATTTGAATATGTATGAGTATGCATGAGCACTATTATTCACATACAATGTCTGCTTTAAACATGCATATGTATGTATGTATACAAACTTTAAAATGTATGAGTGTTTACCTGCAATCCCCGTGTGTGTGTTTGTTTACATGGATGTACACACTCGTAGTATATGTATTGAATGAAGGTTCAATAAAATGGCGTAAAATTAATCACATGCTTGTTTACTCTTTGTTACTTTATTTATTTTCATACACGAGTACATACATATACATATGTATGTATGTATGTACATATATAAAACTGAATAGCAACAACAACGGTATCAACAATAACGGCAAACAAACAAACTAGTTTTGGTAGGTTTGTGTTGTTAAGAGCCTCATCCAATTAAGAGTATAAAGATAACGGGATAGTGCTCAACAGGGATGGAAAAGTTAGTGCTTTATGTAAAACATATTTCAAATATAAAAAGTTTTAAAATGGGGTTTTAAAATATATACATACATATACATATATGTAAATCAAGGAATTTATATCGAAATCAATAAAATTGAAATTGAAAGAAAGCCTTTAAATTTCACAGGAAAATAAATCACTGTTTTTAAAAGGTAAGAAATTTTTATATAATTTATAAGTTTGTGTAAAGAAAAACTATTAATAATTTTAAAAATTAAATTTTTGCGAATTTTTAAACGTAACAAATTTTTTTTTTCTCAACTAAAAAAATTAACCGACAATTTTTATAAATTCATTTAGCACAGCTTAAATCTTATTAAAATTAAGATATTTTTTAAACTGAACGAAAATTTATTTCCGTAACCAAAAGTATTTGAATAAATTTATAGACATATTCGTTTAGCATACATATGTATGTACATAGGCAACTTTTATAATCTAGCAAATAACTTTAATTTAGACGAAATTGAAAATTTAACGAAAATTTTTTTCGTAAACATTCAAAGAAAGATTTCTTTACATATTTGTTAAACATACATTTTTTTGAATTTGTAAAGAAACATATATTGACGATTTTGAGAAATTTAACGGAACTTTTTTTTTGGTAGAATCTTATTAAGATCAAATTTTTCCATATACATACATATGATAAACTTAAAACAAAGTCTTTTAAAAAATGAAGAAATTTAACATTTTTAGCAATTTAAAAAACTTAACGAAACTAAAATTGTTTAACACATACATACATATGTATGTATGTATATGTATATTGCTTTCAGACTATAAATAAAAAATACATTTCTGAGTCTTCAAAAAATCTTAACGGAACGAAAACGAAAATTGTGATTTAAAAGTTTTACATCATATGAACTTTTGCAATTTATTTTTAAAGTTCGAAAATAAAAGTTCTAACCTGACCTTTACGAAAAAATGTAATTATAAATCATTCATCTTGATTATTTCTGTTATTTTCATTTCTCTTAACCACTAACCTAAAATTTTCTCTTATAAATTACATTCTCAGTGATATAAAACAAAAAACCTAATTTTAAATGGTAAACTTTCGGTCTCTGATTGTGAACAGTTAAGCTGTGTTCACATTATGTGTATTTGTCATGTGTAATGTCACTTTTTCGCATGTCAAATTTGTACATATAGTCTGAACACCTTCAAACAATATCATGTGTTATTTCTCTGTGTGCAATACATATGACATTTTTGTATTTAGAACCAGTTCTATTTTCAAGTGACAAACCATCTGACATCAGCTGTTTTTTATAACAAAAATTTTGTGGCGGCAAAAATGAATTGAAATTTTAATAAATTTAATTTATACCTCATAGTAAAACAAAAATACAAAAAAAAAAACTACACAAATTTATTGTTGAAAATGGAGGGAAAAATTGAAAAGGAGTTAACAAAAGTAAGTACATATGTATGTGACATAACCAACATATGAACATGTAATTTATAAACCGTATTGAAAACTCAAATTTTGAAATCACATATGGGTAGAAAGTTTACAGGGAAAGGGGCTCTGTGAGGGCTTAGGCGTTTTGCTCTTGGAACGCACTAAGTGTCTCTAAGCATTTCCGAAAGGCATCACAATGAACCGTATTGGTCTCTGGGTGATGGTGTGGGGACAACCTCACACCGGCCATCTAACCTAACCTAACCTTTGGGTAGAAAAGTGACATTCCACATGACAAATACGCATAATGTGAACACAGCTTTAGGTATTTGTTTGTATTTGTTATTCTTAGAATTATTACAGTTAATTACTAAAGAAATTGTGTTATTTTTCTAACCTAAGAAAATTTTATTTCCGAAACAAAGTTTTCTTAAACAAATTTTAGTTAATTTTTTTAAAATGCATACATTTTTCTTAATATTACTCTTAATTTGTAATAAAGTTTTTTAGTTTTAAACTTTTCAAATAATTAACAAACCTTTAAACCTGATACTGAATATACTAAAATATTAGTTTGTTTTACAACCCTGGCTTATATATAAAAATTAGCAAATAAAAAAATTCTCTGTAAACAATTGAAACCAAAACAACAACAACAACATACAAAAATTAAAGTGTTTTAAATTTAAACTTTAATGCCCTTATCCAGAAAAAATTAAATTAGACTTCAAGTGTACTTTAAGAAAATTTTGTATGAAAATTTTGTCTAAAAGCACACTTGAAACCTACTTTATTTTTTATGAATACGGCAGTAAATCATTGAGGCATACTTAAATAGTTAACAATCACAAACATATACAATGTATATGTTTTTAATCAGTGTTGCCATTTTAGCACTTTGAGTGCTAGATTTAGCATTTTGTTTCTCGAAAATGCATTGAAATTTTTAAAAATTACGCTAAATGCTTTTTAGCATAATTTGCTTGATAAAAATTATTTTTTGAAAATATTTTTACTATTTTACATCAAAAAATACTTTTACTAATATTTCAACTAAATTTCTTTCGGTGTGGTAAGTAAATGAACACGGAATTTTTGAATTAATATATGAAATGTAATCTATTAAAACTAGTCAACAATTGTTATGAATAAAATTAAAAAAAAACTATAATTTATATTTGTAATATTTGAAATAAAAATTGTATTGTTACATTGAAAGAATTTAGCTCTTATTTTTTCTTGTGTAGAACATTTTAGCACTTAGTTTTTCAAGTTTTAGCATATTTTGAAATGCATTTTCTGGCAACACTGTCTGTAGTGTATGTAAGTAAGAGTGAGAGATAGAGAGAGAGTGTTACAAACATAAATTCTTTAAACTGAGAGCACAATACAAGTAATTAATTTCATCAAAGTGTTTTTTTTTGTAATGAAATCTTGTTTATTTTGCAAATACACTACAGGGCTGTACATGTTCAATTAATATAATAAAAAAAATAAACGTTTAGCTTTATTGGATAGATTTTAATGTTTACTCTTTACTTTTTATTTTTTTTTGTTAAATTCTTTAATATTTCATGTTTTTATTTTATTGTTACTATGATTGCGTATTAAATATCCATATTTGTTTAAGTTGTGTATTTATATAGTAAATTTATTGTATGTGTAAATATTTACACAGAATTTATTTATTTAATATTTTATTGATATTAAATTGCTAAATACACATTATTATAGGGGAAAATGTGGGAAAATTAATGTTATTTATGATTTCAATATAAATAATTGCAAAAGTAAATAAAAAATAATTTTATTTTATGATTTTGGGGGGGGGGTTAGTTTAGTAGTTTTGTAATTACATTTGAAATCATTAAAAATTATGGGAAAATTTGGGATATTTAAACAAAATTTGAAATAAATTTGTTAATTTCTTTTATGTTTGCTAGACTGTTAAATTTAGGTTTGTAATTTAGCTAATTTTATTTCAAAGTTATAATCCTGTGCCATCACTTTAATAGTTTAATTTAAACTTCCAAAGTAGGTATAATCAACTACTTGTTTATACATTTGCTTTTGTTTCGTTGCTTCCATAACGGACTGTTTTTTTTTCATTTGTATTTCATTTGTATACCTATCTCCTTCTTTTAGTTTATTCAGTTCTTCTGAATCATCTCTATCTGTCGGTGTTAATTAAAATATTGTTTAAAAAAAACTCTCGCAATATGTTATAAAAAATCAAACTTTTTCAATTTAGATTTTTATTTTTTTTAAACCACCTGTATCCTTGTTTGATTAGTTAAAATATGGCAAGTTGGGCGGTTGTGTAATACAAGAAAAGTGAGCAAAAGGCAGAGCTTTATGTAATAAGCCAGCATACTCACACTTATAAACTGAAAAATTTGGTACAGTACTTAACAGGTAAGAGTAAATAGATAACCCAGTAAACAAGTATTTAGATTGAAATTAAAAGGAATAAATATATAAGTATTTTTTAAAAATTAGTTTACTTGATTTAAAAACAATTTTTACTCGTCAGAAGAATAGTGGCAGCAGCAACAGGACTCAGTCAGTTGTTTGTAAATCTAGATTACGAGTACCTTTCAAAAGGATAATAATACAGGTTTTAGTTTTAAAAACGTTATGTTTGCTGGGGTTTTTATGTAAGTTAGCTTTAATTAAATTATTTGTGATCCTCCAAGTCGTTTGGGGTATGCAATTTTGCATTGATTAAGCATAAATTCTGCTTAATATATAACTTATGTTAATGTTTATTAATGAAGATGCCGCTCAAAATAATACTGTAATAAAAACAATTTGAATTTATTAAGAAAACAAACTATGTATACCACCTTATTTCGTTAAGATTTTTTTATGATATGCAATTTCAACTCCTAACAATTTCAAGTAACTATTCCAAATTTACCTTGGGTAAGCATTGTTTAAACTGTTTAGTTAAATCCCTTAAGTCTATTATTTTCCATTAACCAAACAAAAAAACCGACAATTGTAATTGAAGTTTAACATACAAAATCTGTATGTAGAAAGCAGCCTTCATTTAATTCCCTTACGTCGTCTTAAGGGCGTAGAAAATTGCTGGTGTAATGTTTTTCTTGTTACATTTTTTTTTTTTGGTTGAGGGTTGTGAAATTGTTTGCCATTAAGACGTGACAGGCATTTTTGGGGTATTTGCAAGATTTGTTTTAAAAGTATATCAAATTTGAGTTTAAAAATCATTTTGCAATCTTTGTTTGAAAATCTCTTAAGACGTTTTTGGTTTTTTCCTTGCCTTTTTTTTAACAATTTTTTACTTCAATGATTTTAAAAAAAGAGTTTTTTAGGTGCTTTTATTGTTGTTACAACAATTTTAGTGACAACAGTGTGATCCCTACCATGTGTTAATATAGCAAACAACAACAAAATGTGAACACAAACTCTATAGGCATATTTTCTTATTTCTTAACTCATGCTCTGAGTAAACCTAATGCTGGTGGCTTAGGCGCTTTACCTAACCTCAATTCACCATTAGTATTTACGTATATACGAGTATGTATGTCTAAACAAGCAAAACAAAACAAAACAAACTAATAATACTACAACACGACATTTACAACGAGCTACACAAATAACAACTAAAAAAAACGACTAGTTACGACGAGTATGCAGAAAATATGAAAACAAATAAACTCGTTTTGACAACAACACTACAAATTTACATGCAAAACAATAGCATCGCGCCATTTTTTATTTGTTGGTTGTTATTGTATTTATTTTTTTTTTTTTGTAATTTTGTGCCAGTGTTATTGTTTTGCTGCTTTTGTTGTTATTTTGGTTGTTTATATTACCGTCTCGTTGCAAATTGAGTAGTTTTCATTTATTGTTGTTGTTTTTCTTAATAATAAACGTCCTTGCAAGAGGAAATGTAACAAATGGTGGAGAAAACATCTATGATAAATACAAATAGAGGACAAATGATACAAAGTGCAGTTCAGGGAGAGTTTAAGAGTACACTACATAGTAAGTACCCAGTAAACAATTTTTAGGTTATAGGAAGCTAAAAAAAGGGACCTAACTACTCCTGTACTAGATTACAGTGAAGCCTTACTAGTATAAAATAAAAAAGGGAATACCACTGAAATAATTTCTCTAATATAACTGAAAATAAAAGAAAATCTTACTGCTCTTTACTGGGAAACAGGTAAAAAAAAATGTTCAAGCAGGTTGTATCGCATATTTGAACATACATATGTACGTGCTTTCAAGTGGGAATTCGCTATATAAAAATCATGCTTTCTGAAAGCAGGTTATCTTATCTGCCTTACAAAACAAAATACAAAATATCTAAAAATTCTAAACGAAATATCTAAACAAAATTTGGAATACATCAATACCTCGCTTTGCGTCGTTTCGTTTTGCGTTTTTTCGAAGTTGCATCATTGCTTAATTAGTACTAATTTCTACTGTGCGTCGTTAGATTTTCGAGGTTGCGTTGTTTTGGGTTCGAGTCTTTAAATTTATTTTTGAAAATTTTGCAAAATCTGCAATATCATTATTTGCTAAATAGTACAAGAAGTGCTTTGATGATCGAAATGGAGTCCTTGCTTTCTATTTGAATTGAAAATCAAGTTTCGCAGAGAATACCATGAAGTAAAATGGTATTTCAGACAATTTCAAAAAGCTCATTTGATGAAATAAGAAGTAAAGCATTATCCAAAGATAATGCTAGTGGTAGTAATACAGACAATTGCTACAAGGAAATTTATTTTACGTTGAAAAAAAGCTATTCAGCAAACATTGGACCAATTTTTTGTGACAGAATTCCGACGACTTAGTGTTTTTGTAACCCTGAAACCTATCTTCGTTCTTTACATGGTTTGCTATAGAAAATATTAATTCACTTTGCGTCGCTTCAATTTGCATCGTGAACATAACCACGACGAAAAGTGAGGTATTGGTGTACTGTTAAAAAATTAGTCTTTTTGATATGGATGTCAATATGTTAGTGTGTCAAAATTTGATGAAGATTGAAAAATATTATAAAATACATTTGTTTTTCTGCACACATTATAATAATTTCCAATAACTTTTGTAATAGAAAATAATATTTATTTCAAACCCTTCAATGCTGACTTTCTATGAAGGCTTTAAGTTCTTGTTTATTTATATAGATTTGTGTGTTATTTAGAATTGTTTAAAATAAGACAGAATTAATGTTACTGATACGCTCAGAATACAATTTTTGTAAAATCGCTTTAAAACATAAAACTAGCAACAAAATGCTAAAAATAATAATTAACTTCATGTAATGAGGTATTTGAAAGAAAAATTTAATATTTCACCAATTTATTGGATAAAAAATATGTGGTTTTGTCTTCCCTTCTTCCTCTTTATAAGAAACCATAAAAACTAGGGAGACACAAACTTTGATTGGCCAGTGACCGGAAATGACCTCTATAAGATTTCATAGCTAAAATCTATGCAGAATTTTAGAAGATACGAGTCTTCTCAATATTAATTTTATGCCAGATTTTATTGTTTCCTTTTATTGCCAAGTCCTGTAAACTTTAGTTGCTGTATCAAATCTTGTATGTATTACTCTATTACTTGCCTTTTTTGTGTACCATAAATTAATATTAACTAAATGTTTGCTTAGTCGTTTGTTAGTAGCAGTAGTAGTTTTTATTTAAATTAAATTTTGTTATTTCAGCGAAAAAAACTAGAAAAACAAATTGTTTATGAAAACAATTCGTACTCAACGAAAACAAATAATATTAAATAAAATTGCATATTCTTGTTTTGCCACATACCAAATTTCATTTAGCGCATTTTTCATTATCATTTTAGTTTTTTGTTTTGGTTTGGTTTTTTTAAACCAACAAAATCATTCAATTCAATTCAAAAGAAATTATTATTTTAAAAAATATTTAATTTTTTCAGTACTACTATTCATAAAATTGTTAATAAATAATAAATTTCCTTAAACTTATTAGGTATATGTAGTTTGTTTAAAAATCTTGTATATTTTCAATTAAAATTAATTAATTTGCTCTTTACTGCTTATTGCTATGGCCGTCAGCGTTGAGATATGTTTTTGTGCAGAAAACTTATACAAAACTTAAAATTGTTTAAGACAAATTATCAATTTTATTTATTAATCTATTATAATAGCAATCGACATTAATAATAAAAATTGTGAAAAATTAAAACGGAATATCTCACGCCATTTCCTGTCAGTTTTGTAAATATAATTCATAGAACTTTTTTTTTTTTAATAAAAAAAAAAAAACTTTTTGCCCCACGAAAACCTTGCAAAAAAGGGAAAAACATCATTATACAACAAACATTCATACAATTGAGCACATTTCTATAAGCACCCTCTCCCTCTCTCTTTTTTCTTATTCTCAGGCAAACATTACAATATACTCGTACAATAATAATCATGATAGCAATGTAAAGGGTCGTTTAGTACCGTTACCATTTGCTATACTCGCGTAAAGCAACTCTTTGTATACGAGCAGGGTTACCGTTCGCCGACTAAAGTCGCAATTTGACCCTTTTTCGTCAGCTTGCGACTTTTTATGAGATTTTTTAAAATTACCTAATTTTGAGACTTTTTTATTTTTGTTGCGACGTTTTCCCCTTTTTTTTATTGTTACCTACACAAAAGTTTATTTTTCAATGCATTGCAAATTTGCTGTCTTTGTTTGTTATTTTTTTTAATAGAAAATTGCCAAATGATGAACAGTGAAATAGTATGGCATCGACGCCATGTAGGTATTAAAAGAAATCAACAAATTGTTCTTCGTGTGGCAACATTGTTTTTATATTTTTTTTTTTGACACGTTGATATGGGACAGCTTTTTTTTTAGCAACTTATTATTTAATTTGTCGATTTAAAATATGTACGCATTTTTTGTAATATTTTCAAACGTGGAAACGTATGTATACTTTGTTTTATTAAAAAAAGAACCGGTATAAAATGTTATTTTTAAAAATCAGATTAATTGTGAAAACCTAAAAAAAACCTCATAGACGCGTGCTCACAGTCCCACTATGAATCAGAATCAGAGCCTGAGCCACAAAATGTCAATAACGCTACAGTTTCCTCTAAGAAAACTAATGTGTCGCGATATTATTCCAAAGAAAGGAAACTTAAATATAAATGGCTTAAGCAAGATGAAGGCAGGAAGCGTCCTTTTTGCATTTCTTCTAAACAGGTCCTGATCAATCAAAACAATCATCTACAGCGACATGAAAGCACAAAAAAACATATAACAAACATTAAAGAAGCGTCTGAAAATACAAAAATGCAACTGCAATAGTTTTTGCCGAAGAGAAACAGCAACTTTCGTAAAAGCGTTACAATTGCAGAAATGAAACTAGTGCTACGCGGGATTAACAAAAACCAATCATTTAATCCTATGGAAGGTTAATAAAAAAGTTTGCGACTTTTATTTTTCAAAACGACTTTTTTGTGCGACTTTTTTTTTTTAAAACGACCTTTTTAGCGACTTTATGAAAATTCTCAACGGTAACGCTGTATACAAGTTAGTATGTTTGTAGGAGAGTGATGGGGGAGAATGAGTGCTTGTGTGTAAAATACTATTTTGTTGTTAGTGTGTCTATAGAATGTATTTTTTAATATTTCGTTTTATTTGGTGTTTATTTTTTCTTATTTATATCATACAATTACAATAACATCGTTTGGGAAAAAAGGACGTTTTACCATTTTGTTAAGCCATTTTTTGTGTTGACAGGATATTTGTTATGCTAACGGTAAATTAAATTTTATATCCTGTTACGGTTTTGCTAAAGCTGTAGCTGTAAATGTAGCACTGTTTGTTTTCTCGTTTTTATAGTAAGCATCCTATCATTTGTGATATTAATTTGATTTATTTTGTTTTATTTGTATGCATGTAAATGCGCAGTATTTTATTATCAACATTTTCAGCGTTTTACATTTTATTTTCTTATAGGAGTTTTTTGGCTTAATTTATTGTTTAAAACCAGCCTTAACCAACATGAAAATGTTTTTAGTCTTAACATAAAACAACAATATTTTAATTTGAAATTTTATTTATTACAATTTACGACTAATATTGATAAATAAGAAAATAATTTAGGCTGGCGCAATTTATTGTTTGTTTAATGAAGGTGTTTTTTTTTGTTTTATTAATAAAAAGGTCAAATAGATTTTTGCCTTTTTTTCAGGGAAGAATATGAAAACATATCTGTCAACATTTGTTAAATTTTATTTATGTTTAAACATCTTCTCCTGGGTATATAGCCTCATGTCATTTTTATAATTCTTTATAAAGGTTTGTTTGATTTGGATGGGATAAAAGTGGTCAAGATGTGTCATTTTAATCTCAATGCGCATTATTTAATTTAATAATAATAACACTAAAATGAGATTAAGTATAACAAATTCAAACAGCAACAGATATTATAAAATATACACCTGGGTTTTACATTTGTAAAATAAAGTGGCAGTGAAATTTTTTAATAAGTTTGTGTTCTAAATGTTGCGAATGTTTGGTCCATCGTCCAAAGTTTCACTCGTTTTATTTTAACGCTGTAAAAATTTCAGTTTCACTTCATAGTGAATTATTCTTCTAACAAATAAATATAAACAACTTTATTGTGATTACACAAATTCTAAAAAAATAATTATTATTCAGAAAACATTATAATAATAATCGGTACGATCTATAGTATAAAATAATGCTCACTAGATACGCTTGAATGTTGGCTTTTACTAAAGGCTTTAAATTCTTAATTATTTTGAATTATTGACAATTATTTACATTAAGTCATAATTAATATTACTCACACGTTCACAATAATATTTCTGTAACCTCTTTAAAATCATTTACAAGCATTAAATTTGGCACCAATTGTTAAATATTTTAATTTGATAGTTTGGACAAAATATTTTTTTAAGCTAAAATTGCAAGCATTTGCAAAAACGTTTTTAATAGAAAATAATATTAATTAGAAATTTTGAAATATTTGCTTTCTATGAACACTATAAGTTTGTAAATATCTGTAAAGGTTTCGGATTTATTTGCAATTATTTAATTAATATTACTCATACGCTCTAAGTAAACAACTTACAATATTATGTTGTTAATAATTTTGGCAATATAATCGGTAATTTTGATTAAATATTTAGTTTTTATAAAGACGTTTTATAATAGAGAGAGATAGAAGCTTCTATAGTTTATGTGTAATATGATACAAAAGCCATATAGTCCTAAATATCTGCTTTTCAAGCTGCATTTGAATAATTTGAAATATAGTTTTAAATATAAAATTATTAAAAGTTCAACAATTTTCTATTAAGAAAAAACAGAAAATTCTAACAAAAAATTGAAATTGTATTTATTCGAAACCCTAAAATGTTGTCTTTTTGTGGAGATGATGAGTTCTTAAATAGTTTTAAAGGTTTGGTTGATTTACGTGGTAGTTCAGTACGTGCGAACACTTAAGTAGAGTTGAAGGGACCCCGTTTTAAAGCTTTCGGATTTACAATTATTTGAAATAAGTTATAATTAATATTAATCATACGCATTAAATTATATTTTTTAACTATTCAAAATCGTTGTAAAACACAAAATTTTACAACGAAATGTAGGCCAATAATAAATTAAGCTTATATAGTTTTGTATAGTCAATAATATGCAATAAATATTTTGGGTCAAATTGATTGAAAATTTCAAGTTTTGTAAATTTCTTTTAATGAAAGAATTTATATAAAAGAAGTTTATTTAAACAATAGAAGCTTTTTAATAATTAAAATATTCTTTTGCTTATGGCTAAATTTTATAGTAAACGTATTAAAAAAATTTAAAATATGGTTTTAATTTAGCTTTCAAGGTTATTATATTTTGTTTATTACTTAAAGCAAAGGCGTGTATGTAAGATTATTTTATAATATATCACTAGAAAATTCATGCGCTCTAGTAAACTCCTTGTTAGTTTTAACAAAAAAAGAACTACATATATATTTGTAAAATCTAATAACTTATTCATTACAATATACCCATTCATTAATAAAAACCCCGGTAAAATCAATCATTTTTGCCCCTTAAAAAAAAAGCATATTTGATGAAATATAATCAAATACTTAATTGACTGTGGCCCAAAATACAATCCATCATATTTGTGTTTGCAACAAATGAAAATAAATTGTATTTTTACTCTTTTCCTCTCCATCTTTTTTGTAAGTAAAAAGAATTTATATAATTTTGAGTAAATATGAATTTGATGGATGTATAATAAATTATTGTTTTAATACTTGTTAAATTAAGGGCAAGAGGGTGAAAAATGGTTTAATAAAATTTTACCAGAGTATATAACATTCAGCTGTTGTTGTTACTATATAATGTGTAAAAATGTTCAAGTTCCTTTATTAATTTAATTTTTTCCTTTAGTGTTCATTACTGTACAAGTACACAAGCACTTTTTTTGCATGTAAAAAGTAAAAAGTTAAACCCTACCAGGAAGGAACAATTTATTTCATTAAAATGAAAAAGTACTTAATGGACCTTTAAAAATGCCATTAATCATTTTATTTTATCTTAGAGGATTTTTACGCAAAATACTAGCAAGTGTGTGTTTTTTTGTTGTTGTTGTGCTGTGCTGTCAGGTTTTTATATACAGCCATGTAATTTTTGTAAAATTGTGTTTTTTACAATTAATTGTTTAAAAATGTTGTGAAGAAAAAATAAAAAAAAAAAACTGGTATCCACAATTAGTTTAATTTTGTGCTTCTGCTTTTGGTTGTTTTTTTTTTGTAGCTGTTATTGATGTTTTTGTTAAATTTTTTTCATGCTGCGTGAAATCTGTTGCTTCATTAAAGATGAAAATCTAAACAAATCATCAATTACAACAAATTATACCAAAATCTGCCCTCTGAACAAGTGCCAACTCATTTTTTACCTTTCGTGGGCAATGAGGAATGAAAACAAAAACCTAATTGCTTTCAAGTTGTTGTTGCTTGTTTTTTTTTTTGCTGATTTTTGGGTTCATTTTTTGCTGTATGTTTTAGGTGACATGAGTTATGGAAAGAATTTGTAACACGGAAGGAAACTAATTTTAAAGAGCGCAACAAAGAATTTTATTGTTAAGAAATTATTTTATTTTTTAGTCTATATTATAATAAATTTGAATGTGTTTCTAATATCATATAATAATTTTTAGCAAGCCTTAAATGTTAACTTTTTATATAGGCTCTGAGTTGTAATGGTTTCTGAGTTATTTACAATTGTTTGAAATAAGTCATAATTAATATTACTCATACGCTCAAAATAAAATTTTTGTAAAATTTTAAAAATTTATTTAATACATAGATATATACAAATTAGCATCTAAAGGTTTAGCAAAAATTAAATTAAATATTAAAATTTTCGAAATTTAAAACTTTGTTTCATATAACGTTAGACTTTGACTTAAAAATTAATTTTCTCCTAAAGTATTTTTTTTATAAATTATGTTTATTTAAATAATGGAGAATGAGGCTTCTTAACTTGTATGTAACTTTTTTATACAAAGAAATAATAAAAATTTAAAAAAAAAATATTTGTGTTTCAGCTCAAATGATAATCAAAAACTATTATTAAATTTAACAAAAGTTTATTAAGACAGATTTGCATATAAAAATTTGCCTAATAAACGTTTGCTAAATTTAAAATTAAAAAAATAAAGGGGAATGAGTTTAAATGTCGGTTTTAATAAAAATTATCATTTCTTAGGAAGTCTTAAAAAAGGTTTTAAATATTTTTAGAGAGTTCTGAGTTATTTACAATTGTTTAAAAAAAGTCATAATTAATATTACTCATACGCTCAAAATAAATTTTTTGTAAAATTTTAAAAATTTATTTAATATATACAAATTAGCATCTAAAGGTTTAAACAAATTAAATTAAATATTTTAATTTTATATGTTTTACAATTTACTTCATTAGATTTTGTTACTAGAATATTTCGTGTATTTGTGAATTTTTTGCAGAAAGAATTTGTACAAATTTATTTAAAGAATAACGAATGAGCCTGCTTGTATGTAATATGCTATAAAAACTGCTAATGGCCATAACAAATTATAAAATAAAAAAATTCCTTTAGAAAATATTTGTGTTTTAGCCTAATGAGTTTAAATGTGAGTTGTAGGTTTTAATATAAATAAACATTTATTAGGAAATCTTAAATTTTGTCCTTCTAAGAAGTCTTTAAGTTTCTTAATATTTTTACAGCTTTCGGAGTTATTTACAATTATTGAAAAAAAGTCATAATTAATATTACTCATACGCTTAAAACTAAATTTTTGAAAACTCTTTAAAAACGGTTTGTTACATACAATTTATTAGCATACAGTCTAATTGTTTGTTTCAGTGTATTTTTTATTCGGTTTGTCATTCACATTTCCTTTATTATGTTTTGCTGTAACATTTGGTTTAATTTTATTTGTTAAGTCTTTTTTTCTTTTATTTTTTTATGTTAAAACTTAGTGATGTGTTAAAAATGGTCCTTTAGATAAATAAGTTATTTTATATATATTTTTTTTAATTTTAATCATTTGAACATTTAAAAGAAATTTGTAAAGAAAATATATTTAAAAATATGAATACCCAATTCACAGAACTTTAAAAATATTTGAAAAATCAAAGTACAATAGATAATAAATCAACACAAATAAAAATCCATATTAAATTTAAGTAAAATTGTGCTTTTTTTTATAACATTTGACCCAAGCAATTTGTGTTTCTTTTTCAATGATAATATTCAATAATATTTAATTAGTTTATTTATGTTTAATTTCTTCTTGCAACACCTTTTTTATGCTAACATAGAATTTGTAGATTCAATATTTATTTGGCAGACTACATTTTGTCTTTTGTATTATTTAAATTGAGGCTTAAAAATGTGTATGTATGTGTATCTAGTTAAGATGGTATTTCAAAACCATTTGAACACATGCACACATAAAGTTATAATCCGTATGAAAAAAAAAAATAACGTTACAAAGATTAAGAATTTTTTTGTGTAAAAAGCTGTTAATAGAACTCTGGTAAATACTTGTATTTTCCTTTTTTTGTACAAAGAAAAGCTAAAGGAAATAATTGAATCCTTTTGTTGGTATCAAGGCTAAAAGATGTTTTCTTGGGCTTTAACAAAAAGGCAGTTCTACATGAAAAAAGTAATACAAATAAATCTGTTAAAATCCTTGATATGCAAGTTCAAAGAGAAAAAGAGATACTTTAATACTTATGTATATATATTTATATCAAGTGTCTAAGATGACGGGATATATTTCTGTATATATGTATATATGTAAGTTCAAAATAGGTTGAAATCTTATAAAGTATTAACATTTGTAATCTACAATAAACGTTGACTAGCTCCAGTAAGAGAAATAACTAAACCAATTTCCAAAAAAAGGTTCTTGAAGCATAAGGCAACCCAAAAACTCCTTTTCAAATTCTTAAAATCTTTAGCTGTTAAGATAAGACAACAGACAACAGAAAAAAAGCAAATATAAAAGTAGCAACATTTGATTGTGTTGCTTATTTAACAAACAATTGAGTACTGACTCACTTATTCCCTTAACTAACGAGCAGTCTCACTTACTGTCTTGTCTATCTTTTTCCTAAACCTAAATCTAAACTCATACACCCACTTCTTTTCTTGCCCTTTGTATTATTTGTTGCTTAGCAAAATTGAAAGTATGTATGATCAACAAAAAAAAAAAAAAAAAAATTGCCCGTAAAAGCTTCAACGTATCTATTTATTTAAGTATCTGGAGTAAAAACAAAACTTAAACGTAGAAATACAGAAACAGTCTCAAATCAACAACAAAAGGATCCCTTTTCACTTAACAAGATGCATATATAATGAAACAAATCGACATTTATGGATGTACGAGTATGTATAGACAATATTATAGATATAAATATACTAGATAAAAAAAATAAAGAAATACACTTTTTAATATTGAAAAAAATTGCTACACACAGTATACATTAAATCCTTGTTGGTTTGTATAAATAGAGCTAAAGCCATTAAGGAGATTAATAGAGTTTTCAAAAGATTTGTAACAAATGGAAAAAATTTAAAAATTTTCCAAAATTTTTTATTTTGTTAAAAAAGCTTAAATTATAATAATTTTATATAAAGTTTGCAATATAAAATAAGATTTATTAGCAACCCTTAAATGTTGGCTTTCTATGTAAATTTTAAGCTCTTAATTATCTAGTAGAGTTATTCAGTTATTTACAATTGTTTGCAACAAGTCATAATTAATATTACTCATACGCTCTAAATTAAAATTTGTAAAAACTCTTTAAAATCGTTTTAAAACATAAACTTGCAACAAAAGATAACTAAAAACAAGTAAGAGTGCTATATTCGGCTATGCAGAATCTTATATACCCTTCACCTTTGTTGTGAATGCATAATATATATTATATTGTTACGTTTTTACTTTTTAAAAACGTTGGTTTATTGCCTTTAAACAAACCGGATTCTTTTTAATTGCAAAATAAAAGCATCAAGCAGTTTGAAGAAAATATAACGAGTTTTTATTTATTTAAATGTACATAAACACAATTAAAAATTACACACTTAACACTTGGTTTGATCAACGCTATCTTTTGATGAACAAGTTTTTTTGATGAAATTTTCAGAGCTTGTCTCGGATTTTTGCTCATATCTCCGTTAGTTATGGACTTCTCGAAAGCATGTCTGACACAATTATTGAAGATTTGGGTCTTCGGGTATCTGAGGACTTCAGAAAATTGATTTCAACATCCAGACAGACAGAAATTACAAACGGAATGACAAACTTATATATACCCTTCTCATGAAGGTGAAGGGTATAATAATAAATTAAACACTTACATTTAATAATGTTAATAATTTAGTTTTTATAAGGCCACTTTTTGTAAGAAAATTATATATTTCGTATAAAAGAAAAAATATATTTATTAAGAGTAGAGTATGCAAAAGCTTCGGCTTGTTGGGCCTTAATCACCTATTTTCCATTTATTTTATACCATTTCATCTTTGTGTAAATATTTCTTCATACAAAATATTGGCTACTAAACAAATGCGGTAGAAATCTACAATTCCCTAAATACAAAAAAAAAAAAAAAACAAAAGAATGTCTTGAAATAGTAGTAGTACCACGTACCACTCTTACAAGAGCAGACCAAGCAGCATCTATGGTAACAGTTTTTCATGTATCATTTATTTTCTTGACGCGAAAGGTTAAATAATCAAGCGTAACAGAATGTAAAAGAGTTAATATCAGCCGTAATGCGTTAAACGTTACAAATGATTGTGCTAAAATAACTTCAACTGAAAAGACAGTTTTTTGTTGCTGCTACATACTCGTACATACATACATACATATAAATTTCAAATAAATAGAAAATCTCATAACAATCGTTTCTAGTTAATTAGAATTTAAAAGGTTTGTTTGGTTGCCTTTAAACATTTTTGCTAAAGTATTTTTGTGGTTATTAGAAATATATGTAAATTTAAGAGACTGTTAAATCTTATTGAATAGAAAGCATTGAGTTGCTATAAATAAGTTTATTGGTAAGATAGTTAAACAAATGTTTTGTATAAGTTCTATTTTGGGCTACAAGAACTTTCAAAAGAAAATAAACTAAAGTACCCATACAAAGGTTAAATAAGAAACATTCAATTGATTGCTGTATGTAGATATTTAACAGTTGAACAAATTTTAGCAGCTTTGGATATGTTAAAATTATTTCCTTTAATAAAGAAAATGGCAATATAATTTTTTCAAATTTCAACTACATTTCGCTACTTTAGTCAAATATTTGCAACATTCAATTGTTTCTTAATCAACTGTTATCACATCAAGTTTTAGAGTTCAGCAACTTGGCGCTAATCTTTCTTTTAAAATGTTGTTTTTGTTTTTTTTTTTGTAATTTCAAGTAAAACTATTTATTGCGTTGTAAATTTTTTTCATAAAATATATGGAAACCAACCAGCCTTTAAACCAACAAACCACCAGTGGCTGTTAGAGCAGGCAAGTTCTTGACAGTCCTTAGGAAATCGGAAAGCTCACAGGCATACGAATAGCCCGCTATAATATCTGTCTTTTTCCAGTTAATATAGTTAACCTGGTCACTAACATCAGTGCAAAACACATAGTCCTTTTTGATTTGTTCCAAACTCAAATGGGGATTATTGACACCCACAAAGACAATACCCTTCTTGGTGGCCGGTTGTATGACCACACGGAAGTATATTTTAGGCACTGGAATCAAGCCATTATTATTGGCATCATGGGACAAGTAAAGAGGAGTTTCACGTCCCTCTTTGTTGGGCAATGTAGTGACACCATAAACTCCTGTATAGCACTGGACATTGATTTTGTTTTTCGACACCCAGGCTCTGACACCATCCTCTACACGGGCCCAATTGCCGGCATTAAACACCTGCCATTGAGGGGCAGCATTAATGAACAGGAAGGTGGCACGTTGTTGGGTGCCGTAAACAAAATCAGCCTTAGCACCCATATGACCACGGGCTAGATAAACATTTTTGGCATTGTCGAAATATTTACTGGCCTCACCATCCAATTCAGCATTAAGTGTTTCCTGTTGGGTCATCTGGGTATAAAGTTTGTCTACATTTTTGCCGCCAAAGAAGCCGGCCGTTTGGAAGGTAATACGATCTACACCCGTCTGATAATAATTGCTGCCCGGCTGCAAGGTATGATAAACATAACGGGTTACTTCTTCCTCCTCATTGAAGCAAACTTGCATTTGTTCGGCAAAACGTGAGGAAGACACCTCGAAGCCTACTTTTATCAAAACGCCACCATTGCAGGAGGCACCGGTTTTCTTGGCCACAAAACTGGGCCAAGACTTGCACACCAATTCCGAGAAACTATAGCTGGTACCATCCACTTTAAAGGTAGTGCCGCCAACACAAGTAGCGGTTATGAGAGTCTTGGCAAAGGACTTGAATTGACTGGGACAAAACATTTGCATGGTTTTGCCGTAGTCCAACTGCATATAACCAGTATCGGAGTAGGGATAGAAATTGACAGAATCGGTCTCCAAGAATACAGGTTGTCGAGCACTCAAACCAGAGCGTAAATTAATGCTGCATTCTGTTATAAATTAAAATAAAATAAATTATATATTTCACTAAATATAGATAAAAATAAACCAACCAGCAGCTCGTTCCTCAGCCAAAACATTTTCTGGCCCAGCCACTACCTCAGCATAGGTATTACGTGCAAATATTTCATCTTCCACCAGCACAGGAACCTCTGGTAAATCATCAGAGATTTTTAAATTCTCCAATAACTGCAAAGGCACTCCCGTGACACCAGCTAAGGTTGGCTGGTAAAGACAAGTGCCTGCAGCAAACAGCAGCAGCAAACTGTTAAAAAACTTCATGGCAAACAACTAGTGTTTAGTCTAATGATCCAGCAAGTCTCACACTTAAATAAACCGAAACTCTCTTTGGCAAATAAATATATTTAAATAGCGGCCAATAATATAAAGAATGCAAGACATTACTTGCCAATTTCATACAATCTTATATATATGTAGTTAGTTACATACGTATTTAACCAGCTATCTATTTCTAAACTTATTATCTGCCATTGTTGGCCATTATCTTGGTTATATTGGCTATTTATACGACTAAATTGGTCAAGTGTAGAGTGCTGTTACGTCAATTTTCTTTCTTTTCTCGTGGTTTCTTACTTTAAATGTTTTAATGTTTAATGCTATTTATGGTCTTATCTAAATACAAACAAACATACGAGTATAATACTGGGGATCTTTTTAAATTGCTTTGATTTAATTTGTTTTCATATTATTTTATTTAAACAAAGTAACAAATTTTGTTAAGTTTAAACTGGTCAATTGTAGAGCAAGTGACGCTACTATTATGTATAAGAAAAATTTTCATTTTAAGTTTAATGATTTAATAATGAAGTCTAAAGATACGGTCACACTTGGCAAATATTTGCCGACTAAATAAACTATGTGAAATACATTTAAATGCGTTTATTTATTAAAAAAACAACTCTTCTTATTTGATCTTGCAAAACTTTGTAAGAGTAAACAACGTCCAACAAATTTGTGCTAAAACCTCAAAATGGCCATAACTGGACACGAATCATGAGTAGATTTGTGCCCGGTCGTTCATTTCCTTGGCCGGTAATTTTCGTTCATTTATCCAAGACTAATTCGACCATTCAATTCTTTTAATCGTTCACTTTGAACGAATGAATACAACCCTTATTGAATGTGATTTTCTTTATGTCTTTTGATAAACAGCAGCAAAACGAAATTGATCCGTACACTATTGAACGAAAACCGTTCAGTTAAATGACCGGCTCATTCCGTTCAATGAAGTGATCCGTTCATTTTAACCATTTCGTTCATGAACGACACAGCTCTAATCATAAGTGTATGGCTATAACATTGAAACCAAAGCCCAATCATCCTAATGGAAACGTCCAGAAGAGCCAAGACCGAAAAAAGCATGTCAAGTTCGGTCAAATGTGAAGGTTTTGCTCACTCTTTTCTTCGACTGCAATGGAGTGGAGCATCATGAAATCTTGCCACAAGGTCGTACGATCAATAAGGAATACTACCTTGAAGTTATGCGCCGTTTGCGCATAGCAATTCGTCAGAAACGCAAAGAATATTTGCCCAGTGTGACCATACCTTAGGAAGTCGTAACATTATAAATTTTAAAATTAAATTTAATTAATTGATATTAAATTATCATGTTAGTGTGTTAATATCAAGTTGTTTTTATAAAAACAAAATTATTAAAATATTTATTGTGTTGTTAAGAAAAAGGTGGCAGGCACAATTACAATATAAATGAAAAATTATATCAGACAGTTGGCTGCCACGTCCACGCCACCAATTCCTGGCAACAATTGTCGTGTAAAAACAGAATTAGGTGTACTCGTATATAATATTTAACCAATTACGCAAATATTCCTGTTTATATAAAGTTTTGTGAGAAACTTGTTATTTTTTCCATAAAATGCCAACTCTTATTGATATCGATAGCGAAATCGATTTGTTCCGCTTAAATTTTAAAGACTATAAATATTTTTTATTTTATTTTTATTTTTTACTTCAATTTATTTATTATATCTTCATTAAAAACGAATTAACAATAGTCCAGCCAGTGCCGGACGAAAATTGTTTGACCATTGTTGCTTTGACTTTGTAAATATGTATGATTGTTTAATTCACTAATGATGTTGTATGTTGTACATTGTATGATACAACTACATATTTGATTGTGAATACAATTTTGAGCAAAGTCGTATGTTTATGTTGTTACTTAAACTTTCAGACAACATTTGAAAAATTTCGTAGGTGCTGCACAATATATTTATGTAGTATATAGAAATTACCAGCAACATTTGTACAACTATTGTAATTCAGACGACGCGTCGTACAACTTCTACGACACTACAACATCACTTGTGAATTGAACAGATGTGAGAATTGTAGACAAATCAAATCAGTTGGTACAATAAATAATTTACATTTAATATAAAGTAATTAATATTAAAAAACAATTTCACTTTATAAAATAACAACAAAAAAAAAAAAAAAAAACGGCCGAGTATTCAAATTACAAAAGGAAAAAAAAGCAATTCAAATCTAAACCAATAGACCACTAACTGAGAAGGAAGGCAAATTGGTGACCTTCTTGCGGAACTCAGAAACTTCACAGGCATATGAATAACCAGCCACAATGTCAGTCTTCTTCCAAGGTATGTAACTGACTTTATTGCTGACATCAGGGCAGATGATGTAGTCCTTTTTAATCTCGGCCAAAGTTAAATGAGGATTATTAACACCAATAAACACAATACCCTTTCTGGTGGAGGGTTCAATCACCACTCTGAAATACAATTTGGGCACGGGTATAAGACCGTTGTGGTTGTTGTCATAAGCCAAATACAGATGAGTTTGTACACCATGCTTGTTGGGCAAAGTGGTGACACCATAAACACCAGTCCAGCATTCTACCGTCTTCTTGTGTTTGCTAACCCAGGCACGTACACCATCCTCAACACGCGCCCAGTTGCCAGCATTAAACACCTGCCACTGGGGAGCAGTATTTAGGAACAAGAAAGTGGCACGTTGTTCGGTAGCGTACATGAAATCAGCCTTGGCAGCCATATGACCACGAGCCAGGAAGATGTTTTTTTTGGCATCAAAGTACTTTTCACCATTGTAGCCCAATTCCGTGTCAATTGTTTCCTTTTGCTTGGCCTGGGTATACAGTTTGTCAACATTTTTGCCAGCAAAGAAACCAGCTGTGGCAAAGTTAAGACGTTCAACACAAGTTTCATAGTAATTACTGCCCGGGAACATTTTATGATAGACATAACGTGTGACTTCCTCATGTTCATTGAAGCACACTTGATATTGCAGCATGAAACGAGAGGAGCTTAATTGAAAACCAACATTGACGAGAGTGGTGCCACCATTGCAGCTGCTGCCTGTCCTCTTAACAACAAAGGCCGGCCAACTGCTGCACACAAGACTGGGCAGGGAATGGTGAACGCCATTGACTTTAAAAGTACTGCCCCCAACACAGGTGGCAATGTGGGTTTTCCCTGATAGAGGATGAGCAAAGCCACTGGTGCAGTGAATTTCAATGCTTTCATCGGCGGCCACTTCAATTCTACCCGAGGAGGAAAAGGGATAGAACTGACTGGTAACGGGTTTAATAAACAAGGGTTGTTTAGCCTTAAGACCGCCACGAATTGTTATGGAACAACCTAAAGAAATTTTTAACAATTTTAATTGTTAGTAAAATCTGTTGCTACTTGCTAATTAAACTGTTTTCAAACTTACCACTGCGGGATTGAATTTCAGTTGCTGAAACAACTGGAACTTCTTCAGGAACTTCAGTTTGTTCAGTTGCTTCAACTGGATTTAAGATATTATTAATGAGTTCCTGTGTCATAGAAACCATGGGTTCCATAAGCTGTGAAGGTAATTCCTCTAATAAGTCATCCTCTTGGATAAAGCGGCCTTGGCAGCAGGCCCAGAGGAAGGTGCTGGTAAATAACAATTGTACGAGTATAATTGTAACCTTCATGTTGAGGTCTTAAAGCGAAACTACAAATAATTTACGTTTGAATAGCTCTTAAACAGTTATTAAGTTCTTTGCTTTAATCATAATGTTGTTGTCTTTCATTAATGAAAGCGATATGCGGAGGCCTGGAAGGAAACCAAAATCAATCTCTTGATTGCTTGTATGTCTGCTACATGAATTATGGTTTTAATTCTTTAATTAGTTTATTGATTAGATATAGCTAACATTCATGCACATATAGTTAAAATTGCTTTTTTAGTTCTATAGCTTCAAGATATTGGCGAAGAGATAGCAATAAAACTAAAGAGTTATCAGTTTAGCTAAACGATACAGAGATTCTTAAACGGTGTGCTAAGTCTTTGAAATGGATCTTGCAAGTCATTTTTAATTTAAATTACTAGCAAATACTAAATTTATTTTGTTAAACTTGTTGAACTAAATAAGGTTTGAAACTTAAACTTCCGATAAGATCCTGGATGTCAGAGACTACTAATGAAAATATACATAAGTTATAAAGCACTTTTCTTTGGAGTAGTTTTGCATTTTAAGACCCCAAAATCGTAGATTGACAAAATAGCCAAAGAATTTTGGTTTTTGCTCTTTGGAGCTAAATTTCATTTGTTAATATTGCCAAAAATTATTAATAAAAAAAAATTAATAAAAAAATATTTGCCGACTAAATAAACTAAATCAAATATATTTAAATTCGTTTATTTAGGCCAAAGCACAACAAATATTTAGTTTTATTTTATTTAATGCTGTTTGATTTTGCAAAACTCTTGTAACAGTAAACAACATCCAACAAATTTGTGCTAAATAAGTGGTTACGCTTTTTTGGGTAAATATTTGCCAAATGTGACCGTACCTTTAGAAATATTTTATAAAAATTACAAAATTTTGGCTGTAAATTCATTTGCATATTTGTAAATGATTTTATTTTTCGCTGGGAAAAATGGTCCCCACATTTGGGGCCGCTTTTCATTTTAACCTTCAGGAAGCTTTTTTTAACATTTGGGGAATTTTTCACAAAAAAATTATAACTAAATTTCATAATGAAATGTGACCTCAAAATTTAGGCTTTTTTAAATTTTTTTTCTTTGGGGCCAATTTGCCTGGTGCCATTATTTGCAGCGTCTGCAACTTATATGAAGTGTGCTAAGCTCATGTCCAGCTTATGTTTGTAAAGTTTAACATCTACAAGCATTAATTAATAACTTAGCATCCAGTAATTCGTCATCTGAAAAAAAATATCGTTGCTGTGCCAATAAAAGGAGCCGAGAGTCAATAAAAATCTTGAGGTACAGCATTTTTGTGTGTGTATGTGTAAGTGTGTGTTTTTTTTTTTGCCTTTGTATGAAAGTTTCTGTGGAAATGTAGACTTTTGATTTTAAGTAAAAAAAGTTTCTGAAATTCAACTTTGAGAACCTCTGCTTTACGAGTATATTTGTCCTAATAGCAATTTTTGGGCAATTCATAAATTTTTTGCAAAATTCTTGCTGTACAAATATTTATTTTTGGAAAGATTTTTCTTTTATCTTGCTGTTAACTATTAATATATTAATGCTTGAGTTCATTTAGGGATTGATGCCACTTGAATTTATATACATAATTTATTTATTTATTATTATTTAAACACGTGTTGTTGAAATAAGTCCAATAAGTAGTGTTGACCTTCAGGAGAAAATAAAACACGAGTATTTCACCTGATGTGTACGTTTTTTTTTCTTTTTTGTTATTGGGGAAAATTTGGTGTCGGGCATTAAGACACGATTTATTATTGGCATTTTTATTTATATTTATCAACTGAATTTATTTATTAGTTGTGTTTGTATTATGAACTTACCTGGTTTGTTGTTGGGGTCAAAGTATATTGGAGATGCATAAATCTTGTTAAGATTTACTTTGGTTAAAAAAAGATAAACAGCAATAAAATAATTACGTTTCTAGGCAGTAACAAAATTTACATACATATATAGAGATATTAGGCTACAGTTACAGTGGGCTTAAAGCAAGGAATTTTGTAAAACATTTTTAAAAATTTCAAAAATGTCTCTTATTATTTTTGTCTTTATAGCCCTAATGGGAAATACTTACAGATACACGAGTATCTGTCCTATTCTTAAGCTATTTTCTAATAATAGGTTTCTTTTTGGGTCAGATCTTTTAATAAATAAGGTTTCTCTTTTAATAAAACATTTTCTCTCTCGCTCTCAAAAAGAGACACGTCAAACTTCATATGAAAAAAACTTTGTCCGAATAAATATTTTGTGCAGAACAAATGGGTGAAAAAAACCACCTGCTGAAACGCTTAAAGTAAAAAAAACTATGCAAATATATTGTTTTATGGATTGTATAAAATCCCATAATCATTTTCTTTTATTTTTATTATTATTATTATTTTCTAAGCATATGATGTATGGAAAAGAAAAACAAATACAAATACAAGTACATATTTATTACAATAGTTTTGTAAATAAATTTTCTTTTTGGTTTTTGTTTAGCTTCTTATTTATTTAATTATTTAATATACCGATTAGCATTTTGGACATTTAACTCAAAAGGATATTTTAATTTTGTATATTTTTTGTTGTAACTACTGCATGTTTTTGTTGTGTACCTATGTATATAGATATGATAGTTGGTATTGGTATTTTGTGTGTGTAGACTTAATATAGATAAGTAGTAAGATAAGTTTCCTTAAGGTATGGTTAAGTCAATTTTTAGATGTATAAATATGTATGTATAGGTATATAGATATATTTAACAATTAAGGGGCAGGAAGTTTTGAAAGGAAGTAAACTAGAGTAGGATATTGTGTCTATACGAGTATATTGCATGTAACTAGAGAGAACTTAATTAGTTACACTAATATTCATTTATGTATATGTATATGTACAGCTATGGACAGAGAAGTAGCACACTTTACTGTTTTGGTAGTGTGACGCGGATTGAATTCTATTTATGTATTTATTTTTGACAGCAGTGATTTTTTTCTACTTACACGACCATAAAGTAAAGCTGATTTTCATTGGAAATGGCAACATTTAACCCAAATTCCTTATTAATTTCACACTTAATTTTTGTTCTCGATGTTTTAAAAGGATGTAACAAAATTTTTTTAACTATTTTTTTAACTATTTTTTTAACTATTTTTTTAACTATTTTTTTAACTGTTGTCTTGCGCGTTGGCAATCTTTCTTTACATGAAGTAAATTTGCATCTGATTCAATACATTTGACATTTAAAAACCATCCTGTTTTTTACTCACGTCCATTCATTTTATATGCAAAAACATTATTATTAACTCTTAAGTTGTTCAAAAATTATTTTATTTTAAAACATAATTTAAGCAATTGATTTTAATATCCACCCAATAAAGTAAAACGTCATTAAAATGTAATTAGTAAAACATTTTTTAATTATGTCATCTATTCCAATATTATTATGTATTATTAAATAATTAAATTCCATTCACTCTACTTTGTATGCAAAAACTATTTAAATAACTCATACGTTGGTACTAGTATGTGACGTCACTCAAAAATAATTTTGCAAAATTAGTCAATGTATCAAATTGTTTTCTTATTACCAGGCTCTCAGAATGTGAGAAAATGCAGTAGAGAGCATTTTTGTAAAAAATAAAAAAATAGAATACAACTCTGCATGCAACACTATGGTTATTAATTGAGAGTCAACTCTGTTATTTTGAATTAACGTTTATTTTTATTGCAACTCTGTTGATCTTATCAATACTTGGTAAACAGCCACATTTTAAAATGGTATAAAATCAGCAGAAATGCTATCTATCATTTTGCAATCTTGGTAAGAAATAGTTAAAGTTTATTTATTTCAGATTTTTATACAATGTAATAAAATATTTATGCAATATTACTACTGTGTAGTTTAATTGTATGTAATTTTGTTTGTATTCTTTTTTGCTGGTTTTAGCTTTTGGTTTTCATATAAGAGTATAAGAAAATAAAAAAAGACATTTGTTTATTTATTTTTCAATTTAAATAAAATGTTTTATTGTTTATTTTTAAAATAAGATAGTAGTGCGTTCCTCTTACCATTTTGGTTGACATAATTAATGATAAATAATAATTATACTCAAGAATTTACCATCGTAATTAAAAATTGAAATTAGCTTTGTGCTTTGTGCATGGTCCAACCAAAAAAAAAAAAACTTAATTTTTAATAAAATATGACAAAATAAAGAATGTGCTTAAGTTAACAGGACATTTCTTGTTATAACCATTTAATTTTTCAAAATAATATGTTGGCGCTGCGCTATTTCGGTGTCCATAGCTGTATGTTTTTTTTATTATATATATATTTATTATATTCTACTTATATACATTTATTTATTGATTTATTTATTTATTTACACTCTAATAGAATAAATTACAACTTGTTGGTTTTTCTTTTCTTGTGTTACTTTGTGTTTTAAATTTATTTTAAGTTTATTTTATTTATGTTTTTTTTTTATAATTAAAGATAAAATTTTTAGTTGTTATTTTGCTACTAAACTCATTTAATTAATTAATTTAAAGTATTACAAAGACTTTTAAATACAGGACTTTTAAATACAGATTTCTACCATAGCCTCAGTTAGCCACTGTAACGGAATGCTGTGTAATGACGTAAAATTGTAAGGAAATTCTATTTCTTACAGATTCATACATTACGGAGTTGCGTTACTTTCATCTCCATAACCATTTGCATTACTTTATACATAACAATATCCATCAGCTGTTTCTTACTGTTGCAGTTACATTCCATTACAGTCGGCTAACTGAGCCTTTAAAGAGGAAATGTATAGACAATTGTGAAAGAAAACTTAAACTTTAACTAAGCAAACATGTCAAAATTTGTGTGCAAAATTCAAATCAATTCATGTCTAATAATTATCTGCTTTCCTTGTTTTAAATCACCCTTAACTTTGTAAAATTATTCTTTAACTTGTGGCTTTTGCTGCAACATCTCTGGCATAATTAATAAGCAAATATGTTTATTAATAAATATTTCTTATTGCAAAGGGATGCGTGCTGTCCTTGGAATTTCTTTACCCAGAAATACACAAGAAATTGCATGTCAATGTAGTAGAATTTCAACATAATGTCTAGAATATTACATATATTAATTAAATCCAAGTACATTGGAAACCTTAAAAGCAATGGCAACCAAACACAGTCACTGTGGCATGAACAATAATAAAATTCTCAACAAAGAGTTCAAAACGATACACATTTCATTCAGTTGTATATGTTTATTGTTTATTAAACAAATGTTAAGTTTAAAAACTAATAAATTCTCATTTTAAGCATTTTTGGTTTTGATTAACTCTGCTTTGAATTTAGCAACTGGATCAGTGACATGTTTGTTAAGAAAAAAGAACAAAAAAAAACGAAACAAAAAATTTCGTGGATCTTCCGTTCGTGTCATACAAAAACAAAGTAATTATATAACGAACTTTTAGCCACAAAATCGATTTCAAAATATTTTGTGCTTTTTCTAAACAGCAAACAACCCACTAAAAATTGGGTTACAGGTAGAGTGTGGGATTTATTAGGGGAAAAAAGCGTTTGTTCGTGGAAGTGCCTGTTCTTTAATACACAAAATTATTTGTTTTGGTTTCACTTGGTTTTGAATTTCCTGGTTGTCCTTTTGTTTTTTGGTTTTTTGTTTGTTTGTAATTTAGCTGTTAACAAGCGGAAGCTCTATTCATTATTATAGTGGTTTAGTGGAATTTCAATGGTTGGTTGGTTGTTAGTTTTGATTTTTAGTTTTCTGAATTTTACAGAAAAATCACAATTTGTGCATAAATTTCAACAGTTACTAGAACAGCCATTATTAAGGCATTTACACAGCAGTAGAGGCGTCGCAATGGACGTGGACGTCGACGTTGACATTGTGACTCGTCCCAGGTATTATATGCGTTTGGTAAATACTGCTGGTCTTGCTGTTTACCAGTGATGCCCTCAGGGACGCCTTCGCTGAGGTACACGCCAACGTCGTTGCCATTGCAGTCGTCGTCGTCGTCGCCGTCGTCGGAGACTTTTGATTCTGTTTTAAATCTTGCATTTCCAATGCAACTCGGCCAATGTCAAACGGACGCCAACGAGGATGAACTATTGTAGGCTACCAGCAGCGAATCATTTTCATCGCTGCCACTGCCGGCACTACGTTCCGATTCGTTTATAACCTCCAGCTTTGTCTGGGGATGAGCAATTTTGTACTTATGATAGCGTTTAGTCACCAACACCGAGCGTATGTTATTGTTACGCACACGATGAGAACGTTCACTGCGTCGCTGCTGGCGATTGGATGAGGTACCCAGCATCGAGCAATCACTACTCTCACCCTCGTCATCATAATACCCATCCGCATCGTCATAGTAGCCCTCGCAGTCATCCCCCTCGAACTCGTAGTCCTCATCATTGTCAAAGTCATAGTCGTCGATATCAAAGAAAGCACAACAACCCATAGTTGCTTTATGTTGCATAGCGGCACTCTGACGTCGGCCAAGCTGATTTTGATAGTGTTTGTGATGGTGGTGATGCTGGTGACGTTGATGTTGACACTCATTGTAGGATTTAGCCAGTGTATTGTTGGTAGCGGTCGTTAGTGTGGTTTTAGCCTGAATTTGTTGGGATGAGAAGTCATAGGATTTGTATGGTTTATTGATTAGTTGTCTATTATACATGCTGTCATTATATTCAAGTTCTATTACCTCGGGACCTCGCCAAGTGATGCCGGAACGTACTAAATTGTAGAAACGTAGCACACCCCACATGGAGAGCACCTGCGAAAGATAATAAAAGTTATACAAAGTTTTATAATGAATATTGGTGAATTGCAAAATTTTTTTTCTAAATAAAATGTAGCACAAATTTAAAGGTTTTTAGCTACTAAAGACTATTCTATAATAATGAATAGAAATTGGAAACCAAAATTTCACAGTTTAAGAGATAAATTTCTTTAGAACATTTTTAGACTAAAAGCGTAAGAAATCTTTAAGAAATTTTGCAACCAAATGGAATACATTTCGTTAAACAATTTTGTTTCAAAGGCGATAGATTTCTTCAAGAAATTTGGCGTCTCAACGTGAAAGATTTCTTTTTTACGTCCAAACGCGATAGATGTCTTTAAGAAATTCTGCGTCCAAACCTGATAGATTTTATATAGAAATTTTGCATTCTTTAAGAAATTTGGCATCTAAACTGATAGATTTTATTTAGAAATTTTGCATTTAAACGCGATAGATTTCTTTAAGAAAATGTTGCTTTCAAACTGAATAAATATCTTTAAGAAATTTAGAGCCCAAAGGCAAGAGACTTCTGTAAGAAATTTTCCAAATGCGATAGCGATAGATTCATTTAAGGAATTATGCGTAAATTTTCAAAATATTTAGATATACTTCTTTTAAAGATATTATTTTTCACAGAAATTATTATTGTTATTATTGTTAGCTGTATACTTAATTTTGACTCTGACTATAACTTAAAAGTGAAGATATTTTTAAAAAAATTCTTTATAATTTAATTTCCTTTAAACCCTGCATAAAAATGTCAGTTTTCATTTGAAAATTCAATGTTTCAAATCAACTTGTTTTGAAATATAAACATTTGCAAAATTTTAGTGAATCAATTGAAATTTATCAAATTCCACAATTCTTGTGCGCTTTATTCTAAACTTCGGGTCAAATGTATGAAATCACACACTTTGATAAAAAACTGTGTCATCTGCTAAGGCATCACTTGGATGTGGCGGACGAAAATGTCTGTGACATCTACTCAATATGGCAATTTTGTCCCAAAACACGTTGGAAAACCTGGAAGAATTTTCTTGGAGGCCAATATTTATGCAGGCCGCAATATTTTCCCCTGATTTATTGGTTGGTTCTAACAGTCAGCATTTTGGGCAGTGTAAGTTTTCGCAAATATAAACAACCTTTCTTGAAAATAATAAAATTGCTGCTAACTTTTCTAGATCAATAGTCTCACTGAGTTCGCTTCAATGTTTTGTAATAAACGCAAGCAAGTCAGCATGTGGCGCCAGCGTACGTTTTATGTGCTGCCACCAACTGTTTTGCGTAAGTGTCGTTTGGTGGGCGCTTTAATCATGTTAAATGCCTGGCTATTGCTGTGTTATGCTGTGGTCAAGGTTGAGTTTTATTTGTGATTTAAGAAAAACATGATGTTTTTAATCTGCTTTTGTTTTGCGGTCATTTTATCTATGCAGGTTTCCCCCACACACATGACACCTTGGCTGACCATAAATATGCTTGTTTTGGCCTCTGAATTAATCATCTGGATTACCGAGGTATTTGCTGGTGTTTGCAAATTGGAATTGCAAACTCTGTTCTCATTTGTTTTGGCCATAGTCAATTATTTGTTTGTGCGCTGTGTGCAGAATGTCTTTCAAAAGTCTATTGAAATGAACGATGTGGAAGATTTAAGATTATGGAAAAGTGTTTAACTGCCACACACACACACACTCACACACACACATACAAGTATTCTATAAGTGCTTAAAATATACAATATATTCAATGTTAAAATATTACTTTTAATGTTAACCCTCCAAAAGAAAAATTATAAATGGTTTTATTTAAATATTTAATTTCTTTTCATCCTTTTGTGCTCTTTTTTATTTGAAGGAATTCTATTAAATTGTTTACTTACATTTATGAAGGCTCGTGCAATAAAAAAGGCCACTTCCGCTTTGCACATCGCATCGAATTGCTGGGGAGACAAAAAGGAGAACAGAAAAAATGTGTTTGCTTTAAAAGAGAAACTAACAGAAAGGAAGTTAAAGTTAATAAAAAAAACTATTATGAACTAGAAGTTCACTTCTCAAGTTAAAATAATAAAGTTAAGTTTTGCATAACTTTCAAAACAAATTTATTTAAAAATAGCACATTAAACATAAATATTTGCAATATAATAATATAAATTATTTTGTCAAGAGTTGTATAGTGTCATATAAAAAATATTAGCTGCCGTATTCACAAAAAATAAAGTAGGTTTTAAGTGTGCTTTTAGACAAAATTTTCTTAAAGTACATTTAAAGGATACTTTAATTTTTTATGAATAAGGACATAAGTTTTTTAAGAAATTTTGAGCCCACAGCCGATTCTATTAATTTTACTTTTATATGCAAAAACATTATTATTAACTCTTAAGTTATTCAAAAATTACTTGAGCAATTGATTTTAATATCCATCCAATAAAGTAAAAAGTTATTAAAATGTAATTAGAAAAACATTTTTTAATTATGTCATCTATTCCAATATTATTATTATTAAATTCTATTCACTCTACTTTGTATGCAAACACTTTTTAAATAACTCATACGTTGTTTATTTGTCGCTCGTATGTGACGTCACTCAAAAATAATTTTGCAAAATTAGTCAATGTACCAAATTGTTTTCTTATTACCAGGCTCTCAGAAAATATAGTAGAGAGCATTTTTGGAAAAAATAAAAAAAATAGAATACAACTCTGCATGCAACACTATGGTTATTTCTTCAGAGTCAACTCTGTTATTTTGAATTAACGTTTATTTTAAATGCAACTCTGTTCTTCTTATCAATACTTGGCAGTGCTGTCAACTTTGAAATTTCAAAATGCACCAAAAAGAAGAAAAAATCGCAACAAGTTTAGATTTTCGTTTTATATAAAATGTTGATTGAATTAATTTTACATAAATTGTGTATATTGATATTCAATAAATAGAGTTTGTATGTAAGTATTTGTATTTCTTAAAACACGTATGCCCTTATTCATAAAAAATTAAAGTAGACTTCAAATGTACTTTAAGAAAATTTCAATAAACTTTAACAATTTCTTACCAAGTTTGCAAAATAATAGAAAGCATTTCTAAAAATCTTTCGTTTTTATTCACATTTACTAGTTGCTTAATTATAGCAATATTCTTTTAAATACTAAAAACAGCATAAAAACAATAAAGTTATTTTGAATAAATTTTATTTTGAAAAATGTCTTTTAATCACCACCCAATAAAGCTTAAAAGTAATTAAAATGTGAGACAATCATATTTCGAAGATTGTATGAATTCATAAAAAACAAGGCAACACAATTTACATACAAACTCTATTTATTGAATATCAATATACACGCATGCATAAATAGTAGGTCATTTTCCTTGTTCAGCAGAAAAGGCACGTCCTGTAAATAAAAAAAGTCAGTTTATGTAAAATTAATTCAATAAACATTTTATATAAAACGAAAATCTAAACTTGTTGTGATTTTTTCTTCATATTGGTGCGTTTTGAAATTTCAAAGTTGACAGCACTGCCAAGTATTGATAAGATGAACAGAGTTGCATTAAAAATAAGCGTTAATTCAAAATAACAGAGTTGACTCTGAAGAAATAACCATAGTGTTGCATGCAGAGTTGTATTCTATTTTTTTTATTTTTTACAAAAATGCTCTCTACTCTATTTTCTGAGAGCCTGGTAATAAGAAAACAATTTGGTACATTGACTAATTTTGCAAAATTATTTTTGAGTGACGTCACATACGAGCGACAAATAAACAACGTAAGTTATTTAAAAAGTTTTTGCATAAAAAGTAGAGTGAATAGAATTTAATAATAATAATATTGGAATAGATGACATAATTAAAAAATGTTTTACTAATTCCATTTTAATAACTTTTTACTTTATTGGATGGATATTAAAATCAATTGCTCAAGTAATTTTTGAATAACTTAAGAGTTAATAATAATGTTTTTGCATATAAAAGTAAAATTAATAGAATCGCCTGTGGGCTCATAATTTCTTAAAAAACTTATGCCCTTATTCATAAAAAATCTATTAGATTAGAAAAGACCGATATATCAAATTTAGTATATAAAATTCCTTGTGGTGGTAATAGTAACGAAAAACAATGTAACAAAATATATATAGGATTAACAGGGACAAAACTTAAAACTAGATTAGCAGGACATAGACATGACCAGAAATATGGAAATTATAATTCAACACAAAAAAAGCTTTATCAACTTATTGTAGAGATTTAAACCACTATCCAGATTTCGATAACACATCTATATTGAACACAGAAAATCATACAAAACGAAGATACATGTTAGAAATGTTACATATTAATAATGTACCATCAGAAAAAAGAATAAATTTAAAAAAAAGACACAAAAAACTTAGCTCAAAATTATAGACACCTATTGAAGAAAAATATAAATGTTAATAATAGGAGAAATTAACACAATTTATCTATTTAAAAAATGTTATCATTCCAAAATGTTAAAATTATTTACTGTTCAATGTTATTATTGCAAATTTAAAATTATTTTTCTGTAAAACATATTTTTCAATTTTGTCAACCCCTTTCAAACTTATATTAAAATATTTACACATATGAAATTTGTTATTTTTTAAATATACTCCTGAAGAAGATTTCCAAAGGAAATCGAAATATCGAGTTTATTATAAATAAAAATAAAAAAAATCTTTTATAAAAAACAAAAAAGTTACCTCAAGCTTACAAATTATTTAATAATAATTTTTATACAATGTAATAAAATATTTATGCAATATTACTACTGTGTAGTTTACTTGTATGTAATTTTGTTTGTATTCTTTTTTGCTGGTTTTAGCTTTTGGTTTTCAAATAAGAGTATAGGAAAATAAAAAAGACATTTGTTTATTTATTTTTCCAATTTAATAAAATGTTTTATTGTTTCTTTTTAAAATAAGATAATGAAATAAAATTTAAATAATAATTTTTTTACAGACTATTTGCTAACATATTTAATAAGTAAGTTAAACAGAAAATAAAGGAAATTAATTAAAATTTAAACCTTTCTAATTTTATATACGTACGTATATATATGCATATACATATACATAAGTATGTTTTGAACAGTTTTGTAAAATATTTATAAATATAGAAAAACAGAGTTTAAGTTTTACTTAAGCTTTGTATAGACGATTGTAAGATCTTACAACGTTGTCCGAAAAGTGTTTAGAAAATGTCTAACAACCATGTGAACTGAAATTTTTTATCTTCCAACGTTGCAAGAAAAAACATTGACAATACATTGCTAGATCTGACAAAATTGGATGATCTGACAACCGTCTATACATACATATTTAGCTTAAGTCAAGATATGAATTAAATTGGAAACATAGTTTTTAGTTCTCTAGATTATTATTTTTTATATTTAATTCATAAAGTACGCAGGATACGGTTGGTAATGTATGAAATTATACATAGACAAATGGCCTTAATGGTTTTGCTAACACATATGAAAACTTTTGTGGGTGAATTTCGTTGATGCAGTCTGGAATTTCCACCCAAAATCATTAGATCCGTAGATCTTTAAAATCAAATTCTTTCTAGTAACTTGACTGTTTAGATTTGAGGTACATATAGTCTTGTTGAAACGACGTATTGTTCACATCTAAAATATACAAGTTAGGCAATAAGAAATATGTTATATGTATGTGCAATATCGAGCACCAATAACAGTCACCAATTGACCAGTCTAAAGTGTTAATAAATATGGTCCAATGATGCCTCAAAACCAATATCAGCAGTAAACCGTGACATGTTGCTGAGTGTATTTCTTTTTAAACATTCACACGAAGGAATTTTATCAATAAACAAAGCCATCAAGGTAAAATATGCTTCAACTCTCTTGATAGTTTTGCTTGAACTGTGTCAGCCGAACTTTCAATACTTTTGAAATATTCTTTAACAATGAAAAGATTTGGTTTAAGTTCACTTCTTTAAATATCCATTTTAACTAACTCCAAACTGTCAGCTGTCAAATTGTTTCATTAAATTTAATTAATTAAAATCTTTACACATAACAACCCATTTCTTCAAGTTTCAAAGGGCAATAATTCGGATTTGAATGACTGGTGTCTGAAATCAGCAGCATTTACAAGACTTTTTATTAATTTATTTCAACCTCGCCCATCTTCTTGGTTACTGTAATAGCCACATGTATGTATGAATGTATGAAATGTATGTTTCAAAATAATAATCTGTAATGATAAAATAATAAAAACAAATTATAACAAATGAAAAGCAACATAAACAAAATTCAAAACTAAAAATACAAACAAAAATAATAAACCACTGGTAATTAGAAAACATAAACTAAATATTCAAGAGTCATTAATGGAACATTTTTCCAGAATTTTGGTAACTTCCAAACTACTAGTCCATTTAAAGAAACCTATGTACATAAGAAAATTATAGAGAAGAACTCTTATGGCCGAATTCTCAGTCATTAGTTAACCATTGGTAAACTAAAATACTACCTATGTAGTGTTTAACTATTACTTGTTATTCTTATGGCAAACTAAGCATTGCGAATAAAGAATCATTAGTTAAGCCTTTGTCATTAGCTAACTAAAGACTGTGAATTCGGCCATTAGACTACTATGAACCATGTAACTAGCAAACATGTTATAACCTTGCAACTGAAAATGTTTACAAATAATGTTACGTTTTGAATAGTTTGTGCTCATAGTTACCTAATTATCAACTACATACTCATATTCATCAAAAATATGTATGTATATGGATGTATGCCCTGTAATAAGGCCATATGTATTTAATTTATTTGTATGTAATCTTTTTACTGAAATCTGAAATCTGAAATTTTCGTTTATGATTTAAATGTAGACCAAAAATGTAAACAACATTCAAACCTTAAAGAGGCAAAATTTCAGGCAAGATAAATATCGGAATTTTAAATTTATTTTGAATTGATCTACATCTATAACTTTAAATGAAAATGGTGAAACTTTTGAATAAACCATTTTGGGTTTAGTTCGAGCAGTTATGGTCACACATAACAAACATTTGACCAAAAGTAAAATATTTTATTTATTTCAAAAACTTGTTTTATTTAGGAAAAGTCACACTAACAAATTTAATTTTATTTTATTTGATAGCGTTAAAGAAATGAATAAAAAATGTGGTTACGCTTTTTTGAGTAAATATTTGCCGTTTAGGTGGGTACACCCATTTGTTTTGAACAAAATATTTGTTGGGACAAAGTGGTTGCGCTTTTTTAAGTAAATATTTGCCAAGTGTGACCATATCTTTATTATTTTAAAACGGTTTTGGTACAGAATAAAATATATTCGTTTACAAGTAATTTCAATTAGAAAAAAAAATTTCTAAGCATTTCTGATTTATTTTGAAATGTATGTGCGATTTTTCAAGTTTTCAACTTTTTTCTTTAAAAGCAATAATATTTGTTTAGATGTTTTCAAAAAGAATATTATGTTTTGAATAAAACAGGTACAGTGCACTTGCAGAAACGTGAACTAATTTTTACCGAGGGTGTTCACGTTTTCGATATTGTTTCTGTTTTAGATTGCATTTTTTCTATAACATATTTTAGTCTTTATCTTTTATTTAATTTAAAATAAAGTATGTACGTTATGAAATATGTTTTGATGCTACTTTTTGTAAGTTCCTGTCATATTTTAATATACTACATACATATGTATGTACATATGGAGCAAACCATAGTGGTTTGCAAAAGGGTTTCTAAGGTACTAATTTCTAAATTATGTTATTGAATTCATCAAAAACAGAGGTTAGCTGAATTTAAACAATGTACCATAATTATAAATTTGTTTATTTAGTTTTTATTGAAAAGGAGCAACTACAACTACAAAAGAATCTACTTATCATGCAACAAAAGTTGTTTACAAGAAACAAACTACTACAAAAATTTTAAATAAGCTTACAAAATTAAATTTTAGCGTTCGATAAAAAGTTCACGTTTTAGAGCCTTCAGCCTATGTTCACGTTTTAGAGTAGTTAATGTAAAAATAAAAATGTTCATGTTTTTGGATAGTTAATGTTACTGGATGTTCACGTTTCTGCGAGTTCACTGTATTCATTTATTAAAATCCGTTGAAAATTATAAAAGTTATGCAAGTTTTTCTAAGAGCTTATCGTGCAATTTACACATTCTATTATCTACATTATTGCTTAGCATACTTTTAGGCATTGTTTTGAATATTCAAAGGAAAGTTAAAAATCGCTGTACAAAAAGTTGTAAAAGTTCTAAAATTTGTAACCAATTTTAAAAAGTTAAATATTTATTTATAGAAGAATGTGTAAATAAAATTGAGTCAAAGTTGAAAGATTAGTAAACAAAATAAAATTTTTAGATATGGTTTGGAATATTATTTAATATAGACATAATGAAATGTATTTGCTGGAAGAGCTAAATTAATTTACTTTCTAATACCATTTTAAATTTAATAATAAACGGAGGAGTTTTAGTTTTAGAGATAAATTAGTATATGCAAATTTATTTAATAAATTATTTTGCACAATGGCCTAAAATTTTCAGCAAGTTTCTGAAATTTTGGAGACTAATTTGTGATTTCAGTTAATTTTTCAAGTAACTTTTTGCAATCTAATACAATCTAATTTTCAAAAAAACAAAAACTGCAACACAAAATAACTATATATACATATGTATATGTATATAGTTGTGTTTTAAATGGCGATTGATTTTTTCTTTTCAGAAATCATTTTCACTTTTAAAGTGTTTATTATGTTTAGTTTCTCATTTCTTTTTTAAATTTAGATAATGTTGAATATACTCGTACACAAAATAAAACTTTTCAAATTATGCAATAAATCTGTTAGAACTTCATTTAAAAAAAGTTTAACTCATACGAGTACACTGTTTGGCACCCTACAGAAACAAACAAACAAACAAAAAAAAAATGATTTATTTCTGCATCATCACAGTGTCCCAAAACTGACCCACTGGAATAGTTTAATGTTACAAGGGATTCATTTTAGCAAAATATTGCAACCAGACCACTATGTTAATAAAAAATAAAAACAGAGATGGGAGTAACTGCAAACATTTCAAAATAGATTTTCTAAACTATTCTAATGTTAGCTGGTGTTTAGTATTTCACAAAAACACTCCATTTTTTTAATTCAATGCTTTGTGTGATGCTTTAGTTAATTATTTGTAAAATACAAACTTTTTTATCTCTCAAATAGAATTTGTCTTTTATGTTTGAAGAGTTTTAATTTGCAGACTGTTTAGAATTACAAAATGGAAAATTTTATTTTAAACAATAAGAAAATATGGGAAAATTTGCGAATATAAACAAAAACGTTCAATTGTTACAATGGCCTTGCGAAAGATTTCACAAGAGAGAAAGTGTGTCAGAGAGAGAGAGAGAGAGAGAAAAGTATGTATGTATGTATGTGTTGTTTTTTAACAGTAATGAAGACACTACAGCTCTGTTAGTATTTCCAGTTGTATGTTTGACTATTGTGTTCTTACTGTTGTAATTGATGATGATTTACTTTCTCTGTTTCATTATGTTAATACCCTACACAACCATAGTGGGGAGGCTATATTGGATTTGTGCTGATGTGCTTTAAAGAGCATAACTCTCTCAAAAATGTTGCTATCCAAATAATATTGAACGCAAATATATTTCATATGTCTACAAATAATACGGTACAGTATTTATATCGAGATAAAGTTTAACATACACAATATTTATATTCACAGACATCATGACACTAAATTTTTGGATGATCGGTCGACAATAAGTTATATCTCCCATATGACGCCCATTTCTGAAAAACTGTTTTATACATATACTGGGTGTAGGGTATTATATGGTCGTGCTTGACCGACTATACTTTCTTACTTGTTTTTTTTTTCATTTTTGTGGTTTTTTTAAGGGAACAGTTTTGCTGTCGTTTGTTGCTGCTGCTACTCCAGCTCTAAGTACTTTTGCTGCTGGCAGTTTTTGTTGTTCTAAACTTGTGTGTGTTTTTTATACTACAGATATACATATTTGAATAGTACCCAGCAAGCCATATGAGTCCGAAAAGAGTCTTTTCTGACACCTTTTTCGGAGTGTTAACGCTCTTTATGAGCCCAAAAAACAATCATCATTGCTCCGAAAACCTTCAGAAAAGAGGGTCATTACATTCGAAAATGGTCCGTCAGAAAGAGCTCTTAGATAATGTCAGAAAAGAGTCTTTTACGAGGTTTTTTTTGGGCTCTTAAAGAGCTCTTGGATAATGTCAAAAAAGAGTCTTTTATGAGTTTTTTTTTCGGCTCTGTGAAATCTTGTTTTTATCATTCTTGTGTGGTACAGCTATGTTTTTTTTTTGTTCAAAGTACAAATAACAGAACAACAACGCTTTGGTACACACATAATTAAGTGGAATTTCTGAGTCATACTGCGTGCCGACTCAAGACAGTAACAAGCAAATTTTATTTCGCTCCGAAAATGCTGCTTAGTTGGACTCTTTTCTGACTCCTTTTTCGGAGCGCTCCTAGAATGGTATGCTGGGTATTGTTTATACGAATGTGTATTTATTGCTGTTGTAGGTGTGTTTGCATTTGTGGTATACAAATTTTACATGAATTCCATTAGACATTATTATGTCAAATAGAAATGGAAATTATATAAAAAATGGAAACCAAAAAAGGGTCAAAATTAACACAGGGAGTTTGAATGATATTTCTAGAAAGTGGTCAGCAAACAAATACCCTTAAGTATGTAATGAAGAAGTAAGTAAAAATATACAAATAAGAAATTTGCCAATAGCTTAGTAAATTAAACAAATTTACTTAATTTTGTTTTACGACACAGTGTAGTGCAGCGAACAGTGTGGTTAAACTTTTGTATGTTTCTAAAATTCTGAAAGCTTAACATCTTCCTTATTTAAATTGCAAATTTAAGGCAGCTGAAACTTATAGTCCAAAAGTACTAAGTATGAATTTTAATGTTATTTTGTAATCATTTAATTAATATTTATTAATAAAGTTTTTATATTGTTGCCACAAATTTAATATATTGCCCTTGTTTGTGTAAATTTATCCAGCTACAAAAACCCTTGACCCCTTACCAGTATAAAGATAATACAATTAATATAAAACGCCACAAAACTGCTCGTTCTTTAATACATATATATGTATATAACTTGCCCTGCTTGGTCGTATTGCGACACAATTAACTAGAACCATAATATTTGTATAAAATGAATGTTTCTTTATATACACAACTAGCAGGTTGATTTGTCAAATAGACTAACTCCATAACACAAAAAAGTTAAGATATACGAAAAAATAACCTAAAAACATTTAATTTTATGTCTACATAAATCAAATACTCTAGCATTGAAATCTTTGAATTTTGAAATGTGCACTTAGCCCATTTAAAAAATTACTCAATCACATACATATATTTCCAGCTAGTTATACGAGTATGCCTTAGTTTCTTAGAATACTCTTTCCATATTTATACAATTCTATCAACATTGTATTCAAATGTTTTTGTTATCTTTGTATATTGTAATATTTAAGTTTAAAGACAACACAAATTTCCAAAAGACCTGGACAGATATTCGAATTGATTTTTCTGCTGTGTTTGCTTTTTTTCACTTCTATCTTGCTATCTAGCTTTCATACTTTCTTGCGAACTGACAAAGTAGAATAAAAGGTCACAACTTTACAAACTTTGTGAAAGTTTTGTGAAATAAAGGTAAGTTAAATGCAGAATTAAATGCAAAACAAGAAAAACAGCAAGAGAAATCAAGGTTGCTGGCACGAAAAAAAACAGGTATAATTTAAAAGATATTTCTATCTTGAAAATGAAACACTTCAGATTGATTGAAACTTCGATAAGGTAAATAAGGAAGTACAGGCCAATAATTTTGTCTCAATGAAATAATTTGCTGCAAAAGTTGTCTTAACTCGAGTATTTGAATACTCTAGAGTTTACAATTGTATTTATGACAAAACTTTTAAAATGAAAGAGTAACAATTAAATTAATTAAAAAATTTTTAATTTCGTGAAAAAGGACATATGGACAACTTTTTTATTTGTTCTAGTATTAAGTTGAAATTTTAGTGATATATAGATTTAAACATTCTACAAAATGTGATGTGTATAAAAATGTCCTGACCATTATACAGGACGAGAAATAAACTTTTGAATAGTAAAAAAAATCAACAAAAATTTGTTTTTAATTTCAAACATTTTCTACTGCAGAGTTGAATGGCATTATTAAAAAAAGTATGAATTTCAAAAAAAGAATATATGGCCCTACTGTTATAATGAACTAAAACCAAGTTTAAATTTGGTGAAGTAATGGATCAACTCATTTTATATATTGCTAGTTCATTTCTCAACCCTTTTTCATAATTTTATAAATTTTATGAAAAAAGTATATATGTACTATGTATGTATGTGTATGTACAACTTGTTTTGTTTTTAGTTTAATTGAATTTAGGGATGTCTAGACTTTAATATATTACAAATTGTGGTTTGTATAAAATGTCCTTGCTATCACAAAGGACGAGAAATTAATTTTTAAAAGTTTTAAAAAAATTATTTTATTAAAAATTTGTTTTAAGTTCCAAAATTTTTCTACTTCAGAGTTGCTTGGCAAAGCTTTTTTTTTAAAAAAGTTATGATGAACTAAGACCAAATTTTAATTTCGCAAATTAGTGGAACTAATCATAAAGTATATTGCTAGTAATTTTCTTATACCTTTTTCATAATTTTAAAAATTTTATAAAAAAAGGATATATGGCAAACTTTTTTATTTTTGTTAGTATTATATTGAAATTTTAGTGATATATAGATTTAAACATTCTACAAATTGTGGTTTATATAAATATGTGCTGGCTATACTAGAAGACGAGAAATAAATTTTTAAGTTTCAAAAAAAGGATATAGAGCTTCACTTATATAATGGAATAGTATCAAGTTGAAATTTGGTGAACTGATAGAACTAATCATGTTACATATTGCTAAATATTTTGTTGGACGTATATAAAGTTTTAATAATTTTATAAAAAAAAGGATATATGTAAAACTTTGTTGTTTGTGCTAGTCTAAGCTAAAATTTATGAATTGTTTCTGCAGTTGTTACACTAGATGCTGATGTTTTAAGAAATATGTGGGAATATTTTTTAGTGATTTGGTTTATTATTGTTAAGTAAATTAAAACGGAAATACGATGTGTGTTTTGAGGAAAGGGCAGTTAGGACTTTTTGTACTACAAGGCATTGGCAAGTTTTTCTAAAACTTTTAGTCAATGTTGATTTATCTTAATTACTTTCAACCGCTTGTTTTAAATAAAAAAAAAATAAAATTGTGTAAAAGAAAATTGATATTATATTTAAAATAGGATTTCATATTATGATGACATTTTCCTCAACAAACTGTTTAAAACAGATTAAATGTAAATAAAATGGTTAGTAATTAGGGCAGAGAAAATACCGGCTTTTAATAGGAAATAGAAAAATGTTTTCAATAAATGAACAAAATAGAAAAGGGTAAATAACAGAAATTAAGTAATTTGTATTTAAAATTTAATCAATATTATTAAAGGCTTTAACTGTTTTTAAATATTGCAAGAAAAAATCTCTATTTATATCTTATTGTTATTTTGTTTAAAAAGAACTCACCTTATTAACATGATCACGCAAGACATTCGAGTAAACCATAGCCACTGCTTCCAAAGCCATAAATGTGATATAACCAATAATCCAAGGAACTATTAAGCCAGGATTTTCCTATTAAATAAAAAATATTTAAAACAATTAGTTTGAAAAACGTATACAAAAGCAAGAACCAGGCCAACTAAACTGATGTCAAACTCAAACGAATCTAACATTATTTAATATAAATCAAGTTAATTATATTTAAAGGACATTAAGTTGTAGTACCACTCTCAGTTTTATTCGTTCCTCAAATCTAATAACATTCTTTGTATTGCCCTCTTTATGACATCTTAAAATAATTATCAATTGTTTGCCATGACCTTGTCTATTATACATATGTATATGCCAATTAATTAAATTTATTTTATTACTAACTATGTTATTGTTCATTTTTTGTTTTCTTATACGAATATTGTAGCAAAACATTTATGTTACAATTAATGTGAACATTTCAGGGTTTTGGTAATTTAATATGATCTAAACTAAAAAAAGTTTGCTAAACTTTTAACAATAACAATCTAAAATGTCCAGACACCGGAAAAACAGCAACAATAAGTATTAGGTAACAAATATTTTGTATGGCTCCCTAGGGTTTATTGTATTGTTTGTAGAAAAAAAATATTAAATGTTTATTTCCTTTTTCTTTTCATTAAAGTAAAACGAAATGCTGTCAATTTTAAAATGACAAAATGTCAAGTCACATGCAAGGTCTCAATTTTTAGAGATGCTTTAATAAATGTACTTTATCTTAATGTGTTGTTTTGTTTTTTTTTCTTTTACCAAATTTTAACATAGACTCATTTAAGTTAAGGGAAGGTTAGGAAAGGACATAACAATATACTATATACATACATAATACAAAATATAAATAATTTAGATTGAATGTTACAAAATTTACGAAATATGTAAGCACTATGAAATAATAACAAATACATCACTTCGAATGTACTATAAGTAATTTAAAGGCAAAATACAAAACAAAATATAATGAAAAATCTGTTGCCATCAAATGCTCATCATAAATGTAACGAACGAACAAACAGGCAACAAGGAAAATAAAAACAAGTTGATAAAAAAATTACCGGCTGTAAAGAATGCGAAACACCCCTAAACTACTACAATGCGAACTTGCTGTTATAACAACCACTTAAGCAACGGTAACAATACTGTAAAATTTTGTTAGTTTTAAAAAATTCAAGATTCGAGTTTGTCTATTCTTTTGTATTGAACCGATGTTGTTGATTTTCAATACCAAATTGCTTAGAACCGTGATAAACATTCCATATAAAACTCATTTCTTTAGCTCTTATGTTTTGGACTTGAGCCTGTTTTACACACACTTAGAATTTCAAAAGAAACGTAAAAAATATTTAGGAATTGTTATATACGAAATGTTAAACTTATTTTTACTCTCAGTTAGGAATAGAGATATTTATATAAATCTGGACAAATTATTTTGCATATTTCGAGGAGCACAGTGGGCTGTAACACAGAAATAGTAGACAAAGAATTGTTTTTTTTTTACCTTCAAATTGTGTATAATATTTTTGTGAATATTAAATATTTCTTTAACACTCAGGCAATTAATATGCATATATACAATTGCGTTACTTTCTTTGGAAAGGGGATAAATTGAAGAAGTAAAAGTGGTGAAATTAGAAACAATCTTTATAACAAAACTCTGCAATTGCGCATTATGTTTGTTTTAGTGCAGCATTGCAGCGTCTCTGGTGGTAAGTAGGCGCATTATTTAATATTGAAGTCGTTGAAATTTTCAAATATGATGTAAAGGTTCAAAATACACGCTCAAATATTTTCTTAATGTATGGTCACACTTGACAAATATTTACTCAAAAAAGCGTAACCAATTGTTTTAGCACAAAGGTTTTTGCAAGATAAAACAGCATCAAATAAAATAAGACTAAATAATTGTTGTGTCTTGTCATAAATAAACCAAGTTTTTTGTAATAAATAAACGTGTTCAAAAATATTTTATTTAGAGTGGTTACGTCCTTTTTCGGCAAATATTTACCAAGTGTGAACGTACCTTTACTAAAACAACATTTTTTCGTTGCACTTAAGGTACTCAAATTTGGCATCATGCAGCTCTGACTGTATGCCAACAGGAGGGCTACAAGTTATATTTTCTGAAAGCTTAGGTCCTCCTCTTTAACTTGCTTATATGTAAATTGTTATTCCGAGGAATAAGTAGTTTAGAATATATACATATGTACATATAAATATTAATTGTTATTTGTAAATGTTAAAAACTGTCTTTTTACACACAAGAAGCTTGACTTTGGCAACACGAAGCACACCGTCAATGCTAACAGGCTGGTTGCAAGTTATATTTTCTGAAAGCTTAGGTTTTCCTCTGAAATTTTCATATACATTGTTATTCAATGGAAAAAATAGTTTAAAATAGGTACATATTTTTACATATGTATGTATTGGAGTTGTTCAAGTGTGTTTTACTTAAGATGCTGAACTTTGACAGCATGTATGTAGCTTATCCTGTATGACAGCATAATGTTTACTAGTTTAATTTTGCAAAAGCTTTGGTCCACCTCTTTACATTTCATATAATATGAACATTGTTTTGCAATTAGATTAGTAACTTGCAAGTCACAAGTATGTATTGTAGTTTTTATTTGTAAATATTAAAGCATGGTTTTTACACTCCAGCTGTTGTTTATCTCTGACAGCATATAGCTCACTAGGAATGATAAAGGAATGGTTACAATATTAATTTTCTATAAGCTTGCATACTCCTCTATAGATTCTCCAGACATTGTTTTGCAATTGTATTAGTGACTTTTAAGTTCTACATTCATTACAAATTGTAATTTGCAAAAATTAAAGACAAAACCTATGAAAAAATTGTTACAATAGTTTAACAATCGTTAATCAAATTCATTTCGTGTTGTATTTTGTATCCTTATATTTTCACCTCTATAATAAATATTTTTTCTATTCATCACACTGCTCACATTACCCACGTTGGTACTTTCAACAAAATATGGTTTCCTTGTTTGTTCTTTTTCTTCTCTTATTAAATTTCTGAAGCTGCAAAAAAACATTTCTATGTATGTTTGTTAATTTTTTTCTAAAAAAAATAGGAAATCTTATTTGTCTGTTATCGTTATTTATTTGGTTTTCATGTGTTCTTATTTTTGATTTTTTTTGTTCTGTGCGTTTTTTTTTTTGTAATAAAGCAATTTTTTCGTAGCTATTTTTCTAAATAAGAAGCATCTTTATATTGCTTTATTTTTATTTTTTTGTTGTTCTCCCTTGGTTTTTGTGTTGGTTGTTTAGATGATACAGTTTGTATGCATGTGTATATTTTGTTGGTTCATGTTGCTATAACGATATTGTAGTCGAGGGTAAATACTGTTGGGTATAAAATAAACTTATGTTAAAGAAAAGTTAGAGCGGGCAGATATTTTATGAAAAAAGGATATATGTAAAACTTTTTTAGTTTAACTAGTATTAAATTAAAATTTTAGCAGCATATACCCCTTATTATTCCACAAATTGTGGTTTATAAAAAAATGCTCTGACCACCCGTCAGGACGAGAAATAAATTTTGAAAAATTTAACAAAAATATTTTTATAAAAATTTGTTTCCAAATATAAAACATCTCGCTTTCTAAGTTAAACAGCATTTTATTTTGCTTAAAAATTTTAAAATTTAAAAAAAGGATATATGGCACTACTTTTATAGAGGGATAGAATCAAGCTGAAATTTGTTGAACTGATGAAACCTGGCTATTCTGCAAAACGAGAAATAACTTTTGAAAAAATTACTAAAAATATTTTCACAAAAAATTTGCTTCTAAGTTAAGCAACATACATTTTGTTTTAAAGTTTTCATATTTAAAAAAGTATACATATATGGCCCTACTTTTATAGAGAGATAAAACCAAGCAGAAATTTGTTGAACTGTTGCAATTAATCATGTTAAAAATTTTTAAATATTTGATTGGTCACATTTCTTAATTTTAAAAAATTAGTTGAAAAAAGGATATATGGACAACTTTTTTATTTAAGCTAGTATTAAATTGAAATTTTAATTATACATAGACCTAATTATTCTACAAATTGTGACTTATATAAAAATATCCTAGTCATTCGCAAAGACAAGAAATACAATTTTAAACATTCAAAAAAAATTTAGTTTTAAAATTTTCTTTCAAATATTAAATATTAGTGTGATATGTAGAATGCATACATTCATACCAGTAGAATTCTACTGTACACCCTATCCACCAGTTATATTGTATTCTTTTTGTGTATTTTTGTGTTAAAAAACATTTATGTTATATGTCATAAAATGACACTGTCAACACATGTTCACAGTAATATTTCTCATCAATTTCTTGTCGCTTTGAATGAACTCTGTATGAGCTTGAAAGCGTATACACTATTTGGGTTTTTGTAAAAAACAAAATCTTGCCAATATTTGTGGTTGCCATTTGGAAATGTAATAAAAAACGTAAACGTAAAGAAGGAAAGGAAAGCAGCAGTATTTTCTTAGAAAATTTGTAAATCAGTAAATAAAATTTAAAAAAATCGTTTTCGGTCTCAACTTGTGTTTTCTTCTTCAAATTTTGCCAGAATAGACAACTATTATAAACCTTTTGGGATAAATAACTTTTATATTTGAATCTTATGAATATTATTTAAAGCTTTTTACTCACCTTAACAATACCAAATAGTAACATGATACTTAAAACGATCATCGACATTTGTGTGCCGATTATGGCAAAATAAGCAATTTGTACACCTGCAAAGAGACAACAAAAATAAAGTAAATTATTCTAAAAGAAAAAAAAAATAGCCAAAACAAAACACACACATTTAGTTAAACACACAATCACTATGTTGGAAATTGAAAAATGAACAGTTCCACCACAATTAGTATCACTTCAATAAATAGAGACAAAATGTTTGTGAAGACACCATCACCATGACAATAGATTGCTAGTGAGCAGAAATTCTTTACTTTCACATTTTCATTTTGTCTTTTATTGAATGATGTCAATTTTGTGGTCATATATGGGTTTTTCTATACGAGTAGATACGCAGGTTTGGTGAACAACTAATAAACTGATATAGCAAACAAGAGGATATTTTGAACAGTAAGGTTAGAGATAGAATTTATGTTTTTCTATTTCCCATAAACTTTTCATGCCGTCTACTTTTAGCAGAGAAATGCATAACATTTACATAAGTTTGTTTCACATACGAATTGTGAATTCAATTCAAATTGGAAGTGGTTGAGCTGTTGTTAATATAGTTGATTTTTGATTTTTTGTTCTTCTTGGCCATGTCTGTCTTGAGTTTGCTCATAAAAATATACGCAGCATGCAGTGTTTAAATAAAGTTATACATATGTATGTACGAGTATATGTATACATGTGGTTTTAATTTTCTATATATTTTTTTATTCTAGTTTTTTTTTTTTTTTTTTTTTTTTTTGTAGCAATTTTGTTAAACAATCTGGATGGGTCGCTATGGTTATTGAGAATATGTATCCTTAAATACAAGTGTGCAACCAAAAACAGTAATGTTAGAAACATGGTTATAAAGGAGAAAGTTTTAAATTATATTTGGAAATAATATACATTAGTTAGTTACAATTAGTCTGTTACACTATTTACAACTAGACAAGAGAACTTTTTCAATCATACCTAATCTTTTAAGCAACTAATTTTTTTAGCTGAAACTTTTTTCATTTGCATAACTTTATGAATTAATGAATTGTATTTTTCAATTGCTTTCAACTTTAATTTTGCAACAGAATGTGGCAAAACGTCTAGTTATAAGGAGTTTTAGTAAAATCTATAATAATTAATATTAATCATACGTACCGCGGGTTGCCAAATAATAAATAAAGATATATTCCCCAAAATTAAAGCGATTTATAGAACATGTTTACTACACTACAAGTTAGTTGCTAAACCTTCTGGGCAGAATGTAAATAATTTTCTATTAAACATAGACTGTGAGTTACAGTGGGTAAAAACTTTGTGATTTCCAAGCACTTTATAGTTTGAATTATTTCTGAACTATCCAACATAAAGTTAGAGTGCATTAAAGCATTTATAAAGATTAGCAACTGGTTATCGTAACCAGACATATAAAGGGTGATTTTTTAGCTATTATCTTTTTTGCAACACTGGTTTAAACAGCTGACGCACGTTTCGTGTTTTGTTTCACTGTCAAACATCTTCAGCTTGGTCTATAATTTAACCATGAATCGTCTTACAAACGAACAACGCTTGCAAATTATTGAATTTTATTATCAAAATGCGTGCTCTGTTAAGAAAGTTCATCGCTCGATGAATTACCGAAAAATTATGTTCAGCGACGAAGGTCATTTTTGGCTCAATGGGTACGTAAATAGCAGAATTGTTGATTTTGGAGCCAGAAGCATTGCAAGAGCTACCAATGCATCCAGAAAAAGTCACAGTTTGGTTCGGTTTATGGGCTAGTGGTATCATTGGACCGTAATTCTACAAAGATGATGCGAATCGTAACATAACTGTGAATGGTGAGCGCTACCGTGAGATGATATCTAACTTTTTTTTTGCCCAAAATGCAAGAGCTTGACTTGCATGACATGCGGTTTCAACAAGACGGTGCCACATGCCACACAGCACGCGCAACAATGGACTTATTGAAAGGCGAGTTCAGTGAACATTTTGTTACACGTTCGGGACCGGTCCAGTGGCCGCCTAGATCGTACGATTTAACGCCTTTAGACTATTTTATGTGGGGCTATGTTAAAGATCATGTCTATACAGACAAGCCCGCTTCAATTGACGCATTGGAAGACAACATTGAAGCATTTATTCGTGAGATACCGGCCGAAATGTTGGAAAGAGTATGCCAAAATTGGACTAAGCGGATGGACCATTTGAGGCGCAGTCAAGGTCAATATTTGCATGAAATAATCTTCAAACATTAAATTATAAATTATATGGACCGTACTATCGATTCAAATAAAGATTTCATGCATTTTTCTGAGTTTTATGTGTTTTTTTTTTAACTTTCCTATAGCTTTTAAAAAATCACCCGAGAGATGACCTCAAATCCGTTAAAATGACTTGGAGCTCGAAGGTTGCACTACAATTTTTTTTTACAATTTCATAGCTTCTTAAGTAAGTTAAATTTTGCTTATATTCTGTAATAATTAATGTTTCTTTTGTTTTATCCCCCACTGCTTGCCAAGATATTTTTTATTTTTTTGGAAAATGTGTACAAACCAAAATTGAAATGTATTTGACATTGACTTTTGCTTAGCAATATGTATTTATGAAACAGATATACATATGTGTATGAATGTATAAACCAGGCAACGCATGAATTTCTAAACGAATAACTGAATGAAAAGTGCATACAATATGTTAAGACTCTGTACACGAACTAAACAGAAACAAAAGCAAGCATATACATATATACACTTGTATATACATATTTAAAATCTACACACATGCATACTCTTGTATCAAATTCTAACCATATTGAATTTAAGTTTTGTGACAAAAATTAAAAAAAAAAAAGTTATGTACAACATGTATGTTTCTTGTTTTAAATCTTAGTTGCCAATTTTGATATGAATAGGTACACATACAGACAAACACTCACGCATCTACTTGTATTCATACACACACACATACATACACACTCACAATTAAATGTATACACTGAAGCTTTAACAAACAATGGTATTTGTCGTTTAAAACTTTAACTTCCTATCCCACTTCTTCCTCTCTCTCTTTCGCTCTTTCTCTATAACTCTCAATTTGTTTGTCTCTGAATATAACAGTTTTTATAGAAATACATATATGTATATAAATGTGCATGCCTGTGTTTGAATGTATGAGTGTATTTTTAAAATCATGCATAAGTGCTGTTTGTATTTTTTTTTTCCTATACACACATGTAATTCCAAAACTACACACAAATGGTTTTTTGTTTCAAATTTAAATTATTTGTATATTACGTATGTGTGTGTGAACAATTATATATACAGTGTTGGCAAAAATAATAGCACTTCGATGATTTATTCGATATTTATTTTATTTATTTATATGGCGAAATATTTTATGGACGGACGAGAGTAAAATCATTTTATTTGGTGGAAAAGTTTCTCCTTCATTTGTTCAAAAATTCCCATCTAAGATGGTAAAGCATGGTGGTTCTAGCATTATGGTATGAAAAGCATCCCCTTACAATACATTGCAAAAAATCAACAATGGATCATTATGTTTACGTTGAAACTTCCTAATGCCGTGCAGGATATGCCATTGATTTGGATATTCCATCAAGACAACGACCCAAAACATACAAGCAGAAAAGCACGTCAGTGGTTAATTGACAACAATATTGAGGTCATGGAGTGGCCAACACAAAGAATCTTTGGGCTGACGTAAAGAAAAGTGTATATCAAATAAAACTGACTAACATGAACAACTTTGAGCTGCAGTGAAAGAGTCGTGGGCGAAAAGAAAGTTGTGAAAACTTAGTTAATTCCATATGGAAGCGCTATGGCGCCTTTGTGGCCAACAAAGGACATGCAACAATATATTAACAAGTTACTTGTTTCATCAACTTCATTTTATTAGTTTTTTATATTATTTATTTGAAATATAGTGTAATTTTTTAAAACCTATAAAGAATAGTGAGTGGTATTTTTTTTAACTGTCCAAATTTTGATACTTCGCCTGAAATTGTAAATCTTTTCAATAAAAAGTCAATAAAAGTTACACAATTTTTTTTACGTTGAATAAATGATTGACATATTTCAATTATATGTCACGGGAATAACTAGGGAACTAAATCGAAAGAATAATTCATATGTCGAATCCAGCCTTCAGTGCTATTTTTTTTACTGCAGCTGTAACTATATACATATGTATACTATATGCATACATACACATTATTTACACACATTTACAGTCATTTTATTATTCTCTTAAGTGTAACTATTAGGGTATCCATTTTGATTTTAATTTCTTTGACTCAATTAAGAAAAACTATAAAATCTCTAACAGAAAATTATAGTAAAAATACTAATTTTGCAAAAACTTATAAAAATATAAATTTTACTCGTGTTTTACCAACAACAGAAAAGCGCAATAATTTGGAGACCCTGTATGTATTTACTTTTTATTTATATTTTTCTTAATGTTTTTGTTATTATTATTAAACAATTTGTGGTAAATTTAATTTCAAAATAATATTTTTTTGTATAATACTGCAGAAACATTTAAAATAAAATACAAACATGCCAACACACATACATATGTATGTATGTATGAATGTAAATATTTGAATACACATGTGTAATTGTATATGTAAATGTAATTTTGTCTGTTTAACTTTGTATAGGTATTTATCACATAAAAAAACTTAATACACACTTAATTGTCTTTATTATATTTACAAAGGTTTAATATGTACACAAGTTGGTTTGTCTGTTGTTATTGTGGACCTGTAGTGATTTGTCCTTAACTGTGTGCAAAATTGAAATAAAGCCAAAAAAGATATGTGATCCCTTTAGGCCAGTAAGATAAAAGACACAAGACACATGTTGGTGTAAATTAAAAAAATTTTCAAAAGATGCTAACAATTTGTCAAGTGGAAAATGTTGTTTTTAAATCTATTTAAGATTTTGTTCTACACAAAAACTGTTAAACTTTTCAGGAAAGTTAAGGGAGAAAACGATTTTTATATTGAATTTAAGGAAAAAAATGAAAATGCTAATTTTTGTAAAACAAGGTATTTTTTTTAAAGGACTAAATCAATTGAAAATATATTTTTTAAGAGTTTCTAAGTTGTTTAAATACAAATAATTTAAGGTATTCTAAAAAATTATAACAGAAAAAATACTTTTTCAATAAATGACTAATTTGTTTAAAAGTAAATTCTTTTAATTATTTAAGAAAACACAATAAACAAAATTCGAACCTGGGTTGTTGAATTTACATATGTTTCGAGAAACATCACTTTCTCTCATCAGAATTCTTTGCGTTCTAACCCTCTGCACCACTTACAGTGCCTGCTAGCCAACAGACAAACATCAATCTTTTAACCAGTGTTACCTAGTGGTTCGAAATTTGCTGTAATTATCAGTTTTATTTATTAATTTCTATTTTACATGTTGTCTCCTTTTCTTCAGTTTCTTCGTATTCATGTCAAGACTTCGTCTCGAAAACCTGAATACATTTGTTTTTATTATGTTTGTTGTCCACTTTCGTCGACATTTTATGTGTTCTACTTTAAGTACAATTGCAAACATTAGCTTGTGCCCTAGCTATTTTAAGAACAATTTATTATTTTTTATTCGAACTGTTAATTTAAAATTTTTGATATTTATTTAGTCGGGCTCGAGTTCATTAAATTTAATTTTCATTAAATTATTTTTATTGAAGAAAATTATCGATAAATAATTTTAATAATAAACATTTTTTCAAGTTGTAAAACAATTCCTACCTTCAATAAAAATAATTTAATGAAAATTAAATTTAATGAAGTCGAGCCCGACTAAATAAATATCAAAAATAACCAAAATCTTTTTGCTAATATTGATTTTGAAAGCAATTTCCTTTATGTATTTTGGGGGGGAATAATAAATTATTTAATATTACAAAATCTTAGTTTTTTTTTACCTAATATTCCTTTACCAAAATACTTTTAAATAAAAATTTGCTTATTTGGTACAACTTCTCTTTGGTCTTTTAATATCTTAGGAATGTTTGTAATAGCTTATTAATATACAGATTTATCTTTCTTGATTATAAAATTATTAAACTTACCATAGTAAACATCTTCTAGGTCACTAGACTTTTGTATGTTGATATTTATGCGCCAGGAATAAATTAGGACGATAAGCAGGGATATGTTCTGTAAATGTCAAAAACAGGGAGAATATATTAGAATAAATTAAGTATTTATGAAAAAAAAACCTAAACAATGCTTTAATTAAAAAAGAAAACTTATTTCGTAAATAATATTTTAAATTAACTAAAACCTGCGAAACTTTGTTTGATGTAGTTGAAAAATACATAATACGTATGTAATTATTCATTCCGTTCCGCGATTGCAAATAGAAAATTTTGTGCGAAAGTATAATTTGAAATTGTTCATTCCGTTGCTGCGGTATCATCTCTATATAGAGGGTATTGTCATATTATTGATTCTGCAATGTAGATATTTTTGTTTATTTTGCTAACGCTTAAATTTTATAAAAAAAAGCTAAAAAGCTTACTTACTCTTACTCTCACTCTCTATTGTTCATTTGTAACACATCCTAGCATTTCTTTATAATCGGATATCCGTAGAATGCTCGTCCCAACTCTCATCAAAAAACGCAATTGTTTTCATAATATAATTGATTGTAAACTGCATTTTATTCTTTATTTTACGTTTAACATTGAAATGTTTTTCAAATGTCTTTTTCCCATCATAAGCTGACATCAAATTAAAAACAAAAACAGGGAAGCTAAATTTACTTCGCGGCAAACATATACCGCAGGTATAAATAATTGCATTTTGCATATCGATCGATATTTCCTTCCTTTCCGTGCGGAATTTATAAATACCAACCATTATGTTTTTGAAGGCTCTTTAAGGGTGAGAGAATATTTTCTTTTTCTTCTAAAATTAAACAGAAATTCGAATTTTGTTGCCAGAAAAGCTATTTTTGTGAAAAAAGTGAAAATGTTTCGTTTGTAATTTGTGAAAGAAGCTTTTCGAAAAAGAAAAACTAGCTTTTTGATTAAAACGTCTAGTTTAATGGAAAAAATTATTACAGAATCAATTTATAAAATTTTTTAAAGTTAATACCTTTTATTCCACAAAGCTCTTTGACATTTAGTTTTTCATTTTTATTGCTAAAGTTGTTTTTCAAAGCCTTTGAAACTAGTTTCCTTTCAGGCGTTACCTTTAGTTTTTTAATGATTTTTAAACCATTATTGAATAAAACATTTTATAGCAACAATACAAATTTTTTATAATATAATTATTTAGCAAAAACTCATACTTTGTTAATAATAATGAAATTAATGACTGTCATTTATTAAATTTAAATATAAAAAATATGTGAAAATTAAATTAAATAAAATAATATGTATTAAATAAATGAAATACATTCATACAAATCATACATACAAATGTTTATGACATGCAAAAAAATCCTTAGAGAATCAAGAATAAATACATCGTCGTACATATATCTGATTTATATAAATATTTAAATATGAATTGAAGCAGAGTCAAATTATATTTATATACAGACACACACACACACACACACAAGCAAACATTTATAAAGGATGATTTATTTAGACTATTTTTTTTTTAATTTTTTTCTACAGAACTGTTTCATACTGTCATCTTAAGACATGAACAATTTATCATAGAAACACTCGCACCACAACAACGTCTCTAAATTATTCAGCTGATTTAAGAAAAGAGCTTGCTGTAAGGAAAATTTTTCCTGCCTTATGGATTGCTCAACTAAACGCTTAAATCAGGTGATATCTCACCTCTGGATTTGTTTTTAAGAATCTGAAATCAAAATACTTTACCTATAAGCCATTTACATTACAACACTTGAAAGTTAACATTACTCCAGTTATTCCCAAAATGCCAGTAGCAATGCTGGGAAGAGGAATCGAAAATTGTACACTAGTGGGCCGTAATAAATATTGGGACATTTAAAGAGTTTCATTTAAACTTGTAAAAAGTTCTAAATTAATAACCCTTAATGAATACAGTCACACAATATGTTTATCACATACATATGCATGTATATATTATACAATGTATACAATAATTACGAGTAAGAAATGATTAATGATAATTTAAGCACGAGCATATTATTTTATTTAAAGACATTACACGGAATAAGTTCCTTAAATATTATAATTTCGAAAAAACAAAACATTTCTAAAGTTCCAGTTACTTTCTACATAAAAGTTTCTTATAAAAAACTTGTAAAAATCGTATGGAGCTAAAGTAGGACCTTTATAGGTTTTCTGCTATTTTCACACAACAATTCAATTATGTAACTAAAAGCCTTGAATTTTTAAAGATATCCTCTTCAAATGCTAAATACAAAAAAGTAGTGGAAATACTACTTTTTAAAAATTGTTTATATCTAAAAAATTTTTCAGCTTAAATTCGATTTTGAATGTAAGATTGAAAATAATTTACGAAAAATTATTTATTAAAGGCAAATTCTTTGAATTATTTAAGTAAACAAAAGGTAATAAAAACAGCACTTTTCTTAAAAATAACTCAATCTCAATTTTTACACAGTTTGAAGGTAATTTCTTTTAATAAGTTAAGAAAACTCTGGAAATGTCTAAAAAAATAGTAGTAGAAATACTACTTTTTCAAAAATTAACTAGTATAAACATTCATTTTATAACTTTACAGCATTTTAATATAAGAATTACTTAAGAAAAAATAGCTTTAAAGACAAACAAAAAAAGTAGTAGAAAAAGTACTTTTTAAAAAATGAACTAAATCTTATGAAAACATACATTTTTATACAGTTTGAAGGTAACTTCTTTAATTTATAAAAAAAACTACGAAAACCCCAAACAAAATATAGTAGTAAAAAAAGTACTTTTTTTTAACAAGTAAATATGCATTTTTACGGAGTTTAAAGATAATTTATTTTAATTAGTTAAGAAAAACTATGAATATAAACATATCAAAAATATGCATTTTATGGAGTTTGATTTGTTTAAAAAAATCTTCAAAAATCTCAAAATCTCAAAAGTACCTTTTTCAAAAATCTGTCTAAATCATAAGGTGGTTAAAAAAAATTCACTTATTTTTTTAAATATGAACTTTTACAGAGTTTGTATGAAATTTATTTCAATTAGCTGAATAAACCCAATTAATATGAAAAAAATTGTAGTAGAAAAAGTACTTTTTCATAAATGATTTCAAGCTTATAATAATAATTTTAATTATTAAAGAAAGCTACTTATTTTATATTTATGTATATGTATACATAGTATAAAAAGGTAGAAGAAATAGTACTTTTCCTTAAGTTGTCTGTTATCAATACACTTTAAAGCTACGAGCTGCATACAAAGAGCTTAAATTCCCAAAATATTTCCAGTAAAATGTCTCTGTAAACTTTTTCTTATTTAACCTGACTTCCAACTAATTTTAAATAATACTTCTTTTATTGACGAAGTCGAAAAGCTTAATTTTAATATGCAAATATTGTTGGCAATTTATTATAACAAAATGAGTATGGGATTGTGTTAATATAATTAGAAAGATTATTATTTTGTACATATGTATTTATATGTAAATTTAAGCCTCCGAGTATAAAAAACCACAAGTGAAAATTCAAAAACAAACACAAACTTGGATATATAAATTGTATTACACACAAACAAAATTTTGTGGGAATATTTATTGAAATATTTGTTTAAAATAAAAATTTAATTTCTAGGGCTTAAAAAATAATAAAATTATATAATTACTTGCACATTTACATGCAAATATTTTGTTTGTATTTTGTTTCAAACATATTCGCAAATATTTAAATATACGAGTAAATGTCTGTAAATTTCTGTAAATTTCTGTATAGAAATATATTGTAACAATACGAAAGTATGTATATTAAATTTTAAGCCATTAATATTGTTATTGGAGATATGTACATATGTGTGTATGTATATGTTTGTATATCTGTTTGGTTTGGTTTTTTTGTACATTAGTATTCACATGACAAATGTATTGCTTTAAACAGAACACACACAAAATCCCACACAACAGGGAATAAAAATGGTAAAATATAGATAAAAATACCAAAAAAAAAAAAAAAAGAATTATGGTTAGTTAAAAAATAATAAAAAAAGAAAATAAAATATACAGAAACCGAATAAACTTAAAATATTTATTATAAACACAATAAATCTACACATTTAAATGGGGGGCTAGTATCAAAAGTAAACTTGCTATTATCTGCAAAAAGTTGCACAGTACTAGTTCCAAAATCAGGCGAAAAATTATCATACCGAGCTGATTATGTAGAGTTTTTAAAAAAGAGCAAAAACACTTTTTTTAGCCTAATCTAACTAATAATACCTTTATTATTTTCAAGGCGAACGAAATTGGTCTCTATTGGAAAAAGCTATCACATAAAACAATTGTTCACGTTAAAGAAACTAGCGTTCCAGGAAGAATGTTATCAAAGAAATAAAAGTACTTTGCGCTAAAGCATATGAAACAATGAAAAGGAAACCTCTTCTTTTTAGAAAAAAAAGAAACGCCACCTGTTTCTAAACAAAGTATTGCTTATAAATTATCTTTAGAGTTAAATAAACTGTTTTAATGGTAGAATCGTTTTTAGAACTGAAATGAACACTTTATTAACACTTGTAATGCCCCAAGTCGCCCTCTCGAAGAACAAGAAGTTAAAACTACTAAAGATAGATAAATATGATGAGGATGATACAAATGTTTAAGAAAGCTTTTTAAAATAATTATTCAATTCATAGCTGATGTTGTAGTGTCGTAGGAGTTGTAAGTCGTTTTAAAGCCTGTTATATTAAAAACTCCGTCCTCTTTAAGTATAAACACGACATAGCTTCACTTTATAAATGCATTTGTACCACTTTGATTTAAAGGCTTTTTGCATGACAACTGTTTTTTATCGAACAAATATTTCTTATGAAAATGTTTAAATTTCTTTTGTGATTTAGCTTTCATTTAGTACAAAAGCTTTTTTCAAAAACTTTGATTAAGAAGCTTTTTGCTTGAAAAATGTTTTTTATTGAAAAAACTTTTCGTATATTGATTAACATAGATTTTTCTCTTTTTGGCGAAAAAACGTTTTTAAGAAAATTTTATAAAGAAGCTTTTTATCAAAAAAAAAAATCTGAAATTTTTTTCTCTTTTGTGAAAAATGCCTTGTTCAAAATTAAATTGTTTTTAAGGAAAAGCTTTTTTAAAAAGTTAATTATAACAAAAAATGCTTTTTTTGTGGATTAGAATAAAGCTTTTTTCACTTTAAAAAATCTGTAAAAAGGCTTTAGGTGAAAGTTTTTGTTTTTAAACAAGTTTTGTATGTATGTAAGAATTGTTTTTAATGAAAAAAAAACTTAATTTGCTTTGTGGGCGCAACTATGTTTAGGTTGAAAAATAGTTTTTTTGAATTGTTGAAATACTAAAAGGTATTTACAATAAAAAACAGGTATTTCTAGTAAAATAATCACTTTTATTAACAAAATAGCTTCGTGATGGAAAAATTTAATTACTGGATAAAGCTTTTTTGATGAAATATAGTTGTTTTTGAAGTTTTGCAAGTAGTTGTAGTACACTTTTTACAATGATTTTTTACTTGTGGGTTTTAAAGACTTAATTAAAAATTATTTTAGTTGCTGAGGCCAATAACTTTCATCACAGCCCTTGCCTATAAGAACATGTGATTATGTGTGCAAATTATAGGATAATATATTGAAATTTATATACCTCCTCTTGAACATACATACATATGTACTCGTATGTTTGTATTTAGTACATGTTTTCTAAGTTCATATCTCGTATGTATATATTATAAATGTATATGTAGTTATATGTATGTATTGTTACTTCACTTGTATGTATGCAAAGCATGTTGACAAAACAAATTTTTAATGAATGTGTAAATGTTGTATGATGTCAGTTAAAACTTTTGTTCAAATTTACTCACATGAATATGCACTGCATATTATACTACAGTTTAGACTGTATAAATTTCAGGGAAATTGTTTTGTTTTTGTATTCATGTACATATGCTTGTTGTATATTGCTATTAACAAATAACTAATAAGGTACTAATTTTATGTTGAACATTAAAAACATTCATGCTTGGCCCATCTCTGAATTCCTCTAAAGCATTATGTAGGGTGTTTAGGTGCTTAAATATTTAAGCAGATTTATGTGACTTTTATGTTTGTAATTTCTTTTATATTTTGCGTACACGCGCTTACATGCCAACAATTAAGCCCACTATAAAATGACTTTAATGGAGTTATAAATTGCATAATATGAAATTCTAGTACAAGTAAGTAAGAAATTAAGAAAGAATAAATCTAAATGAATGCAAAACACGTTTTTATAATCAACATAAATTATGAGTTTCTCCTTTATATTTGCTAACATTTTAGGTTTTGCATATTTTAAATGGCAAAATGTGCAGAAGTGCTGAAAATTTTGTCTGCATAAGCTTCTACCATAATAAGAAAAGTTGTGGCTGGTTCTTTCAGTTTTCTTTTTATTGCGCTAAAATCTAGCTTACAATTCAACTAAGTACATAACATTAAACAGGGTTTTATTCTAGAGAAATAGTTTTATGAGAAGCATGTAGAAGTATTTATGTATTTTGCAGTGCATTTGCCATGTGCTTGAAAGTTAAAAACAGGAGCTTCATTTAACAGCACATTAATTTATTTGCTGGCAACAGTACAATCTCGCTGATGTGGTTTTCAATTCAAATGTGGTTTATTTAAGGGGAAAATATTATGATATTTGGGTTTGTTAGATAATATAAGAAGTTTTAGAACAACTCATTGTAATATTTTTTGACAATTTTGGAGGACTTTAAGCTGTCTAGCTTATAAATGAAAAAAAAAATATTTACATAAAAAAAAGCTTATAAATAAAAATGTTAAAACTTCTCAACTAAAGTATCATGTTTTATTAACAATTTTACAAACAATTTAATTCCAGCCAAATTAGCTTTTATTTTAAAAAGTTGCAATCATAAATAGAGTTTTATCAACCAAAACAGTCATGTTTAACAACCTGTAGCTAAATTCCTAAACAAGTAAATGAATTATAAATTATATTTTCTGAAAGCTTATATTCTTTTCAATTGGTTTAGTAGTTTGAGAAATATATGATAACTTGTGTTACTAGTAAAAAATTAAAATTAATCATACGCCAGTGGTTACTTCTATTAAGATAAAATTGAAGCAAAATATTTCTTTTTAAAAACAACCCAAAAATTAAATTCTCCTTTTATTTCATTTTTTCATTAAGCTTCCAGTTAACTTTAATGAACCTCTAGTTTAACTTTGTACTTCTATAATTTTACTACCATTTTTTTGACCTGATTATTTTAAATGTTTAATTTCCGTTAAGGCTTAATAAAGCAAGCCTACTTTTGGGGGCTGCACTGTGTGCAAACAATGAGGGAGAGTGTAAGTTTGAATAGCAGGTCAGGTGTTGTGATAAATTGAAAATTTTAATATACAACACTGTATCCATGGCGTGCAATGAAGTGCAGTCATATTTTGAGCCAGCAGCAGTTTTTATTTTATGTGTTGTTTTTTTTTTTTTTGTAAGTAAATATCATTCCACATAAAAACAAATGAAAGTAACAGTTTTTTGGCATTATTAAAAAGGTACTAAACAAGTAACAAAAGGAACAAAAAATCTTCAAGTTCTTTTAAATAATTTTTTATTAATGCATTTTAAATTGTGTAAAATGTGCAAATGGTAGGCAACATTTTAAAGGGGTTTTTTTTTTGCAAAAAGGTACCAATATGTTTAAAAAGTACCACATTTTATAAAAAGTAGCAAATTTTTACAAAAAGACAACAAAATTTTACAAATTTTCTTAAAAAAGTTCAAACAATTTTAAGTTTTGAAATCTTGAAAAGTTGTTATCACTTGCAAAAAATGTTAAAAAAGTATAAAATTTTTCAAACTGAAAAAAGTACTAAAATGTTCGAAAAACAATAATTTTTTTTAAAAGTACCAAGTTCTTAGCAACACTAAATTTGAAAAATACTTAAAAAAAATAACAAAAATTTTTAGTTTTAAAATCTTACTTAAAAGTAGGAACAATTAAAAAAATGTACAAAAACTTAAAAAAAGTACCAAAAATTTTTAAATGAAAAAAATTTACAAAAATTTTAAAAAAAGTACAAAAAATTTTAAAATTTCGAAAAGTACCAAAATTTTTAGAAAGTATCTAGTTAAAATTTTACATGTATCCATAATTTTTCAAAAAGTTACAGAAATTTCAAGTTTTAAAATCTTAAAAAGTTGTAAGCATTTACAAAAACTATTAAAATAGTATCAAACATTTTAATATTGAAAAAAGTACCAAAAACAAAATAGTATTTTTTAAATTTTTGGTATTTCTTTAGGCAGGCTCAAGTTTATTAAATTTAATTTTCATTAAATTATTTTTACTGAAGGTAGGAATGTTTTACAACTTGAAAAAATTTTTTATTTGATAATTTTTCTTGGCTGGGATTCGAACCTGGGTTGAATTTACATGTTTCGAGAACAACCACATTCTCTCATCAGAATTCTTTGTGTGCTAACCCTCTGCATCACCACAGTTCAACTAAAAATAATAATTGTTCTAAAAATAGTATTTTTTTTTTTTTTACAAAAAAGTACTTTTTTAAAAGTACCAAATTTTTATAAAGGAATACTAAATTTTACAAAATTACCAAAGTACCAATTTTAGAAAAATAACAAAAAATTTTTATTTTTAAAATCTTACTTAAAAAGCAGCAAAAATATCAAAAATGTACAAAAACTTTTTACAGAAAAGTACCAAAATGTTCGAAAAGTACCAAGTTTTTGTAAAATAAGAAAAAAGTAACACCTAATATTAAAAAAGTACCAATTTTAAAACAATAACAATTAAAAAGTAACAAAAATTTCAAAAAACTGCAAAAACTATTAAAGAAAAGTACCAAAAATTTTAATTTTTGAAAAGGTACCAATAATTAAAAAAAAATATTTTGTATTAAATTTTGTGTTATTTTTAGTATTATAAACACATCATATGAGTACAATTATTTGCACATGAAATCCATTTCCTTCTTCAAATGTGAATTTCTGGTTAAAGCAAATATTTTCTTTTTTTTCTACAGAAATGTTTTTGTTAAATATTTAAATACTTACAATTGTGTAAATTGCACTTGTTATGGCCAAATTTTTTGCATGCAACATGCGACAACATCCGTTGCCCGTCAACGGTCCATATGGATACAAAATTACCGATTTCATTTTCTCACCAGCACCGGCAGCAACAGCAGCAGCAGCGACACAACTTTTATGTTTTGTTTTCATTTTTTGAACGCAGCATTTACAACAAATCCTTGATTTTGCAGTGATGTTGTAGTAGAAAATTCTATATAATACTTGAACATGGTTTCTTACGCTTCAGTTATTTTATTTTAGTTAAAATAAATGCAAACATGTGTGGTGTCTCTCTTTCTCTCTCTCTCTGTATGTTTATATGTTAACATTTATGTGCAAGTATTTGTGTGTAAAAATGTTTGTATTTAGTAGGTATATTATGTTTGTGTTTAAATATAAATCTTTTGTTGGCACTTGTTTTTTTTATTTTATTTTTTGTTCAGCAGCGTTGATTGGATGGGTGTTTTGTTGTTTTATTTTTTTTTATTTATTTATTTTTTGTTTTGTTTTTTATTCACTGTTGCACTCTTTTAAATTAATTAAGCATGAGCTGACATTTGCTGCAAATATACATAAAAAAGAAGAGAAAAAATCTTTAATTTAAAGTATATTTTCTGTTGTATATAAAACATATTGCTGTTGAAAGTAATTTTATAGAAATTCAGATGTATATGTAACCTGAAACATAAATCTTTTATTACATTCAAACAGATTTCCTTGCCTCAGGTGTGAAACTAACAATTTTCACAGCTTAAAATGAGCTTGTTTTTCTTTTGTGCGCATTTTGCGTTGCATTTTTTTTTACTTTAAAGAAATCTTAGATACACAAACAGTATAAAACTATAAGCAGATTTAACAACTATTGTAGTTGTAGAATAGTTCAACCACATTTGTAAAAATCATTCCTGCATCAGTATCGTGGTGTAAGTAACTTGATTTGAAAGCAATCATACGCCATGTGTGACAGGTTAATCGTCAAGTAAACAATATTTTGTGGCAAGTAATAATGTGTGTGTGTGTTTGTTCGCAAGGCAAAGAAAGAAATTCAATGCATTGACTGTAATAAACGTACAACTGAAATACTACCAGCTTTAAGGTCTTTAAAGTTCTCTTATTCTTCACTCTGTGAAGTAATTAAGGTAATTTAATAGATTTCAAATTGTAAAGATGTCACATTTTTAAAATAACCGCAGAATACAGTATACCACGGCTAAATACCCGACGCTTAATTGCCTTTCTCACTTATTTACCTCGCACTGTAAATCTCCATAAATTTTTCATACTTTTTCAAACAAAACTATGCGCTTTAATACCTTTCGCTTAAATACCCAATTCGGGTAATTACCTCAAAAAAAAATTCCCAACACTGATATATTCCTTGATGCATCTTCATTTATTTACCTTAATACAATATCTTTTTTACACCACTTTTTGAATTTCGTAGAAATACCCAATTTGGGTAATTAAATAAAAAAAAAATTCCAGCACTGATATATTCCTGGATTTTTCTCAAGGTGCCTTTTTTAGACAACTTTACCAGAACTTTTTATACGCACCTGTTAACTTCATACCTAATTGTTTTCATTCAGTGTTGGTGGTAAAAATATTAAATTTAAATATAAGTGAACAAGTGTAGTGAAATGAATAAAATTTAAAAAAGGATATTTCGTTAAATCTCCTCCCAAAAAAACTTTTATATTTTATTGATCTCTCTTGCAAAAACCAATAAAAAAACAAAACATCAACTGGCTGCACAATTATTATCCCTTAAATAAAATTAAGCGTATTTGTATAAGTGCCTCTGAGAGGTAAATAAACGTGGACGTTTAAATACCTTCCCTGGATAAATACCCAACAAATTTGGACATTTTTGGTGAGGTATTTATCCGTGGAATACTGTATATGAATTTATAGTTTCTGAGTATGAATTTTGCAGAGTACTTTTTTTATAATTAACAAACACAAACTGCGAAGCTTTTTGACTTATCTGCGGAAAACATCCAGAGTCTTTGGTGGGAATCAAACCCTCATATCTCTGACTGATAGTCCGCCACACTATCGCCTAGTCTATCGGGGCACATAAATTTCTATAGTAAATTGTACAATTAATAAAGAATAAAAAATTATCATATTTATGTCTAAGGGCCATTATTACAACTTGCCTTTAATGTTCTTAATAGTAAAAGGTAACTTTATTTAAAGTGAGGAATAAAGTGACATTTAAAATTTTTCGTTATTACAAATTCCTTGTAAAATAATATTAATTTTTTTCTAAAATATGGCAATACCAGTGAAAAACCGATTACTTTTGACAAATTTCTGACAAGAAACAGTAAATTGTTTGTGTTTGTGAAAATATTTGTTTGTTAAAACAATATAAATCAAACGTCTGCTTTCCATTTTTGTTTATCAAATTATTTATTGGCAACACAAAATTAAAATTAATTTACTTTTCATGAAGTTGACATTTTTTGCAGAACATATGGCAACTTCAAATACATACCCCACTATAAAATTTAAAGGCAAGATGATCTTCCCTTTAGCTTATCGGTCGGTTTTAGATTAAAATAAACTTATCTGTCCGATAACATCATACCTTTAACTATTTCCAAGTTGTAATAATGGGCCTAAATCATGTAAAGTAATGCTAGCGTATGAGTATTATTAGTTAATTAAATATTACGCATAAGCATTTTAAAAACTAGCTTTATTAAATTTTTAAATTTCTTTTTTGCCATTTTTTCTACTTTGTGTAACCTCTAAAGTTTGCCATGGTAATTTAATATTTATAAAGGAAATTACAAAATTTATGGTTTCGTTTTACAAAAAACAAAGAAATAATGCAAAAAAAAAACGCAATAACAAAACAAAGTTTATTGACCCTTATTTGAATGTAATGTTTGCTTTAACAACCAACTAGAATACAAAAAACAAGCCAAACGACTTTAGTCCTAAACATTAAAACCTACTACATATCCTTTAATTGGACACGGCTAAAAAAGACATTAAAACAACAATTACAACAATAAAATAATATACAAAAACAAACGACTTTGAAAATAGAAGAACCTAAATGAGAAAGGCAAAGCCAAGCCAAACACAACTTAATGGCCAACAATAGCAACAAATATTTGCTACTTAAGCTAGACAAGTTACATATATAAAATTTTATGAAGAAATATAGCAACGTTTCGTAAGCAAACGAAACAACACACTGTTATCACACTAAAATGATAAAAGTTGGGGAAAGCACAGGGTAAACATAAACATTAGGACATTATTTATATGCACAATAGACTGTATATGAGTTTATCAAGAAAATAAAAACAATAGCAAAAAAAAAAACACAAACAAATAAATAAATGAATATAAAGCCAAAAGTCAAAACAAACCAAAAAGGACTAAAAAGAAAAATGTAAATAAACATGGGTAACTTTTATAGACTCATCCTTACAATTAAAGTTACATATTACATAAATACACATTCTAAAAACCACAATAGGCATTCGCCACTGAGTGCGTAAACGGGGCAGGATTGGAAATTACAAATTGTAGCAAGAAAATTAAAAAGTGTCTACATTCTGACTAGCATTTTAATTAAGTAGCTACTTAAAGCTTTATTCTCAATAAATTATAAAAAGAAATATAAAAAAATTAATTTAGGTTTGCTTCAACTATTTCCAATAGATAACAAAAAAAATACCAAACATCTAAAAAAAAGTACTTAGAATTGCTTTTAATAATAGAAATCATTAAGAACATATATAGAAATAACAACAAAAAGATTTCCAAAATCTAAAGCTAATTTTATGCAATATTTTCTTTAAAAGGACCAGATATAACAAACTAATTACAAAAACTAGAAATTTAACTTAAAATTTAATAGCATATGTTTTATTTTACTAAAGTCTCATTTGCTTTTTAAAGAAAAAAAAAACATTTAGCAATTTTACAAATTTCAATTACATCTGACTATTCAAAGGACATTTATACATTTATTGTGTATAATGAATTCTAAATAATTAATATTATTATAATTAGTCAAGTCATAAAGAAAAATGAATGCCAAACAAAATTTGGTTTTAATTATTTAATGGCTAAAAATCTGAAAACAACTTATTCGCAATGACTTCCGTATGGCCACTCATCGATCGCGAGACGCACATAGGAAAAGAGCAAGCACTGGCCTCTAATACGGACCAGAACTTGTAATCCAACGGGTTGAATTCTGGAATAGTAGCTGACCTATCGTCGCTTGTTATGAAAGCCGGAAGGTTGTTTTTGAGCCACAGGTGATTCGTTTTTGTTTTGCGAGATGGATTAGAGTCATGCTGGAAAGTCCCTGGCTTGTTGGCGAATATTGATTGTTTGAGAGATTTTACAATGGCTTTCAAGACGGTCGATTGAAAGACTATGGCCAATGTTTCATATATTTTTTTTTCTTTAGAGTAGAGTCTTCAACAAGACACTTTTCTATAGAATAGAGTATTGGACAAAACACTTTGCTATAGAATAGAGTCTTCCACTAGACACTTTTCTTTAGAATAGAGTCTTTCACAAGACACTTTTCTATAGAATAGAGTCTTTCGCAAGACACTTTTCTATAGAATAGAGTCTTCCACAAGACATTTTTCTATAGAATAGAGTCTTTCACAAGACACTTTTCTATAGAATAGAGTCTTGGACAAAACACTTTACTATAGAATAGAGTCTTCCACAAGACACTTTTCTTTAGAATAGAGTCTTTCACAAGACACTTTTCTATAGAATAGATTCTTGGACAAAACACTTTACTATAGAATAGAGTCTTCCACAAGACACTTTTCTTTAGAATAGAGTCTTTCACAAGACACTTTTCTATAGAATAGAGTCTTGGACAAAACACTTTACTATAGAATAGAGTCTTCCACAAGACACTTTTCTTTAGAATAGAGTCTTTCACAAGACACTTTTCTATAGAATAGAGTCTTCCACAAGACATTTTTCTATAGAATAGAGTCTTGGACAAGACACTTCTCTTTAGAATAGAGTCTTCTACAAGACACTTTGAAATAGAGTCTTTCACAAGACACTTTTCTATAGAATAGAATCTTGGCAAAGTATCATACTATACAATAAAATAGTGTTTCCACAAGACACTTTTCTATAGAATAGTGTCTAAATGGGAACATTTTCTTTACAATAAAAACAAGTGTGCCAACTTCTCCCAACTCTGCTGTATATTGTTGTCATCTCTAACATCTTCTTATGTAATTGTGTTATTCATTTACGTTGAAATGTGCGTATAATATTTAATATTATTATTACTTAAATTTATTTTCTGATAACTTTTTGCCAAATGTTTGTGGCTTTTACGCCATTATTATTACTTTTACAGCTTTAACAAACTGTTAGGAGGAGATTCCAAAAATTTGGCCCAGTTAATGCCACAACTGTTACAACTGCCACATGGTTTATACTAAATAATTATATGATTATAAACCTAACCCTACAAACATACATACTTATAAAAGCCTAAATGTATGTTTCTACGTATATAAAAATAGGAATAAATACATAAGAAATATGGTCATAATTACCACAGCAAAATCATTTTGGGCTTACAAAAGATAAAAGCGTTAAAGAAATAAAATCAAAAAGAAAAGAATAAAATATTAAGACAATAATGGGCGGTTTGTTGGAAATAAGAAAAATACTTAAGCTTAATAGTAATTCCTTATTTATAAAGAACAGCGAAATGTGTTAAAGACCTTAAATAATTGAAACTGATAATTGTGTTAAACACATAAACTATTGTAAAGAAAAAAATTCACAATGCCTAAGAAAATAATATAGGGCAAGACCCTGTAACCTAATATGACAAATGACAATAATAATAACAGAAAAGTAGGGCAAACCATCTTCATAATTTAACATAAAGCCAAAAAAAAAAAATATAACAAAATAAAAGAGAAAAACAGAGCAAAACATCATAAACGCAAACATACATACATATATTTTGTACTTAAAGCCTAGTACTCTGTTCAAAATTTCAAGTGGAATGCTGTCAAAAAACATGCTAAAAAATTCACATGAAATTTTCATGAAAAAATGTTGCAGAAGTAGTACTCTGTTCATTTTGTGAAAAATATGTGAAATGTATATGGCAAAATTATTTTTTCACAGCGAAATAATTAAAGTAGCAATTGTTTCACGTGGAATTTTCATCCAAAAGCTCTTCTGTTGCATCAACAATATCTATTACTTGTTGTGCATTTTTATTTAAAGATTTCGATTCAACACAGATTTTATTTATTAATTTTCGATTTAAATTCACAAAAAAGCAAAACATATGTGTTTTGTTTACAAAATTACATTAGCTACACGTCAAATTTTCCGTATGAAATAATTAATGATGCTCAACATTTTTCCCAAATTTGAACAGAGTATCTACTAGGCTTAATGCGCGAGTATTTGCGGCAACTATTTAATGACTCTTTAAAGAATTCTATACAGCTAAAATATTAGAAAAAAGTATTGCTGAAGCCATTACGAAAAAAAAACATAATACGAGTATATACATGTTGAGAGCAAATCGAATTTTATAGACATTTTATTACAGAAAATAAAAAATCTTAAAAAAAGTTCCCTAAAATATGCCTTTATGCAGTAAAAAAAAATATTGCAATAAATATTAAAATAACTCAATATATGAAAATAATAAAAAGATGCCGATAATTCCATGTAATATTTTGCTTGCAAAGGCCACATATTCTCAAGTATAATCTACACAACATGTGATTTAAATTTAAACATTCACCACAGCGTATGATTTATATTGCTTTTCAAAGCGACACTTGGACATATGATTTATTTCAAATTTTAATAAAATCAGACGTTTTACGAATTTCAATTATGTACATGCACATGATTATTTAAAGGTCATTGTGTGCGAAGACTTATGAGAGTAGAACAAAGATAATTGACACTTTCACATATAAAGACGATTATGTATATGTTAAATTTCTAGCGTTTTAATAAATATAGTATGTATGTATGTATATCAAATCATCATATCATAATATTACTTATTTATATCTTAGAAATTATTACTCTATAAATTTGACTTCGTATTTTTATGTTGAAATTAAAGCAATAAAATGAAATTTAATCTTCTGTTTGCCATCGAACCATAAATGAAATTAATAATGTATAAATTAATTTTATGGCAATTAAAATCACTCATACGCTACATGATTTATAAAATAATAATTAAATACGCGAAATGTTTAAATCAGTGTTCCTCGCTAGTATTGTTCAAAATACGAAGATTTTCGGCTATTTACATGTACACAACACGATCGCAAACAATACTCACAACAAATATTTCATTCTTTTTTCTTTTTCAGCTCATTTTTGTTGTTGTTTTCAGTACACTGAGAAGCAGCGATCACATAAATGTATACATTACATATAAATGTATACAAAATAACAAACGAATTTTTAATTGAGGTTTATTTAAACATTACATGTTATTTCTTTCTGTGTATGCAATTACCAAGTCCACTCTTTCTGTGGGACACTGGTTTCAATCATTAATCATTTAGAATTAGACCAAAACTATTGAATATCACTAGAAACACACTAGACAGTGGTGGCCATATAATTAAAACATAATTCCTATATCAACCAATTTGAAACTTTTTTTTTGCAATTTTAACGCTACTTTTCCACAATAATTTCCTATTTTATGTCTTAAGGTACGGTCACACTTGGCAAATATTTTAAAATTAGTTTTATAATAAAATAATTCCAAATTGTTCCCAAAAACATGGTCGCTAAGTATTAAAAAAGTGTTTTAATGCAAAATTATAAAGTTTTACATTGTAAGGAAAGAAAGCATAAAAAACCTCTGGTTAAACCGTAACACTAATTTCTAATTTGCTTGATTGCTCCAGAGGAAAAGCAAACAACGCCATCAATCATTTAAATGCATAAGGGATAATTACAAATGTTGCAAGATCAGCATCATCTAAAGTATAACATATGTATGTATAAATAATTAAACACGGCGGTGGTAATGTAATGATTTAGGGGGTCGTTTTCTTGGACTGGACAAACAGCCACAAATTCTTTAAAAATTAATCAATATTTATATAAAACTATTATAGAAAATACGATGATACCAATACGCTGTAGAAAATTCGCCGCTACAATAGAATTTTATGCACGACAATGATCCCAAACACACTTCACGATTTGTGAAGCGTTGTGTAGAGAAACAAAACATAAATGTTTTAAAATATAGGGCACTGTTCTGCCCATTCCGATTGAGAATTTGTGATACAAAATTGGGAAAAGTTTGGAAGAGAAAAACAACAAAAATTTAAAGGAATTGTGGGAAACATTGAGCCGGCCGAGAAAGCCGCTATACCCATTTGTAGGCATTTGGTCGAAAGTTTGCCAAATAGATGTCTTCATGTGAAGGGCTAATTGACAAAATATTAAAGGTAAATTTAAAATTATTTGAAGGAAATTGGAAAATTATTAGGAATAATAAAACAGTGGTGTATGTTTTAATTATTTTTTCTTGATTTTTTTTTTATTTTCCCAGACTTATGATCTCGTTAGAATTAAGTAGTGAAAAAAATTTGGTATCTTTTTGTAAATAGAAAATAAATAAAATAAGTTACTGTTCTGAGTCTAAACAAGAATATAGTTTAAACTAGACTTTTGGCTACAGAATACATAAGCCACTGAACAACTCATTCCTATAGAATAGAGTCTATTTCTATAGATTAGAGTCTAGACAAGACTATTTTCTAGACATTAGTGTCTCCTCCAGACATATTTCTCTAGAATGGTGTCTCCTCTAGGCACTTTTCTTTAGAATAAAGTCTAGACAAGACAAATTTATATAGAATAGTGTCTCCAGGCACTTTTCTATAGTGTGTGAACTTGAATAGTATTTCAACCAAAAACTTTAATCCGGTATAATTGCTAACAAAGTAAATATATTCATCCATTATTTCCATTTTCCCTTTGCCGTGAGCTTATCAGTCTATTAAATTTTATAATGAAATTTTATTGCATTTTGTGTTCGAGTGTTGGCAATCAGAAATTAATATTTAAATCCCTCTTTTTAAGCAGTAAAACTTAATACCCTTGTTAATATGTGGCTCAGCAGCAATAGTAACAACTTTGTTTTTGCAATTTCAATTTTAAATTTAATAAACAAACTTTTATACATATTTACTTTTTTTATGCCGCATGTGGTACTTACATATGTACATGCACAGCCAGCATGCAAGTGTGTATGTGTTTTTGTATAAATGTAGAGAAATGCGTAACAATGAGTGTTTGTATAATTTACAATGTGTTAGTAGTTCACAAGTTCTGTGGTGTTTATTTTTTTTTGTTCCGGCTTTTGTTACTTTATATTTGCAACATATTTTTGTGTCATCATAACTGTTCTCTAGGGGGTGCTTTGGACTATACAAAAAGACCAGTTATAGGATTATTTATAACTACATGAGACTATACTATATATATATATTTTAATGTTTGTGTATTTAAAACTATTTATGTATATGTGAATATATGTCCCAATTTACACGAAGCAATTCTTTAAGCTTAGCTGATTACCTTTTAGACATCGAACTAAGGGAAAATATTTGTATTACATACATATGTATGTATGTGTATACAAATGTGTGTTTACTCTCAAATAAAACACGAGTGATTTAAGCAATTATAGTGTGCTGTGTGAACACCAAAGAAATTTCAAGGAAAAATTTTATCAATAGTTTCAATAAAAATCGCTTAGTGTAAATTGGAACTATGTTAAAGTGTTTTCAATGAAATGCCATATTGACCCATGGTGTGTAGTGACTGACATAAATACGTTGCAAGAAAAAATATGCAACAATATAAACCCTGAACGTTAAATGCATGATTGACTCTTTTGTTATAACTATTTGTATTTTATTGACAGAGTTAAGCTATGTACAGACGGTTGTTAGATCATAAAATGTTGTCAGATCTGGCAATGTACTGACATTGAAAAATTGTTATCAAAAGGTAAATTGTCAGTTCAGACGACTGTAAGAAACCTGACACACAATTGGCACACAATAAATTTATCTCTCAACAGAAATTGTCAGTTTACATGGTTATCAGATTGTTGTATGGCAAAAATTGTCAAATTCATTGTCGGGTATTGCCAGAATTGTATATGTATTCAAAAATTTTAAATATTGTCATGGAACAAAAAAGAGCAATTAAGGCAATAGAAAACTATGCAAAGTTTGGGTAAAAGAACTGTATGGAATCTGCGAGCTCTTCACATGTCTTACAATGTACTGAAAATACTTTTTCTGACAACGTTGGAATACAAAAATTGTAAGTTTACACGGTTGTTAGACATATTCTGAACATATTTCTGACAATATTGTAAGATCTGACAACCATCAGTACATAGCTCTAGCAAGGTCTATTTGCCTTTAAAGGTTAATAAAATGCTTTAAATTGTGTAGCAGATACTTAGAAGCCAACTTTATATTTAAGTGTTAATAGTTCTCTCTCTGCACATGAAATATTTGTTTATCTTTTTGTTATTAAGTTGTTAATCCCGGTTTTTTTAAGCAAAGTACATAGTATTTTATTAATCATTGTTTTTGTTGTTTTTATTATGGTATATTAGTAAACTAAGAAAGAATTTTTCTATTGTTTGCTTTAGATATTTATCTGTTATAATTCCCTGTAAGCTTTTCACGCGTCATTGTCTCGTTGTAAAGCGAACAAAAGCAAAATCTTAAGAACCTATAGTTAGAGTAGATATAAAACATACAAAACTCACACAAACTATAAGACAAATTGTCTTAAACTTCTCTTAATAAATTACTTTGTATATGGATTGTTTAACATGAAATAATTGTGCTAATAACGACCATAATTTGTGGCTGTTTTTCTATTCTTTTATTGCAAACAAGTTGCCAAATAAGAATTAACTCTGGCAACAATAAAGAAAGCAACAATTTAACATGTCAACAAAAATAAAACTTTTCGTATCTAGTGCAACAAATAATTTTGTGATTTTTGTGGTTTAAGCAAACATTTTATAACTTTCACATGTAGTTTCACAAAACAGGCTGTAGAATGAGAAATAACTTTTAGACTTTTGGCGATAATAAAAACCCTCATTTAGAATAAAAGTTTACATAAAAACCAGATACATTGCAACTGATTAAGTGTCTGCAAATGACAATACATAAAAAAGTCATATATATTTTGGGCTGAACCGAAACGTAAGTAAACAAATCCCTTAAAAAAAAACTTTAAAATAGGTATATCTTGATGTAAAGTATCCTGCTGGTGTTGTTGCTTTTGTTATTCAATAAACACACCACCACTGATGGTAACAAATCAAATATTACTCATACCTAACGTGACCATAAGCCCCGTTTTGAACGGGACCGTACCGTTTTCAGCTACTTTCTCCCGTTGTCCCCGATAACAATTTGGGAACGCAAAAATGTCCCGTTTTTAGAAATTCGAAAAAAGAGATACATATGTAGTTGATTTGTTCAAAAATGTAAGAACAAATCTTCAAATTCGTCAAAGATAGTTTTTTAATTTAATATGTACATACATACATACATACATACATATGTATGTATGTACAAAGATCTAGAAAAACTTAATTGGGCAAATTTAACAGAAGTACCACAGTGGGAAGATGTTCAAAAAGTTCTAGATATATTGATCGAAAAAGAACATATCGATTGCAATAAAGATACGGAAGTATTCGATGAATATTCACTCGTATCTAAATATGTAACATCGCAGAAAATTGATGAATGGAATCAACGAAATATTTTTACGGAAAATCGTTTGGTGAAAGTATTTAAACATTTTAAAAGCAATTACCAAAATCATGAAAATTTTCAAATTATCGTTGAATATATTTTATGTTTGCCTGGGATAAATGTGCCAGTTGAAGGTATATTTTCTTTGATGAACAAGTTGTGGACCGCAGATAAAACCCAATTAAGGGTATCAGTGCTTAAGGCTATGTTAATTGTTAAAGTTATTATTAAAAAATCCAGCCAAGAGTTCCACACATATTTGAAATTGTCACCTAAAATTTTGAAACAAATTTGTACCTCGGAAAAATATAACAATGTATTAACGATTTTTTTGTAGTGTATTTTTTATTTCATATAACCGAAGCCGTCAGAATTATTCGATGTCCCGTTTTCAGATAAAAAAATAAGGTCACTTTACTCATACCTCATGTTCTACACTCAATTTTCAAGTTAAATTTTATAAGAAATAGATATGTAAAAGATGTGCTGGAATAGAGTTCTTAAATTATTTGAAAATCTGGGTTTCAAACTATATTATTTAAATTTACCTCATACATTTTCCTAAATAAAACATCCATTATTTCAACATTTTATTAGTTCATTTTGGCTACCATTTATGATCTTACTTAATTAACACCCAACACATTTAATAGTTTAACAATAATCAATACCCGTAAAAACAACTTCAATTAAGTTTATTATTACTATTATTTCACCATTGAATCATCTACAATACTACAACAATAAAAGCTGGCAGTCATCTATATAAACCACCTACACCCGCCCCTCCTACTAATTTATCATTATATTACGTAAAATGCTTTGTGTTTTTGTAATTTTTCTTCACTTTGTGGTACATATTTATTTAACCAGAACAGACGAACCTTTTTTTCAGGATGCTAAACCCACTAACATCAAATATAAACAACAACAATCTTTTAATTTTATTACTTTTGTCTAAAGCCATTAAAATTTAGAGAAACTTATTTATAAATGTTTCTCTATTGTGAAAAATCTATGAGCTTAAAGAGAATTGTAAACTTTTTTTAAAGTTTTTTTCAGGCCTTGTTGACTTTTTGTCAAGGCATACAAAAGTAATTGGTAGAGCAAAAGACACAGAGAGAGATAGAGAGAGAGGGGGGGGGGGGGGGGGGAACGCTCAAACAAATTAGTTTTCTAACGCCTGCAGCGAAATGTGGCGGTCACATCAAAGGCAAACATTATTATAACCTAGAGGTTACAATTAAACATTTGAGCAGCCGCAGCATAAAAAGGACAAAAACATAGTCAAAGCGGACTAAATGAGAAATAATGAAATTGGGCTTGAGATAAGACGTAACAAGAAAATAGATTAAGGCCTGTAAAAGATTTCTAAGAATTGTTTGTATAGTTTTTTTCTATCTGTTACACTGTCTTGTTTTGCTACAGTTTGCTTATAAAAAGTGTCTTAGTTTTTAGACAGTGTCTTGTTAAGATTGTAGTGTCTTGTTAGGACAACAGTGTCTTGTTAGGACAGCAGTGTCTTGTTAAGATTGTAGTGTCTTGTTAGGACAACAGTGTCTTGTTAGGACAGCAGTGTCTTGTTAATACAGTAGTGTCTTTCTAAGACAGTAGTGTCTATATTGTTAGACAGTAGTGTCTGTGTTGTTAAAACAGTAGTGTCTTGTTAAGACAGTAGTGTTTTGTAAGGAAAGTAGTGTCTTGTTAAGATAGCAGTGTCTTGTTAAGACATCAGTGTCTTGTTAACATCTTTTTAAGACAGTACTGTCTTGTTAAAATAGTAATGTCTTGTTAAGACAGTTTCCCTATAGTGTAGTGTAGTGTAGGGTGGAAGGGGGGGATGAGGGGTTGAAGTGTCTTGTTAAGAAATTTTGTCTTGTGAAAACATTGTAAAGAAGACTTTTTCTTAATTACTAAGGCAAAACTTAATAAATTTCCAAATATATTTAGTATCCTGCAGAGTTTTAATTTAAAACACTCCGTTATGCTATTTTGGCATAAAAAATGGCATTTAAAAACGAACGAATGAACGAACGAACAGTTAATTATCAAAATGATATAAATTACAGTCTAATAATTTTTGCGAAAAATCTCTATGTCAACAACGTAACCAACCAGCTGTCAGCTGGTTATTGTGAAAAAGTTTATGCTTGATGACGATAAAATAAAATCTCATCTCGCCAAACAGCTAAAGATGACGAGGATGATGACGATGATGATGGCAAACAATTTACAACAGTTAAGGACATGGACAACGGCAACGTCAGTATGAAAAAGTATACTAAACAATTTAAAACATTGTCAACGTTTTACTATAGAGAAAAACTTTTAATTTGAGGACGAGGAGAGTAGGAAGAAAGCATTTAGTAGAGATTTTATTAAAAGTAATTTAATATGCTTGCTTTTGCGAATACTTGACTACTACTACTTCCTTCTTTCTATAACTATAAAATATACTCTTTATAAATAAGTTTGAGGTATAATAGACATCTATACGGATAAACGGATACCACTACTAGGTTTTACTTGATATTTGTAGATATGTACTGTATGTTTGTATTTATGTATATATAGAGAGAGAGCGTGAGTTTGGCTTTTTAAGTTGACAGTATATTATTTAGTTAGCATAGTAGCAAGGTTTCTTATTTAACTAGTGAATGTTGCAGCAGTAGTTGCGGTACGTTGTTACTTTGCTTGGCTGAGCATTAAGTCACTTGCTGTTTAATTGTGTTCTTGATCGTTTAATTTTCATAAAAGTTACTTCCACTGTTACTTTTTCATATTTATTTTTTGCATTCAAATTAAATATTTACGCTATAGCAAGTTGGATACAAAAGTTGAAGAACTTGTGCTTTTCATTTTTTTTAAACTCATTTAAAACAGCTGCTACTGCTGCTGTTGCCTATACAAAAGCTATAATGTTTGCTTTTATAAATTTATTATTTTTAAATTGATTTATATATATGTATGTGTGTGTGTTTAGTGAAGAGTTTGTTTTTATATTAAATGAGCTTTTAAAATTTTATAGCTAAAATATGGTCTAAAAATATGAGATATATTTCTATTAGGTTTATAATATTCATAAAGTTTTTTTTAGAAAGATTGGAATTATGAAATATGTCAACACACGGAACATGCTGCAAATTAATTTTTCAGTTATAAATAATTATTACGGAAAGGTTAGGTAACTGTTTGTTGCATGATACGAGTGTTGAGGGAGAAATTACGGGAAGAAAAAAAGCAAAAAATATAAGATAAGTTTTTGATTAAAAAGCTATTTAATAAAAAAAAAGCTTTTCTTCAAAATGAAAAGTATTTTATCATAACAATTAAAAAGAAAACTTGTTTAACAAACATATTATGTAAAAAAAAGCTTTTTTCTGCAAGCACTATTTTCGTCAGAAAATATATAAATAAAGGTTTGTTTAGTTTTTTGGCAATTTAAAAATAATGCTAAAAAAGCTTTTTTTTTAATAATTTTGTAAAAAAAAAAAGCTTTTTTTGGGCAAATATTGATTTTGTTAGAAAAATATAAATCAAATTTAAGTGTTTTAATATTTAAAAAAACAAGCTTTCAAGAACAAATTTTGAAAGACGCCTTTTTAGTGCAAACATTTTTTGGGTGCAAACACTGATTTTGTCAGAAAATATATAAATATTTTTTTTTAGTATTTAGGAAATTTTTAAAAATAATAACTAAAAAAATTATTAACGGAAAATAATAATTTCAATCATTAATTATTATAATTAATAATAATTATTATTTGTGAAAAAAGCTTTTGTTAGAAAAAATAAAAATCATTGATTTTTTATTATGTTAAAAAGCTTTCAATAACATCTTATATAAAAGCTTTAAAAGTAAAAGCTTACATTGTGAACAATTTTAGTTTTTGAAAAAAATAAGCTTTTTTATAAACATTTTATTTTTGTTTTTGAAAAAATAATTTTTTTTGTACAAATTTTGTTTGCGATATCAATTATTAAAAAGATAGCATGAAAAAGCTTTATTAATTTTTATTTTGTAAAATAGCTTTTCTTTAAAAAAAAAAGCTATGCTGAGAATTGTTACTTGTGGAAGCAGCATTTCCAATGTATTTTGGTCTCAAAATCCTGCTTTGTAGCAATTTGGATTGTAAAGCTTTTTTTTTTTTAGTAAAAACGCCGTTTTATATAGGTATGATTAAACACATAATATTGGTTTGTTGCTTAAGATCTCATTCAAATTCACACGTTTAGCTGAGTACAAGAAATTACTTTGTTACTTTATTTTTGTGCCAGTTGAAAGCTTTCAAGTTTTCTGAACATTAAAAACCCATTTTCAAATTCCATTAAAAGTAGATGTAAGTGTGTAGTAGAAAAAAATGTTTAAGGGTTGAATTCCCAGTTGACAAATAACTTTTCACATTTGATGTAAGTTTGGCATATTTTTATTCCTACATATCTCTGCTATTTTCAATTAAATTTAAGTGTCTTTATAACAATGAGTAACTGGAGGGGAAAAACTTGATTCTGTTTTAAAACAAAGCATTTCAAGTACAGTAAAACTAAATTTACTCACAAGTGTAATATCAAGTATTTACTTAAATAATCGTACAAAAGCAGAGGTTCTTAAATAAAATTAACAAGTTCTAAACAAGAAAAATCTATTAAAATCTAATTAAGTCCAAACAAAAGTTTAAGAAACCCCTCGAACTCGAGAAAAAACAAGTGCTGGTGGCATTCCATTGTATAAGTTTCAATTCTACATGTATTTATGCACAATATGTTTGAAGTATTTTCTACGAGTGTGTATAATCCTTTTTCCAGGAAGTTTCAACAAAAACGTACAAAAATTATACACAACAATTAACAACTCTATCTCTATCTAACTGTGCTACTAACTTAAAACTTATTCTTTTTTTTTTTTTTTTTTTGCTGTTTTTTAACTTTAATTGCAACATTTTAATTCTTTGGCTGTTTTTACAGTTTTTGCTCTCATTTCATTTTCTATAAAAACTAATATTTAGTTTAGTTACTCTGTTGCTTAAAGTTGTTACAAAAAAAAACTATTTAAGCATTTTTAACTAAAACAAATTACAAAGAAATTAAACTGGTTGAGTCTAGATAAAAGTAATCAATAAATTTCATTTTATACTTGTAGCAAATATTTTGTTTTCAGCTTAAAAACAAGTAAGAAAGTATAGTCGGTCAAGCCCGACTATATAATATATTACACCCAGTATATGTATAAAACAGTTTTTCAGAAATGGGCGTTATAATGGGAGATATAACCTATTGTGTACCGATCATCCAAAAATTTAGTGTCATGATGTCTATGAATATAAATATTATGTATGTTGAACTTTATCTCGATATAAATACTTTTAAAAGAGTTATGGAGCCTAAATTGAATTACGGAGAGGATCTTATATGGGAGTTTCGAATAATTATGGACCGACCATTATAAAATTAGGTGTATTTATTTCTGTATATAAGAAACTTATTTGTGTCAAATTTTATTTAGATACCAAAATTATTAGAAATTTATGATCGTTAAAGTGAATTTGGAATGTGGGCCTTATATGGGAGCTACTACTAATTATGGACCGATCACAAGAAAATTGTACCGTATTGTTTGTATACATATGAAATATATTTGTGTTCAAAATTATTTGTATACCAACATTTTTGAGTGAGTTATGCTCTTTAAAGTGATTTTCGGAAGTGGATTATGGACCGATCTGCACAAAATTCGTAGATCTGATTTGGCTTCATTTACCACGCATTTGTGATGACATTTGTTTGAATACTTGCATAATTCAAACATTTATGATCAGTAAACCCCAATTTCGGGAGGACAATTGTATGGGTGCCAGGTGAAATAATGGACCGAGATCCACCAGTTTCAATCCCATCCGTCCTTGGGCCGAAAAAATATCACGTACTAAATTTTATCCAAATATCTTCAAAATTGCGACCTGTACTCTGCGCACAAGCTTTACATGGACAGCCAGCCAGACGGACGGACGGACATTGTTAAATCGACTCAGAAAGTGTCGATCGGTATACTTTAAGGTGGGTGTTGGACCCATATTTCTGGGCGTTACAAACATCAGCACAAATCCAATATACCCTCCCCACTATGGTGGTGTAGTGTATAAAAAGTTAACAGAAGCACTCACTGGAAGTAAGAAATTAGAAATCTGTAGAGTTTAAAGCAAATAATTAAGAAAATTTATAATAACATTTTTGCTTTTACTTGCTAACGAGTGGAATTAAGAAAGGCATAAAGTTGAGTTTAATGTTAAATGATTGAAAACATTTAAAGTGAAACTACATAAATTGCCAAATTTACGAAACAAATTTCTCTCAACTAGTGTCTAAAGAAGAAGGAAGGTATTGTCTGATCAAGACACTTTTTTAAAGAATAGTTTCTAATCAAGACACTACTATTTCTAAAGAATATTGTCTGATCAAGACACCTTTTTAAAGAATAGTGTCTTCACAAGATATGTTTCTGGTGCCATTTTAGTATATGACTGCTTGGAAAATTTCCTTCAGTATCATTTTCATAAATTTAGTATTCAAATTTATATTAGCCATCTTTTCAATTCAATGGTTTAGTGGTGTTTTCTGAACATATTTTTCTATTTTCCGTTTTTTTTTACTTTTCAAAATGAACAAACATATCTATTTGTTTAAAAACTTTACAAATTCATTAAATGGATGTAAGATATTCAAGGTGCTTTTAGTGCACGTAGATAAACAAGTAAAACTCTCGTTAAATGATGGTTACAACTAAAAATAAAAAGAAAAAGAAAAGTAAAAAAAAAGGATTCACAAATGATAACTCAACTGCACAATAAATACGAGAAATAAATAAAATATGTTCAAGTTTAAATTCAATACTTATAACAAGCTGAGAAATTTATTTAAAAACCCCTCACAAAGAAATGTTTGTTGAAAGATGGGCATTACCCACTTGAAAATCTTAGCCTGTCATGTGTAAACTTTAGTGGTTTACGGGCAGCACAAGTGCGAGAACATGCTGCTTGTTTTGCTTCAAATTATCTTGAGGTTAGCAGTTTAAACAACTCAACAAAGTAAATTCCTTAAAATTTAGATGGTTTTCTAGTATATTACAAATACATTTGAGAAAAGAGCATGTGGAGCAAAGTATGCCATTTATTTTCCACAGGGAATACGAGTCTTACGCACTCATAAGACGCATACTTAACTAAAGTATTAACAATAAAGTTTGTGTAAGTAATAAAATTGTTCTAGACATAAAACAAAACGTTATTTACCTGTGGTAAACAACGAATTTTATGTTTCCGTATGCTTATATCCGGTTTCCGCTGTGTTATATTGCAAATAAAAACCCCAAATTGTTGTGATTTAGGGTTGAAAATATGTATGTTGATCTTAAGTCAATGGCCATAAACAAGATTCAGATGAAATTTTTGCTCCAGCAAAATTATATGTTATTTGCTTTTAACGTCACAATCATCAAGAGCAAATACATACTTGACACATTTTGTCATAAAAAAAAACAAATTATTATGAGGAAATAAAAATTGTACCACTACCCTATCTATCCTTTTGATGTGGGGTTTAATATTTCCCTTTAAATATAATATGTTAAGAATGACACAAGTGTGCGGACATTTTTTTCAGCTTTCACTTTATATTCTTTTGGGGAGACTTAAATGATTTAAATACATTTTAAATAATGCGAATATGATATGTAGGGATTTATTTTATGACCTTTTTAATAATAATGTTTTTTGTTTTATTTAATAATTTATAGACGTTTTATTTTGGGTGAGAGATGTTAATGCTTAATGAATAAATTAAAGAATTGAAAGAATTTATGCTGCTTAAGGGTTTATATTATAAAACAAAGTAACAAATTTAGGGAAACACATTAAGTGGAATAAAAGAACACAAGGTGATATTGGTATGTTTAAATCAATTTATTGAGGTCCTTATCAAACCTGCATACTTGTATGATGCATGTTTATAAGAGATATTCTGTCGAGTCGTCATTTCATGTTGCACATACCATTTAAATTGAAGTAATATTTAATTGAGATAAGTAATCAATTTTGTCACACTTTTACAGAAAAGTTTTCCATTTTAGACAATGTGTCTATTTTCTATAGAAAAGTGTTCAGTTTAGTCGCCGTTCTATAGAAAAGTGTCCAGTTTAGGCACTGTTCTAGATAATAGTTTTTAGTTTAGACACTGTGCTAGAGAATAATTTCCGGTTTAGACACTGTTCTAGAGAATAGTTTCCAGTTTAGACTCTGTTCTATAAGATTTAGACACTGTGCTGTAGAAGTGTCCAGTGTAGACGCTGTTCTAGAAAATAGTTTCCAGTTTAGACACTGTTATATAGGATAGTTTCCAGTTTAGACACTGTTCTAGAGAATAGTTTCCAATTTAGACACTGTTCTATGGAATAGTGTCCAGTTTAGACACTCTGCTATCAAAATGAGTCGACTTTAGTGTGTACCTGTTTTTTTTAGCCTAAAATTATGCAACGAAAATTAAAGTTTAAAATCCCTTAGTCAATGCTAATACTCTGCAGTTTATTTTGCATTAAAATAAAATAGAGAGAAATTCAATTGTCTGAAAGTTTCGCTTCTGATGTATAATTTTCTTTAAAGATCCCCTGAAATTGTTTTACCACATTTCATGCTTGGCAAACCCTTTACACACATTTAAATGCGTGTTGAGCATAAAAAAGAAATATGGTAAAAATTCGTTATTTAAATACATTTTACTTTTGCAACTTTTCATCAGTTACACGTACTTTTATCCTACAACAACAACAACATATATGTACCAAAAATAAAAAACCAGAAACTGTTTTAACAAAAATTCACCACAAGACAACAAACAAAACATTACGTAGGCTCCAAAAACATGGTAAAATGAAAGTTATATTTCAATTTAAACAAAACATTAGGAACTCGTACGATTTAAAATAATAATAATAATAATAATTGCAAAAATTTAAAAGTACTTTTATGAGGTTTCTTTGTTATTTGCAGTCCCCCTACGAACCTTGTTTATTGTTGTGTTACAGCAGCGAAATTAAGGCACAATTTGTACAAGGATTTAAGGACTGTAACTGAAACATTGTTTTGCTTGAATTGTAGTTGTTTTTTCTTCTACATGATGACAATTTTATTTTATTTTTAATATTATTCGTTTATTTTTTGTTTTGCAAAACCAAAGGCATTGTACGTATTTGAAGAGTTTTTTTGTTCAAGTTTTTTAATAATTTCTTTTTGTTTCAACATTAGAAAAAATTCTGTAAACATTTTGGTCACATATTGTACAGGTAATTGAAAACGCGCCATAATAGATTTATTTTTGGTTGGTTGTTGGTGTAAAGTTTTTTTTTTTTTTTTTGGGATTGAATTTTACATTCTTTTCAAATCTGTTTATGACAAAACAAAGAATAAATGCAATAATATACTTTTAAGTGTATTTAAATGTCTTAAAGGCATATGTGGGGTAATAAATTGTAATAAAAATTCTAGGGAAAATTGCCTGTCTGGATTCTCAGAATATCTGAGAAACCCAGCAAAAAACTAACTGTTCTTTAGAAAAGTGTCTGGTTGGGACACTATTCTATAGAAAATCGGATTAGCCGAATAAAATTAGAAAAAATAATAGTATAAAGATTTTAATGTAGTTTTTATTTTCAATACAAATTAAGAATACAACACTGAGAGATCCTATTCTATAAAAAGGTGTCTCGTGGAGATGGTATTTATAGAAAAGTGTGCAAGCTTGTTCGCTGGGTTATTTTACATAAAATTTATTTTGCTTTTTAGGGTTTTTACTAGCGAGCAGTCCTAAAAATGTCTAATAGGATTATAATTTTATTTTACATTGTTTATTATTATTTTTAATATTTTTTTTCACATCTTTGGTAAAAAAAATATGACAATAACTTACTAAAGAGGAAAAAGATGAAGTAAAACAAATTAAAAAAATATATATTCTGCAGTTTTAAATCCTAAAACAAAAATTATAAGCAGCATAAAGACATTATGTACATGTAATTGTTGTTTATTGTATTCTAAACAGTAGTCATTTGAATTTAAAATAAAAACTACATTAAAGTCTTTTTTTATTTTTATTTTATTTATTATTATTTTGTATAACTTTTTTTCTGCTGAACCGATTTTGCTGAGTTTGAATAGCAAATTACCTACGATGCTTATATATATTTGAGAGGAATATCTTTGGTTTAATTTGAATATTATTAACTTTAAGGCGATTTACACACACATATATAACTAAATCCTCCTTGAAATTCCTAATAACTAAAGAAAAAAAGTTTGTTGCAGTTTGAAAAACATTCAATAACTGCCTTATTATGGATAGCGAAACATATGTAAGAATGTCATATTTAGTTCCCTGTCATTAGTTAGTTGTCTCACAATTTGGTACATAGCTCAGGTTCTACTGTAGCTTTTTTACCGGATTTTAATAACAAACTGCTTAGAATAATGGTAAACGATTTTGAGAGTGTCTTACAGACACGTATACAGACCGATGCTCCAGCTACTTATAATTACATAAGGATCATGAATAAATATAGTTTTTGGGGTCTTAGATAAATATATCTTAATTTATATCTAATATCTAATATCTTAATGATAACAAGTACGAAAGTATAGTCGATCAAGCCGGACCATATAATACCCTACACCGAGTATGCAAGTAAAAAAAGTTTTTGAAAAATAGAGGCGCTCATAGTAGAGTTACTTCTGTGCATGGACAAAATATTTGCATTAAATTTTACAGCGATATCAACACTTGTTAAGGATTTATGCTTGTTAAAGTGATTTTCGGAAGAGTGTCTGATATGGGAGCTATGACTCATTATGGATCGATGGTTTAAAATTAGGTGTCATGATTTCTGTATATATGAAACTTATTTGTGTTGAATTTTATTTGCATATATGGTAGCTATGACTATTAATGGACCGATCATTATAAAATTGGGCCGAATGATTTGTACTTATATGAAATTTGTTTGTGTTAAATATTATTAGGATACCAACATTTTTGTGATAGTTATGCTCTTTGAAACGATTTCCAGAAGTGAGATTTACATGGGAGCTATGGTCAATTATAATTGACCATTGGCTGATAATTATCAGCCGATCTGCTCAAAACTTTTAGGTGTGATTAGGCTTCATGTACAACTTTTTTTGTGGTGAAATTTGTTTGAATACTTGTATAAATCAAAAATTTTTGAGCGATAAACACATTTTTATCGGGTTAGCTGAAATAATAGAACTATTTCAAATAAATTCAAAAGACGCTTGCTTTTGGTCAAACAAAGTTCTCATACTAGATTTTATCGAAATATTTTCAAAATTGCGACCTGTACTCTGCACACAAGGTTTAAATGGACAGCCAATTAGTCAGACGGACGGACAGACATGGTTTAATTAAAAAAATTATTCCGTGGCGACCAGTATAACTTAAGGTGGTTGTAATGGGTCGATTACGGATGGCAACCAAATCTAAGTGGAGTTAACAGTTGCCAAAACCATATTACAGGTGGCGACTTCGAACATTGCAACTGATAATTTGTGGTTCTTTTGATTTAAGTTGTAAATTTTAAATGTTAGTTAGTAATTATTTATATTTTGAATATACAAATGTTTGTTTTCTACTCGAAAATTCAAAAAAAAAGATTAAAAACTTAAGTTACCTTACATATTAACAACTTGTATGGCAACCCAACCCATAAGACTAATATTTTTGAGCCAAAATATATTCTAAACACTTAAGAAACTATGTCCTTGATTGAATTATATATACACAACTTACCCTTTCTTTCGCAGTTATAAAGAGATATCTTTAAAGAGGGCTGTAATAAAAAAAAAGTGTAATCAATCAGAAGAAATAAGAAAATTTATTATTCTAAAGAAAATTATAAGAAAAATGGCTTTGTATTCAATTTTCTATAAAGTAAATGTCCAGCTGACTTGCTTTCTAAAAACATGTACATCAATGCGTATGTTTACTATTGAATAAAATCTACAAATTCAATATCGCTCATACGTCACAATGTTTAATTATTTTAATTTATTTGAAATTTCTTAATACTGTGCAAGATGTTTCTTACAAACTGAAAGAACAATTGTCTTTTTTAAACTATAAGGAAAACAATCGCCATTTTGATTAACACCAAAAAACACCTTCCAAATAAACACCCTTTTCAAAACAAACACAGGTCGTTTGGCCAAATGTTAACAAACAAACAAAAAAAAAAAAACTTTTGCATACCAGAAATTATTAAGTGAATCTACATGAGTGTAAGTAGATGTGTTGCAAAGTGTTTGCATAAAAATATATTGTGACAGAAGTAAGTCAAACTATATATTTATTTATTATTGTTTGGTTTATTTTCTACGAAATTTATTTGTGTATATTTTTCTTTAAACATGAGCTCTCTTCTATGCAAACTTAAAATTTGGGGAATTTTTCAGGCGTTGTGTTCTACTACCAAAGCTACACAGTTTTTGTCTTGGAAAAAGAGTATGTGTTTTATTATTATTATTTTTTTTTTGTTTTTGGCACACTTTTCTTTACAATGTGGTCAAAATACAGAAGAGTGTGTTGTTGTGGCCACAACAAAATATAAAAGAGAAATAAGTTTCAGTTACCAAGCTGTAAGTGTTGCTGCTGCTGCTATTGTTAAGCATTTATTTATATATTTTTAGTGGCGTTTTGGCTGTTGCTGTTGCCATTCCTTAACTTCCATCGCTTGTGTCCATAAACATGCCTCCAGAGGCAACTTTATATACTACTTTGTTGTTTGTTTCTTTCTTTCATTCTTGGTTCACAGGGTTCATTCATTACATTTATTGTTATGTCTGTTCCTTTTTCTTGCACAATACATTTCTTCTCTTCAGTCCTGTCTATTGAGTGTGGCACATTGGTATATTTTTCTTTGGTGGGAATTTAATAAAAAATGCAAATTTTGTTTGTTAACAAACTCCCCAAGACATACAAATAATGCACATAGAACAAAAACAAAATTTCACCCAATTCGTAATTGAAAACAGCTTATGAAGTTGTATTTTTTTTTTATTGTCGTATTTTCTTATTGCTTTTTTATTTGTATAGTTGTGATCGCCTTAAATGTAATGTCATCATAAAAATGCAATATTTATGTAGATTAATATTTTCTTGATATTTTTATTTATTTCTTGTCTAGTTTATTTTCAATGACTGTCGCTTTTTAGCTGCTTCGAGCAAGTTGCTGTTTTTTAGTGAAATTTGCCATGTAATTTTTATAAATTATTTATTCATAAATAAATTTGTATATCGGCCTATTTGTGGAGATTTTTTTTTGCTGAAATGGACATCTAAATTGAGTGTGTAAATATAAAGTGATTACGTGCTTTTATATTTCACAAACATTGCTTGGGAAGTTTTGTACTCGAAGTTCTTAAGCAAATTTTGTAACAATTTGTAACAAAACTGTAAAATATCTAAACAATTGTGTCAGACACTTTTCGAAAGACCAGTGTCTAGACCAGATACTTTTGTACATAATTCTTTATTAGAGACTTTTAAAAAAGAGTTCCTGAGTAGTTGTCTGTGCAGGTTCAAAATTTCTCTGTGTTTCATAGAAAAGCCCTTAAAAACAACCTTCACAATTTCAAATTTTATTTCATTTAATAAGTTTGCTTTAACTATTAAAACATTCTAAATAAACACAAATGTTGCTGAGACTGCTGATGCGAAAATTTGCGTTGTTCGTATTTTAGTTATTTACTATTAAATTTAATGTGAAATTATGACACAATTTGTTGCAATATAAAACGAAAAGAAATATGTTTTAATTGAATTTTGCTTTCATTTGGCTGTTGGCGTCAACAAATTAATTCCGTTGTTTGGTATAAAAGTCACTGAGGTTGTACGAGAGCAATTGTATTATTAGTTTCTTACTTAATATGGCTGGAGTTAAGATAAATCTAGAAAGAGTAGCGTAGAGTAGAGTAGAGTAGAGTACAGTAGAGTATTTTATGTTTTTTCATTTCTTCGTTTGATATTTTTTATATGTATTTTTATTTGCAAAAGGCCTTCAACAATTGTAACGATTTCCATGATCCAGTTCTAAAAACCTATAAATTTGTACATTCTTCATTCACAATGTGTGTTATTGTTTTACTTAACAGTCGTTTATACTTTATTCCTTTTATATATTTCAGCCTTTCTTCCTTCCTTCCTTCGTTCATTCATTCATTTATTTATTACTTTTTATTACGTTGATATTTATGTAAGAGTGAGCGAATACTTTAGTATTACTTCATTTCATGGTGTTTTTAGCGAAATATTTATTAAATGACTTTCTTTTCTTTTGTTTTGGAAATTTATTTTATTTGAAGTTGATTATTTGTCCTGTGGCTGTTTACCTGCTTGGTTACTTGAACAATCTTAAAATTTGTCTTGACACTTTGCTTGCTTGCGAAAGATAAGACCGTAAGTTAGAGCGGACATAATATTTAATTGTAAGACAGTTCTAGGAAAACCCAAATGGCACAATTTCAGCATTTAAATGCAAATTGAAAATATAAAACTTTGCTCAAACATTGCACAAATTTAAAAATGTTTTTATATTTATAATGGCTGGCGGTAAAAGATTTTCTATACAATGAAAATTTATGGCTGGCTACAAACAAAATTCTATAGCCAGAAGAGTTAACAAATTTTCTTTATTTTACCAAACCATTTAAACCTTAAATGGTCATTTATATTTTTTTAAACAAATTTTCCTCATTTCTGTCACTTACATTTCCATAAAAAAAAACTTCATCTCCGCAAACCTTGTTGTCAAATTGAAATTTGTCAGCACTAAACATGGCACCAGGTACAATACGAGTACATATATACAGAAATTCTGTGAATGTTAAATGTATTCCGTTTAATATACATACCATTGAAAAAATTCCTACATTTATTATTTCTTTAGTACATTTCTCTCCGCATCGAATTTACATTAATTCATCACATTCAATAACACAGACATCCCCGAAAGTATGTGAAATATTTTTCCGAAAAGAAATAATAAAAAAAGAACGGCGATGAGAAAAGTATAGTAGATAGAAAGAGGAAGGGAGGGAGAGATTATGATGCATAGAAAACAAGTGTATTAAACATTGCCTTTTTAATAAAACTTACAACAGGTTTATAAGAGGTTTATAAAACAAATTTTGTATGGAAATTTGCTTTATAAACCTGCTGTAAGTTTTTTTTATGAATAAGGGGATAATCTGTATAATTACAAAAAAAAAAAAAAATCCTAAGCATTCTTTGACAAACAATTGTTAATGTCTGACGAGAAATTAAGTTATTGAAATTCAAACAATTGCTTTAAAACATAATTCTTAGAAATTGAGGGAGCTAAATTCTAAAAGACATTTAGGTCAAATATTTGACAAAAAACTTGTTAAGGAATTATAATTTTAAAGCAATGTTAATTTAGCGCCCTCCTATTTTTTTGTATTTTAAACATTTAAATTTTTCTATTGAATTTAATTTGTTTACAAAATATATTTGAATAATGTCATGTTCATTAGTCAATTAGTATTTTAATTAGCTGTGAAAAAAATTAATTTTACAAATATTTATGTCCTAATCTGTAAAAGACACACACGCACGCTTTTGCTTGTTTGCAATAAATATGAAAGCCTGCAGAGACAATAACATGAAATACTAGAATTAACATATATGTACATATAAAATGTTAATATTTCTACATTTTATGCAAATATATTTAAATAAATTCATATGCATTCATATGTGTAGTCATATAAAACCAAGCATATTCATGTACAGACCGTAAATTTAAAATGCCATAAATTATTATTATTGAGCCAACAGACAACAGGTTATATACAGTTAATACAGGAAATGTACAACTTAATATGGATATTTAAGGTTTCCTGCTGAGTTTTATGGCAAGCATAAAATTATATTATAGCAAATCGGTTGATGACAACGAAATTACAAGCAACGTGGCTGAATTATAGAAATATTATCGAAAGAAGACTTTATTTTGTAGAAAAGTGGTTAATGTAGACACTATTCTTAAGAAAAATATCTGGTGTAGACACTATTCTTGAGAAAAGTGTCAGGTGTAGACACTATTCGTTAAGAAAGTATCTATACTTTAGGAAACTGTCAGGTGTATACACTATAGAAAAATGTCTTGTGTTGACACTATTATTAAGACACTATGTTTAGACACTATTATTAAGAAAATATTCTGGTGTAGACTCTAGAGTCTGGTGTAGACGCTATTCTTTAGAAAATTGTCAGGTGTAGACACTATAGAAAAATGTCTTGTGTTGACACTATTATTAAGAAAAGTGTCTTGTTTAAACATTATTATTAAGAAAAGAGTCTTGTTTAGACATTATTATTAAGAACATATTCTGGTGTAGACAATATTATTAAGAAGAGTCTGGTGTAGACGCTATTCTTTAGAAAAGTGTCTCATGTAGACACTTTTCTTTAGAATAGTGGGTTAGATACTATTTTATAGAAAAATGTCTCTTTTTAGACATTATCCCAATTCTGTACAAAAGTTTCTAATTCTTTAGAAAAGTGTCTTGTGTAGACGCTATAATTAAGAAGTTTCTGTTGTAAACTCAATTCTTTAAAAAAATAAAGCACTATTCTTTAGACAAGTGTCTACATAGATAGATGGCGCAGATACTAAAAAATGTATCTTGTAGACATTATTCTACAGAAAAGTGTGAAGTAGTCACTTTCGTTTTATAGAAAAGTAAAGACCCATAGAAAACCACTTTTACCAACCAACGATTAATTATATTTGTTCATATGCCTGTACTACACGAGTACATGTTTTACAACTAAAGCAACAGTCTAAATTTACAAACAAACAAACAACAAGAACGTACAACTATTACAACATAAACAATGTATTTTATTGTATGTAGTAAATTTCAAAACAAAGTAAAAATATCAGATTAAAAAGCAAAAAAAAAAAAGAAACGCAAACATTCCAGCAACAATTCACTATCATACTCGTACATTCACAAAGTGAAAAATTAACAACAAGTGGCTAAACCAAACAGAGTCTAGAAGAAATGAAAAGTGAAGTTCTCAAATAAAAGCAACGGTAACTAAAAAAAAAAGGGGGGTGGGGGGGGGGTGAAGACTAAAGGCAGGGTACATCAATGTTTAGTATAGAAAAAAAGGGAGATTGTGTAACAATAACAATATTAAAGTCTGGGTTTACCGGTTTTATGTAGCGAAGAAAAAAATTCCAAAAAAAAAAGAACAATATGAAAAGGTTGAGTTAATTTAGTGTTATTAGAATTGGAATGAAATTTTTAAGAATTTAATGAAAGTTAACAACATGTTTACAAGGACACTTTAGTTTAGGGATAACACTTTAATGTCGTTAAATACATGTTGAGATTGTTTAATTTGTTAAGGTATTTAAAAGTATTATTAAATGAAAATTAAGGTTATTGTTAAACAAACAACATAAAGGATATATTTTTATAAATCTTTGGATTTTTTCCAAACAAAAAAGGAATACCCAAGAAATACCTTCTTAATTTAAAACACACAAAACTTAATGTCTGCTTTAATTAAAGCTCTTGAAAAGGTTGATTAATACAAAAAAAAACTGCTTTAAGAAAACATATTTTCTTTAATAAAACTAATTTGTTTGTGTTTTCTTCTTACAGTTAAGGTCCATCTCATTTGTGAGTTTCCTTAAGTGTTTGTGTATTGTACTTTAAAGAACAGTATCTTCATTAACTTTTGTTGTTGACTTGGCTGTTGTTAATTTTGTGTATTGTTTATTTAGTTTTTGCCTAAACATTTTAGGAAATAAAAAAATCTTAAAAAATTTTTTTAAGAAAAAGAAAATCCTTAATTAATTTAATAAAAACAAGAAATAAATGCTTATCCTCGTTTTAAACTCACCTAAACCTTTACAAATTGTTTCTTCCCTTCTTATTATACCGCTTATTTCCTGTTTGTCTTTTATCGTATAATCCTGCATACAGAAGTTATTTATTTCAATCATTCCCTTTTTTATTATTTAATTTTTTTATGAAAAATATTTTTCAGTTTTCTTTCAGTCTCTTTTGCCAACTAATGAAAATCTGTAATAATGTCTTGTCACCAGGGAGACATAATGTTACGAGTAATGTTTTTGTTTGGTTAGAATAATTGCCGTTTAACTATTTAAATTACTGAAAAAGCTCAGTTTTTATTTGCTTTAGAGTAAATAAGAATAGGAATACCTGAAAGAGGAGAAGAACAGATTTAAAAATGTCATTAAAATATGTTTGTGGCCCAACTACCAATTAAGACAAATCGCATAATTTTGGTCAGCCATTTGAAATAAAAGATTTTTAATTAAATTTTAACATCATTGAGGACATTAATTTTTATGTCTTAAAGCACAATAACTGTAATGAGGTGCTAAATTTTTTCTTAAGAACTAAAATTTAATTGTAATTCTATAGAAACGTTTCTAAACTAGAGACTTATCTATAGAAAAGTGTGTGTAAAACACTTGAAAGGCACTTTTCTATTGGAAAAAATCTTATCTAGACACTTTTATATAGAAAAGAGTCTTATCCAGACAATTTTCTGTAAAAAAGAGGCTTAGCCAGACAATTTTCCTATAGAAAAGATTCTTATACGACCACTATTCTATAAAAGTGAGTCTTATGCACTTTTCTATAGAGAATTATCCAGACACTTTTCTATAGAAAATAGGTTAATCCATACACTTACATACAAAGAAGAGTTTTATCCAAATACTTTCATAATGAGAAGAGTTTTAACCAGACACTTTTCTATAGAAAAGAATTTTATCCAGACACATTTTTCCATAGAAAAGAGTTATCCAGCCACTTTTTCATAGAAAAGGGTCTTATCCAGACACTTTTCTATATAAATAGAGTCTTATCCAGACATTACTTTCATAGATTCTTATACAGACATTTTTCTAAAGAAAAGAGTCTTAGCCAGACAATTTCTGTAGAAAAGAGTTTTATCCAGACACTTTTCTATTAAAAAGTCTTATCGCGACACTTTTCTGTAGAAAAGAGTCTTAGCCAGACAATTTTTTGATAGAAAAGATTCTTATACGACCACTATTCTATAAAAGTTAGTCTTATGCACTTTTCTATAGAGAATTATCCAGACACTTTTCTATAGAAAATAGTTTAATCCATACACTTACATACAAAGAAGAGTTTTATCCAGACACTTTCATAAAGAAAAGAGTTTTATCCAGACACTTTTCTATGGAAAAGAGTTTTATCCAGACACATTTTTCCACAGAAAAGAGTTATCCAGCCACTTTTCCACAAAAAAGAGTCTTATCCAAACACTTTTCTATAAAATAGTCACCCAACAAGACAACAATACACTTTTTTAAAGAATAACGACTTATCTGATTTTGGCCTGAATCATTGTTTGATGCATCATAGTACTTTTATTGTGTTATTAAAATTTTGCTTATATAACAACTTCAAATTTAACAAAATATCTCAAAAAGTTTTATATAACCTTGACTTTTTGGTATATAAGTTTTCTATCTGTTCATTAGTGCAAAATAAAGCAAAACTTTTAATTATTAAACATATATTGTATGTATAGCTGATGAGCTCATATATAAAACAATTTTGCCATAATTTGCAATTTTGTTAGAAAGATAGTTTCTATGGCAAACATTTTAGGTATAATAAAATAAGCCTCTCTCTCTCTCTCTTTACATTAAGTATTATATGCTGAAAAAACTAAATAAGTATCCAAGTAGCAAATACGAGTATATAACAAATATTGCTAAATATTATAAATTCTATGCAACCAAACTTAATGCAAAAAAAAACCCTTGTTAAAAAATATAATCCCTGAAACATATAAAATAAAAATGTCGACATACTTCACTATAAAACTTCTGCTCTCCACAAGAAAAACATTCAACTTTTAACAAGTACAAGTTCGAATACAAGTACGGGTACAAGCGAGTATGAATGCTGTAATCAACATTCATGTAATTAATCATTGATGAGATAACTTTTCAAACCAAAAAAAAAAAAAAAAAAAAAAAAAAAACATCATCATTTTTTATTTTTTTATAAACAAAAAAAAGCGCAAATATGTTAAATAAGTGAAAGTGTACTACACATGCAGTATACAAATTTCTAGTTCATGGTTTGAAAGACTCTCCAGATGATTAAATTGTAATTAGGTTCGCTAAAAGTTCTCGGCTAACATTGCAACAAAATATCAACAACAGCAAAAGGAAAATAACCAAATCTTCAGAGGCTTTTAAAGAAAACACAAATTCAACCCGTCTTTGCAAACCATCAATGCCTGCCATAGCTGTCACCAGCTTTCAGAAAATAGAAAAAAAGAACGTGGTAGATGTTGATGGTAACGCCAGAATAAAATTCAACTTGTTTTCAAGAAGAATTTCTTCTACTCACTTCTCACTTGCTGTATGAATTGCTTGCTGTAGTTGCGGACTGCAAAAATCACTGAAGTATAAAAATAAGACGATGAAAATGTTGAGCAACAACTACACAACAGCTCTTCAACTAAGTTTATCAAGTCTTTACAAAAAAAACAAAATAAAAAATAACTAGAACAGTAAACAATTTTGTGTTCAGCTGGAAAATTAAAGGAAGAACGACTTAAAAGACAAAATTAGTGCAACTTTTGTGTAAAGAAAATTGTCAAAAAAAAACACTATCTTAAAGAATAGAACCAATAGAAAACGGTTTAATTTAGAATAGAGAGACAGACACTACGACACTATATTACGGAATAAAGCAAAAAGAAACCACTATTTTATGAAATTGAATCAAGCAGACTTTTTCTTATAGAAAATTATCTTGTTGAGACTCTTATAATGAGCGATGTCTTGTTTAGGCTCACTTAGAGACAAGTGTCTTGTTTAGACTCTTTTCTAAAGATCAATGTCTTGTTTAAACTCTTTTCCAGAGACACGTGTCTTGTTTAATCTCTCTTCTAGAGACACTTATGGCTAAATTCACAGTCTTTAGTTAGCTAATAGCAAGGGCTTAACTAATGATTCTTTATTCGCAATGCTTAGTTTGTCATAAGAATAACAAGTAATAGTTAAACAATAGTTAGTATTTTAGTTTACCAATGGTTAACTAATGACCGAGAATTCGGCCATTATTGTTTAATTTCTGTTTATAGACAAGTGTCTTGGTTAGGTTATTTAGTCTCTTCGAGAGACAAGTGTCTTGTTTAAATTATTTTCTAGAGACAAGTGTCTTGTTTAGACTCTTTTATAAAGACAAGTGTCTTGTTAAAAATACTTTCTAAAGACTTGTCTTGTTTAGATTTTTTTCCAGGTAAAGGTGTCTTGTTTAGACCATTTTTGACAGAAGACACATTCACATTCTTTTTAACAGCGAAACTACATATTTATATTTCAGTTTTCGCAATTTTCTCCTCCATGAACGTTTAAAGAACTCAAAGGTAATTAATACAATTTCCCTGCAATATTTGTATATTATTAGATATGTGTGCAATTTCATAATATATATATTGCAATAGTCCAATAGAGCTTTTACAGCAAAAGATCCGGGGGGAACAACAAAAAAGCTTTAATCCCTTTTTCGCTATAAATGCAAATATTACAAAGGGTTATGATGAGGACTTTTCCAGCCATTCATAAATAAAACTAAAAAAATAAACACAAAAAATTCTCTTGAGTTTAACAGCGGCTCACTTACTCAGCCATTCAAACAGACGCCCACTCACAGATTCATACAACCATACAAGCGGCACTCATTCCTGCACTTGTTTTTATGCACACACCGGTAAGCAGGCATGCAGGCAGTCAGTCAATCACTTACAACTTAAAAATAAAATGCATTTTCCTAGAAAAGTTATTGTTACGAAACTACAATTTTCAGCTGCCAAACGTCATGGACAAGATGGGACAAATACATAAATTTCCTGTTTTCTTTTGTTAATATTTTCCACTAATTGGGATTTTCTTTTTATGGCGATAAAAAAGATATTGAAAGTCATAGTAGAGGCTTTAGTGGTATGATGGATGTTATAGTTTTTTGTTTGTTTTCATCTTTGGTCATATAAATCGCAAAACCTTTCTTGTCGATTTCGATTTATTTGTCTTTACTATCAAAGGAAAATAAAGTTTTATTTTTGTTTTTAATTTTTCAACCCCAAGAAATGCATAAAGAACACATTCACATAAAAAAAATAAAACCACTTTAGAGATTAAAAACAAGCAAGACTTCTTGTAGATATTCGTTCAAAAGTTTTCAATAAAATTTATTTTTGTATAAGTTTTATTTAACAATTTTCTTTATTGCTAATAAACGCAGAGAATAGTAAAAAAGTTGTTAAAAAAGGAAATACCTGTCAAAAACAATTTCACACATATTCAATATTTATTATCTTATAGATATTTCCTTTTTTAATTAATTTCAATAATACTACAATGCATGGAGAAAAAAAATCAAATAAAAATTTATTGCAAGAGAAATATGACATTTATCTATAATGAGTTTTATTGGTAACAGGATGTGTGCAATTTGCACATGACAAGACTTAAAAGCAATAGTAAAGAATGAATTTAAAATCATAATTACATAACCGAACGTATGAGTAATGAAATAAGTAGCTACACATCATTTACGCCGTACCACAGTGCGTGTATCTTTTAAGTAATTTGTTAAATATCAATCATACGTCATGTATTCCATTAAATGATTTAGCGTCATACTACATAATTTTTAAAACAGGAACTAAAACAGACAATATTCTATAGAAGTGTTTGAAGTGTTTCGTTTAGACACTATTTGTTTAGACTCTTTTCTATAAGAAACTTTTCCATTTAAAACTCGTCTGCTTTATATTTTGATCAATATGAAAATTTTCTGGCTTAAACTCTTTTCTATTTGAAAAGTGTTCGGGTTAGGCACTTTTCTGTATGAAAAGTGTTTGCTTTACATTTTTTTTTTCTATTAATAAAGTGTCTGGTTTTGTCTGGCTTAGATTCTTTTCTATCTGAAAGTGTCCCGTTTAGGCTCTTTTCTGTATGAAAAGTGTCTGCTTTACATTTTATTTTTTTTTTTTAAATGTCTGACCTTTTAGACTCATTTCTGTAGGAAAAGTCTCTTTTCAATATGAAAAATGTCTACTGTAGACTCATTTCTGTACGAAAAGTATCTGACTTCTTTTTTATTAGAAAAGTGTTCCTTTTGAGCACTTTTTTATATAAAAAATGTCTGCTTTACATTTTTTCTATTAAGAAATTGTCTGGCTTAAACTCATTTCTGTATGAAAAGTCTCTTTTCAATATGAAGACTCATTTCTGTATAAAAAGTCTCTGACTTAGTCTCTTTTTAATATGAAAATGTCCAGTTTAAGCTCTTTTCTATATGAAAAGTGTTTGCTTTAGATTTTTTTTTATTAAAAAAGTGTCTGGATTAGACTCTTTCCCATATGAAAAGTGTCTATCTTAGACTCTTTTCCATATGAAAAATGTCTGCTGTAGACTCTATATACATAGGAAATATTTGAACATTTCTTTAAATGTTTAAATTAAATTTTATTAACATGCCTTAATTTTAATATTTTCTTCATATTTTTATTTATATAGTGGTTCAAAGAACATATAAAAGTGCAACCTCTTCATGCCGGTACTAAATTTTCCAACAACACGTACGTTTCGTACGTTTGTGGTACAACAGTAATAAAAGTATTATTTAGGTGTTATGCAGGTGCTAGTTTGTGAGAGTTGTGGATTGTGTGCTTGAGCATTATAAAATCCCATGTATTTTTTTTTTTTTTTTTTTTTTTTAAGAAAAACAAAAACTAAAGGAAAAGAAAAAATATTTTCCTTCTGTTAAATTTAAAGGATAAACTAAGAATTTATGTGTGTTTTTGTTCATAAACAGTAACACTAGCACATACATTTTTGAAGAATTTTAAATTTTAATTAAAAAATATTTAAATACGGAAATATTCAGCCAATTGGTAAAATGTTTTAAATATTTATTGCGTAAGTTAAAAATTATGGGCGTTGAAGCTTTAAGTTTATTTGTTTCCTTAGAGTTTATATTCATAGAAAATACATATTTATGTAGCTTGTTAGTTATGTTATTTTTTAATTTCGTTAATACTTTCATTATGTCTTGTAGTTTAAACAGAAATTTGCATATTTCTGTATAAATTTTGCAATAACTTGCAGCTTTTAAATTTCCTTTTAAAGTTTGAAATATAATTTATAAAAAAAAAACAAACACAAAAGTCTTGTTTGCTGTAGAATAATATTAAAACTTATCAACTTGTATGGAAATATGCAGCTGCTCTTGGCACATTAAATCAGTTTGCAATAAAAATAACTAACAGACTTAATAAATTAAAATGCTTAAAGGTGAGAGTAAATCAAAAAGATTTTAGTAATAAAGACTTGAATTACTTAAAAGTTATAAGAAAGGAAAAATAGAAAACCTTCTTGATATTTATTAAATTCTTACTAAATATTTTAAACTATTTAAACATTTCTGAAAAGTAGTTAGATTGTCTTTTCTCTTGATAGAAAATATCCTGGCTAACAAACCTGAACAAATTAACGCCACTTAAGAAGAAAAATTGTTCTATTTAATTAGTTGCTCCTGCTTTGTTGCCAGCCGTTTGTCATCTTTGTAAGAAAATAGCTCCACAAAGTAAACACTGTAACTATAAGATTGTTAAGAAATTTTTTAACTCAAAGGAGCAAATGCAGGCTTGCTTTATTTCCATTAATACCATTCCTTTATCTATTACAGTTTTAAACTGAATACGCATAGAAACACTTTCATTCATACCTAAATTCCTTTGCTGCATAATAACTTCTCATGTAATGCTTAACCACCTGTAACTAACTTTCTCTTTTTTTTAATGTATCTGAGAAGCCTTGAAATAAATGTATATTAATATTTCAAACTATTTTCCCATTTCTAAACCCCCTTTGCCACAAGTTTCCTAACGTAAGACTCTATTTAAGTCTGATTGCTTTAATATGCATATTAAACGAAACTTTATCTTTACAAAAGTTAAATAGATTTAATATGTACTTTTTTTTAACCGCAACAAAAAAAAAAGTTATTCTTTAGTTTTCTATTTAAATTAACAATTATGAGAAGAAAATATTAAATTGGTTGTATTTAACAAGACTTTTAAAGTTGTAGTTTAACATTGAAAAAAACTTGTGAGTTTTAATCATTTTTTAGTAAAAGTTAGGAGGCAAAAAGAATTTCTAACTAGTAAACAAAATATCAAATTTGAAGTAAACTAAGGAAGAAAATTTTGCCAATAGAGCAGCTTAATTTGAGAACCTCTAGTTTTTCTGGTATTTCAACAGGTTTGTAACAATTTCAAATTTCAGAAAGAATAATTTTTGGTGTTGCAGAATTCTGCCCAGCAGCTATAATCAACCTAAGCCTTCAAAGTCAGCACTCCATAACTCCTACAGAAAACGTATATTCATCTTAACATAATATATTTTATTTTGAGATTTTAAGGACCATAGTTTTTAAGATGCTGAGCAAAAACCCTACTGATAACCTAAATGTACGGTAGAATGTGAATTTTACGGTATAATGTAAATCGTATATAGTTTATATAGTTCCATGTTTTGCTCAATAACTCTTACAGTAAACTAGACTACCAATAAATAGTGTTTACGAATATAGTAAAGATTTTAGTTATTATCATATACATATTTATTTTAGAGATCTAAACGTATAGGTTTTTAAGGTATCATACATAACATGCAAAAATTACCTTTGGCCCCTACCATGATAGACTGTAGCATTACCAATATTATGAAGGCGTTTTGCGTTATCTCAAAAAGTTTCTTAAGAAGTTTTCAAATACCGTAAATTATTCTTAAAAAACTTTTTGTATTAAGAAAATTTCAAATATCGTAAATTTTTGTGAGGAAAATTTCAAATATTGTAATTCTTTCTGAACAAAACTTAATTATCTTAAATTTTTATCAATAAAATTTCAAATATCGTAAATTTCTATGAAATTACAACAATCGTAAAATTTTCTTAAAAAAATGTTTAAATATTGTAAATTTATCTGAATAAAATTTTAAATATCTTAAATTTTTCTTAAGATATCGTAAAATTTTTCTTAAACAAATTTTCAAATTTTTTCTTTAAGAAAACTTCAAATATCTTAAATTTTCTTAAAGAGATTTTCAATTATCAAAAATCTTTGTATTTTATTAATTCGGCTTGAGATCTCTTTTATTAAAAATATAAAAACTCTTGTTCGTTTTTAATTTTTATTATATTTTATTTGTTTCCAATATTTTGACCAACTTTGTTGATCATCTTCAGGGAAGAAATAAAATTTAATGTTTAATACAGTGCTGTCCGATGTTAATGTCTTCAGTAGTTTCTTTCACTGACCTCAAGAGACCTCAAGCCGAATTAATAAAATAAAAAGATTTTTAACAATATAAAAGGTCTACATAGCACATAAAAAACATTTTCAATTATCGTAAATTTTTCTTACGAAAACTTAAAATATCGTCAATATTTCTTAAAGAAATTTTCAGATATCGTAAATTTTTCTTTGGAAAACTTCAAACATCGTAAATTTTCCCAAAGAAATTTTCAAATATAATAAATTTATTCAAAATTTCAAATATCATACATTTTTCTGAAGAAAACTTCCAATGTCGCAAATATCTTTACAATAAACTCAATATACCAAGGTATTTAATTTTTTTTTTAAGAAATATCCAGATTTTTTTTATAGAAAATTTTAAATATTGCACAGTTTTCTACAAAAAAATCGAAATATCGTGAGTTTTTCTCAAAATAACATGAAATGTGCGGTTTACTAGTCACAAAAATTAACGATATTTAAAGCTAACATGTTCAGCTTAAATTTAAGATCAAATTAAAGATGTAAAGTCTTAAAGTTATAAGCAACTTAAAAAAGTTTAATTTATGTTACTTGCGATTAAAGAAGATTGTCATACGTTTTAATAAATAACACAATAACGAATTGTTTAAAAGTTGCAAAAAACATTTTTTAAGTTTATCAATTTTGAAATCGTGATTTTGAAAGACTCTCAGTGAGAGAGTTAATGATTACACATTTCGAAAGTCATATATTCATCATTAAAAGCTTTTAAACAACTTTGGGAGGACTTGTAAAATTAAATTTGTAAAACAGTTGAATTCCTTAAGGCTTCAAAACTGTACAATTGTCTAGAGTTTGCAAAAACCTTTGGAATATGTCTTTTATTTCCTGTTAGTTCTACGAGGAAAACAATATTTTGTAGCACAGTGCAAACCAAAAAGTATAAATTTAGCTAGTTTAAATACAGTTAAATTTCAAACAAAAACTTGCAAGTTTCAGATGCAATAACTGTTGAAATAAAACTCTTAGTTTAGAGAATATGATAAAGAAGTACAAAACATTTGCTCAAAATAATTTACTTAACAATTTTATAGATATGTCGTAGTACTGGCTGTTTATGTGTTTGTTATAAAACGGCAAGCGGGGACTTTTATGTCAAGCTTGGGTGGAATCAACTGTCACGGCTGAAAAAATAGATTAGAAAGAAAACGCAATCGAAAGTGACGAGTTGGGACTGCCTCGTTTAATTTTTTTGAAAATAATAAAATAATATATCAAATCAATTTAAATAATTTGAAGTTTGATTTAAAAAATAATAAAATCAATTAAAATGGATGAAAACCCGACAGATATATAAAGTTATTTGTGGAAAAATTGCAATAATTTTTATGAAAAAATATATAAAACACTTACATAGACTTTGTTGCCAGTGAAATGCCGTATTTTACTTATTAAATGTTTATTATTTCAGTTTTTGGTTTAACATTATTTATTTGCAATACTTTTTATACATAATTTTAGTATTTTTTCTGTTTTTTATGTAAGTTATTATGGTTATTGTACAATATATATTTTATTGTTTGTTTGTTCGTTTGTTGTTTTTTATTGATGCTGTTGAAATGAAAGCATTAACAACCATTAAAACAAATCCTTTAAAGTTTTTGTTTGTTTTGTTTTTATTATGGCTGTTGTTAAGGTCATAAAAAATTCATATTTTTTTTTTGTGTTTATTTATGCACTTTTAGCAATTGTTGTCTTATACTTTGTTTTTTTATTTTTTGAGAATCATCAAACACCCAAATACACATTCCCACAAAAATAGCAAAAAAAAATATTAAATAAAATGTTTGTACAACGTTTGTAATCAACACATTTATAGCAACACTTTACTTAATTTTGTTTTTGCTATGTTTTCCACAGCAATTAAAAATTGTTTGTGACAGGTTTTTTTATTTTATGTTTTTTTTTTTTTTGTAATATAAATATTTTTTCGTTGCTATAAAGTTTGTTTTTAAATGAAACCTCTAGCTTTTCAATTTTGTAACATTATAATTTTAATAGCTAAAACCACACTCCTAGCCGTGATAATAACAGAAACCACTCACTAGTTTTTATTTTTTTTCCTCACACAAATTAAATAATAACAATAATAATTCTCCGCTTTTAGTTGAAACACACTTGTTAAAGCAGATAATGGCCGTTGTTAACTAACGGCATGTTGGCACAGGTTCTAGTATTTTATATACAAATATATTGCTAACAACACAGCAACAAAAATCAAAAACAGCAACTATAGAAATGAAAAGCAAACATAACAAGCCATATAAGAGAGTCTCAGCAAAGAGCAGTGATATTAAGAGATGCTTGTAACGGTTTGTTATTGTTTGGTTTGTTTACATTTTCGACGAGTTGTACACAGTGTGGCCAACTATTTTAAAGCAAAGCGTGTAAAACAAACTGGTAGAGTAATACAAATAAGTAAATATAGAAGCCCTATAAAGTAATAAAGTCAATACGAAACTTTTGCAGCAAATTTTTAAAATTCTTATTATTCTCTAAAGCAAAAAATTAAACAATTACGAAAGTTTAAATAATAAATTATTTTAAGAAACAAAAAAAAGAAAACGCGAAAGCCTACATATATTTTTAAGTTAAATTCTTTTAAAATTATGCATTTTTTTATTTGTTTCCTTTTCTATTTAATTTCAAAGCAATCAAGTCATTAAAATGTTGGCATCAACTGTCTTATTGTTAACAAAGTTATCGTTTGTATCCTTACACATTTGTGCTGACCACAGTTTAGACTTTGCTTTACCATGAATATTTTCTGTTGATACTTTTTGTGTAATTAAAAAATTACAAATTCATTTAAGTGTTATTGCATTAAAACCGACATAAAATTAAAATAATAATCAAACCACAGAACAGAAAAATATTTATTTCTGAAAAAAAAATTGAGAAAACCAGGTACATAGAAATAAAAACAATTAAAAAATATCGCAATTTTTCTTTAGTATCAGGAATTTTTGCCGCAAAAATTTACGATGTTGAAATTTCTTTTCAGACAAATTTACGATATTGAGATATTTCTTCACAAAAATTTACAATATTGATACATATATTTCTTCACAAAAATTTACGATTTCAAGGTTATTCTCCATAAAAATTTACGATATTAAATTTTTTTCTTCACATACATTTACAGTATTGACTTTTCTCTTCAGAAAAATTTACGATATTTATGTTTTTCTCTAGATAAATATACGATATTAAGATTTCTCTTCAAAAAAATATTTGATAACAAGATTTTTCTTCTATAAAACTTAAGATATTGAGATTTTTCTTCACAAAATTATACGATATTGAGATTTTCTTTAGAAGCATTTACGATATTGAATATTTTCTTATTCGAGATTTTTCTTCAATGAAATTTACGACATGAAGATTTTTCTTCAGAAGAATTTTCCATATCAAGCTTTTTCTATAAAATGTTTGCGATATTAAGATTTTCTTCACAAAAAATTACAATATCAAGATTATTCCTCAAAAATTTTTACGATATTAAGATTTTTCTTAAGAAAATGTCTTTTTTCTAAAAAAAACTTTTATTTTTTCTATAAAAATTGTATCGCTCTCGTGAGTGTACTGTCATAACTTTTCCCCAAATGACCTTTTAATTTAAATTGTGCAACCCTGTACACAATTTCACGGTGGTAGTCATCATTATAAACATTTGAATGCATCTTGTAAATGTAACGTTAAGCGAACAGTAAACGGAAGTGTAACACATTTACCAGCACCAGAAAAAAACCAGAGGGGCTAAATAACTCATACAACTAACTAACTTTAAGAACTATTTTTAACAGTCAATGTCAGTCATTTCGACATTTAGTAACTAAGTAAAGCAGTAGAAAACAGCTCATATTTAAAATAATCAAGAAACTCACACTGAAATCAACACAAACTGTTTATGTTTATCTAACCATTATAATTATGTATGGATGGTTAGAAGGATGGCTGTGCTAGGTTGGTTGCTATACATTTGACATATTCAACAATATGTTGCACTTTGAAACTAGCTTTTGTTTTGTTATTTATATGCAAGCACCATTTACCAAACTGAAAACTTTAAGAAATGTGTAATGAAAAAAGTTGCAATCATGGAAAGAAAAAAAAAAAGAAAATTATATAAATATCGATTAGAAGAATAGCAGAGCAGAGTAAACAAACTGATACAATCATTGTCGATTTTGCAAGCTCAAGGATACAGTTTCAGGTGCATTTTTAATGGCATGACTGTTGCATGGGCAAACCAACCAACCAAACAACGATCCAACAAAGGAAGGAGTAAGCGAACGAGCGTATAAACGACCATGTGTGTGAGTGAGTGAGTGAATGAATGGGCAAATGCATAAATAAATATGTATATAAACTGTTCATTCATGCGTTTAACTACAACTCAAGGCTATTTTCAAAAACATAAATATTAGAATAATGGTAGTTGTCGATGGTTGCGGTTAATGTCAGTAGACAGTGTTTTTTGCAACACACATCCAGATTTGAAAAGAATTCATTGTATTGTATTGTATTGTATCCTCATTGGGTGTGAGTGTCAATTATGAAAAACGCATTTTGCGGTAGCAACCTTTGTTGCAAGTTATGATACCACAAATTTTGTTTTCAGCTCAATTTAAATGTACATACATATGTACGTATAAACACCTTGTATGTTGATATTAAACTTTTTGAAAGCTTGCGACAAACGGTTACAGCTAAATTTTCAGCCACTTTTAAAATCAAGTTTGTTTTTTAAATATTTATTTGCAGTGACAATAGGATTTATGGTTATCTATGTAAAAAAAAAAAACAAAATGTAGATATATTTTTAAGAATTTAAAAAGTACTAAACATGAAAATTCACAGAATTTCTTATATTTATTTCAAATTAAAAGTACCCAAAATTTTAAAAGTTAACAAAATCTTGGAGTTAATTTTGCAAAAAACAAAAACAAAAGTAATTGGTACATATTTGTTTAAAAATTTAAATTAAAAAAGCAACAGCTTAATATTCTTTGTAAATAATTTCTTAAATAAGGCGAACACTTTCTTTTATTGATTTTATTTGCAATTAAAAAACAATGTTGGTACTTTCTTGGAAAAAGTACTGTTTAAAAACTACCAATAATAAAAAGTACCAAATTCTTATTGTATCTGTAATTTTGAACAAAACTTAAAAAAACTATTTAGTACTTTTTTGAAACTTTTTTTGGTTAAAAAGTACCAAAATTGTGGTGTGCGTGTAATTTGTAGTTAAATTAAAAATTAGTGTATAATACATATATGGAAGTTTTTTTTGTTAATAAAAGTGAATAGGTACTTTTAAATAGTTTAAATCATTTTATTTTTAATTAAAAAACCAAATACATACCAATAAAAAAAAATGATTTTAGTCTTTTTTTTTCTTTTTTTTTTTTGTAAAAGGTAAAATTAGGTTTCAACAAGATCCAAATTATTTAATGCTTTCATTTTCAAACCAATCGAAAACAAACAAGAAATGTGAGTGAAAAAATTTCATCACAATTGCGATAATTTCCTTCATGGCACCAGAAACATTTAAATAAAATGTCCTGTAAATAAAAAAATTTCAAAAATAGCCAAAAATAAATGTAAAACAAAACTTTTTTTCAACATTTACTTCCAGGTCAGTGTAAATTGTTCAATAAAAACAAGTAACGCCTTGAAATTCAATTTTAACACATGACTGCTTAATGGCTGAAAGGCTGACATTTCTTATTTGTAGTTTAATTTAACACACAAATAAAAATAAATAAAAAAAACGTAAAAGAACAAAAATTAAATCCTTTTTTTACTTCTTCTCAAGGACTTGAACACATCTAGAGTATACGATTTTCTTAAGTATTTTGTTTATTTTATATGTATTTGTTTCCCCACTTTGTTTTATATACATACATACATACATACATTTTTTTAGTCTTATTTGCATTTTTATTTAAACCTTAAAAAGCTTTTTACCACAATCATTTTTACGCCGCTATTAACAAAAACAAAACCAGATAAAATGCTCTAAAGGTTTCTGCTGAAGCAGCGTTAGCCTGCAAAGTGGAAAAAGGGATTAACCCGACAGTTTTGAGGAGGCATCATTAAAACTTTTCTTCTTTCTTTTTAATTTTTTTGATGCTTTGTTCAGTTTTGTTTCGTTAAACAGTACAATAACAAGAAAAAAGGTTCTTTTTGTTTGTAGCATATGTATGTATGTATGTATGTATGTACAATGTATGTGTAAGTAATATTTATTTTCAGCCTTAGGTTATGCTTACATTTTTATATGGATTTATTTACTTTATTTACATATTCACAATTTTGCAATTTAACAAAAACAAAGTTCATTCATTCATTTTGTTTGAGTTTTTCTGCTGTTTGCCAGCTTTTTGTTTTTAACAAAACACAATTATTAATTGCTTAATGATTGTTTAATAATAAAATAAAATCAATTATAATTTTATATGAATGAAATAGAGATGATAGAATCAGTGAGAAGACATTTAAATTTTATGTGTTTCTTCATATACGTACATACATACATACTTGTAATACCAAACTAATTTGGAGACAATTACGGTTAATCTCAAACACCCACTCATCTAGTTTACGTAACTTAAGATTAAACAAAGCTTAGCTTAATATTTCTTCATTTCATTTTCATTCATTTTGAACATTTCTTGCAAATAGACACACACACTCACCCGTTTTAACAAAGAGAGATCCCGAAATATTTAACAACACTAGAGAGCCCCCTCAACAAACCATGTGTTAAGCATAACTGAGAGTGTTTAAGTGTGTTACCACAACGACAAACAACTCTTCAATCACAACAAGCAAAAGAAATCAAACCAACAAAACGCCACACGATCGATCAGTTGCATTTGTCTACTTGAATTGAAAAGACGTGATTTTTCTTAGTGTTTTGCAGTGTTAATTTTTTTCTTTTTTTTTTTTAATAATTATTATACATTTAACAACAACCAAAGCTAAAGACAACCAGAAAAAAAGTAATTTAGTCATGAATGTGTTAAATTTTATTTTTATATTATTGTGGTAATTGAAAAAAGCTAAATAAAAAATTTATTAGTTTTACACAGATTTGTTTAGACAAAAAGTGAGTGGAGCATTTTAAATAATGTTTTTTTGGTGACCCAATTTGAAACTGGTTTAAAACACCACAAAACTTAAAGTTTTTCCAACAATAATGATTACAACTTTGAAACAACAAAAACTACTAGTTCACAAGACAACTTGGTGCTGAACTCAAGGTGAAAAAAGGAAAAACAAGAAACCAGTGAAAAAGTCATGTCTTTATAAAAATATAATAAATGTTGTAATACAATAAACTAATAATTCTAGTGGAAATTTATTAAAAACACAAAGTTCTTAAAGAAATTTAATTGATAACAAAAAATTTTTGGAACAAAATATTTTTGGAACAAAAAAATTATTAAAGAAATCTTAACAATAATACCAAATTACTTGCAGCAATGTCTGTAAAACATAAAGTGACTAATGGCTAAATTCACACCCCCTTATTCAAAAACGATTATTAAATTTAATAAACGTTTATTAAGCAAATTTTTATATGCAAATCTGTCTTAATAAACGTTTGTTAAATTTAATAATCGTTTTTGAATAAGGGGACAGTCTTTAGTTAGCTAATGACAAAGACTTAACTAATGATTCTTTATTCGCAATGCTTAGATTGCCATAAGAATAACCAGTAAACAATAGTTAGTATTTTAGTTTACCAATGGTTAACTAATGATTGAGAATTCGGCCATAAGGGAAATTTATCGATAGTTTAAAATTTCTAGAGAAAATTAATCGATAACTTTAAATATTTAAGGAAATTTATAGATAATTTTAAATTCCTAAAGAAAATTTTATCAATAACTTCAAATTTCTAGAGAAAAATTATCAATAACTTTAAATTTCTAGAGAAAAATTATCAATAACTTTAAATTTCTGAAAAAAAACTCTCGATAACTTTAAATTTTTATAAAAATTTTATCGATAACTTCGAATTTCTAGTAAAAATGTATCTTCATCAAATTTCTGAAGAAATTTATCGATAACTTTAAATTTTGAAAGAAAATTTATCGATAACTTTAAATTTTTATAGAAATTTTATCGATTACTTCAAATTACGAGAAAAAATTTATCGATAACATTCAATTTTTTAAAGAAAATTTATCGATAACCTTAAATTGCTGGAGAAAATTTATCGATAACTTGAATTTTTAGAGAAAATATATCGATAACTTTAAATTTCTAGGGAAATTTTTTCGATAACTTAAAATTGTTACAGAAATTTTATCTACAACTCAAAATTTCTAGAGAATAATTTTCGAAACTTAAAATTTCTAAAGAAATTTATCGATAACTTTAAATTTTTACATACATTTATAGATGATTTTAAATTTTTAAAGAAAATATCGCGATAACTGTAAATTTTTGAAAAAAATTAATCGATATCTTTAAATTTTATCGATAGGTTTCAATTTTTATAGAATATTTATCGATAACTTCAAATTCTTATATTCTTTAGGTTTTAAAAGAAATTTATCGATAACTTCAAATTTTTATAGAAAATTTATCGATAACTTTAAGTTTTATAAGAAATTTACCGATTACTTTAAATTTATAAAGAAAATGTATCAAAACTGAAAATTTTTAATGAAAATTTATTGATAACTGAAAAGTTCTAGAGAAAATTTATCGATAACTTTAAATTTTTATAAAAAAAAAAAATATCGATAACTTTAAGTTTTAAAAGAAATTTATCGATAAACTTCAATTATTTTAGAAAATTTATCGATAACTTTAAATTTTTTAGAAATTTATAGATAGCTTTAAATTTTTAAAGAAAATATCTCGATAACTTAAAATTTTTGAAGAAAATTTATCGATAACTTAAACTTAAATCCAAATAATACTACAACAAATTTATCACAAAACAATAAAATTCACAAAACAAATACAAATTATTCATTTCAACACGACAACAAAAAAACCATTTATACAATTCATCTTTATTATACTTTAGTTTGGTTAAGAAAACATTGCAGCAACTAAAAAATCTACTTACTGCCACATGAAAAAACAAGACAATGCCAACACATTCAATGCTACTAATACGAATAGTTTTTGTAAGTACAAAGGCCACAAGTTGCAAAAGAATACAGAGAGAGACCCAAAGAAAAAAAAACACAATGAAATCAAATTTGACAAAAACAGAAGTAAAATAAGATAAAATAAATTCAAAAACAAAAAAACAATATCATAATTTAGGGACGGACGCACTAGACAACAAATTCAAAGATATTTTTATAGTTTTTCTTTAATTTACCTTCATAACTCGGCAAACACATTAGTGTAAACTAAAACAAATATTTACAAAAGGGAAGTAAACCTCACATGCATTTAAAAGAAATATTATTTCTAATTATTTACTTTATATCGTAGATAGAGATTTTTGAAAACATTTAAAATTTAAATTTGGGCTACACCTTCTTCCCTAAGATTTAGATTAAATGATTATTCTTACGCACTAACACTTGGGTACATATTCAAACATTTTTGTTTAATTCATATTTTAATTGCCACAAACAAACAAACAAACAAATATTTTTATCGATAAAATCTCGCATGGATTTTTATAATCAGCGTCTCTCTGTGATTTGTTATTTACTTTTACAGCAAACACCCTGATAACACGTATTGAAACAAATTCAACAAGAATTTTCCATTCCATAATTAAGAGCTTGTTTGTTTAGTTATAAATCCAAATTAAACAAGTTCACTTAAATAATTTAAGTTTGTAGTTTGTGTGTGTGTGGATTTTAATGCTGCCATATTTGACATGTGTTATCTGTATATAAATGGCAGTTTTGTTTTAGTTTCATTGCTAATGTTATGGGAAATCTTGTTTCTACTGAATTGAGTCACCAGAATGTGTGTATTTGACAATATGCATTTGAAAAATAAACCAAAAAGTATTATAAATAAATTAAAAACAATACTAGAGGTATTTAATGTTATTTCATCTATCGTAAAAAAAAAAACTATAAATAGTCAAAAAAAAATTAACAAGCCGGAAGTATTTAGATTATAATCCTGTGGAAATTTTACGAATTGATAAATTTTCTCTATAAATTATGTATTATCGAAAAAATTTCTTAAAATATATTTTCCGATATATTTTATCTGAAATTTTTTTGTTATCGATAAATTTTATCTAGAAATTGGAAGTTATCGGTAAATTTTATCTACCAATTTAAAGTTATCGATATATTTTCTCAAGAAATTTTATGTTATCGATAAAATTCTGTTATCAAAAAAATCTGATGTTATCGAAAATGTTCTCTATAAATTTAAAGTTATCGATAAATTTTCTCTAGAAATTGGAAGTTATCGGTAAATTTTCTATAAAAATTTAAAGTTATCGAAAATATTCTCTATAAATTTAAAGTTATCGATAAATTTTTTCAACAAAATTTAAAGTTATCCATAAATTTTCTGTAGAAATTTTATGTTATCGATAAATTGTCTCTATAAATTTTATGTTATCGATCATTTTTGTCTACAAATTTAAAGTTATCGATAAATTTGGTTTAGAAATTTTCAATTATCGATAAATTTTCTCTACAAATTTTATGTTATTGATAAATTTTCTCTAAAAATTGTATGTCATCTATAAATTTTGTCTAGAAATTTGATGTTATCGATAAATTGTTTCTAGTAATTTAAAATTATCGAAAAATTTTGCCTAGATAATTTAAGTTATTTTAAATTTTTTTTTTCTAGAAATTTAAAGTTATCAAATTTTTTCGGTGGAAATTTTATGAATCGATAAATATTTTCAGTTATCGATAAATTTTCTATAGAAATAAAAAGAAAGTGCTCAAAATTTTTCTCTAGAAATTTTATGTTAACAATAAATTTAATTAAAATTATTTCTAAAAAAATATTTATTTTAACAGGAATTTTCTATTATCATCAATAACAATTATGTGTAGCCTGTATAACCTTAATGAAATTGTCTTTTTCACAAAACTTAGAAGAAACTAATCAATATTTATGAATTCCCTAATAATTAATAATTAAAACTCATGTAATTCCTTATCATTTTGTAGTTTCTATTTATTACAATTTAACGAAAACAATATAAATATTTTCAAAACCTTGACAAAACATTTTACTTTTTAATTTTTCACTTCATTCATTTCACCGCCACTAGAAAAGTTCCCTACCAAATAATAATTGTCAAACAAATTCTCATTCATCATTCACTACTCATACTTAAGTTTTTTTTCACGTTATCGATCATCCCAAGTTTTAATTATCTGCCAATTATTTGGAATTTAGTTTTATTATTATTTTTGTATCCCCCCGTAGTTAGTTGATTTGTTATTATTGTTGTTTTGAGTTTAATTAGTGATTACAAATGAGAAATGAAATGGATTCCCTTAACAATAAAGAAACGTCAAGAAACATGAATTTGTTTTTGTTTTAACAACTCAATGAGGGTCTATAGAGAGATGAGAAATGATAATGCTAATGATGATGACAATGAACGTGATAATGATGTCATAACAAAAGTTTGTGTTTTTAGTTTAGAAGACTAATTACGTTGATGATAATATTCGTTTAGCGTCAATGTTGCTTATTAAAAGTAAGACATTTATTCATCAATTTCTTTGTTGAATGAAGTAAGTTGAAGCGCCAGCAGGTGATAACTACTGTATAAATGGAAGTGTTGTTGTACAAGTACCTAAAATTTTTAATTATTTGTTAGATAATAAAAATTAATTAAAGCTAATGGTTAATTTATTTTATATGAATATCTGTGAAGTACATACGTAGATAAACAGCAAATATAAAAAAAAACAATAGAGGTTGTTTATTATGGACTATTTTGATTGTCATTTGTGTAATAAGATTTTTATTTTCATAAAAGATTTTGAAATTTTCTAACGATTTTTTGTTTAGTTTTGGAATTTTTTAATTGTTTTTTCAATTATTTTAATGTGAATTTTATGAAATCAATTAGGAATAATAATTAACTGTAGGAATAAGTATTTGTCGAAGAAAACTGTAGTCTCAATTTATTTGCTACTCAAACAATGTTTGTTGTTAAAGGCCATAAGTGCCAATATATTGAATAAAATTCATTAAAAATATTGTCTTATCAATATACGAGTACATATTTTCAATTATGGAAAAATGTTCTTTAGAATTTATCTATGAAAATTTCAAATTATCGAAAAATTTTCTGTAAAAATTTGAATTAAACGAGAAATTTGTTCGAGAAATTTTAAGTTATCGAAAAATTTTTCTATAAATTTAAAATAATCGATAATTTTTTTCTATAAATTTAAAGTTATCGAAAAAGTATCTCCAGAAATGTTATGTAATCGATAATTTTTTTTTAGAATTTTGAATTATCGATAAACTTTCTCTAGAAGTTTTATGTTATCGAAATATTTTAAAGAAGCATTTAATGTTATCGATAAATTTTCTCTAAAAATTTAAGTTATCAAAAATTTGTCTATAGAAATTTTATCTTATCGATAAATTTTCTCCTGAAATCTAAAGCTATCGATAAATTTGTTCCGAAAATTTTGAGCTATCGAACATTTTTCTCTAGATATTTTGAGTTATACATAAAATTACTTTAACAATTTTAAGTTATAGAAAAATGTTCTCTAGAAATTTGAAGTTATCGGCAAATTTTCTCTGAAAATTTAAATTTTCGATAAAAGTTCCTTAAAAATTTAAAGTTATCGATAAATTTTCTCTAGCAATTTAAATTTACCGAAAAATGTTCTCTCGAAATTTAAAGTTATCGATAAATTAATTTTTAGAGAATTTTTAGAGAACTTTTCTATATTTATATATTAGAGAAAAATTTTTAATTAGGTTTGAGTTCATTTTTTATCGATAAATTTTCTCTAAAAATTTTAAATTATCGATAAATTACCTCTAAAAATTTTAATTTATCCATAAATTTTTTCTAAAAATTCAAGTTATCGATAAAAGTTCTTTAAAAATTTAAAATTATGGATAAATTTTCTCTAAAAATTTAAAATATTCGATAAATTTGCTCTAAAAATTCAAGTTATCGATAAAAGTTCTTTAAATATTTAAAGTTAGCGATACATTTTCTCTAAACATTTAAAGTTATCGAAAAATTTTCTGTGGAAATTTAAAGTTATCGATAAATTTTCTATAGAAATTTTAATTATATAATAATAATAAATTTTATCTAGTAATTTAAAGGTATCGATAAGTTTTGTCTAGAAATTTTAAGTTATCAAAAAAATTTTCTGGAAATTTTTGTTCTTACAACATTATAGTTATCTGAACTAATAATCATTATGACATTAAAAAAACTTTAGCTTTAGCTACATACGTTTGCACTTGTCAAACTAAAAGTGCAAGTTAACCTTTTGCCCTTAATATTACTTTATACTTGAAATAAATATATTATTTGTTTTCATTATTTTATTATACTGCTTTGCTTGCAGGAGTTTAATTTTTGGGTTAACTACTTTCAAACACACACACAAAGTCCAATAAAATTAAAATTAATACAATAATAAAGTCAAGGTCAAAGTAATACATACACACATACATACATACACACATATGTATGTTTACATAAAACTGAAATGTAAAACATTATAAAAAATTATGTAAATATGTACCTATACATAAGTATGTACATACATATATTAAAACCCAAAAATGTTGTTGCCCATTTATTTAAATCAGTTAATTGGTTTGTTTGTTTCTTCACAGATTAATAGAAAATTTGAACAAAAATTACCAACAAAAAAAAACCCACAACTACACAACAGGTAGCATCATCCCAAGCAATTTTGTGGTTGCAAAAATTTTTAACAAGAAACCAGTTTCTCTTTTATTAACTCACTCACTCAATCACTCTTTGCTTAATTTGTTTATTTTATAATTTAAATTATAGCGAAAAACAAATATGTATGTATACATAATATTTTGTAATATTAAATAAAAATAAATTACATAACTTCAAATACATAAATATATGTTGCTGTATATCAATGTACTTGCAAGTAACCATGTGTGTATTGTGGAGATCACAAACAGGCTTATAACTGAGAGTGAGAGTAATTAAGAGAGTGCAAGATTGAGGAAATTATAAAATATAAAACCGGTGGAGCAGCTAAACATAAATAGGGGAAAATAGGAAGACGTGATAACAAAATAAACAAAACAAAAAAATAGGCAAAAACCTGTTACTTATTTATTTAAATTTTTAATGGTTTGAGTCAGTGATAAGAAAAATGATAATTAACAAAAGAGACAAACCAACAATAGCCTTATGTTTAGAAGTAAATTTCTTTATTTGTTTATGATATCATTTTCGGGGTTTTTTTTCACATATATACTTCATTATCAGTACTTTGTATTCTCACAATATTTTAATGTTTTTCCTGTTGTGTGTATCTCTACACCAATCAAAGTGTTAAAGTTCTCACTTTAGTTGGATAAGATCTAAACATGCTTAATTAAACAGTGTACTTAAAATACAATTAGCTGAACAAAAACTATTTATTTACTACATGCATGACAAACTACAAATTACAAATACTTAGCTATTTATTTAAATAATTTTAAAATTGTTTATTTTAGAGGTGTTTTTAACAACTAACTGGCGTGTAATACAGCAAAACCACCTACTATTTATAGTGTTTGAAATTAGTTAGCTAAATTCTGAGAATGTATTCAAAAAGCTATCATATTCTTGGTAAAGCCTCCTTTCTGTTTAACTGAAGTATACATAGGTAGAATAAAGTGTCTGTATTTCTCATGACTCAATTTGAAACGATGTACTCCAAATAACAACGTCATAAACTGTTTTGTGTGTCTTGTGTTTTCTATAGAAAACAGTCTGCACTATTTAGTCAGTCTGTTTTGTGCAGACTTTTCTCTATAGAAAAGTGTCTTGTGTTTTCTATAAAAAAAACTTTCAGCCAGTCTGTCTTGTGCAGAATGTTTTCTATAGAAAACTGTTTCGTGCAGTTTTTTTTATTATAGAAAACTGTTTTGTGCAGACTATTTTCTATAGAAAAGTGTCTAGTGCAGATTAGTGTCTTGTGTTTTCTATAAAAAACAGTTTCAGTCAGTCTGTTTTGTGCAGACTATTTTCTATAGAAAACTGTTTTGTGCAGACTGTTTTCTATAGCAAAGTGTCTTTTGGAGACTGTTTTCTATTGAAAACTCTCTTGTTTAGAAACTTTCTTCTTTCGACTGTTTTTTTTTATAAAGAAAATATCTTCTAGAATAGCGTTATTTATTTGGCCTCTTTATCTGACGACTTGACTGTCTGTGACAACATTGATTATAGTTTGTGTTTTGTTCAAAAATAGCAAAACAAATTGAAAAAAACTATTTTAGTTGTATAAATATTACGTGTATCTACTTGCAATCATATATACATTACATATATACATTATTTGTTGGTAAACAAAACAAAATATTACGCTTCGCAATCTATTGTGATAATTTTGCAAGCAGTACAAATAGCTGCATTAAAAAATTACATATTATAAGAGAAACTATCTGGGAGATACATTCAGCTTAATGAAGGTAGTTCAAACAACGTTAGATTTGTGTGTGCATGTTTGTGCAATGTTAAATGAAACCCATCCTCTTTATAAATTAAGGTGTGTATAATATGGTAGTTTAGTTTGTTTTATAGTTGGTTTCTTGTAAAAACAATGCAGTTGACAATGTATCTGCAATTGTTGTCATTGCTGTTGACTTTTAACAAACATATTGCAAATTAAACTGCTGTTGCAGTCAGACGAAACGTAGCATATTGTTTGCACACTGTGAGAATAACTCAAAAGTTGTTGTTATTATCTTTGTTGTTGAAATAAATAAACACAAATATATATACATTTTAAAGAGGTTTATTACACAAATTAAATTCTTAAGCAAGAATTAATTATTTTTTAATTGCCTTTATTTATGTTACACTTCCCTTAATTAATTTGCATTTTATGTCCCTTTTTCTCTCTATTGCAGAAAATGTGCTGGAAATTATGATGTTTCATTGAACGAAAGCAGGCCATCAATTTCATTAAATTTATATTACACTTAACACTGCCAACATTGCCACTTGCACGTACATACTTTTATACAAATACTACTTAATTAACAAGTACTTAAGTGACTTTTTGAAAAACAATAACAAAAAAAAAAAAAACTTGAAAAATCCTCATAAAAATGTCATCATCGAACATAAAATACTTTCATCAACAGCATGAGCAGGCACAACCGCAGCAGCCAGTTCAGCGCTACAGCTACAGTAAAGACTCTTCAAATGTAACTGCATTGGATCCTAGCATTTATTGGCATCCAACTTTGTCGGATTATTACCACAGTAAGTAGAAAACACACTATTCGTAGTTATCCCTTTCTACCCCCTTTCACCATTACAATTAAATCTCCTAATATTACTCAAATCAACCATCATTGCAATACTTTGATTGTTTTAGGTAAAAGGTCATTTTGTGGTTTGTTTTACACAGATTTTCTGAATACCCACAAATTAAAAAATAAATATATTAAGTACAAACAAGATTAAAAGGTCATTGTTTGTGAAAACATGTCTGCATTTTAATAAAAACATGTCTGGGCAAGTTTATCTTACAATAACTTTGATTGCGGTTATATTAACCCTAATTTTCTTTAAAAAGAAAACTTAAATTAAAATAAATTAATAAAGACAAATTCAAGTCAACTTAAGTTCGAAAATGTTCAAAGTTTATTGCAAAACTTTGAAATGGAAAAACTTTTTTATGGAGACTGTTTTTTACAGAAAAGTGTCTTGTGGGGGACTGTTTTCTATATAAAAGTGTCCTGTGGGAGGTGTTTTCTATAGAAGTGTCCTGCGTGAGTATTTTTTATAGAAAAGTGCCCTGTGGGGAGTGTTTCTTATAGAAAAGTGTCCTGTGGAACAGTTTTCTATAGGAAAGTGTCCTGTGGAAAGTGTTTTCTATAGAAGTGTCCTGTGGAGAGTGTTTCTTATAGAAAAGTGTCCTGTGGAACAGTTTTCTACAGGTAACTGTCCTGTGGGAAGACAGTTTACTAAAGAAAAGAGTCTTTTGGAGACAGTTTTCTATAGAGAAGTGTCTTATGCAGACTGTTTCCTAGAGAAAACTATCTTGTGGAGACTGATTTTATTACAAAAGTATCTTGTGCAGAGTATTTTAGGTTGCTTTATTATTCTTTTTAAACATTTGCCTTAAAAAAACATTTTTTTTTTTAATATTTCTGCATTTTTACAATTTCTTAAACAACTCAATCATCATGAAAAATGCTTTAGGTGAGACTTAAATAGCCTTAGCGAAATGATTCATTTTTATTTCACCGCTTAAAGCAACTGCCAAAAATGGCTATAAGTTTTTCTCTATAAAATACTTTATTAAAATGTTTTCTTTGCCATAGCTTTCTATACACAACTAGAAGAAAAAACTAACTAACTACCCACGAAATTATTTCTCATTTATAAACCTTTAAACACTTCCCCCACAAAAGCAGTAACTATAGGCTTCACACCAAACATTTTCTTTCTATTTGCTTTTTACCTTACCTTATAGCTTTGCTAACACGTTATTTATGGCGGTAATAATTTGTTTCTTTCTTTTCTTCTTTTCAATATAGATCTTACACCATTTATAACACTTTCCATATTTGTGGCCGCTCTGCTTGTTATACTCAACATTTCCATTTTCTGCACCACGGTCTCACGCCTGAAACGACGAGTGGATGTGTACTTTAGAGTACCCACAATAGTGTTGTGCTCCCTGTATCCGATTATTTGTTGTGCAGCTTTAACTACGATATTATTGCCGAAAACCTGGCTGATTTGCCACACCGTCATGCACTTGAGCTTTACGGTGGGTGCGCTAATGTTTCGCCAATTATGTTTCCGTTATGTGGATTCCGAAGTAAGTTATATGAAGGAAACCGATAGTACTGCGGTCGCCATAAATACGCCTCCTTGTTGTTGCTGCTGTATGTGTTTGCCGGCCATGGTGTCCTCGAAAGCGAAGTTCTGTTTGTTGCGTTATATGGTGTGGCAAATGCCGTTTGTACAGGGCTGTATAATGTTGGTATTAAATGTGATCTATTATAATGAACAGGTTAGTTGAGAAGAGGAACAGGAGGAGGCCAAAGTTGGTTTTGTTTTGTTAAATAGACAGGCAAAATAATAAGGGTGTTAAATCTTGTAAATTTTAATTAAAAACTGTGTCCAGAAAACACTTTTCTATAGAAAACAGTTTCCAGAAATACTTCTTTAAAAAAGTCTCCAGAGGACAACAGTCGCCAGAAGACACTTTTTTATAGAAAACTTTCTTTGAAATTAACGTCTCCAGCAAAGACTTTTCTTAAGAAAAATGTCTCCACAAGACACTTTTCTATAGAAAATAGTCTCCAGAAGACACATATTTTCTATAGAAAACAAACACCAGAAGACACTTTTGTATAGAAAACTGTCTCCAGATAAGACTTCTTTAAAAAATACTCCAGAGGACACTCTTCTATGGAAAACAATCTCCAGAAGACACATATTTTCTATAGAAAACAGTCTTCAGATAAAACTTTTCTTTAGAAAAGTTTCCAAAAAAGACGTCTGTAGAAAAAGTCTCCAGAGGATACTCTTCTATAGAAAACAGTATCCAGATAAGACTTCTTTAAAAAATACTCTAGAGGACACTCTTCTATGGAAAGCAATCTCCATAAAATACATATTTTCTATTGAAAACGGTCTCCAGATAAGACTTTTCTTTAAAAAAGTCTCCAGAAATGACGTCTGTAAAAAAAGTCTCCAGAGGATACTCTTCTATAGAAAACAATTTCCAGAAGGTATATATTTTCTATAGAAAACAGTGTCCAGAAGACACTTTTCTGTAGAAAACTTTCTATGAAATTAACGTCTCCAGAAAAGAATTTCTTTTAGAAAAAAGTCTCCACAAGACATTGGCTGACTTCATAAATGCAGTTTGCAATGCAACCTTACAATGCATAGTGTTCATAAAAGCAATAAAAATTATTTTGGCAATGTCAATTTAATGCATGCTTTTTGTTTGTGATTCTTTGTAAACGATTTATTCGCAGTGTTGCATTGCAAACTGCATTTATGAAGTCAGCCATTAATTCCAAAGCAAACCTTGTTATCGGTAATATTGTTGATGGAAACTGTATTATCGACATTGGTGGTTAATCATAACAGTTTTATCGACAATTTTGATTATTAATTTTCTAACACCCAAAATTGATTGCTTGTTTTTTACGATCGGTTTAGTCACAAATTTAATTTTATTTTTCACAATTTCAGGACATGTATAACAATGTTTCCATGTATTTTATACCATTTATAGTGGTTTCAATATTGATAGGTATATGGAGCTTAAATATCACCGTCCGTATGGTTAATATCATACATTCCGAATACAATTTAATGGTAAGTCATGTGGTCGCCCACTAACTACCCTATGTCAATTTAAATTTTCACTTTTGTTCTTTATAGAAAAAACTGTTTTACCTGCAACTGATTTTGCTACTGTGCAAATTTCAATACATGTTATTGGACAGTCAATTGGATCATTTAGTTTTAGGCGGTGTATATCCCATCAATCACACAATATACAAACAAAGTAAGTATTATTATTATGTATTTGTTTTCTATTTTCGATTTTTGCTTTTAGGAGACTTATTAATTGTCATTGTTGTCATTTAGCTATCATTAATCTGTTGATTTTATGCGAAATGGTTTTAGTCTCTATGTTGGTGCAAAATGCCTACAAAATACCAACATAATATGGCGTAAACGAAACATCTACAGACTATTTATTTGTTAGAATATTTTTAAGACCATTTCAAATTTAAGATTATTGAGCAGAGAAATGCAGATTTTAAATATCAAAATATAACAGGTGATAAAACATACTTATTTATAGTGATTGTGATATAAATTGAATTGAATTGAATTAAATGATTTTTATTAAAGAAACAAAGAAAAATAAGATTTTAAATCTTTTGTTTTAATTTGGTAAGTATGACAATAAAGTTGAAGGAAATTTCTTAAGAGAAAGTCTATAAAAATGTTTTAATTATATCCAACATTTTACTTAGCAGAATTAATTTCTACAGTAATTCAGCTAATTGTTATTAACATTAACATTACAACATTACAAAATAATAGGTTTTCTTAAATATTTCATAATATCAAGCAAATTCAGCTAGCTTAATTAGCATAAAATAACTCTTACATTGACATTTTACTATAAAAAGTTGTTTCTGATTTTTATAATTACAAATTCAGATTAGCTGAATAGTTAAGCTGTATATTCCGCTAAATGAAATTAAAGAAAACTTAATCAAAGATAAATTCTCTTTAATACATTGTAAAATCAAGCAAATTAAGCTTAACAAAAGAATTTAAAAAAAAATGCTGTTCTTTCTATTTTTGTTTTCATTACAAATTCAAATATTTTGAAAACTTGTAAAAACATGCTTTGTCCTTTTTATAAACAACTATTTATAGAGACTCATCCTTTATCTTTTCTAACGATTTTATTTACTTAATGCTTAATGCTACGTTATAAAAGGCAATCCAATAAAATTTCAATAAGACTTTGATCCAAAAAATATTTTATTTTGTATTTCTTCTGCACACTTAATTACAGCAAGCGTATAAAACAGTGGGTGACAAAAGGAAAGAAACATGAAATAGAAGCAAAAATCTAAAATAATAATAATTACAAAAGACTTTCCCCCTTATTCAGAAACGATTATTAAATTTAACAAACGTTTATTAAGCAAATTTGTATATGCAAATCTGTCTTAATAAACGTTTGTTAAATTTAATAATCGTTTTTGAATAAGGGGGTTTGTTTGTAAAATGAAAATTTAACTTTATTTTTTATAAAGGTATGAAAAATCTCATTAGGTATGTATGTATATGTTAGTGGAAATCAAATTTTCGTAGGCTGCAGCTATTTAAAACGCCTCTAAATAGGATGAATATAACAATCAAACATGCAAGGTTGTTGTTATTGGAATTTAGCAAAATTGGTTTATAAATGACTGAAATATGTGACAGAAATCACAACTAACTCGTTTTTTCGTAATACTCATTTTCGATTATATCTCAAATATTTTGTTTAGCATAAAGACAATATGTACATTGAATTAATGTTGTTTTAAAGGCCTTGTCCATCTGTTGCCTTATATTTTAACAAAAACGATATTTGGGAAAAAAAATTACGTTTTTTTCTTTAATTTTAAGTTTTTTAGGAACATTTTTTCTAAATTTAAAAGTTTTATAATTTTTTTGCCGAAAATTTAGTTTTATGTAATTTTTGAAACAGAAGTTAAAATTTTTTTAAGTAAAAAAAAATTTCTATTGGATTTTATTTTCCGTTCGTTTTTTGTTTTGTTAGTGTAAGTCAAATTTCCGAAGGCCCCAGATATCTTATAGAACCAAATATTGGCTTAATATACTCAATATACTTTTAAGTATGTTCCTATTGAAAATCATTTTTTATTTATCGTGTTACATTTAAAATATGTTCATTGCTTCTTCTGCCCACTATACCATTTACTAAAAAGATAAGTTGAGTATAAATTCTTTGTATTTAATACAAATGTATTACACTCAATACGTTCGCATGTAATCAAGAAAATAAACACACAATAACAAAAACAACTTAGCAGCAGCAACTCAAAATTCAATTGAATTGAATTTTATTTTATTTTGTTGATATACAAACTGTTAAGGATACCGAAGAGTAGTGGAAAGTATTAGTATAAGTAGCAGACAAGATATTAACAATTTAGATAGACTGTCAGGATATTGACAGCTGGTAAAATGCTAATTTCTCGCATTAAATAATGTGAGATGTAAGAAAGCGTTAAAATTGTGAAAATGATACAATGATACAACGCCACTACTTCTTGTTCTAAACAAAATACAAACAATGCATAAATACATACATATGTACATAGATGTCTATACATACATATGTACATTAATACCAAATCCATTTGATAGGATGTGTAAGGACTATAAATGTAAGTAAATAACACAGCCATACATAGATATGAAAGTATGTGTAAAGTAAATGATACAGCAATGTTCACTTAAAAACCGGCCACACTACAAAAACGATAAACTTTTCTATAGTAAACCAGTAAACGGGACACTATTGTATAGAAAAGTGTCTAAGCGAGACCGTTTTTTATAGGGGACACATTTCTATAGTTAAGTGTCTAAAGGAGGCACTTTTAAGTTTCTAAACGAGACTCTTTTCTATAGTAGTTTTAGAACGATATACATATTTCTTTTTCAGGATTTTATGTGAACACTGATTTATGTTTGTGTGTAGCAAATAATATGGTATGTAGAAGTATTTGTAGCATATGTTTGTTTATTTGCTGTTATTTCTGATCAAAGCCAATCAATTGAATTTGCTTACAAAAGCAATACACTAATACAAAATCAAACACTTGAACATAAAACAATTTACGAAATTTTACACATACATACATACATACATTTTTAGATACAATTCAGGCACGGCTAAACGAGGGATGTGTAAAAATGTAATATAATTAGGAAGCATAAAACATAAATATAAGAATAACTATCATAAAAATTTTAACACAATATGACTTTACAATTGAAATAGTTTTTTAATAATTCACTTTTCATGTTCTATTCTATTCGAAAGCAAAAACTTTTTCAACATACTTTGCAAACAAATTCCTTCATTAGTCTCAATTTACACCAAGCAATTTTTATTGAAAATATTGATACAAATTTTTTCTTCACTCGCATTTTTATTTGAGAGAAAGCATACATTTGTATACACATACATACATACATATGTAATACAAATAAAAGAGTAACACGAATTACTAGTACAATCAAGTGTGTGCTCGTCTTATCTTCCCCTCGCCCCTATGTGTAAAGGGTAATCAGCTAAGCTTAAAGAATTTCTTCGTGTAAATTGGGACTTAATTTAATCTTTTAGTCAGCCAAGGAATTGTACCAAACTTAAGTAATACCAGTTACGCATCAACGTTTAAAGCCCATATAAAAAAAATTGATGCGAAATAAATTCGAACTAATGCTGCTGAAGTTGTACCCTGTTCTTATTGTGAAAAGTAACGAAATGTTTCTGGCAGCATGTTTTTTCAACAATAAAATGTATATGGCAACATTTTTTTCCAACTGTGAAATAATGTAAGCGGCACTTATTTCGCATGAAATTGAAAAAAACAGCCAAAAACATATGGTTTTTGTTTACATAAAAGAAACAATGTTGCATACCTAAGGGCAATAAAAACGACAATTTTCTTCTAAATCGCGGCATTGTCAGCACTTGCTAATTGTCAAAATTTTCAAACGAAATAATTGATGTTGCTCAACAAATTTCGCAAATTTGAACAGAGTACCATGCTTAAGTATATAATTACATACTTTACTTTACAAACATTTTCATTAAGCCTAACATATAAAATATTTGCAAAATTTAATGTTGCAATATTAAGGCGTTAACTACCTACCACACACTTAAACTACCACAATTCATAAAATATTAGCATTAAATTTTAAATAAAATTTTACAATTATTCTAGTTTTTTTATAAATTCCTGCTTGAAATGCAATTATTGCTAGTGTCAAATAACTGATATTGATGCTTTTAATTTGACAGAGTTTCTGTGCCAGCAAATGTACGCAAAATTATTCAAGTGAATAACACTAACACATGCACTTCTTTCTAAACACACACATCAACATACATGCTCTTGCATAAGTACCGTTAGTCAGTTGTTTTTTCTTACTTCACTTGCTTTGTAACTACTTAATGCAACAGTAAACACTGTGACTCTGTCTTTCTCTCTCTCTCTCTCTCTCTCTCTCTCTCTCTCTCTCAGCCACAAATCTCTAATAGCCTTGCACATGCATGTGCAATTATTGTTGGAAAAGTGTAATGCAAGAGAGCAATATGTTAGTGTTTCTTTGGTTGAGTGTGGGTGGTAGGGTGTAAGAGTGTGAGAGTGTGTATGTCTCTATTTGTATATGTTTGTTTATATTGAATGATGGTTTTGTGGTTTAATGCTTCAACGGTTTGTTAACGTACGTTCGTCTAATATAATGGCATGTAATTTATATTGCAAATTATATGCAGTATAATGTAAGGCGTTTATTATTATGATAACTACAATTCACATGTTATAAATAAATACAAATTTGCCAGGTAATTTTACAAGGCAAACAATAATATCGTCGTCGCTCTTTCATATGACATAAAGGTCCTAATAATTATGTAATTATTAAAAGTTGTATTAGACCAATTTTAATGACATAAGTCATGTTTAACTTTGAAACTATATTTGTAAATTAAACAAAACTAAAAGTAAGTTTTACTATAATGAAATGAAAAAAAGGAACAAATTTAATCAAAAGAATTTTAAATTTAATAGCTTAGATTTTTTAAACAGAGAAGTTTTAAAAAATGTGATATATTTAATAGTTTATTTTTACAAGCAATAAGGTCACTTGAATTTTATATAAAAATATTTAATTTATTTATATATATTTATTTCCAATATTTCCAATCTGATATATTCTTAAGTAAATGTGCTTAGTTTAACCAAAAACTAAAATTTATACAATTGTAAAAAGTAATGTTTATATTAAAACAAATTGCAAAATTCATATAAAATATGCTGCAGCAACATGTTGCTTAAAATTTTATATAAAAATATCTAGTTGTTACACATAAATACATATATATAATTATTAGAGGTTATATATTTTTTTTAATTACACAAAAAAAGTTGCAGCAACATGTTGAAAAATATTTGGTTAAAAATTATACATTTTATTTAAATATAGAATTTAAAAGTGGTAAGTCCCATACACTTAGCCCTTTACCTTTACCTAAACTCTTATAAAACTGCTAACACCCACTACATCAATTTAAATCTTGTATGACTAATAAATGTTTAGCCAAGAGTCAAATTACATTTTCTTTTTTACAACCGCTGGAAATTTGCCAAATACCTACATTCTTTGTATTTCTTTCTACACCCAAATAAAGCAATTTTTTTTTTATCTTGTACCGTTTTTATTGTGAAATAAAGAGTGGCAAAAGTGAGAGGGCTTGTGTTAACTTGACTTGTAATAATTCATTGTTTCAACAAGCCAACGGACGGACACTGGCGGACGGACGCACAACCGTTTAAATAAATGAGATTTATTTAAAGTTTTATGGTCAGTTATAAAATTCAGATTGAGTTTTCTTTTTTATTGCTGTTAGTGTTGCTGTAGGTATAATTATTGCTATTATGTTTGCTGTTGCTGTTTTGGCATATTTCAGTTTAAATTACCCCGGGGAATTGTTTATTTTATGCATAAATTATCCGCTAAAACAAACCTTTATCACAAACTTTACATTTTGCTGGTTATCAGTTTACCTTTTTCTTGTAAATTGTATTAAACCGCGTACTTTATCATTTTACCTGTTTCATATCTACTACTTCACCTCTCTCTACTGTTTCTGTACAAATTCTTAGCAGCTTTAATTTGTTTGCATGTCTTTACGTCCATTTTGTTAAACTTTTATTGGATTTTTGTGTATTCATGGGTTTTATATTCATGGTTATATTTGCCTTAAGTGTGTGAATTATTCCACTTGACTAACATCATGAATTTTCGTTTCTTCTTTCATTTATAAAGCAAAAAACATTAACACGATTCAAATCAAGTGAAAATACAAGTTATAACAAAATGTTTTTAGACGAAATAAAAATACCTACAATTCACTAAAATCAACTACTAAATTAAATGTTAATTATTAAAGATAATTAAGGGTAGAAACCGGACAAACTAATTTAAACATGTTTATATCAATAATTTTTAACAAATTTCATATTTTTTCATCAATATAAAATCCCAAATGTTGCTGCAGCATGTGTAGAAACAGTTTACTAAAATTTTGTTATTTTGTTTACATCACATCAATTACATCAATGCATTTGTTAAGTATTGCCAAAATTAACGTTTTTAACCCGTTTTTGTTAAGTATTGCGAAAATGTTGCAGCAACACGATGAAAAACATTTTGTTAAAAACTATTTATTTTGTTTAATTACTCAAAATTGTATTTTTTGACGTTTTTAAACCGTTTTTGTTAAGTATTGCGAAAATGTAGCAACATGTTGAGAAGCATTTTGTTAAAAACTATTTATGGCGTATAAATGGTTACTTTACGTTTATAATTTATATAAGAAATATTTTGAATTATAGACAAATGTTGCAGCAACATGTTTGAAATTCTTTTTTTAAAAATTATTTATTTTGTTTAATTAATTAAAAATAACTGTATTTTACATTAAAATATAGTTGTCTTAAATATTGCTAAAATGTTGCAACAACATGTAGAGAAACATTTGACAATAAATTTTCTGAATTTAGTTCATAATTGTACAAAATTTGTACATTTCAGTTTGTTTTCAATTAAGCCTAGTACTCTGTTCAAAATTTCAAGTGAAATGCTGTCAAAAAACATGTTAAAAAAATTTACATGAAATTTTCATGAAAAAATGTTGCAGAAGTAGTACTCTGTTCATTTTGTGAAAAACATGTGAAATGTATCTGGCAACATTATTTTTTCACAGCGAAATAATTAAAGTAGCAATTGTTTCACGTGGAATTTTCATCCAAAAGCTCTTCTGTCGCATCAACAATATCTATTACTTGTTGTGCTGCTGCGCAAGCGGCTAGTAATATTTGTTTATTCATATTTATTTAAAGATTTCGATTCAACACAGATTTTTTAATATTTTAACTTTTATTTATTTTTGATTTAAATTCACAAAAAAGCGAAACATGTGTTTTGTTTACAAAAGTACATTAGCTACACGTAAAATTTTCCGTATGAAATAATTAATGTTGCTCAACATTTTTCCCAAATTTGAACAGAGTACCAGGCTTTATAAATAAAATGTTGCAGCAACATGTAGAGAAACATTCAAAATTATATTATTTTAAACTATTAACAAATTATATTAAATAAAGAAAAATGTTGCTTTAAAACATGTTGAGAAACATTTGTATGGCAAATTCACACTTTTCTTATTGTTAGACCTTTTTCCATTTTATTTGAACGCAGTCCTTCTTCAATATAAAATAGCAATATATTATTTTAATATTCTAACACATGGGTGTAAATAACTGACTAACTCTTGTCTTGTCATTTTATTTTGGGATCACCATATCCATCATGTGTAATCACTGCATTCAATTCTTCGTATGTAATAAAAATGCAAATATACAGAGATACATAAATCCTTGTTTAAATAAATTTACCCTTTCGGAAATACACATTTAATGTTTATGTATGTTTTGTGAGTTATATATATATGTACCGTACCAACATCAACATAACAGCCACCAGGTTTTTGTTATTTCTGTAATGAAAACTGATGGAAATCTTATTGCAATCAACAAATAAAACAGAGGTACAGAAACGGCAAAGAAACAGGGGCGGAACTGACTTTTAAATTATTTATAGGCGGCTTAAATTAAAGTTTTACATCATAAAACTATTTACAAATGAAACAGAATTGTCTTTCAAAAAGTAAATATAGAAAAGGCGCTTTCAACGAGTGGTATGAATAATACCATTCCAAATGTTAAATTATTTTCTTTCAAAGAATTTGAATGGAGTTATCTATGCCTTTCGATAAGAATCTAATTCAAAAGCAATTGTGTAAGATATAAATTATATAAGAAATCCCCTATAACAAAAGCTTTTATGAAAACACACTCCACTCCCATTGACCTTTAACCGCTTAATCAAAAAAACTTATAAATATGTACATACACTGCATTCATACTGCTACTACGCTGCTGTTAACCATTTTACCATTACTTCATCATGCTGTCAACAAACGTTTTGGTTAACTAAATGACAATAAATTATGACGCAACATAAACATAAAAAAAACGAAACTGAAACTGAAATTTGCCATAAAATCAGGCATAAATTGTATTCTATACACAGACTTTAAGACCAAATTCAAGAACGAAACAACTGAAACAGGATGTACAAGAAAAAAATATGTAGCAGAAGAGAACGAGGAAATCTTTAACGAAATAATAAAAAAATGACGCATAATCCACATGATGCCAATAATAATAAAAACAATAATAAATATTGATAAAAAAAAACAAAAAACGAAAAAAAAAGATAGGAAACGAAACTAAACTGAACTGAACAAAAATGTAACGAAATGTAGAAGACAACAGAACAACAGCAGCAGCAGTTGCAACAACTACGACAAGTTTAATATACAGTTATGCTTACCCTTCTTATTACCAACATGTGATTGTGTAACGAAAATTTTAAGCTATTGACAGCACACGGTAATTTAAAAAAATGTCACATATTTTTAGGAGCTTGCAAAAATAAAAAAATTAAATTAAATCAGTGAATAAAAGAGGTTGAGAGAAACATGTTAAGCCAAGAAATAGCACATTAAATAGACATGCTTAATGGCTATAAAAATTAAAAGGCATTTATTATGGTTAAAAAGGAACAACAAAGAAAGGAAGTATTAGTAGGCAACAGCCGTAGAGGTTAAGTAAGGACAAAATGAAATATAAGAAAACGATAAATTTAAAAATACCATAACAACATTTATTACAACATTTACATTAAAACATGTTGCTGCAACATTTCTTAAATATACACAAACCTCTTCATTTATAATTAACCCCTATCGTGAATAAAAATTCCACATGAAATTTGTTCCCTGTTATTTTTTTAACATTGAATTTTAATAGGAAAAATCTGAAAAGGGAACAAATCTCATGGGGAATTTTTATTCACAAAATGAATATTTATAAAAAATATTTGGCAACATGTTGCTGCAAAATTATGTTATATTTGAAAAACTCAATTTTAAAATTAAAAATAAAACTATTTTGCCTTAGACAAAATAAATTATTTTTAGCAAAACATTTCGCAACATATTGCTGCAATATTTTTTTACCAAAAATTATAAAAAAATTATAAAAACATGATTTAGGAATAATTTAAAGACGAAAATTTGTTTTCAAAATGTAAAAACATACGATTTTGAGTTATTTTAATACCACGAATAATTTTCTACCGAATATTTCTCAACATGTTGCCGCAACACTTTTTCCATAACGAAAAAAGCATGGTACAAATATTTAGGCATAATTTAAACACAAAAAGTAATTTTTATCAACAAATTCCTTAACATGTTGCCGCAACATATGTTCAACATTGCATAATTTTTCATATACATATGTACATACTTAAAAAAATCAACTTAAATAATAAGATTTTGCATTATTTATACACAAGCCATAGTTTTTAACAAAATATTAATATACTTTGAAAAATCACAACAAATAATAAAATTTCGGGTTATTTAAACACAAAAATAATTTTTAATAATATATGTTTCGCAACATGTTGCCACAATATTTTACCTGTATTTGGAAACATCAACTTTATGGTAGAAAATAATAAGAATTTGAGTTATTAAAAAAGTAATTGGTCGAACAAGAATAGTGAATGAATACTTCATTATAAACAAAAACAAAAAACTCAATATAACCAGCACAAAAAATTCAATCAAGCCTACTCAAATAATTGCCGAATTATACTATACATTTAACTATCTTTACTAATTGATCTTTATGAAACCCTTAAACTAAAGTGAAAAGGAAAAATATTAATACTTCGCCTTCCCCAACCCTTACATTACAGGTTGACTAAATCAATTCAGTTACAAGTCGTTGTATCATTCATTTGGTTTATCTTAAACACTTACCACTCACGTACAAAACTTTGTGTTACCCCCCTCCCATTTTAACGCCATTATGTATAAATGTATGTGTGTAGTACAGCTAGCAAGTAAAACTCTATAACGAAATTATCGTCGAAAACTGCATGGGAAAAAAGTTCAATACATGACACAAATTATTGTCTAAATGTTCATCTTGGTTGACTGTTTCAAAAAGTGTAGGGACGCGACAACTACATGAGTAAGTATTGTTCTGTTAAAGATGCGATGAGCTGAAATTGATGAAAATCAAATGAAGCGCAATGTCACCACTGTTTAAATGTTTGTAAATGGTGGGTAACGTTTATAGCTGGAAATCCTTAAACATTTACTCACGCACACGGAAGCCAGGACACGTTACAGGTTGTAGTAGTTGTGATGTGCTATAATAGTCATACTGTACATGTTTAATTTTAAGTAGATGTGGGTTTATTCTGTGAATGTAAGTAGGTATGTATGTTCAGTGTGGGCTTAAATGTAGTTAGTAAACTTGGAGTATTCATTTAGGATTAAGGAGAGCAAAATTATAAAGAAGTTTTTTTAAATCTAGTTAGAGTTTAGTTATAGTTTAGTTAATGGTCTAGTTATAGTTAATTTATAGTCTAGTTAAAGTCTAGTTATAGTTGAGTTATAGTCTACTTATAGTCTAGGTATAGTCTAGTTATCATTTGGAGTATTCATTTGGGATTAGGGAGAGCAAAATTATAAAGAGGTTTTTTTAAATCTAGTTAGAGTTTAGTTATAGTTTAGTTAACGGTCTAGTTATAGTTAAGTTAAAGTATAGTTATAGTTTAGTTATAGTCTAGGTATAGTTTAGTTTTAGTAAAAAAAAATCTAGTTAATACAAAATTTGCTTTATCAACCTCTTATAAATCTGTTGTAAGTTCTATGAATAAGGGCACATTAGTCTAGTTACAGTCTAGTGCCCTTATTCATAAAACTTACATCAGGTTTATGAGAGGTTTATAAAACAAATTTTGTATGGAAATTTTCTTTATAAACCTGTTATAAACCTGTTGTAAGTTTTTATGAATAAGGGTGTAGTTATTTTGAATTCATAGTCTAGTCATTGTTCTCTCCCCTGTTTCACTACCGCCTTACTATTTTTGTAGGTATTTTGTTCTTCGAATTGTGTCCTTTCAAAAATATTCGTGCAAATAAAGGCAGGTAATGTAGCGAGGCAAGAAATAAACATGGCTTTTGGCAAACATTAACAGAAAAGTAAATTATTATTTTATTTTATAGATTTTTATGTTTGTTTCTGTTCATTCGTTCACTCTTTTAATTTGTATTTCCCCTCCTGAACGCAGGCCTCCATAATATAAGAGCAAATAAAATAACAATTCTCTATTGAAGTATTGAAGCGAATTCATATATAAATAAAATATTTTACACATGAATTGCTGACAATGCCTTGTAATTTATTTATTTATTATACGACTACAAATGTGCTTAAAGTTTTGGAAACCTACAACATGTTTAACAAGTCACAGTTGCATAGAAGAAGGTCTGGGGACAACAAAAACGTATATCCCCAGCCCCTGGTAATATGATTATCTGACTGAAATAAAAGAAACAAAACAAAATAATGGCAACAAATTCTATTGGTGAATTTAAGGATATTGTAAGTAATACGATAGCTTTAACAAGGTTTTGTTATTAACCGAAAAAGCGAAATATTGTTACTTTCTCAAAGTATCAAATTATAATTGCAACATTTGATATTTTTGTTAATTTATTTAATAAAAATATTTAATGAATGTTCTTCGGTTTTTTATTAAAACCGAACCGAACCGAACCTTAATGAATCTGCTCCATACCACTGGCCCAGCTGCAAAAACCAAACAAATATAGGTAATCAAGTCAGTGCCCATTTTCGTTAAATCTAATCAATCAATAAATAATAATAAAAAAAAAACAAGACAAAAAGCTTTTATATTTTATCGATAGCGACAATATCTATTCATTTATTTATTTATTCTGTTTTCTGTTGTTTTTTTTATGTTGTTTTTGTCCTGCAAAATTTGCCCCCAACTACTAAACTGTGTAGAATAGAATAGGAAATTTTAGGAAAAAAACGAAAAGAAAATTTAGTTAAACGTGAAAAACGCAAAACCTGGTTAGCTTGACTCTATAAGAAGTGTAAAAAATAGTAATAAATTTGACAGTGATTGAAAGCTTAAAGTGAAAGAAATTTACTATGCAGGCGGGGGAAAAGCAGCAACTCGAATCAAATGGCTGATATTAAATTTTCATGAGAATTTTGGAAAATATGATAGAAAAATACTCAAGGTAAACAATATTAAATAGTAGTAAGTATTTTTTTGGTTTATGTTTTGTGCAATGTGAATTGTAAATGAGTTTGGCAATATTCCGACAAGCAGGAATTATTCTTCTTTTATATTTAATAAAATTGTTTAACAAATAAAAGAGCTTTTTTCTTTTCAAAATGTTTGTAAGCTTTATTAAATTAATTATTAAATCAATGATTTAAGGCAGCTTTTAAAACTTAAACTTTAAGTGTAAGTGTAAGCTTTAGTTTAGGCAATAAATTAAAAACAGCTTGTTTAAAAACATGTTTTTCATCATAAACTTAAAAGCATAATAATTTAAAAATAAGTTTAAGCGTAAGCTTGCTAAAGCTTTTAAAAGTCTGATTTGTTCTAGCTAATTTTAAAGAACTTTCTCTTAAGTCACTAATATCAACCAACTCCTCTGAAAACAAAGACTAAACAAACAAGAAATATTTTTTTAAGCTTTTAATAGCGTTAAATCATTAAGAAGACTTTAAGTAAAAAACACAAAATAAACTTCCTAAGATTCTTAAAACACACAAACAACAAAGTTCGTTCTTATTTACGATACAACAGACATTATCATTGCAATTTATTTGGTAGTATTTCGTAGTATTTTTTATGTTGCTTTTAAGAAATGTAAAGGCTTGTGAATCCTATAAGCTTTGTTAGATTTATAAGCTGTAACGCTAAATAAACTCGTTTTTCTATAGTAAATCATAAAAAGGCTATAAAAAACCAAACAAGCAAGTAAACAAACGAGGAAGCAAAAAAAATATTCAATATTATTACTAAAAAGTACTAGTACGTTGTTGTTTGTTTTCGTTTTCATTTTCATTTCCTTTTGTAGGAAACACTTGAAGACATAAAATGTGTAGATTATATCTGGGATATTGGTATTCAAAAGTAATAAAAATAAAATATCACGTTAAGAAAAGAAATTTCTTTACAGCAGCAACAAAATTCATGCCACCCAGTCATTATCAAATTGAACATTTTAACTTAAATGCAATATTGAATTTTTTTTGTTTGTTGTGATTCATTTGAAAATTTTTTCATAGAAGTGTAAAAATGTTTAAAAGCTACACGCACTGTTGCATAAAGTGTTTTTTTTTTTTTTTTCAAAGAAATTTTTAAGGCTTATTTATGTTTTTATTTTACTTAGATTTAAAACATATTTTTATATTGAGATATAAATAAACATTAGTTTAAGTAGATATTGTGCCTAAATTGTATTAAAGAAAAGTATATTATTTCTTTATGTCATGAATAAAAAAATTCACTTTGTTGCAAGTTATTGTTAAAATTATCATTAAGTGATTTTTTATGGAGAACTATAAAATATGGACTCTGTCGTCTATCACTAAAATGTGATTGTAAAAAATATATAAAAAATGAAGCATACTTTTAGGCGGACTATTTATTGCTATTTTATCTCGTAATATACTATTGAAATTTGAACAAAAAGCAAAGTGGACTAAAACTGAGACTAAGCCAATGACTATTTACATATATATACAGCTACGTGCAACTAATTAAGCACACGATACTAACGTGTGAACTTGAAGCATGTAATACGAAAGGCTTTATAATATTCTCAAAATTTGTGGTAGTTTAGTCAATTTAACTCTTAAGGTGGATTCACCCATTCGTTCTTAACAAAAAATTAGAGTGAACAATTTTTTTTTATATGAAGTTTGACGTCTCTCTTTTTGAGAGAGAGAAAGTATTTTTTACGAACTTGAATTGGTTTAATTTTATATTTTTTCTGGACAAAAATGAATTGAGTTGCCAATAGGTTGCAGTTTTTCATACAAATAACAATGCCTTATGTATTTCCATGGCCATCAGCAAAAGCAACTTTCTTTTTCCATTCATTTTGAATTTATATCTGTGATTTTGAATACAGAATACTTTAAAATAATTTAATATTTGTTTTTTGACACTTAAAAGCCAAAGCTAAATAAATAAATGATCTCACTTGTAAAAATAATAGATTTTGTTTACATATGGCAGCTTTGATTTTTCAGAACAATCGTTCGAAATGGGTGAATCGTGCTCCAAAAAACTCTCAGTAAAAACATTTTTCCCGGGAAAAAATTTTTGTTAAGAACAAATGGGTGAATCCACCTTTACTCCTACAAAATAACTGCACATTGTGTCAAATTAATTATTATTTAATTAAAGATTAATATTAGTCATGTCGTGCATTTAATTAAGGACATATCACAAATTTTACAAAAGAAAAGAGTATTTATTTAAAAATAAATCAATATTTTGTTGCAAATCCATTGTTATCTGCGAGGCATAGAGGTCACCAAATTTTTACATACACTACTTGGAATGGCTTTCCAAGCTTTCTTTGTTTCGGCAAAGAGATCATTAAAATTGCTTATTTTTACAGGGCTTTTTGTGGTTTTTACAACTAGCCATAACTTGTCATAACCGGCTTGACATCAGGACTGCATGAAGGCCAGTCAAGAACAGTAACCGAATTGTTGCTGGCATTAGAATTCTTGCATACTGAATGTTATTCATATTTCCCTCAATTTGTGTAGTGGCCCAAAACAACGACGTAGTACCCCAAAGCATTTTAGAATATCATCCATGGATCAAAGTAGCGCGGGTGTACTTTGCATGAAATTCTTAAAATTTTGGCCGGCGAATATATTTTTTTCCAACTTATTATATTACTCTTTTCCATTCTACATCCATCCAATGGAGGTATTTCGTTGCAAATTCGAGTCTCTTCTTTCGGTTACGTTCAGGCAATAATGGCTTCTTTCGTGAAAATTATCAAACAGTCCAACTTCTCGCATTATTTTGATGACAGCAGCGGAATGATTATTTATTTAGATATAAACGTGTGTATTTTATTTTTGGCATATTATAGTCGGTAGTCTGCTGTGGCGAATGTTTTTAATGCTTTAAGCGGATTTTCTTCACGAACTGTCGTAAGACAGCTTCTTTTTTTACGTGCCATCTTTCCTCTAGTCGTATGCTTTCTGAAATGTTTCACTGATTAAAAACCATTGCTTTTGATTGTTACGATTTCCCGATAAGTGTTTCCATCATGAGGTATTTGTTTAATAATCTTTCGAGTACTGATATCACAGGATTTGCAAGTTAAGCAAGTATTGAGAACTTTTCATAGAATTAAAAACACTCTGTGTAAACTAACTTTTAAAATTAGCTGAATTTGAAAATGTTAATAAATGTATCACTATCCTTAATTTAGTGCACGATTTTTTTCCACAAATTATAAAAATTAACACAAAGAGAAAAAAAATTAAAAAAATGTGTTAAATTGTAGTGATTTATTTAATAAATATTACCTTCAACATAACGTTTTAAATATTGAATTTTACTGTCCTTAATTATGTGCACGCAACTGTATATAGTCAGTAGGCCACACAAAACTAGAAAATTATTGCTAAAGACATTTTGGCAGAAGTATATAAACAGATATACATAACAAAGAAGACATAAACACGAGAGAGAAGTTTCAATAGATGAAAAGAAAGTTGCAAAGTATAGAAAATGGTATAATTGATTTGGGCTCAGAATATGTAGAAGGAAGATCCATATAATGTTCCAATGTTCAATGTACGCAAAAGGGAAGACAATTGAATACCCAAAATATTGAGATCATGCAATTGGCAATAACAGACACATTGCCTGCTATACATACTATGAAAAATTTTTATCGACAGGTCTGCAGGGATTAACGAAAGAGACTTTTATAATTATATAGCCACCCATTTACGACTTATTAAAACAAGACAACAAATCGTGAAAACAAATCTATTTAAGTAACTAAATATCTATTTAAACAAATTGTTTAATTTGTTACACACACTTTTTAGTACAACTCTGCAATTCTTAACTTTCTATAATAAGACCAACAACATTTAACGATTTTTAAATCACATCTTTTACATGCTTTGCAATTTCTTTTAATTAGTTGGAATTCCATTTATTTGTCATAGAAAACAAAACAAATCTCTTAAACTAATTGTAACAAATCTATAGTGAAGTTTTTTTGTCTGCAGTTTCCATCAAATCAATATTAATTATTGAAATCCAATCTAATTTATCCACTATTTTTGCAAAGACAAACAACTACAACAACAGCCTCAATATAAAGAAAATAAAATAAAATTTATTTTCTTATTGGAAATCTTGTAGAATAAATAAGATTTTTTTACACTTTCATTTACACTAGTAGCTGATCTAACAACTACATGCGTGTTTCACACAAACACACTAATACATATGCACAAACAAGCACAGACATAATAGAGCAATTCACAATCTTGTGCAAATGATATTGTATCATTGCATTTGTAAAAAGGTTTAGCATATTTTTGCTCTTGCTGTGTATTTTGTTAGAGTAGAGTAAAAATATGCTAAAACTTTTTGCAAGTGCAATGATGCAATAGCATTTGCACAAGATTATGAATTGTGCTAATGTATTGCGCTAATAATGTATATTGTATTGTAACGTAAAGTAGTTTGTTGTGTTTTTAATAAAACGAGAAGTGGAAGTATTGTGTTAGTAGCCAACGATGTAATAGTTATGTGGGTACCTGTGGAGTATATGCGAGGCAGGTTGGGGAATTTTGTAATTTAAATCATGGGTATAATTTCAAGGTTGGTTTTGCTTTAAACAAGACATACATAATTTCATAGTTTCAATTTGAAATCTTAAGTAGTTTTAAATAGCATCCAACTCTTTTATATTTTTTTGAACCTTCCGCTCATGCCGGCGTATGTACTTTTCATGATATATTTTTAAATTATAGTATACCAAAGAGCCTTTTCTAGATGTTTTCCAACACTTCTGGATTTAGTAAAGTAGAAAGTTAAATAGAAATCCATTTGATGGCAATGTTTAAAAGGAGGAATATCGTTATGTACTGACTCTTGTGAGAGTATTCGACCAAATGAACAAACAACAACAAAACATCCCAACACTGGAATCTATCGATAAATAGACCTAATACAAATACACAGCAAATATATGTATGTACATATGTGTGAGTGTTATATAAGTCTATAATCCATACACTCACATCCACATTTTGTGTGTGTGTGTTTATATCCGTTTTATTTGAAATTAAATGTGAAATTTAAACACTTTCGTCATTTATGTTTAACTAAGTGTCTGCAAGAGCGTATTTTTCCCCATTGACTATACAAAATAAAATATAAATAAATAAATAAATAAATTTTTAATGTTTAATAAATTTATTAAATATTAAAAAAGGTCAAATAAACGAACTAAATAAATTTTTAATGTTTATACATTAACAAAAATTGATATAAATCAAGAGCAAATACCCATCATACGAAATTTGTGTAGAAAAAATGAATGTGTAAAATTGCATAATTATTGCTAATATCCTTAAATGTTGAAAATTAGTTTTTTTAAATTTTTCCAAAAAAAAGAACAAACAAATTAAAGTAAATAGAGATGTTGTTTTTAATGAAAAAATGTAAGCTAATGTTCTTAAAATGACTGATATAACCACTGTCTTTATTAGTCTTAGTCTTAAATTTATTTATATCTCTCGAATGTTTATTTGATTTTTCTTATACCTCTGGTGAAATTATTTCTTTGAAATCAACATCAAAAAGGCCTAACAATATAAATTCTGAAGCACGTAAAGGCTAAATAAATAGTTTATGTTGCCTGGATTTTATTGCCCAATGAGTTGTGTTTTGATATTTTGACACATCTGTCGAAAGCTAAATCAACAGTAGTGTGATTATTGCAATATTGTTTTTATGGCTTAAATCCCCAACCTTTGTCTCTCTCTCGCTCTCCTGTAATAAGCAAAACATCTTAACATTTTGTAGTCTGTCTTTTAAGACATTCTAATTCCACTAAAGGCGCCAAAGTGACAAATCAAGAATTTACCAAAGACAAACATTATTTAGCATCCATCAAAATATCTAAGGGTTTCATTTGTAAGCAAGCTACCTTTATTTTTTTCTTTCCTCAAAAGCCAACATAGTTACATACATTCATATGTACAAGTATGTATTTATAACTTGTTGGGATGGATTGTGTGTTAAAAGTGTGAAAAATGTGTGAAAAATGTGGAAAAAACTTAAACAAATGCTGCGTGAGGTCAGCTACGTGACACATGTGTATGCCACATTCAATTTGTGTGCGCCAGTATGTTTTGTAATATGGGAAATATTTGCAGTTCATTTAGAGGAAACTGTTGTTGGTGGATTTTGTTGCTATTAGAATTTTTTGCCAAATTTGTTTTTATATTTTATTTTTTCTTTTGATATTCTGTTTATTTTTTACGTTTATTTATTTTCTTTAGAAATTTTTATATTCAAATTGTTATTTTGTACACGTCATTTGGGCAAAAATTAATATTCGTTTTATTTCTTTTTTCTGACAAAAAAAAATAAACAGATATTTGCGTTATTAGTGAGTTTTATTGAAACAAATTTTATATATTTATAAAATTATGAATTTGTTGTCTGTTTTTTATGCTTATTTCCTTGTATAGATACAGTTGATTCAAAAAGTGAGCGGTCACCCATTAATTAAATTAAAAAGTACAAGTACATATTGTAAACTAACTTCATTGCAAAAAAAATGGACACCACATTTTTATATAAAACTAAGACAAAAACATAAATAAATATATAAATTAATTCAAATTTTAAGTATTAAGTATATTTTAAGAATTTTCTATGGGAGCCATAGTTGTCCGATTTGACGATTTATTGTCATTTTGACGATTTTTTCTTTCAAAAATAGCAAAGTGGCGATTTGACGATTTTTTCAGTGAAAGTAACGATTTTGTGAATTATATTTTTGGTACTAAATTCTCTCTCTTTCTCATTTAATAACAAAAATATTCCCCCTATCGTGAATAAAAATTCCACATAAAATTTGTTCCCTTTTTACATTTTTCCTATTTAAATTCAATGTTAAAAAAATAAAAGGGAACAAATTTCATGTGGAATTTTTATTCACGATAGGGGTGATTAAGAAAACAAAAATAAAACTAAATGACAGCAATGTTTTCTTAATTATTGACAATTAATAAGTTTAAGTATAATAATTCCAAATAATATTGGATCGGGATAGTGGAAATTATTTATTTCTTGGTAAACATGAAAAGCAATTTTAAATGCAGAATTCCGAGAACGAAAGTTTTTAGAGGAAACACTTGCTGTATTTCAACGGGGAAATTCTATAGAAACTTCTCCTATTTTAACATAATATTCAGCCAAATAAAGTTAAATAAAACAAAAATACGAAATTCTTTGAAAATAAGTACCTGTATATGTTGGATGAATTGGATTCTTTACTCAAAATGTTATTTAAAACCAATACCTAACTTTGCGTCGGGGTTACGTTCCAAAAAAAAATACGACGCAAATTGAAACGACACATTGTGAATTAAGATTTTCTATAGCAAACATGTAAAGATCAAAGATAGGTTCTAGGGTTAGGAAAATACCAAGTCGTCAGCTTTCTTTTGCAAAAAATTGGTCCAATGTTTGCTGAACAGCTTTTTTTTTGCAACGATCAAATGAGCTTTTTGCTTTTGTCTGAAGTACCATTTTATTTAATGGTATTCTCTGCGCAACTTGATTTTCAATCCAAATAGAAAGCAAGGGCTCCATTTCGACCATCAAAGCACTTCTTTTTAGCATCTAATGATGTTGCAGATTTTGCGAAAATTTCAAAAAAAAATTAAAGACTCGAAGTCAAAACAAGGCAAGACCTCGAAAATCTAACGACGCATAGTATGTATGTATATAAAATTTGCTCGCTCTCGTCATACGCCACTCTGCGGCGTATTTAAATCGTTTGATCTTGTTTACTTTGTAGATATAGAGTTTCTTATGAGAAACACGACTGTTGTACCCAGACTCATGAAGCACTTTTCGTACTGTATTTGTACAGATGCTTTTGTTGAAGTTGTTTTTAATAGTTTTTGTTATTTTTGTTGCGGGTACCTTACGATATTTTTTTATTTCCCGCGCAATATATCTTTTTTCACCCTTAAGGTACGGTCACACTTGGCAAATATTTATCGAAACACACGTGGCCACTTAATAAAATATTTCTGAACTCGTTTATTTATTGAAAAAAAAAACAACTTCGTTTATTTACTTTCAAAACTCTTCTAAAAGCAAACAACTTCAAACAAATTTGTGCTAAAACAATTGGTTGCGGTTTTTGAGTAAATATTTGTCATGTGTGACCATACCTTAAGAAAGGGCCTAAGGGCGTCCACATCTTGCTTTATTTGCAAAATTTTTTGTTTTGTTTCATTTGTCAATAATTTTTTTAACAGTAGAATACGGTCTTTTGCTAATTTCACCAATTTTAAGCAGGGAGTTGTTCGATTTTTGCACATTTAATATTCTTTTACGTTCTGATTCCGTGATTTCTTTTCGCCTTGATGGTGAGCACTTACTTTTCGAAGCAACTGTATAAACCTTGACCTTAAACATGTCATTGTTTTACTAGTTTTATTTGTTTAATACAACTGATAAATATTTCATTTAATTTTTGTTCTCAAATTGTTGCTTCCTTTATCACGAGCTGTTAATGTTTTTTTTTTTTTTTTTTTTTTTTTTTTTTTTTTTTTTTTTTTTTTGTTGTTATTGTATAATTATGCTTTGGGAATTAAGGGACAATTTAGTACAATTCAACCACGCAACTGCTCATTTGTTTTTTAGTTTTATACAGGTCACTAGTTATTAAATATTATACCAATAATAATACATATTAAATGAACAATAATGTTAGCAACCATTAACAAATAAAAAAGGGCACAAGAAAAACGCCAAATATATTAGTGTGTATTAAATAAATATGTCTTTATACCAAAAATGTTTAACTTTTAATTTAAAAATTTTTATTCGAAGTCTACTTCAGTTAAACATATAATATATTTGAGCAAATTTGTTAATACTCACAAGAGGAAAAATTCTCATTTAACTTTTAATATTTTTGTTTTTTAATATGTTTTAAAAAACTTAGACTGTACGTATTTTGCAGTTGTATTACAGGGAGTATAAACGAAATAACCTTATTTTCAAGTAATTCATGTTACAAGCAAATAAAAAAAAACGCTCAATTAGCCTCACTTAATACATAATAAGTACAAGTATCAATAAAACATGCAAAGACCTTGTTCAAATAACACTGGCATTGACAGTAGACTGAACTATATACAAGTATTAAAACACGTTTAATACAAAAATATGAATATTTACAAAATAAGTAAGACAAAAATCCATAAACTCACTCACTGACTTTTATACATTTACAGCAGTGTTAGGCATAAAGAGACTTTGGAATTCGATTTGTAATAAATATGTACAGTTATGGTCTTTGATGCTCTGTTAACAACTGACCAGTTATTAATGGTATCTTTTGTATATTTTAAAATAATCTTTAGGCATATGTTCATTCCCTAGTGGCTTTGGCTGCCGACCGCTGATTTACATCATACATATATTCACAGTTTCAACAGTTTTAATAATGTATATTTGTATTATGTTTAACATTGTGTTTAAACGAAGACTTGAGGACAGGCTAGTATTCCAAAGATAGAATAAAATTATGGTATGGAGTGTAAAGGAAAAATAGTTATAAATTGTTATAAACATTATGATCCTTTAGTATTATACATTTTTACTGTGTGCTGACACTAAGGCCCTAGTGATTTCCAATTAATTTCTTATATTGCAAATATATTTAAGAAACTTATGTAAGAGCAGGAATATTTGTGTGTCCATGTTTAATCTTTGAAACATTAAATGATTAAACATTTCTTTAGTCATACTGTGTCTCTTTGTCGTATTAAAGATATTAAATTTTTTCCAACTCAAAGCGTTATACTCCTGGGCGTATAGTTGGTAAATTTAAAGTCAAATTAAAGTTAAATATAAAAAACAATTCAAATTTACCCTAACTAGTTTATTAATAATTTATTTGAAAAAATCGCAGAATTCTACTACGGTACACTGTCGTTCTTTATATTAACTCCTACTCTATCCCTTTTATAGCCATGGAATAGTTTATTACTTACGTCTCCCTATTTCAAACTATTCATTTTTCTCTTAAGCCTCCTTAAAAACTAACTTAGCGTAACTACACATCTAGCAAAACTAAATTTCTAAATATTTACTTTAGAAAAGCTAAGAAAATTTAACAAAATTTATATTGTTAGAAACTTAGTTTCTTCTACTGTTTTTGTTTAAACTTAGACTTCAGTAAAGTGTTAAGAAATAACAAAAGAGAAAACACATCTAAGTGTCACCAAGAAAACTTAAATAAAATTCAAAACTTTAAGACTTACACGGCTGCCTATGACTAACTGCAGAAGCATGTCATATGAATGTGTGTCTGGTAAATACTATAGTATAGGCCATATTTTACAAGTGTAAATGTGTAAGTTACAATTTATTGCAAATGTGCAGGCATATCAGTGGTTGGCATTCAAAGCCAATAGAGGCCGATCAAATCAATTATTTTTCTGTAAGCAACAGAAGTAGCAGGAAAGAAACTGAAATCAGTAGAAACAGCTAATTGTTCATAGTTAATGTTCTCTTTGTGCCGAAAACTGATGTCGCAGCAGACAATTGGAAACTGGCTGCATGATTAATTTTTCAAAGACAGAATAAAAAGACGTTTATTTAAGACACGCTCTCTTTATAGCGGCCACTGATGTCCAAGCAGGCAAATGGAAGCAGACAATTGAAAGCTGACTAACTGCATGGTTAAACTTTAAGAGAGCGAAACAGAATGAAATGAATTTTACAATTTTATAAGACTTTAGCAAACTTAAAACACTCTAAAGCAGTTAAACTGCATTTTAAGTTTTATGTTTTAAAGATTATTAAAACAAATGCAGACCTTATTATTTCCCATTTTTATATTACATATCTACTCAGGGAGAAAATCAGCTCAAAAATTTCAAATATATTTGCAAAGAAGATTTGAAATAAAACTATACATCTTTCTTTGAACAAAAACCTAAATTTTTTAAATGGTACTTCGAAGCTCACAATTTTTTAGATGACCAAAGCTGTTACCGAACTTATTCCATACAAAGTGGAGTGCCCTTATTTTAAACAAATTTCTTTGTTCAAAATCTACATTTTCCAAATGGTCCTTCGAACCTTACAACTGTTTCAGATTAAAAAAAAGCTGTTACCAAACTTACTGTAGACAAAGAGAGTAGTGCCCTACCTTTACGCACCTTTCCTTCGAACCTTACAATTTATTACATAAACAAAGCTGTTACCAAACTTATTGGAAGCAAAGTAGCGTTCCAGAGAAAGAAATGTTGTTGTGCGTTAAAACAATGACACTATATTTCTAACATACTGTCTAAATATTTCAAATGTTTTTTTTTTAAATTCCTTAAGGCTTACACATAATCATTATAGCAAGAAGATAGTGTTAGGACTTCAAGTATATATGTATTTACCTTTAAAATGAAATTACATACGAACAAACAAACACACGCACACATACCCATATAAATGTGCTTCATATATGCTAACACAAAACAAATAAACACATATACAGCAAGTAAAAACACATCTATGTAAGTCTGCTACATATGTATATACATATGTAAGTATATGTATAGAAATGTGTGTGTGTGCTTGCATGTATGTATGTGTGTGTGTTTATAAATGTTGACAAGTATTTTTACACATAACGTGATAATAGTTTATACCACACATCATCTTGTCTTGATTTTAGCCTAAAAGTATGCTTTAATTTTTTTGTCTATAATTCACTCTCATGAGTAAGTAGAGCAAAAGTATATATTTCCGTTAGAGTGTGTGTGTGTGTATTTAAGTACATACATGACTTGTTTATTTGCTTGTTTATAGCTGTTGTTTTATTGTGTACATGTGTGCACACTGTGAATGAACTGAGCTTTCTTAGGATTTCCGAATAAACATGTCTCATGTTCGCACGTTTTAAAATTTTTTTCAAATTTTAAAGTTTTTTTTTAGAGAATTTTTTTCTGTGACAAGATAACTTAAAAATCTATACACACTTAGAATAGAATATATGCGTACATACATATATGATAAATTCATGTGTATATGTGATTTCTTTCTTTTGCATTTGTTGTTGTGTTTATTCTATTTAAAAGTTTTAATTCTTAGCAGCAAACAGCCACGTTTGTGTAAGAAGTAAAAACATTTGCTTTTCCAACACCCACTTTCTAATGGCAAAATAACTATTAGACATAAATTGTTGAATACAAAGTAGAAAATATTAGGAAATAATTGTTAAAGGCTTTAATAACAAATTGTTGAAGGTAAAGGGAAAATTTACAGCTTTTATTTTTCTTCAACATTGCAAATTTTTTAATCGTTACACAATTTAATTTGTTGAATACAAATTAGGAATTATTTTAAAATGTACTCGTATATTTAAAAGACTGTAGTAACAAAATATATAAGTAGTAGAACTTAAAGGAAAAATTTAGAACATATATTTCCAGAGATATTTAAATTTCTTATAATGCTGCATACAGACTGGTGGGGCAGACTTGTTTAGGTAGTAGTGTTAAAGAATTACTAATTTTTATTGATTCAGGAGAGGGGAAGGAAGAGGTTCTTGCTTTTGAATCACTTTCTTTATTCCCTTTTAATATTTTTATAAAGAGAAGTAAAACTCAGTCAATTAATATGCCTATATATAATTGCGTTACTTTATTTGGAAAGGGGATAGATGGAAGAAGTAAAGGTGGTGAAAGTAGAAAAAAGCTTTATACCACAACTCTGCAATTGCGCATTTTGTTTGTTTTAGTGCAGCATTGCAGCGCACTAAATGTAATTAATGAAAACAGGAAAACTCAATCTCTTGACTTGATTTTATTCTTTGTTCGTAAAAATGTGTTAAGTTGTTAAAATATAATTTTTGTTATATTGAGCCCACGGGGCACTTACGCCACAGGCCTTAATGAAAGAAAAATTCATGAGTTTCTTATTTTGTAAATATATTTCTTCTGTTGAAGTCAAATCTGTAAAAGCGACTAAAAAAGAGGAGCTAATAAATACGAGCAGACTGGAAAACTCTAGCTCAAGGCTAGGTCGGTAACTTGATTTTCCTAAATTTCAAGCACCTTCTCTAGTCTAAGTCACTTTGAAATTCAGAAAATTAGATTTGTTTGTTTGTCATAGTGTCGCTAGTTTTTAAACATACCTTTTCATCTCCAACTTTAAAATCTCTAAAATATATGATTTTAGCACGACTATTCTTAAATGGGAGCTGGCACTTCCTTAAGAGATCTTGATTTTATTTACTTGTTTTGATTCAGTTGTTTAGGAGGCAATACAGGCGACACTAATGGCATTTTCTTTAATTATAAAAATAAAGGCAAAAATACATAGGCAACACTCTGGAAAACCCCAGTGACTTAAGTTCTTTTTCTTATAATAATTGTTGAATGCATAATTTCGTTAAAGAAATTATTTTCATTTTCAAATAAAATCTGAAGCAGAAAAATAAAAAGTGAAGAGAAACCAAAAGTATAATTCCAGATTGATGGCCCTTAAAAGGTGACTTAAAAGCCCTTAGGGGAACTCATAACAACTCAGGCTGGATTATATTTTTAATGTCCACTTTTTACTAATTTGTTTTTATAGCCATCAGTGAATCAGAGGAACTTGCGCCGCAGAGGTCCGTAGGTTTGTGCTAGCTTCCCATAAGTAAATAATTTATAATTTTGTTATTTGTGCAAAAATGTTTTTGAATTTTGAAGTCTAATTTTTAGCAGAATAGTAGAAAACGCTCTAATGGGGACTTGCAGCCACTTAGGGGAGCACACAAAAACTTAAGCGCGAGGTAGAATGTTAAAATAAAATGTTTGTTAGTGATTACCCCTGGGGACCTCTTGCCAAATGGGGATTTAGTTTATCTTATAAAAAGTGAAAAATGCATAATTTTATTACTTTTTTATAACAATTTTTTTAATTTTTAATGCAAAGATAAAGAAGCTCTTAAAAATATGGTTTTAGCAAGCTTAATCTTAAGAAATCTCAGTAAGGGGTCCAAGGTTCTTTTTTTTTTTTTTTTTGTTTTGTCACAAGTGAAGAATTTTGTTATTTTTTAAAAAACCTCCTAATTTTTATTACAAAACTGTAGCAGGATGTTGTTGGCCTTCTTGGTTTTAATAAAATAGTATTAAAAAAATATGACTATTGCATGTTAACTCTTAAAGAATCTCAGCAAGGGGACCTAGGATCATCTGTTTCAGTTTTTTAAAGAAACCTTTTCATTTTTCAAAAAAATCTGCAGCAGAATTACAGTGGTCCCCTTGTTTTTAATAAAAACTGAAGATGTACTCTAAAAAGTATGGTTGCCGCATGATGATTCTCAGCAAAAGTTCTGCTTTAAACACAATTTTTTTCAAAGGGATTAAAATCAATTACTTTTTCTTAAGCGCTCCCGAAAGTATATAAAATTATCACTCGATAATTCAAGTCCTTCAGATTTGTCATAAAAATTTAAAAAAATGTAAACTAGCAACAATATCCCTCCCTATCATCATAATATTATTAATATATTCTATTATATAAAAAAAGTAACAGTTAAACAATTAAACTAATCCCTGCTCATACATATTCATTATAACTAGTTATCATAAGACTAACTTTTTCTAAAAAAAATTAACTTGATATGAAAGCAATTTTTATTATATAAAATTTGCACATACATTCAATAAGAATTGTCTGTCTGCACTAAAGTAATCAAAAGCATTTGTCTAGGAAATGAGAGCAAGATACGAAACTCATGTCTGAGTTTCATTGCAAACAACACACATACACACACACTTTAGATTCCAGCATCTACCCTGGAGGAAACCTGGAGACAAGTGTCTCCAAGTCACCACTTTTGTCTACTATTTTGGTGACGGTTTTTCGACATTGTCAACAGCATTGTCACAATAGTTAGTATTAAACAATTATTTTTTTTTCAATTGTGAGCCCCGATAGTGTGCCGGACTATCATTCAGAGGGTTGCGGGTTCAATTCCCGCCAAAGACTCTGGGTGTTTTCGAATTTATTATTAATTAGGTATTTTTTAGTATTTTATTTTTAATAAAACTCCAAAAATTAGCAAACAAATTATTTTTTATTTTCTCTTTCAGAAAAGTACCAAAAGTTTGTCTACACTTTGTTTTAACGCAGTCTACTGGTAGATAAAAAAAAAATCTGGTCGAAAGTGGTTGATTTTGTCATGCGCTCTAGAAATATTAAAAGCATACAAACATTCCTTCAATCTCTTAAATAAAAATTAAGAGTAATATAGCAAAAAGCAACAGGCTGAATATATTAATGTTTTTTTTTTGTGTTAACTTAGAGTAAATACATTTAAATATAGAATTGTTTAAACTAAACTTTTCTTTAGCTTTTTTTTTATAAAATAATATAATTAATTTTCTTTGGAGTGTGAAACTTTTAAATTATAAAAATGTCATGTTGGTTAACTTTCTTTTGAACATAAATTCTCACAATGTCATGATAACGGAAATATCATTACATTTAAACCAAATTATTTTGATACACGAAAAAACCTTTATATTTAAAATGCTAACAAGCAGAGTAAAGTCTAAAATATACGAGTAGTTAAGAAAATGTGTGTTTGTTACTATAAAAGATACAATACAATGTATTATAAAAGATACAATAACTAGAAATGATGACAGCAACTCTATACAGAAACTGTCTGAAAAAAAAATTATAAAATGAATGTTAAAAACATGTTGCAAGGACACAAAGACCAACAAAAAAAAAAAGAAGTGAAAAACGACAGTTTTTTCATATACAGTGTAAAGTAAGATACAAGAATGGTTATTAAAAATCACACAACAGAACAGGACAAATTGGACAACTAACTAAGCATTAAAATGAGACTTGAATAACGTAGTACAATACAGTAAAAATTTAAACGTTTATTCAAAAATCGTAAATTTTGAACAAATAAAAATAAGCGATATCGTCATAATGACCTCAAACGATTTTTGAAAAACCGTTAACTTTACAAAAATCGGCAGATTAGAAATAAAAACACGTTTTATCAAAAAATGTTATTATAATTAAAAACGGTATCTTTACAAAAATACGGCATAAAAATTTTAATTACAAAACAATTTGTAGTAATAATTTTTAAACTTTTTTTGTCAAGCAGCAAAAACCACTGATTTAAAAAAAACAAATGACATGTAATATGTTTTTATCACAAAGAAATTTTACAAAAAAAATCTTAAACAAAAAACACAATATATTTTACATAAAACGCTTTCATGATACAAATCGTCAATTTTACAAAAATACAATCTCTTTTAATAACTTTAAAGATTTTCCCAACAAAATGGCAAAGACCTTAAAAATTTAGAAATAAGGATACGCTAATTCAACAAAAGCTATTTTAACAAAGATTGGGGAAATTTAATATGAAAGCAATAATTCTATTTAAACTACAAAAACTTTTAATTACAAAAAAACACTAATTTACATAAAAAAAATCCTAATTTCTTAGAAACACACATGCACAACAAAACAAATGAAATCCATAAGAAATAAACAAACGCAAAAAAAGAGAAATAATTCAAAAAATTGTTTTTCTCAGAATCATTTGATAAAAAGGATTTCCTGAAAATCAAGGCAAACAAATTCGGTTCCTGTTTAGTAAAAAAAATTATGCACACATAAACATTCAAGATATTTGGAAGGAAGAAAAAATTATTTTAAATGTTTTATGGTTAAATTTCAAACAAGTTCCGTTTGTATGGCAGCATTTAACGTTTCAACAGCCACAACCCCCATTGTGCCAGTGTGTGTGTCTAAATACATACTAGCAAAAACAAAAGCAAACCAATATAACTCTTAGTATGTTAGAATGTAAGTATATGTGTGTGTGCTGTGTGTGTGTATAGCGGAAATTAAAGCCATTGCCTTGGGAATGTTTTTAGAATCTCTGTTGTGTCTTCATTTTCATCTTCATTGCATTCTATGTACGTACGTACATATTACACGAAAAAACAACGACGTAACTTACAAGTTAACAGTCAGTCTAAAGCAGATTATTTTATGTAAAATTCCAATTTGTATCACACTAACACTATTATGGATTTGTAAACGCAAAACGTTATAAATATAGTTGAAAAGAAACACAAACCTACACACAAAGACTCCTCTTTGAAACACAATCATCCTTACAATAACAATGATAGTTAAGGGTATGTTTGTTATTGCGTCTCTCATGCTCCTTGTTAATGGGTGGCTGATGACTAGAATACCACGATACTTGTCTAACGACGTTGATGAAGATGACAATGATGCTCCATAATGTCATTATGCAAACATACCAATCAACCAACCAATCTTTACACACACTCTACACAAAGATATATATATAGATAGAGAGAGCGTGAGAGAGAAATACACGGACAAACAAACTCGATAACACGACTCGGATTTAAACTAGTGCTAATGCCGGCTGCCAGTGTAAACACTCATCAGCATATTTTGCTTAAGAACAACAATAATGTTAAATTTGCAGGAGAGACAGTGTGAAGGTGATGAAGACGAAATGGCAAGAATGGTGTTAGAAAAAAATGCCAGCAAATAGTTTTAATCATTAGTTTGATGATATTTTTTTTTTTTGAGGGAATTACCTGCACTAAGGAAAATATGAGTAGATCCGCTTGGTCATGTTTGATATGTAAATATATCTTAGATAATCAGACATGTGATGGAAATCGAAAACGAAAACGAATGAGTTTTAGAAGTGAATTTTTTCGTAATATTTTTGTATTGAAAAACTTTTATCACATAAAATATAAAGATATTGGGCTACTAACGAGAATCTTTAAACAAAAATTTTAAAAATTTGATTATAAATGCATTAAAATGTACATATTTCCAAAACTGATTTGTTTTAGATTTCGATTTCCATCACATGCCTGAATATTAAAATTTGAAAAATGAACATACCCACAAGTATACCACAAAAATATAACTGGAAGTCTTTGATAATACTGAAGCTATTGGTGTAATGAATTGTTATTTGAATTTAATTTAATTGTTATACTTTCTAATTAAAGACAACAAACAATCAAATGATAATTGTTATCAAAATAATCAACAGCAGTCAATATGCCACCTAAAGCTATGCTACATAAATAGTTATAAGCATACTTGTGTTTAGGGCCAACCTAACGTATGATTAATATGAATTAAGGCAATGTGTTTATAATTATCATTGCGTATGAGTAATATGATACCATTTGGCGCAGTTATATTGATTATGCGTAAAAAGAAACAAATGAAAATGTGTAAATTTTCCATAATGATTCAACAAGTTTATTTGGACAAGGAGATCAATACAAATATTCCACCAAGAAATAGGTGTCAGTCTTTGAATCGTAATACGGAAGCTATTAATGCATTTAATGAGTTGGGGCTTGAAGCAGATTTTCAAGCAAAAATGTTTGTGGTATCGCTCACTCCATAATATAGGAAATAATAAAACTGTGTAAAATTAGCACGAGTCGTTAAGGATTTTGCTAAGAAGGTTGTGAGAATATACATATTTGCCTTCATAAGTGTTATCAATGTTATCAATTGCCTTCACACATTAACAGACTTCACATAATAACCTAAAACCACTTCGTTCTATACTTATTCTTTTAATAGTCAGTGTTAATTATTTTGTTTTGTTTTGACAAAAAAAAAATTCCATAATCTATCTATCTACCTACCACTTGCCTCTGCAGCCATCATAATGATTTGTAATTTTATAATCAAACCATAGATCCACATGGATCCTGTGTGTGTGTGTGTGTGTGTGTGCGCTAAACAAAAAAATAACATTTATAGACAAAACCCCGAGTAGAACAATCTATTAGCTATGGTGTTGTTTATAATCCCAGCTAGTATAATAAAAATAATACAAACTCATACAGCTAACAAACACAGTCAGTGTTACCTACATTTATACCAAAAACCTTGAGTATGTTTGAGCGAAGGCAAAAAGCTAATGCTTTTACTTGTTTTATTTCGCATATTTTTTTCTGTTCTAACTAAAGGAATTTCAATTACTATTATTATTGCGCGTGTTAATTAAATTAGTTTCTTATAGGTGAGCAACAGAGTGAGAGAAAGGGGGAGAGTAAAGAAGAGTTGATAGCTAGTTTATGTGCAGCTGCTTAATTTATATCGGTATAAAAGTCACACTCAAAGGAGTGCTTATGAGTTTGAGTAAGTGTGAAGTATGAAAGCAAAAAATTACTTCATGTTTAGTAGCATCAATCATTTTCACTATACGCGAACAGAGAACTAAATAAGAATTATTACTTACCAGTGAGTGTAATGTAGACGAATGGATTGTAGTTTTGGTGTAATTAAATTTAAAATTAATTAAATGTTTAACTGCAAATAAAAAAGAAGAGAAAAACGGTAACTAATAAATAATTTTCAATTATATGTCATGAGATTTTATTAAACTATGATTTGTAATTAAGCTAATGATTACACACAGGCCACAAGGAAACTTAAAATTATAATAAATAAAATTTCATAAAAAAAAGAATTTAAGAGGTGTCAGAGAAAAAACTGCAAAGCAAAGATTTTTTCCATAAAGTTTAATACTTTACAACATTCAAACTTGAAATTTATATTTACAACCCCAGTTAATTGCATAATTTCTCACAAAAACATTCAAATTTATTCATTGAATTTCAATATAACCACAACAAAAACAGCAAAAATTAACTTCATCAACGTAAAACAAACACAATTGTGGCAACACACCATGTGAGCGGCCACTGGGTGTCACAAATACAAATTATGTAAATTACAAATAATGATGAAATGCATCACGAGGATGAAGATGATAATGATCGATGCTACTACAACAGATGTTGCTGTCATTGTAAACAATTTAATTAAGCACTTTGCGTGTAGTTGTTTTAATTACCTCGTTTGCAGCAAACTAATGCACAAATGCACGCATACCTTCAATATTTTAGACACACACACACACACACAATTTTACTAACACTATAATTAACTGAACACACAGACACTAACTGACAAACAAAGTGTAATGAATTGTTATTTGATGTTAATTTAATTGTTACACTTTATAATTATAGAGAACAAACAATCAAATGATAATTGTTTATCAAAATACTCAACAGCAGCCAACCTGGCACCTTAAGGTATGCTACATAAATAGTCGTATTCACAAGCGTATTTGTGTTTGTAGCCAACCTAACGTATGATTGATATGAATTTAGGCAATGTGTTTAAATCTGGTCAACGCGTATGAGTAATAGATACAATTGGTCGCAATAATATTGATTATACGTAAAGGAGACCTAATTTTGTTTCGAATTACATAAATGAAAATGCATAATTTTGTTTGACGTAGTACATTTTTGAAATACTGTACACAAAGTAAAACACATTTTTAAATAATAATGTTCAAAACTATTATTTAAATAATGAAATATGATGATTCAAACTAAAAATTCCTAATTATCAGAAGTTTTCTACCATTTTTGAAATTTAAAACATACAAATTTTGTTACAAACTCTACGATTTTGTAAATTTTGGATTGTTTTCAATATTCGATAATTCGAAATTAATTGTTTAAACTGCCAAAATGTTATTTGCCAACTAAATATTTTGAATCTACAAGGAATTTCTTGATGTTATGAGGTTTTCTAGGATTTACCCATTTCGAACATACATAGAAACTTTAAAAATGTTTAAATTATTGCATACATTTTTAAACTATGTTTCTGTGTTACATTTTGGTTTGCAACTTTCTTCGTATTGAACCAAATTTGTTGATTTTCAATACCAAACTGCTTAGAACAGTGATAAACAGTATAAAAAGATCTTACTAATATCAATTTTATATTTTAAATGTAAGCGTGTTTTACACACACAGAAACACCAGAATGGACATGACTAAATCAGAATATAATTTCAAGGGGATCATAACTATGTTGTGGTGCAATTTCTAGATTATCCAACATCTTGATTTAACTATTATGCTCTTTGCCTTAATCCAGTTAGACAGACGGTCACTAAAATCTCTACACTTTTCACTAAACACTACAGATTTCATTTTATTTAACAAATTTCAATCCTAAAAGAATAGTTTCAAATACAGGAAAAGTACACGTATCCAATTCCTAAAACTAACATACACAATATAAGATATGTATGCAACTGCTCTGACAAAAGGTTAAACATGCAATAAAGATTTTTTTAAAACTAATAACACACTCAATTAACATTTGACTGCTAAAAGTCTCTTCAATGCACAGGAGTATGAGAAAATCACCACAAAAATCATGGCTGTTTGATGATTTCAATCGACACTTATTTTAAAGCTATTCAGTTGTCAATTCACCAAAATGGTAGAGCATTTTTAAAGAAATTCAAATGTCAATTGCAAATTTAAAATTCTCAAGAATATCACAAATCAAATTATACTACAGTTTGCTGATTTTGTAAATAACAAATAGTTAATATTAACACTGACAGGAAAAAAAAATTATAACAAACTGTTGCTTTCAGCATGTATTTCACAGGAACTAAGCTGTTTTCTGTAAGAAATATATAACAATAGCCCGTCAACAATAATATGAAATAGGAAAAAAAAAAGTAAAACGAAGAGTAACGAAAATTGTAATAAACTTTAGTATAAATATACAACTTAACAAATGCAGTTGTATTCAGCATATTAAATCAAATGTATTATAAATATAACGAGGAAGGACTCAAAAGTCCTTAAAAATACACAACAAACTACCTAAACATTACAGACAAATATCTTACTACTGAGTCATTAAGTAAATGATAAAGTCATTAAAAGCTGAATTTCATTCTGATTCTCACTGAAAACTTGTCTTAGCAATCTACTATCAAACTTATGACACTTGTTACATAGATATTAATTATATTGTCAAATTTTAAATATCGCCTTTTTCAAGCACTTTAGATTGCACTCGTTCACTGGCAGAGAATCAAATAAGTGAAGTTTAAGTAAAAGGATATTGCATAAAGGAATAAAGGATTTGATTTACGTACATACGGACACATGCTATTGCACTTAAACTACAAATAACAATGCTTCAAATTTTTAAAAGAAAACTACCGTATTGTAATACATTTTCTCACACGTTCATTCAATAAATTTCTTAAAATAACATTATATTTCTAGATTAGGGTTTCTATTAAAAGGATTTATATAGAAAATTCTTTATGTTTATATTGATTTAGGATAGTGGGGAGGGTACATTGGATTTGTGCTGATATTTGTAACGCCCAGAAATATTGGTCCAACACCCACCTTAAAGTATACCAATCGGCTCAGAATCACTTTAAGAGTCGATTTAACAATGTCCATCCATCCGCCTGGCTGGCTGGCTGTCCATGTAAAGCTTGTACGCAATAAAATAAAATTAGGTAAGTTATATTTTTTCGGTCCAATGACGGATGGGATTAAAACTGGTGGAAATCGGTCTATTATTTCACCTGGCCCCCATACAAATATCCTCCCGAAATTGAGGTTTACCGATCATAAATCTTTGAATTATGCAATAAATGAAGCTAAATCACATCTACAAGATCGGTCTATAATTAGTCGTAGCCTCCATATAAGGCCCACTTCCGAAAAACACTTTATAGAGCATAACTCTCTCAAAAATGTTGGTATCCAAATAATATTGAACATCAATATATTTCATATGTATACAAACAATACGGTACAATTTTCTTGTGATCGGTCCATAATTAGTTGTAGCTCCCATATAAGGCCCACTTTCCAAATTCACTTTTACGATCATAAATTTCTAAAAAAAATGCTGGTATCTAAATAAAATTTGATACAAATAAGTTTCTTATATACAAAAATAAAGACACCTTATTTTTAAATGGTCGGTCCATAATTATTCGAAACTGCCATTTAAGACCCTCTACGTAAATCACTTTAAGCTCCATAAATCTTTTAAAAGTATTTATATCGAGATAAAGTTTAACATACATAATATTTATATTTTAAAGAATATATTTTACCAATTTTAAATTTGTTTAATATTTGTAATGAAAAGGCGGAAATTATACAGGTACAATACTGCAACATTCAATATATTAAATGGCGCAATATAAACAATACCAATTCTTTATGGGTGGAAGTTTCAGAGTATAAAGATGCCGGTGGAAATATTAAATTTAGAGAAATTTCAGAATTTTCTATGCGGATTCTTTCTTTGTCATGGTCAAATGCAGAAGTAGAGAGGGTTTTCATTTAACTATCGTGATAACCACTATCAGAAACAAGCTACATTTGAACCCAGTTAGTTCCATTTTATCGATAATTAAGCTTTATTTTCTCTATAGGTTTAGATTAAAAAGACATGACATAAATGTTGTTTTGATTATGAAGTACCTAGTCATTTTCTAAGATTTATTTGTAGGTACAAATGAAGCTTATAATAAAAACGACGACAGCAACTCTGATGTCGATATTGATTTCCTAATTTGAATAGTTATTTATGAACTATTTAAAAACTTTTATCTTTGTTTTGTTATATAGAAACTAATGGCCGAATACTCGGTCATTAGTTAACCATTTGTCGTTAGCTAACTAAAGACTGTGAATTGGGCCATAAAAGGAAAACATGATCTCTTGTGAAATTATTACTATAAGAAAATAAAATATTTTTGGTTTGCTTAAAGTATGATCTTTCCTGATTGTGCATCTTTTAGTTCATCTCCTGATTTATGTATGTAAATTATTTTTTAAAAACTTGTGTAAGGTTTATTTTTCAAGTAGTTTATTTATTTTTCGTTTCTTTTCTATAATTTTATCATGATGTGTAAATATAAATTTTGTTAAAGCTGCATCACCATAAATAATAATAGATTTTGTTATGAGCAACTGACTCTGTTAAATGCTTAGAGACTGCATTAAACTTGGTAGTTTAATGGATCGATGCTGTGGGTGATGCGGTTAAGAAAACATGAAAAATATTGTTTTCTAATGTTGCAAAAGTTCCTTAAAATCCAATTGTTTCAAACAAAGTTTATTGAAATAGTTTTTAGCAAAAAGTTCATTAGGCAGGTTTTCAAGTAATAGACGAAAAATTCTTAAGTTAAGCACGAATTTTCAATATGGCAAGTTTTGCTTCCCAAAACAATGGTTTCCCTTTAGTTTTTAATAACAATCACCCCTATCGTGAATAAAAATTCCACATGAAATTTGTTCCCTTTTATTTTTTTAACCTTGAATTTAAATAGGAAAAATGGGAAAAGGGAACAAATTTCATGTGGAATTTTTATTCATTATAGGGGTGAATATTGTAGCAAATCTTTAACAATGACTCTTGAAAATTTACTCTTTACCGTTTTAATTAAAAAAATCTAAAGCCTTTTGTTTACATGTAAAATCCCAAATATATTTCATTTCAGTTTCCAATTAAAAAAAAAACAAATTGCAACTGCTAGTATTTTGGTTTTTAATTGCCATAAATCCAGCCAATCTAAATTGTGTGCATCGATGATCTTTACAAGCTTAAAATAAATAAATTTTGCAAAAGTAAAGCTATTGCATTTTATACATACATACATATGCCCCAGTAATATTAAGGAGGCAACAAATTGCAAAAAGGAAAAATAGTTTTACCAAAACAATGTGAAGAATCTCTTAAGAAACCTTAAGAAGGCCAAAACACCAAACCACTCACTACTTCTGGAACCTGAATATCTAATTCATAAAAAAAGCTTCCTAACAATCTGTTGCTCCCAATTTTTCAACACTATTGCTTTAACAACCAGTCATACATTTTGATTCATTGGTTGCAATATTTTCCACAGTTGTCAGGCCAATTCTCAAATGTAACAAAAAAATCCAGAAAGAAAATACACACAAACACAGATATATGTATGTATATGGACTCTGGGCATTGAATATACTAATACAAAAAAAAAACATAATGAAACAAACAAATAAAAAATGATTTTTTAACATTAAAATTTTATTTATTTTCAATTTTAATTGTTGGCACGTGACGTGGTTTATTTTGTTTTTCTTTATTGAAAAACAAATATTTAAGTGCAGCAAAATTGAACATGCACAAACAAAGGCATTAAAAAAACATAGCTTTGATTTAAGCGTAATTGCAAGTTATGGAGTCAATTTTGAAAACAAGCACATCTTGTTTAAGATAATTTGCTTTAATAGTTTTTAGGTTAGAGGTAAGAAAAAAAAAATTATAATTTTAAAGAATTTAAATAAGAAGACAGGTAAACCCTTGTCTGCGATAAGCGTAATATTTTCAAATATGACTAGACTACAGAGTATGCTACTGATTAGACTATAGACAACATAACTGACATAACACTACTGATAAGACTAGAAGAAATATATTACTGATTAAGCCACTGAGTCATTAGAGTACTGAATAAACTACAGACTAAACTAAGAAATAGACTACTGCTACTACTGCTACAGACTATTTACAAGACTAAACTACGTACAAGCTTGGCTACTTACAAGACTAGACTACTTACAAACCTAGACTATTTACAAGACTAGACTACTTACAATGCTAAACTACTTACAAGACTAGTCCACTTACAAGGCTAGACAATTTACAAGACTAAACTACTTACAAGACTATACTATTTACAAGACTAAACTACGTACAAGCTTGACTACTTACAAGACTAGACTACTTACAAACCTAGACTATTTACAAGACTGGACTACTTACAAGGCTAGAGTACTTACCAGACTAGTGTACTTACAGGCTAGACAATTTAGAAGACTAAACTATTTACATGACTAGACTATTTACGACACTAGACTACTTACCAGACTAGACTACTTACAAGACTAGACTACTTACAACGCTTGACTACTTAGCAGACTAAACTACTTACAAGATTAGACTTCTTACAAGGCTAGAATGCTTACCAGACAATTTACAAGAGTATACAACTTATAATACTAGACTACTTACGAGACTAGACCAGACAAGACTATGATTACAATAAATATTGAAAATTATCAAGTAGAAACCCTTTCAAAAATAATTTTATTCAATCAAAAATTCTGCTGTTACAATTTTTCAATTTAAGGTTTTCAGTACATTATTCCCTTTAACAACTTAATACGATAATTTCCCATAATAGAAAAAGCAATTGAATATTAAAATTATTTCAACAAATAATCACCTTTTGCAGTTTATATTAAGACTAACTAAAATATTTGTTACAGTTAGTAAAGAGGCAGGATAAATGGTTCAGTATAAAAAGACAAGCAGCCGACAGGATAATAAACAAATTCTTAAAACGACTTAACAAGGAAATACGTCTGATAAATAGTGATAAATAAAAGTGATGCAGTTGACGCTTATATTAGTAGCATTGCCATTTCTTGAGGCTAACAGTTTTGCGCAAGATTTTGATGCTAGTCTGAAAACTTTAAAGGATATTAAAAAAGATTCCCTGAAAACAATAACTTTGGCATATTTTCAATTTCATGGAGTGCGTAGTTTGAACTTTATTGTATGTCCAGCTAAGAACACAGGTACAACACTGAAACCTTTATTTAATACTGCTTATAAAATTAATTCAAGTTTATCAGAGATAATTTCTTCACTTGTATCATTTTACCTGGAACACAACCTGCCAGTACGCGTTTGGTCGGGTGAAGATTATTTGCCAGAAATGCCTAAGCGTGGCTTGTTTGGTCCACCCATTACATATCGCTATAATAAAAATGATGCATTTCGACGTCCCTTAAAACTAAAACTCGAACCTTTAGCCCACAAAACAGGCATAATTTTAAATGACTTCAATACAGCCTGTGCTTTAAACGTTTTAAGATGGTCGGCGGCCTCCGAAAATAATTATTTTAAAACCAATAACTTTTGGCTGCTCATGACAAAGGATATAACAGATTTAAAAGCTCTAGAAAATGAGGACATTTTTCTACCACCCGACAGTGAAGTAAAAGTTTTAGTTCAAGAAGAAAATTTGGCATATTCACTATTGGATGTTTATAAAGTGGCTGCCTTTAAACCCCTAAAACAAAATTATGTTTCCCGGAATTTTTCTTATGAAAAAGATATGTGCAAAGCTTTAAGGAAATATGGTTCGGTTATTTCACTACGTGAGGATTTGGAGGGCATTGTTTTTAATACCGGTCTGGTAATAAATTTTCCTGATATGTTTACCGACATAGAGGACTTATCTTTAAGGCATATTGACACCATGGCCAAGGTAACCAATCGTTTAGTGGTTGATATGGCCAGAAAACTGAATTTGAGGTGGGTTTAAATAATTTACTTAAATTTAAATTTATTTTAAATATTTTATAAAGATTCAACACTTATCAAACTGACAACTATGGCTGGCGCAAACCCAACGGCTCTTTCAGTGGTTTAATGGGACGTTTTCAACGTTATGAATTAGATTTTGGCCAAATGGCCTTTTTTATGCGTTTAGATCGCACTGCTGTTTGCAATTTTTTAGTCGAAACCTTTCGCATACGAGCGGGCATAATGTTTAGACAGCCTCCTTTGTCTTCGGTGGCCAATATTTTCACCATGCCCTTTGAAATGGATGTGTGGATTTGTGTGATCATCACGATTGTGGTTACTTTCTGTGTATTTGCCTTGGAATTGACTTTATCACCGTATACACAAGAAATGCACTACTGGGATTGTGCCATCTTTGTGTGGGGAGCCATGTGTCAGCAGGGTTTCTATGGCTCCGTGTCCAATCTTTCGGCTCGTATTATAATTTTTACGACTTTCGTGGCTACATTATTTTTATTTATTTCTTTTTCGGCCAATATAGTGGCCCTATTACAAAGTCCTTCCGAAGCTATACGTTCTTTAAGTGATCTGAGTCATTCCTCCTTGGAACTGGGAGTAATGGATACGGTGTATAATAGAGTGTTTCTAAATGTAAGTAAGATCTTTATTTAAATAACACTAATAACTAGCTTTTTTCCTTTAATAGGAATCCACCGATCCAGTAACACAATATTTGTACACCAAGAAGATCTTGCCCAAAGGGGAAAGTATTTACATAAGTCCAGTAGCTGGCATTAACAAAATGCGCTACGAAACGTTTGCCTTTCAAGTAGAACTGCAAACGGGCTATCAGATTATTAGCGATACATTTAGTGAACCGGAAAAATGTGGCCTTAAGGAAATGGAACCTTATAAATTACCCATGATAGCGGTGCCCACCCGTAAAAACTTTCCCTACAAGGAGCTATTTAGGAGACAGTAATTATTGTTGGCAAACTGGAGATTTAAATCAACCATTTATGATTTGTATGTATTTTTTAGATTAAGATGGCAACGCGAAGTGGGCCTTATGAATCGTGAGGAAAGTAAATGGTTCACCCAAAGACCCAAATGTGAAGGCATGGGCCGTTTTGTTTCGATTGGTTTAAAGGAGTGTCGTTATGCTTGGGCTGTACTAGGTTGGGGTTTCCTATTTGCTTTGACTTTTTTAGGCTGTGAATTGTTGCTAAAGCAGTTTTTGAAATAGAGAAAGTTGATATTAAACAAATATTTAAAGAAAAAAATCACTTAATAGTAGTAGAAGCTTTTAGTAAATTTAGTTATTGAATGTTAAAGTAACAGCAATTTTTCAATAAAATATTCATATTGAAATATATTAAAATAAACATTGAACAACCAAAATGGCTTGAATGACTTGGGCACCTAAAGATTGCAACTCTACCTAACCGAACATCGTTCCAGTATATATGATAGCAAGAATAATTTTAGAAAAACATAGCCTTCCTAATTAATGTTTAATATGAGGGGGAAAAGAAATGGTGAAGCCTAATTAGGAAAGTATCAAGGACACATCAAATTGAGCAACCAAATTGAAACGTCAGTGGAACGACATATAGGAATTTTTTCCTGGACGACAACTAACAATGAAATGATCACCCCATTAAATGATTATGAACTCCATTGTTAGTTTAGGTTAAATTAAAGAAGCCATCAGCACTCTAGGATCCAACACCAATGACAACGTTGTGATACCTGAGAAAAATCTATATCGTCATTCCATTTGTGCATTACGGATTCAAAATTTAACCTTTTCGATGTACCAATGAAGGTATTTACCCACTTTACAACAAACTCTGATAGATTAGTCATAAATCTATGAATCTATGATCCTTATCAGGGTTTTCCATATGACTACTCCAAGTCCTCAATCAAACTTTTTGATGCAAGAATAAAGGCATTAACTTCAATAGATTGTAAAAAATCTTAGATCCGCCATGGCTGAGCTGTGGCAGCGAATGTATGGTACCATCTTATCCTCTTCTTTATCACAACTTTTGCAAACGACATTATATGAATGATTTAATCTATTAGTGTGTATTGTGCCCCGGTTTTCAATAAATTTTAAACTCTGAATGTCTTGCCACTGTTTATAATTGAGAGATTACAACAGTATAACGCTAAATATCCTCCCTGTATAGCCGATTGAAATCTCAGCTTCAACACTGCCCTGATACGCCCAAGAGACACATACATTTCAGTGGCATGCATGATCTGCTATCTTTAATTAAAACACCAAAATGAAAGACTGTTCCCTTAAAGCCGATTTTATCTTAACGAAAAAAGGTTACAGGTGTGCATGAAATTTTGAAGTCTCCTTTTCGAAGAACCAATAGTTTTTCCAGTTTTTTTTTTAATAAATCGGTATAATTTGTTTTTTTTCTAACAAATACTTTATTAAGGTGTTTAATAAATGCAATAAAACAGGCTTCTTGCCTTCGTTTTTCGATTTTTTTTTCTTTTTATTTCTGATTTTACTTTACATATTCAATTTAGTAATTCACTTCAACATTTCAGCAACAATTTACAACAATTCTTTAATGAACCAATTTAATTTTTTACAGCTTTTCGAAGATCTATAACTTGATTACCAAACATTTTTTCTTTTTATTTGCATTTTACTGTGTACCACAATCAACTATTTTAAAGAGTACCTTCAAAAGTCTCCTATGCTGCACTTTGAAGGACCACTATTGCTTGCAAAATTCTCAATATAGATTTTTTTTTCATTGCAAATTTTACTTTCACTAACAACTTAATTTGGCAATTTCCTTTAATACGATGATAGCGAACATTGCAAACATTTCAACAACTATTTACCTTGACTGCATTTGCGATGCGTGCGTAAATGAACGTGTTGTCCCATAATTACTAACAAAGAAAAGCAAAAATGTGTAAAAGAAGTGTGAGAAAGAACAGCAATCATGCAATAAAGGCGCTGCCAAAGTAAACCAAAGTCATGTCAAGATTGCTGTGAAACGATTAACACGAACACAACAGGAATTACGCTTGATAAGAGGTTAAAAAAAAAGTTATTGCAAGATAGAAACGATGCAATTGTTACTAATGCTGTTAAAAGCAGCAATGCTACTTTATGTGGTTAATAAAGTTAAAAAATGTGACAAAGCTGTGGCAGTGGTGACAGCAAATGATGATGGGAGTCAGCCAGACATAATTCTGACATATTTTCGTTATCATGGAGTAAGGAGCTTAAACCTGATTATATGTCCCTCAAATGAAACCTCAGGTTAGTATGTAATAAACTGAAAACTATATCTTGCTCATGTTAAATAATGTTATAAAGTTTTTAAGCTTTCCTCTTTGGCTTTACACTACTTGGAGCAGAATATGCCGCTACACATTTGGTGGGGTAAGGATTATTTACATGAAATGCCCGAGCCGGCCCTATATGGTCCTGCCAATACATTTCAACTAAATAACAACGATTCATTACGACGTCCTTTGAAATTAGAACTTGAACCTTTAGCCCACAAAACGGGCATAGTTTTATTTGACTTCAATACACTCTGTGCTTTAAATGTTTTAAGATGGTCTGCCGCCTCTGAACACAATTATTTTACCACCAATAGATATTGGTTGTTAACCACAAAACATGACGCAGATCTCAGTGCTCTAGAGGACAAGGATATATTTCTACCACCTGACAGTGAAGTAAAAGTTTTAGTTCAGCATAAGTTTGCTATGTTTAGCTTACTGGATGTTTATAAAGTAGCGGCTTTTAAGCCTCTTAAGCATAATTTTGTGGCACGAAATTTTTCTCAAGTAAAAGAAATGATAACAGCTTTGCAATTATATGGTTCAGTTATCTCATTGCGTGAGAATTTAGAGAATATAACTTTTGATACTGGTCTGGTAATTGCCTTTCCCGATATGTTTACTAATATAGAGGATTTGAGTTTGCGACATATTGATACCATTTCCAAAGTAAATAATCGTTTGACCCTAGAACTGGGCAATAAATTAAATATGCAGTAAGTATAGGAAAAGTCGAAAAGCTGATTTCTTTCTTATATGTAATTAAATTTGTTTACAAAAACTTTAGTTTCAATACTCACCAGACTGACAACTATGGCTGGCATCAACCGAATGGTTCTTTTGATGGTTTAATGGGTCGTTTTCAGCGCTATGAGTTGGATTTTGGCCAAATGGCCATTTTTATGCGTTTGGATCGTATTGCTTTATGTGATTTTGTGGCCGAAACTTTTCGCATTCGTGCGGGCATTATGTTTAGACAGCCTCCCTTGTCAGCAGTGGCTAATATATTTGCCATGCCATTTGAGAATGATGTTTGGATTTCTTTGGTCGTTTTAGTTATTGTTATATTTTGTGTGTTTGCTTTGGAATTGTTATTTTCACCGCATAACCACGAAATGGACTATTGGGATTGTGCTTTGTTTGTTTGGGGTGCCATGTGCCAGCAGGGTTTCTATGTTTCAGTGGCAAATCGTTCGGCTCGTATTACAATTTTTACCACCTTTGTGGCTACGCTATTTTTGTTTACCTCGTTTTCGGCCAATATAGTGGCTTTGTTGCAAAGCCCCTCGGAAGCTATACATACTTTAAAGGATTTGAGTCAGTCTCCTTTGGAAATTGGGGTACAGGATACGGTCTACAATAAGATATATTTTAATGTAAGTTAGATTTCTCTGTCTATTATGTAAATAAATCTTAAGCTATAATCCAACTACTGTTTATTTTTGTCTAATTTAAGGAATCTACTGATCCTGTTACTAATCTATTGTATCATAAGAAAATTGCTCCCAAGGGCGAAAGTATTTATATGCGACCTTTGGTGGGCATGGAGAAAATGCGTTCCGGCATGTTTGCCTATCAAGTGGAACTGCAGGCTGGCTATCAAATTATCAGCAATACTTTTAGCGAACCCGAAAAATGTGGTCTCAAGGCTTTGGAGCCCTTTCAGCTGCCCATGATAGCCATACCTACACGCAAGAATTTTCCCTACAAGGAACTATTTAGGAGACAGTAATTATTAGATTTGTTTAGAAAAAGAAAAACTAAAGCTAAAATTGATTTATTTTTTCATATCTCTAGATTAAGATGGCAACGTGAAGTGGGTCTTATGAATCGCGAGGAACGCAAATGGTTTCCCCAAAAGCCCAAATGTGAGGGTGGTGTGGGCGGTTTTATTTCTATTGGCATAACCGAGTGTCGTTATGCTTTGGCCATATTTGGTTTGGGTTCTCTATTTGCCGGCTTGGTGCTGTGTGCTGAATTATTGCTGAAAAACTCCTTTAAATTATGGAGGTTTATGAATAAATGATTTTGTGCATAGAAGGAAATTTTTGAGAAATGTTAAATTTTGTTAGTAAACAGGTTTTTTTTGAAAAAAATTTTTTTAAGAATTTTTTTTTTAACATTTTAATATTTAATATTTTTTACTGAAAAAAGCTTTTTTGTCAAAAACTTTTGTTAAAAGCTTTGTGGGCAAACTACAATTTGTAATTGTTGTTTTAAAAAAGCTTTTTTTAAATGTTCTTTAACAAACAAGTTTATGTTTCAATTTCTAAAAACTTACATTTAAAAACTCCTTACATTTTAGTAATATGTAATTTTAAATTCTGTCAGTCAAAGCAATCATCATTTTAGGAATCTTGCTACAATACTGCATGTTAAACCATTCATCATTTATGGAATCTTGAATCTTGCTTTAAATCAGCCAATAATTTAATAAGAGAAGGAAAAAGTGTATTTTATTTAAAGTTTTGTTTTTGAAATTATTTGTTCGATTTCAAAATGTTTATTAGTTAAAGATGTCAGCTTAAATTCATTAAATGGGTATTGTTATCTCCTTAACGACGGCCTTCAGAATTTCAGGTGTCTTAAAGCACCAATTTTTTATATGCTTACTAACACTACACCAGGCCTCGCCATGTTTGGGTTCTGAGACTATACAGCGTTCCAATACCTCATGCTGTTGAGTTTCTGTGCCATGCAGCAATTCAAATTTATAGAAATATGCCCAGGCATCACCCAAATCGGGATCGATTTTAACCTAATCATTGAGAAAAACAATTATTAAAAAAAAATGTCCTTTAAACTAAAATCTATAAAAAAAAAAAAAAAAAAAAAACTTACTGTGCGATTAAACCAATCCCGGCATTTGGTGAATTTATGCTCAGACCAAAATAGTTTAGAAACGGCCAATAAAACATGAGGATCATGTTCACACTTCTTTAAAGCATCCACCGATTTTGTTTTTCTTTGAGGCTTGGATTCCATGAAAATGGCTTCAGCCCATAGCTCGCCCGAATTAGGACATTCCTGTAAGGCGCGAGCCATCATAGTGCTGGCTATTTCCTTTAGACCGGCTCTCAGTTCTACACGTATGGCTTCCAGCCATAAAATGGGAGTTTTGGGATTACGCAAACGTCCTCGTTCCAATATAGAACGAGCCTTGGTCAAGACACCTTTGCGTTCTTCTAAACAGGCCGACAATAGCCATAGGGGTATGGAAGTGGGACACTTTTTGATGCCCAGATTGTAGGTGACGGCAGCTTCCTCCAAACGTCTTTGTTGCTCCTCTATTTGGCCCTTCATCATCCATAGTTTGGGAAAATCTGGAAAAACTTCAACAGCCTCATCTAATAGTCTAGAAGCCTCATCCAAACGATCTAAAGCCCACTCCAAACGTGCGGATTTCATCATTACTCTAGGTGTGGGAGCCGAGCCTCTGGCCTTGGCCAATAAACGTCTGGCACGTTCGTATTCTGAATTTTCGGACTCTAATTTAACGGCCGCCAACCAAATGTCTTCGGAATTGGGATTGGCCTGGAAAGCCAAGGAGAGTATACCTCTAGCAGCGGGTACATCACCAGCCAACCACTTGGACTTGGCACCCATTAGCCACAACACCTCAGATTTGGGACAATGAGCCACGGCGCGTTGCAGCAAAGCCTCCAAAGATTCACGTGAGCCATGGTTCTTTTCAAAATAGGCTGCTCTCAGCCAAATGCTCTTCTTAGAGGGGAATATTTGAAGTGCATGAGCATACACAGCTCTGGCACATTCGAAGGCGTTTTCTTTAGCACACTGAAAGAGAATTGTTTTATTAGTTAAAACTCTTACATGTTTATTACAATATAACTTACAAAATCAGCATCATCCATCCAAGTTTGTTTGCGATCTTCTTCCTCCACACTTACGCCTATGACAGCCTTAATTATTGCCTGACAGCAATTTACGGCACCCGATTTTTCTGCCTCTATGGCCTCTTGGAACCAATGTTCCCTATTGATTTCCACACCATTGGCAGTCAGAGAAGTGAGAGAACGATCTATAATCTTTTCCACCATGTGTATATTACCGTTGGCCTCTTCCAGCTTGGCAGCTGTGGTCCAAATCTGTCTATCTGTGGGTATATTTTCACGTGCCTTATTAAGCACTTTGCGGGCATTCTCATAAGTCTCCAGACGAGCCAAAGCCAGCCACAGTTCAACACTGGTGTTGCAACACTCCACAGCTCTGGATAGTAAAATTCTGGCATCATCGGGATTTTCCAATTCCACAGCAGCCTTCCATAACCTAACAGAATTTGGAATATGTTCCAAGGCTTTGCGATACACTCTCCTTTTGGCTTTAGTTTCTGTTTCCAAATCTGCCGCCTTTATCCAAATGCGTACCGAAGTGGGTATATGGCGAGCTGCCTGGGCTATTACCGCTTTAGCGGTATCTATGGGCTGCAAACGTGCCGCCTCCAGCCATAAATCCTCTGATTGGGGATTTATTTCACAGCCACGCATAATCAAATTACGAGCCATTTGAACTTTACCGGTAACCTCCTCCAAACGAGCCGATGCTATCCAGGCAGGCGGATGATTGGGATTTGTTTCTCTTACACTTTTAAGCAACAAGCGAGCCTTTTTGATATCATTGATGTCTCCACCATAAGTGGGTATCATACTCTGCAAATCAGTGAGGTAACCCTTGGGATCTACCACTGTCTGACCCGTTACAGAATCAGAAACTTGTGATAGTTTTACATTCATAAGAGTGTTACGAGCCTGACCAATTTTACGCAAATCCAAATCTCCGGTGGGTGTTAACATTCCCGGTGTGGCCACACCTGGAACCATAGATGCCAAACCCGAAGAAGGATCTATGGTGGAAGAGGATTCACCTCCTAGATTTCTGGATAATACACTGTCTGGTAGGGGAGTGAATTTTTCGGCGCGGGGATTACGCTGCTTTCTATTACGACTATCTCCTACTTCGGGAATATTGGACCACTCTTCGGCAGTGACATTGGACAAAGAACGTTTTAAGTCAGAGAACTGTTGTTGAATTTTCGGTCTGAGTTGGGTCGAGTAAAAGAAATACAAGAAAACAAGTTTTGTTTAGGTCAAAAAAGGGAGAGTTTTATAAAAAGTGTATAAAATAATTTCAAAATAAAATGTCTGAAGAAAAAATGTCAGGATGAACAAGCTATTTTAAGTGAAAATATTACTAAAAAAAGTTTGGTGGAATTTTTGTGAAATTCGGAGCTATATAAAATGTTTGTCTAGTGAAAACTTTTTACAACCTTAGAATGAAATATGTGAAATGAAAATTCTTTATACACTCACCTCTCCTGACGATATCTCTCCAAATCTTCCCTTAATCTGCGATCTCTATACTCCTTCCTTTTCTCGTCCATACGCTTATCTATGGAATCATAAATAGCATCAGCCTCCTCATCATCTTTATCATAGGGATCTTTGGAAAACAAAGAACCACTATAACCACTGAACTCATCATAATTAGAATCGTTCAAATCCTCATCTTCCTCTTCTTCTTCATCTTTTTTCTTGCGTTTGGCGGCTGGTGGAGCATGACGATCATCTGAAACATCATTGGCATCTCGTGCAGGACCAATATCAGAACGTGTAGTAAAACCTGTAGCACTTTTGAGAACACATAAACAGTAATTATTGTTTTTTTTTTTATATAAAAAAACAAAACATTTTCAACTTACCCACGACCCACACCGGCCACATAGCCCAGGGGTGCTGGTACACCCAAAAAGTGTTTTTTATTGCGATTAGCTATAACCGCGGCTGTTACATTTGACATTTTTATTTGTTTTTTGTTGAATCCTTTATTTTATGTTATTTTCTTAATTTTTTCCGTAAAAACTGTAAACGTTTTGCATTTATTTTTTCACTGGCTGTCACTTGTAAAATAATGTTTTTTCAAACAGCTGTTAGCTATAAAAAAGTACTGCCAAGTTTAACGCTACCAACAATAAACAATGTTGCCATTCATTGTGTATTTATGACACACATATTAACAACAAATTGACCGTTATATTTTTTGAATTTTAATAATATCATTTGTATGTAACCCTTTCGATTACTTCTTATTTATTAATTTATTTATTTACTTTCAACTAGTTTTAATTTTTGGCCATCTCACCACATTTAAATTTAAATAACAATATTTTCTAATAACATATTCTTTGAAATTTTATATTAGTAAAAAATTCTTCAAATATTAATATAACAAACAAAATTATTAACAGTATTTTTATTATATTAAGCCCCTTCATTAGATTCCTTCATTTGCAATTCCTTAGCCAATAATTGAGTACGTTCGTTTAAGGTTTGCTTCATATCTGGCTCCATTTTCATAATATCAATGGCTTCTTTGAGCAACTGCATGGATTCCAAGAATTTTTCCTTAAAAATAAAAACATTAATTAATAAAAAATCTAAATAATTGCAATTCAATTAAATAGTCATAATAATTTTCAATAAGGAAATGATTACAGCAAATCATGTAACATGTAAGTTTGATAAATGCTTGTGGAACCAGCTAAAAACGTATTTCTCTTGCATCCTTATAATACTTTTCAAAGAAAATCTTTAAATACTGAAAAAATAAATTTCTTCTTTACCTGCGTGGCACTTTGTGTCAGCAAACCATTCACAAACTCCCGTTTGGTCAGCACAAACATGGCCTCTTGCAAATCCAACAATAAGTGGCCTCTAAATAAACTCCAACCACCATCCAAAACATCAGCCACTTCCAAAAGCTCCTGACAGAGATCTATTCTACGTTTAACAGCAGCATCATTCATTTCTGCAAATTGTAAAAGTTTTAGCATTAAAATTACACACACTGAAAAGTTTTTATCCAAAACTTCTTAAAATATACAACCTGGAAAACTAAAGCCTGGGGCATTGCCATACAACTGGGTCAAAGCGTATTTCACTTGCAAGACATGTGTGTTCTTTTCATGTAAAATATCACGATATCTGTGTAAAAATTCTTCAAAAGCCTTAACGGAAGTTTTATCCAATGACTTAATCTCTTTCAGCATAGCCGCATTGCCCAGATTGATTTGTTTAGCGGTCAGTTGATGAGGGCACAATTGGCAACGCCAAAGTGCGGCGTTGTTCATGGGATTTGTGGAGATGATCTACATATGTACATAAATGCAAAAGTTGTTATAAAAGCTGTTTTCATAAATGTTGCTGCTAAAAAAGTAAATTTCGTATGGAAGATAATAATAAAAATAATAAATTTCTCACCTTTCCCACTTTACATTTATGGCACAGTACAGCTCCCACAAACAGATTCATCTCCGTAGGGTCTTGACATCTCTTGCAAGTACAATCAAAACATTTGGCCAGGGCCAAGTGTTCACGTCTCATCAGAGTACTTTTCAAAGGCTGTGTGTAGGAAATACAAATTATGTCTCCCTTGGCAATGGGCTGTTTAGCTATGAATATAATATTCATTTGTTCATCGAATGTATGGCGGGTATTGGAGATGCAATCGTGCGAAAGCATGGCCGACAAGGGATAAATAGCACGTACTCTACGATTTTCTGTTGGCTGGCGCACCTCAAACGCATTTGTGTCTAAACGGGCCGCCACACGTATAATTTCCTCCTCACTCCAATCTGTCATGCCCAATATGGTTTTGATAAAAGTCAGTAAATTGGCTCGTAATACTTTGTACATGGGCGTATCTAAACGTTCTTGCAAATGATCTATTAGTTCGGAAAATTGTTCAAATTGCGCAGGATTTTTCTGCTTCAGCAGCATGCAACGCAAGGGCAGGATAACACAATAAGCGGATTCCTTTTTTCCGCTCTCTTCGTTGCCGGCCTTGTAATCGATTTTGGCCGAAAACTTGCGGGCCGCCATTAAAGCACATTCGTCTTTATGATGAGGAGATTTTTCACAGTCTGGACCGCACATAGGCCAAGCACAGCCCTTGCACTTGTAGTAATTGCCTACCGGAGTGCCAAGTTTACGATGACAACCCAAACACAAAGGGACACTGGCAACATTAGGACCATAGATGAGTGGTGGTTCACGCAAAATAACTTCACCCAATTTAATGTCACGCGTGGCGCGTATATGACGGCCCAATATCTCATTTTTTGCAATCTGTCAATTAGTTAAGTAATTAGTGTAACAGCAAAAAATTTTTAAAATACTTTAACAGTTTATAAACAAATTGAACATACATTTCTTTGTTTAAAATAAAAACAATTAAAATATGAGTCGTAATTCAGCTCTGGGTGGAGAAAGAACTCGCTCGTCATTGCCATTATCTTTGAAGGGTAATCAGGCCTTGTTTCGCTGCCTTCGAGAGTCTTGCGACTCACTCGCATTGGTTAATGTTTGGCGTCGTAACTGTATCGCGTTACAGTTTCTCGAAGTTTGCATTGACCACATGCTATATTTTTTATGGTTTTATAACCTATAAGTTTTTTGTGATGGAGTACCAAACAAAACTCATATTTGATATTGATGGAGACCATAAAACACAGGGGTGGAGTTCGGGAAGTCCGGTTTCCCATACGAAGGTATAGGTCGGTGGATCTTCCTTGATGAGACTCCTTTAGGCGTAAGCCGGATATTGGTGATGGCGTTATGATATATATCAGGCCAAATAAATCCTCCTATTAAGGTGGTAACTTAAATAGATACAAATACAAAACAATTAAAAGGGGTGTGTGTTTCCTTAAACAAAAAACCTTTATTTTATAAAATATACAACCCATGGCGCCAAAAATTTATATACATACATACATGTATGTATGTATGTAGCAACATATTAATGACTTTGAAAAGTCTATTTTTGTTAAAGAAATGTACGTTCATTTGTGGCATTATTATTTTAATAAGAATTTCAATTCACCTCATAACATTTACACTCGGTCTTGTGACCTTTTTTCCAATGAATTTTCTGATGCTCTTTACCGCAGTAATACACCTGTTTGCAGGCCGAGCATTTCAATGAAGCCGTCACACCACACACGGCACACTTCGAGGGAGTCGTCATTATATTTATTTATTTTTTTTATCTAAACACTTTTTCGTGTATGTATGTATGTATGTATATATAATTTATTAACTAAATAAATATTTATTTATATTAAAATTTTCGTTTGCGTAATCGAAATTTTTTATTATAATTTATTAACTAAATAAATATTTATTTATATTAAAATTTTCGTTTGCGTAATCGAAAATTACGATCAGATCGACCAACTACTGTGAAACGAAAGACAAATGAAATGAGTTTCTTTATTCTACAAAGAAAACAAAGAAAATAGTATGTGTATTCTCTTCTAACACCACTAACACCACCAACCAACCACCAAGTCGTTTCGTCAAAAGAAAAACTGCATCATCTAAGAAAAGTGACCAACACCAACAAATAATAATAAAAACAAAAAATACACGTTCAAACATGCTCGTCAATCACAGGGTAAAGGTACATACATATATGTACTTTGTGTCGTCAATAGAAACAAATGACAAAAAAGCAATAAAAGAAGAGAGACGATTAAATACAAATTCCTCCATTTGTCTGACAAATGTTTCTAATATTTTAATATTTCGCTCAGAACCATTGATGACGATAAACTTTTCGTGAAAGCAGCGTAACGTCAGAGTACGCTACAGATCAGCAACGGAATTAACTAAACTATTTTGATGAAATAGACTTTCTGTATACAAAAAAATAAAAAATCGTAGTAAGTTGTGAGGTCTTTTTATAAAACAACTTTAAAAATTTTGGAAGACTGTAATATTTTCTAGACAAAACTTTACAAATTTTGCATGAAAGTCCAATTTTCTGAAGAAAAAGTAGCATTATTTACAAAAATGTAAAATTTTCGTTAAAAATGTTGCATTCCTTGCAAGAATGTGAAATTTTCTCCAGAAAATGTTGCATTCCTTGCAAGTATGTGAAATTTTCTTTAGGAGAAAATGTTGCATTATTTACAAAAGTATGAAATAAAAAAAAATGTCTTCCTTTATAACTCTGCTATTGGCATCATAAAGGACTGTCTAGCGTCCGTGGTTTTGTTTATTTCTATTTAATTGTTTTAGACATACATATGTTCACATCATTCAATTTTATTCTTTTCGAGTTAATCTACTAATGCTCATCATTATGATTACAATGTTGTTCAAGTAGTCTAGTGTAGATACACAGAGATTTTTTTGTTCTCAAATTGTTTGTTAAAAATAGATGACAAAATGTTTCTATCGCGAGAATATTTCATGGTAGGAAGAATATTGGTATTTATTTTGCGTTTTTAGTAAGAGTATACATTCAGCTGCATGTAACTAATTAAGGACAGTAGCATTAAACATTTAAACCGTTATGTTAAATGTAATAATTATTAAATAAAACGCTAAAATTTAACTTTTTTATTTTTTTTCTTTGTGGTGTTTTTTTATAATTTGTGTAAAAACTTAATCGTGCACTGAATTAAGGACAGTATATATATTATAATTTTTAAATTCAAGTAATTTTTAAAAGTTAGTTTAAAATCATTTTGATTACACGGACTGTTTTTCAGTATATGAAAAGTTCTTAATCACCCCTATCGTGAATAAAAATTCCACATGAAATTTGTTCCCTTTTATTTTTTTAACATTGAATTTTAATAGGAAAATGTGAAAAGGGAACAAATTGCATGTGGAATTTTTATTCACGATAGGGGTGAATACTTTCTTCACTTGCTGTAAAAGTAAATCCTCTGACTTAAAAGATTATTGTACAAATGCATCCGGGTGCTTACATATGTATGTATAAAGAAATCGCAACAGTCTTGATTGTTTCAAAAACAATGGTTTTACAAGCGGTGAAATATTTCAGAAAGCATACGACTACAGGAAAGTTGGCCCGTAAAAAAAGTACGCGAGTTAAAAAAACCACGGGCCAAATTACCGCATTCGATATCGAGTAAAATTGATCGTAATTTTCTTATTTTAGATTTTGGCATTCGATATCGAGCAAGAAATTTAGTACATTTTATCATAATTTCGATATCGAAATAATTTTTCGATACGATAGCTCATTCGATCACGAATGCGGTAATTTGGCTCCAACATAAAACAGCAATTGAGATTCGGATTGCAGTCTTTAGACAAAATGAGGCAAAACCGTCTGTAAATACAATAAAACGTCGATAGCGAAAAGTTGGACTGTTTGAAAGAATTTCACGAAAGAAGTCGAAAAGAAATACCTACCTCCATTGCACGGTTGTAGAATGAAAAAGAGTATTATTTTCGGACGAAACAAAAATTATTAGGGCCTCTCCAAATGGAAAAAAATATGATCGCCGGCCAAAGTTGCAAGAATTTGATGTATGGAGGAGGTTCTACAATGCTTTGAAGTGCTATGTCGTCACGTAGTTTTGAGAATATCAATAAAACCGTATTATTTTCTTCAAGCTTACATGTTAGTATCCTGTTCTTAATTAGTTGCACGTAGCTGTATGTATATAATGGAGGAAAAAGTAACAGAAAAATCAGAAAATGATGTATTGTAAATGTGTTGTGTAAATGATGTCTGTAGTTTGTGTGCAATTTGGGAACAAAAGTTATGCTATATGGGGGATATATTTTGTTTTATATCAAGTACTATTTGAAGGCAAAAAAAAGTACTAGGTATCTACAAAATGTGAGCAGAGGTTTTTATTGTCCTTGGAAACTAATTTTTTTAATTATTTCACATTTTATTTAAAAAAAAACTCTTATTTTTATATTGTTTTCTGTTATAGAATTCTTATATTGTTTTATTTTATTTATTTAATATTTGTATTGTGTATATTATGAATTATAATTTATGTTGGTTTTTATTATTATTACTATAAACATGTTTTTATTTTCTTAATAAAAAATTGGAGGAAATCAGTCTTTTTTTAAAAATTATAAGAAAGAATAAACTTGATTTGTTTCGTTTGTTTTTTTTTTTTTTTTTTGTTTATACATATTAAAAATATACATTATAATAATATAGTAATTACAAAAAATTAGTAGAGAAACTTATAAAAATAATGATAAGATTGTCTACTATCTAATAATTATGTAAAATTTTTAATGTTCTTTAGTGAATAAGAAGTTTGTTTTGTATGGAAAGTTTTTTTTTCTATTGGTATACTAATTAATATGTATAATAGCATTATTACAAGGAATTTTTATGTTTTATGTTAATTTGAAGCGTCGTTTCTTATATAGTCTGATTAATTAATAATTAAGAGAAATTTAAACATATTGTGCTTAGGTGTAATGCAGCATAAAGAAGAAAAGGCAGTAAGATTTAGGGTTTTAGAAGGTTGCAGGGAAGTATTTACTATATTCCTCTTCTAGCCACTGTTCCTTTGGCCTTAAACTTTATACTGCATTATAATAAATGTGTTTGTTTCTCTTTGTTGCCATTATTTGTTCTTGTTTTTTCTTTTGTGTTTATTTTGTAATAAAATTTGTAATTCTTTGTAATGTTTTTGTAGTCAATTAAATGTTTTTAATTTTTATACTTTTTAATTCGCACATACATACCTATACATTCAAATAAACATTTACACACTTATTATACATTCATACCTCTAATACATACAACATATAAATATTGTTATTTATAAGATTTTATCTAGACAACAATAAATTTAATTAAATCTTAATGTTGAAGCACTTTTGATCTTTCTTTTTTCAAAAAACAAATATTTGAAATTATAATAAATAAAAAAAGAACTAAAAAGATAAAATATAAAAGAATACATTTTACATTGTAGATATTTTTTTGCATTTTTCTTTTTTGAAGCCTTTTACTAGTTACTTTGTTTAATTGTATTTGTATTTTAATATTTGTATCATTATGTATTTAATATTTGTTCAAGGTGGTAAATAGGTTTATGGTTATTAAAAATGACCAAAAGGCAGCTAAACTCGCCATTTACAAGTTCAGTAAAAGGAAATATTAAAAAACTTTTAACATCAAATACCTTAAAAATTAAGTATTTTTAAATACGCCGAGATATAATTAACTAATAATGAAATATTTTGTCAACATTTTCAGAGAGTCTCATGTCTGTTTTTTTTTTCAAACCTAACCTATAAACTTTTAAATCAATTTTTCTCTTCCATAGCAAAATATTTCTATGAAATTTAATCAAATATTAAAATCTAGCATTGTTAAGATTTCATTGTCTTGCAAATGTTTTCCGGAAAACATGTTTAATAAAACTTTTAATTTTTCACAAACATAACCTAGATTATTTTTTTTTAATTAAAATTTTCTTTAAATACAATACTTATTAAATACGTTTTAAACCTAACAATTTATGGATTTATTTATTTAATAAAAAATACATATATGCTCTTGAAAACGTTTGTTAGTTAAAATATTCATTAATAATTCTGTTTTCCGTAATTATAGCCTATAATATTCTGTAATTAAAAACTCTACTTCAAAATTGTGCCACTTGAATAAATTTAGGTTTCTAAATAAAATTTCTGAAGTGTTTATCATTAAATCTGCTGTATACATTGAAATATACATTGTTACAATTAAATTTTGTAAAAATTCCCCTATAAAAATGTTAAAAGTTTAAGAATACATTTTAAAACTTTTTACATTTTTACTTACTGCAAAATTATTTAATGAAACTTTTTAGAAAATTTAAATATTGAATATTTTTATAGAATATTGCTTGATGCAGACACTTTTCTATAGAATAGTGCCTTCATGAAGACACTTTCCTATCGAATAGTACCTGGAGCAGACAATTTACTAAAGAATAGTGTCTAGGACACAGCAAATTTCTATGTTATTGAAAAATAATGTTTAATAATATTTGAATATTAAAAGTTCAATAACAAATCCTTCAATTGTAATCCATTTTACCTAAAAAAATATGTATGTATCTGCATTCCTTTTCCGTCAGCTCAAATATTATGTACGCACATTAAACGGCATATGATTTGAAGGCAAATTTTAGAAAACTAACCTCAAGTGTTTCCCCTTAACCTCCCTTTTGGCCATTTTCTATACACACATACTACAATATACTACAATCTAAATATAATTAATGTACATACATTACAAATTATTTACTTAAAACAAGAAAATAAACAAAACAAAATAATAATAAAAAACTACTCTATATTTTGTTTGTATGTATGTATGTATATGCTGCTGATAAATATACATAAATACATATAAACTTAAATTAATGGTTTGAGTTTAGTTTAGTACATTATTCATATTCATTCATCCGTATTCATTCTTCTTTCTCTTCGAAGTGATGATAATGATGATGTATGTGCTCATGCACATAACGATGTATGAGCGAGGAGGAAGTGGTACTTGTGTTAGCACCATTATTTGTATTGGCCAATGTGGCGCCTGCATTGTTGCTATCATTGCTGGCCGCACTATTGCGGCCACTCTCTTGCACACCCACAACTTCTGCTTGCTCATCGTCTAGATCTTCTTCCAAATCTTCCTCTATTTCTAGAGCTTCAGTTAAGTGGAGGTCGTGTACATTGCTTTTTACGCTAAGTAGAGTATCGGCATTTAGGGGTTTAAGTTTATTAAGACTGGGGCAATCATCTTCCAAATCATCTAAATCCACCAAAGTGCCCTCGGCTACATGTCTGTTGCAGGCGGTATCTTCCAATAACTTTTCTGGGCACTGTTCTGGAGATTCATGTTTTGAGTGACTTTCTTCATCACTGGTTTGGCCCAAAAGATTTTCACATTCCACAGGGTCACCATCTAAGGGCAACATGGTGGCATAATCGTTGTCCCCTCTTACACAAATTGTGTTTGCTAGTAGATTGGGACTTAAAGTGACATTATTCGCTTCAGCTATTAAGTTATTGGGACGTCTTTGTCTCAGCACTCGATGTTTGCGTCTTTGATTACTTTCTCTAGCATTACTGGCCGAAGAAACTAAATTAGTTTGTTGCAGTTTTTCGCTAAGTTTGGCATACAACAATTGATCGTAGTTTTTAACTTGATCACGCCGCCACTTGTCAAATTGATCTAACTGCGGTTTCTCCATGGTCGGACTGACCAAATGCAAAGCGGCTAAATTGTGTTTGGAGGAAGAGGACAGACGCTGATAACCATGATATTGGGGAGAATTCTGGGTGGTATTTGCATGAGTTTGAGATTGATGCTGATGATGATGGTTTTGAGCATACGAACCACTGCGTAAAATTTTACTGGTTTTTATTTGATTTGGTGTCATCGCCAGACTCAGGTGTTTGGTAGTAATTGACGAGTTGGTAGACATAATAGGCTGCACAGTGGCTATTTGTTGCTGGCCACTACTGACGGCTGAGGCCAAAGCCGAGGGACTCGATATTTGTGCGGCTAGAGATGAGTGGGCTGGTGGTGGTGAATGACTTAAGCCGCCACCACAAATGGTAGCATGCAGAAAAGAGTCATAACCACAGAGATTCATTTTCCCATGATGTCCCGGCGTCGCTGAGGCACTAACACTGCCATTGCCGCTAGTTGTGAAAAGGGCATTGTGAGCTGCTATAACGGCCGGATTAATGGCCATTTGTTGATGATAGATGGGAATGTGTGGTTGGAGATGATGATAGATATTGTTGCTGCTATTTGTGTTGTTGTGCTGTTCGTGCAGACTTGTATCGTGTTGATTGTTGTTGCTGCTGATGGTATTTGCACAACTGCTGGAGCGGTGATGGGCGCTGGGATAATGTGAGTGATGCGGACTGACTGAATGTGCATTGTTGTGGTTGGCAATTAATGTAGGTATTTTCGATACTGTATTGGAGCGCTGACGCTGTGAACTTGTGGGTGTTGATATTTGATGCTGCTGAGAGTGTTTGTTGGTTGGATTCTTGCTGCTGTTGTTGTGCTGCTGTTGTTGGTGCTGGATTGGATGCTGTTGATGATGTTGTGTTTGTTGTTGTTGTTGTGGTGGTGGTGGTTGCGAATGTCTGATGGGGCTCACATTTGCCTGGGGTTTTCTATAAACAGAAGAAAACATAAATTAGCTATGTATGTATGTATGTAAATATGTATGTAATTAAATTTGGCGGAAGGATAATAAGTTTGGTTTCTTTTAAGGATTTTTAAATTATTATTAAATAACAAGGGCTTAGGGGGAGATCTTTTTGGTCCTGTTATAACAATTCTTAAAATTGTTTTTTTTTATATTTTTTAATATATTAACATTAAGCGTTAATATGAAGAATTTAAAAGAGTATTAAAAAATTGTTTAATTTCATAAGAGTTTTATAATAATAACACTACATATATGGAGGTTAAGGGGTATATTTTTGTATAAACTTTCAAAAAAGGCTTCTTTAAAGAAACAAACATTCTAAAGTTCTTTTGAGTTTCTAAAAAGGAGTAATTTTAAAGCATGCAATGTTGCCAAATTTCACAAAAAAAAAATAATAATTTCTATAAAAAAAACAGGCTTAAAAAACTTAAATAAAAAGCTTTTAGAATTTATGTAGGGGTTTAAAAAAATTCAAACAAAGAATGCTTACCCATTCAACTGAAAACACAAACGATTCTTTTCCATACTCTCCCTTATAATACTTATAAGATCATTGCGATTAAGGGCAGTCTTCCAGCACTCAGCCGAATTACGCTTTTGAGCACCCGATGACGTTTTAACACTTTTCAAAGGATTGCGCAATTGCACCCCATCCACAATATCGCCGCCACTATTATGCAATTGTTGTTCAGCATGCCAAAGCAATTGCTGTTGTGTGGGCTGTTTCTGTAGATGACGATTCTTCCAGCAGGTCTCATTGCCCACTGACAAACTTCGTTGTCTTGTTTCCATGCAGTCTTGATGCTATATGTATGGATTGATGGTTGGTTGGTGATCATTTAACGTGTAGTGTGTGTGAGTGAGTGATTACATATGTATGTATATGAGTCCAGGTTAATAACAAAGTGAAACATAGCAGATAGCAAAGAGGCATGTTAAAATGGTGCATTATCAGAAACAAATGTACGAGTACATATAAATAAAGAAAAAATAAAATAAATTAAAAATTACTGTTTAAAATAAATAATAAAAAATGTAAATAAAACATGAACAATGAAATTGGCAACATGGCAGCAGCATGTTATATGCAGAAGACGTTTTTCTAGGGAGTGTGTACAATATCAGCTATTAAAAAGGAAATACATACTTACATAAATATTTAGACGATTTTAAGAAGTATTGATTTGTTCAAGGTTTTATCTTTTAATAAAATCTAAAGTCTGTATTTCTTAAGCCATTTTCATTTCACTTTTCATAAAAAAAATAATAGAAAAATTAATTTTTTACAGAAAAATACATTTTCTTGCATTATTCTACAAAAAAAAATGTAATTTCATTACAAAAAAAGTAGAAAGAAAAATAGAAATTATCTTCTATGTAGAAAAATTTAATTTTTCTTACAAAAAAACATCTCTTTTTTTAAAGAAAATGTATAGAAAATTGCACTTCTTACAAAACTTTTTTTTTTAGAAAACACACTACAGATTTTTTTTTATATTTAAAATTTTAATTTTCTATTTAAAAACTACTTATTTGAATACTACTTTAATTTATGCTTTATTTTCTACGTGTTGCCCTCTACTTTCTTCTTCAAAGCTGATACTCGCGTTCTTTCCCTTTCTATTCCTAAAATTTCGCTCTTTTCTTACAATTACCTTTTGTTTTCGCGATTTCCTTAACATTTTTATGCGAGTCGAAGCCACATGTTTCATATAAGCCTCATTTGTGGTCGACGACTTGCTGTTGGCGAGATATTGTACGGTTGGTGAAATGACTGCATTGCGACTTTCATCCACTGACGCTAAGCATTCTCTGCAGGCCTCGGGTGTAGAAACCGATGTCGCCGCCTTAAGATTATCATAAATAGTATCTAGGGGTGAATTGGGAACATCTGTTGGTGGTGGGCAACACTGATGTTCCGCTTTAAGTTTATTTAGTTTATGGCTTTTCGAGGCGGCTTTGTGGGCCAAAACATGTGCCAAATTGGAGCTGGTCACAGCAGTATTATCAGGCTCTTTATCACTATTACTATCGTCGTCTTCTTCATCCGATTTGATAAGTTTACGGGGTCTATAACGATGCAGTCTACGTGCGGCTTGGGAAGCCGTGGCAAGAGGAGCAGATTTTTGCGTTGAATCTAAAACCACTGCCTTTTTATTTTTGGCAGCCTTTGATTTGCCCTCGGGCGATACAGTGAGACGCACATTAATGGTTTTACTGCCGCTATGAGGCACCACCACCGACTTGCCAATCGATTCATAGATGGTATAAACAATGCCCACAATATCATCTTTGGTGATTTTGCCATGATGACCATCCAGATCGTAGAAGGTAAAGGAAAACTGCAGGGGTTGTGATGATTTGCCACCCTCTACCGAAACATCACAAGTAAATTCCTGCAACAAATAATAAATATTTATATTGTTAAACAATCATGTAAATTGAATGTACCTATGAAACTAAATTAAAACAGATTTTTATGTCTGTTTGTGAGATGATTTGGTTTGCTCAATTGTAGTCATATGGAGAGCGTAGGCTGGATACCTTCATTGTATTAATACCAAATACTAAACTATAGCCAACTAATGGTCACTTAAGTGGAGACCACTTGTGGAGACTAACAAAAGCCACTTGTGGACGGATTTTATAAGAAAAACTCCTTGAAGTCAAGAACCAAACATTTTCCCAACAAACTATGTAGCTAACTACATAACTACATTTGCAGAAAATATGAAAACGCCATTAAAAGATTTTCCAGCCATGGGGTGCTGCATTCACACAATTGAAAATTGTACATACATGGCTACATTAATAATTCTGAAATCCAAAATCAATATTACACACAGCAAAACCCACATAAAGACATCAATGGCACAAACACCACAGCCAACCAGCATCATTATTTCTTCTTTTTTTTTTTTGCTTTCTTGAAAGCAATCATTATCAAAAGAATTATATTTGATTTTTATGGCCTGAAGATGTGAAGGAAAATACTGCTAATGGCGCTTGTAGGAAAATACATATCCATACATACATACATTCATACTTATGTACAAAAAAAAAAAAAAAAAAAAAAAAAAAAAAACAATAACACCCTACAATAACAAAACAACAAGAACAACAACAATAATATACAGTTCCAGTTAAGAATCTTCATAGAAAGCAATTAAAATTTCCAAAAACGAAGAAAAAAAACAAAATCTTTTCATTTGAACTGAGAAAAAATATAAAAACAAGAAAACAACTCGACTGTTTATAAAATTAAAAAGAAAGTCGTCCCCCGGTGATATTTAAAAAAGTAGCAACAGCAACAACAACTACATCATCATCATAAAAGTGTGAAATGAAATTTATTATGAATTTTTTAACATTTTCTAAGAATATGTTGTTTGTTTTTTTTTTTTTTTTTTTTTTTTTTTAAATTAGAAAATACCAGAAATGTTTTATTTAATAATGCTGGTATTTGGGGGGTGTGTGCTGGAGTATATATATTTATATATATTTTTTTTGTTTTGTTTTAGCCTACGTAAACACATTAAGCGTGTTTAAAAATGTTGAAATGTCAAATTAATAACATTACCGTAGTGCGTTATTCAAAAACTACGGAAAAATAACAGTGCACAGTGGTGGAATTTAAGTTAAATCGTAATAAATATGTGATTTCTAATGCTTTTGAGTAGATTATATGAAAGTAAGAGTATACCTACATTTGATACATTTTATTAAGTAAAATTTTTAGTAGTTTTGCTATTTCCAGGTTGTTTTTAAATAAAAAAAAGGAGTTTTTTCCATCTTAATCTCTACAATTCGTGTTCGTAATTGTGTCAAATTTACTCTACAATTCCTTTTACCTCATCAATTATACTAGTTTATTTTTAACAGTTAATTTTAGTTAGCATTGCTATGTATAAATAACAATTTACCTCTAAGCGTATATGTTCCTCGGAACGCTGTTGTTGCTGCTGCTGTTGATGATGATGATGCTGAGACTGCGCATGATGTGCGTGACGCGTTGAGGTGTGGTTATTGGTTTGTGTTTCCATCTGCCCCTCAATATCATGTGCCGCCGTCTGTTGTTGTTGGCAATCTTGTTGCATTAATTGTTGTGGTTGTTGTTGCTGTTGTTGTTGACCATGCTTACTATGGCTACTACTGCCAATACCACCAGACTGTTTTTGATGTTTACCATTTCCACTAATATCCTTTGTGCCGTTATATGCCAGTGACAGCTGTTGTGTTGTAACATGATGATGATGCTGCTGCAGCTGATGCTGTTGATGTTGCAACTTTTGATTATGCCTGTGATTGTTATTGGTGGCAGATGTTATGTGGCACGCATTTATGCCGGATGACGGTGATGTTGTTGTGGTAGCTGGTGCTGTTGTTGCACCAATTATATTGACAACCGGTGAACGTAACGGTATATTGTTTTCACGATCACTAACCAGCAATAGATCGGGTGGAGCACTGCAAGAGGATGATGCACGCACCTGATGGTACATTAATTCTTCTGAATCGGTGGTACATTCTTGAACTGTAAAGAGAAGATTGTGAAAAAATCACTTTAGCTAAAAAATTAAATGAAAAACATGGATTTTAGTGGTAAAAAATTTTTACAATATCGCTTTAAAATAATAAATACAAAAATTATTCAAAACTTCAGTAAAAAAAATATATTTTTAAACATCGAACTAAGTGGAGTGTAATATGTAATGTGGGATCAACTAACTATAGCTAACAACAATACATAACTACATACATATGTATGTACGTATGTACATACGTACATATGTACATAAATATACACACATATGTGCATATGTATGTAGATATGAACGTACGTACATACATATGTATGTATATATATTGTTTCATTTTTCAACTAAAGAGGAACGCACTTGAAAGTGGATGTTTCTGATAACTATTTCAATAGGACCAAAAATTCGGCATTTATTCAAAAGTTTTCTTTAAAACAAAAATTCTTATTTATAATTTTTCTATAAAAAGAAAGGATCACATTCATACTACTTCCATACATACATAAAGTGACCATATTTTTTTTATCTAAAAACGGGACGTTGAATAATTCTGATGGGTTCGGTTATTAAAATAAAAATGCATAGATAATAAAGTAATATTTTATTTGTCCGTAGTGAATGGCAGTTTTAATACATTTTTACGTTACACTACAAAAAAAAATTGTTTATATGTACATTGTTATATTTTTCCGAGGTACAAATTTGTTTCAACATTTTAGATGACGATTTCAAATATGTGTGGAACTCTTGGCAGGATTTTTTAATATTAACTTTAACAATTAACAAAGCCTTAAGCACTGATGCCCTTAATTGAGTTTTATCTGCGGTCCACAACTTGTTCATCAAAGAAAATACACGTTCAACCGACGCATTTGTTCCAGGCAAACATAAAATATATTCAACGATAATTTGAAAATTTGCATGATTTTGGTAATTGCTTTTAAAATGTTTAACACTTTTCACCAAACGATTTTCCGTAGAAATATTTTGTTGATTCTATTCATCAATTTTCTCCGATGTTACATACTATTTAGATACGAGTAAATATTCATCAAATACTTCCGTATCTTTATTGCAATCGATATGTTCTTTTTCGATCAATATATCTAGAACTTTGTAAACATCTTCCCACTGTGGTACTTCTGTTAAATTTGCCCAATTAAGTTTTTCTAGATCTTTGTACATACATAGATACAAATGTATGTATATTAAAAAAAAAACTATTTTTGACGAATTTGAAGATTTGTTCTTACATTTTTGAACAAATCAACTATCTCTTTTTTCAAATTTCTAAAAACGGGACATTTTTGCGTCCCCGAGTTGTTGTCGGGAACAACGGGACACATTATCTAGCTGAAAACGGGACGTATGGTCACGTTATACATACATATGTATATGTATGTATGTGCATACATATGTATATACGCAGCCAACATCCCATCTTTGTGTTTTTGTAAAATCTTAAAACCTATTCAAATAAAGCCGGATATTACCAGCCACCAAACCTGCGGAAATAATCAATCTCAAACCCTTATACTCACTCCTATTACTACTTATATTTAACATCTTGCAATGATAATTGACTTAGGAGTGTAAACAGCGACCTAGATGAGCTTATTATAAAATGTATATAAAAGAATTGTTTACCTTTTTTTATAGACAAAAAAGCCGTTTATTTTGTTTAGTTGTTTTTTTAATATCTAATCTTGGAGACGGTATCTCTTTGTTGTTGTTGCCGTTGTTTTGTTCTTGTCAGTGGTGGCTAAGTCAAAAGGCTTAGGGTTTTATTTTGGTTGCTTAAAAAGTCTTGCCGGCTGACTGGCTGGTTGTTTGGTTGTGGCTGTATGTTTGGCTTGATTAATGCCTTTTAACATGCAATTTTGCACAGTCAGCGTTTTTAACACTATTACAGTTCTTCGTCGTCGTTCAGTGTCCATATTGATATGTATGAAGGAGTAGTACATAAATGCTTAAAGTGTTATTCATCATGCTATTTGAATTTACTACGTACTTACGTACTTACACATGTGTGACTGAGAGGGTAATGTGAGAATTTTTTTGGCATAAGAGTGACTAAGAAATGAGGTATTTGGTGAAATTATTTGAAAAAAAAAACTAAACTTTGTAATAAAAATGTTAAATAATTATAAAGAAATTGAAAAAATAGTAATGTTGTGCATTATTTATGTAGTTAATTAATATTTTACAAAAATAAGAAATCAATTCAAATATTTTTATTGTATTATAATAATTTTCTGTTGTAATTAGCAAAGAAGGTGTGTACATTTTCCATAAAGAACATTTCCGATGATTTTTAAACTTAGCGTTTTTTGTCGAGGTTTTTATTTAAACTGTTGTCATCACAAACAAATACACCATATTGTTTTTGATGGGACACTGTAAAAAGTGAGAGTAAATCTTTTGAGTGTTACTACTACTTAAATCTATGAAGTTTGTTTAAATTTTTCTACCGACCTTCGTATTACACACTAAACACATATCTGGTGTTTTGTATACAATTTTTAGTTAAATAAAATACCGAGTCTTTGTGGCGCCGCATAAAAAGTAAAAGTTAAAAGAAAAACAAAAATATAATGGCCATGGTTGTTTATTTCTGTGTCCATTCAATTAACAGCTCATTGTGTTTTTTCGTTTTTTTTCCTTTATACATTTAATGTGTTGAATTATTAATATGCAAAATGAAAAAATATAATTATACACCTTTTTATTTCGTTTTGTAGTTGTTGTAGTATGTTTGTTTTTGTTTTCATTAAGTACATAGAAAAAGAAGTGTAAGTTAATATAAAAGGAAATTTTCAATAACAGCTACAGGCGAAAAGCGTTGGGGCGACATAGAAATTAGCACAATCAGACAAAAAATAAAGATCACAGCAAGAAAATAAAAAAAATACGAATAGCTTATACCTATTCTATTCTATTTGAGAATTTTTTTTTTTTTAAAAATCTTTCTTTTTATGTTATCATAAAAAAATTGACTTACATAAACGTTAACAAGATGTCAGATGTCACTCTATCATAACGAAATCAATAAATTATTGTAATTTTCAACGCTACTACATTTTTTATTTGTTGCATGAACCATCATCATCATATTTATTATGAAGAAAAACATGAACCATGAAATATTTCCACCATTTATTTTTTAATTAAAAAATCCAACAAATGTGTTCCAAACAATACAATTTTTGTCAGACAAATGTAATTTTGTAACAAAAATGTGGAAAAAAATAAGATTTCAAAATCATGACAGATGTATTTGATAAATACATATGTACGTCGAAAATTAAAAATGATAAGTTGTTTGTAGGGAGAGGAGGTCATAAGTAAACAAAGCATACCTATTTTTAAATTGTAAAATTTAAAACAATTTATTATGGAATAGGTAGATATGTATGTATGTAAAAGAATGACACAAACGAAAAATTAATTACAGTGCATTGTCGTTGAGTGTAACCTAACTTTTAGTTTCTGTTCCTAATTCAGTGTACCTATGTATAAGCATATACATACATACAGAATCATACTTGGTAATTTTAAATGATAGATTTCAAAATGGTTGTCAAAAGAGAAAAATATCAGGTGTAGTCTGCATTTATTAGTGTTGCATCAATATGGCAAAAAATTTGTCTTTAAACTAACTAAAATCCATTTGTTAGAATTTTGCAAAACTTAAACATTTGTCAGTAGTATTTAAGTAAAACATTCTAATGAATAATGATTAATTTTGACTATCACTGACACAAAGTGTGGCTATTAAAGCGTTTTTCCAATTACACTAGTAATTAACATTGAAGCTCTAGTCATTAACAGTTTTTCATGTACAATTTTTAAACACAAACCTAGAAAAAAAACCATTATTGTTTTATATTTATATTACTAGCCGAAACTTTCCTTTAACGTACATATAAAGTTTTATTGTTCAAAAACTCTCTCATTTGTTGCGCTTAGGTTCATTATTATAGACCACCTCCTATTTCTTCATATTCAGCATTACACACAAAGCTTAGCCTAAAGCGCGGTATCTTTTGAACAGCAACAACTACAACAACAAATAATAAATGCTTTCAAGTTTTTTTTATAAATTTCTGCTGATTCTTCTCAACACAGAAAAAAGATACAAAATAGTCTTTAAACAAAAAAATAAACCTCTAAGTCGAAGCCGCCAACATCCAGCTACATACACTACGGCTTTACTGCTGTGAACACGAAAGCACAAAAAAAAACTAAAACTGAAATGACTAAGCGACCGACCGTACGCCAGAGAGACAAACATATAAACCAAACGTACAACCTACCGTCAGTGACTCTTTTAGTCACTTAATATTTTTTGTTATTTGGCTTACAATCAAGCCGCGTCTTTTTTTCCAAACAAAATGCCGTAAAAGCGTGCCTTTTGTGAGTGTAAGTACGTATGCACATATTTATAAACAAACCTACATACATACATACATGTACGTACTAATGTAAGTTTGTATGTTATTTGCTGTTGCTGTTGTGTTCAGTGTTGTTTATCTTTTCATATCATTTTCTGTGTAGCGTTGTTGTAAAGTGTCTGTTTTTTACAGAGACTGCTCTTATATGTACATACGTACATATGGATGTATGTATGGATGTCTGTATATTTTAGTAAGTTAGTAAAGGGGTTTTTTATACATATATTTTTAGGTACATACAAACTAACATATACGAATACAAACACATACATAAGTATGAAAATCGTGCTTTGAAACTGGTTTCTGTTTTCTTCATTATTATCAAAAAATTTACTACCAAAGGTATTAGGAGTGTATTTTGTTGGTTTTGTTTTTCTTGCTGTTTTCTTCCGTGTTCTGCTTGTGATTGCGGCATAAGTACCTCATAAACAGGGATGCAATTTTTGGTACTTTAAGTCTTTGTTGACGTAAACAAGTAGCAGTTGTACAGCATCCTCTTTTTATTTTATATAGGATTTTTTTTACTATGTGCACACAATGTTTATTTTGATTTAATGATTTTCTGTTTTGTTACATTTTATAGGTTTACTTACTACATAGGTACCTATAACAAATAGGGGGAGTTTTTTTTCTCTGAATATAAAAAATATGCATAGTATGTACCTATGTACATACATATGTACTAGATACTATTTTCTAGTTTCATAAATTTCGATCTCACTAGGAACAGCTTTTGGTAATAATATAGGTATACATACATACATATTAGCATTAACCAAACTCTTACTAAATTATGCATAAAATTTTGTGTGTATTCATAAAATTATCACGATCTTAATGATCTCATACTTTAAAATATGAAAATTTTTAAACAATTAGCAAGTTAATATGAATTAAGAGCTTGCATTTCTGGTTCAAATTAATAAAGTTTTCTTAAGAAAAATAACAGCATGCTAATAAAAATAAATGTTTAAATATTTAAACATTTTTCTCTGACAGCAAGTATTAACTAATTCTAAAGAAATAAGACTTTTAATAAAATAACGAAACACGTTTCATAGGAAAACAAAAGATGCCTGATTTTCCAGATTTTTATCGTAAAATTCCATACACGTCTAACTTGACAAATATTTTTCATATTATCAAGACAAAACAAAAAAACAGTTGTCTAAATATAATAAATATAATTGATAATTTTTTTCTTGATTATACTTAAAATGTTTGTTTGGATCAAAAATTATCTTCATTTATTAGTGTTAATGCATCTTTATTACAAAATTGTCAGAGCACTCCCCATGTCCGTGTTCTTTTGTCAAGTTTAGACACGGGGTAAACATTTATTGGTGATGTTACCTTTTGTTATCTATTGAAAACGTTTATGCAATAAATTGACATCATAAACTACAACTCAAAAGTCTCTACATTAACATCACCACTACTAAAATTTGAAAATTATTATTTGTATTCTATTTAACTAAACACACGATTTTGAAAATCGCATCAAAAACACAATGCCGCTATATTTTTATAGTTTATTAACTGAATAATAAACACGATCTACAACAAACCACAAAATAAACAATAAATTTTCAATAATATTTCAAAAAGCCAAAAAAAAAAAATAATTCACATTTATAATTGAATGGCTTTTTTAAAGCAAATAATGACGTTAATTATAAAGTGGTTTTTACTTATTTGTAATTGTAATCGTTGTTGTTTTAGTTTCTAAAATTTATGGTGCGATCGGAAAGGGAACAGGAAGGGACAGACGGTGGTCGGTAATGTTTTGTCTTGATTTAGAAGTCATAAAAAGTTAAAGCATACAAATCAAAAAATTAACTTGCATGCGGCGTATTCATTTTATGACTGTTATTGGGCAATTATTGATTACAAATTTCGTCTTTTTTTCAATTTTGTTGTAGTTGTTGGTTGTATTCTAAATGTGGCAATCAAAAATTTGAATTAAAATTCAATAATAAATAATAACAAAAAAATTAAAAAGCCGCTCGATCTATAGTAAAAATTACAAAAATAACAATTGTAAAATGTTTTTGAAATTTGTACATTTTTTATTGTCAAGTTTATAGATTTATAGATATGAATGGAAAAATCAACTCAAATAAAAGCTGATTTTCAAATATTTTAATTATTATACTAAGGACTTATATTCAATAAAGGCTATCAGCCTTTTATAAAATATTTACTGTAATTGTATATGTAAATATTACTTAGCATTATTCTAAATCAAAAGTGAATATTAATTATTTTAGAAATGTTTTTTAACAAAATTTATAAAAAATATCAAAGCACTTAAGTTTAAAAAAAAACATTCTTAAAATCTACTTCAAACAGCCACAAGAAAACTTAAAATGTTTTAATAAATGTGCTTGAGATTCAAAGATTCTATTGTTGCTATTGTTCTTGTTGCTGTTTATTAATAATGACTCAACAATTAAAATTGATATAAAACATTTCAAAGGAATTCCGTAAAACGTGTTTTGTGTTATCTTGGCGCCGCTATCGTCTAAAGCTTTACAAACACACACATTTATAAAATAAAAAATACAATATAATTTTTTTTTTCATTTTGATTTTAAATTAACATAAAAAACCAGTTCGTTAAAAGAAGAAAAATAATAATAATACTATATGTACATATAAAAAGCAACAAATCAAAGGTATTTTTAAAAAAATAAACCAGCAAAACATTTTAAAGAAATGGAAAATAGATTATTATACCTTATAAAAAAAAAAGAATAAAATAATAACGGGTCCGCCATCTAACGTTTTTTTTTTTAATAAGTGCTTATTTCGTGAATGGTAACACTTAGCTTATGTCTGATTTGACAGATAATTAGATTTATCCTTCCGTTGAACGAATATGGTTGTGTATACGCTTGAACAACGCTGGGAAATATTGCGACATTACTTTGAAAAGCATGGTAATGTTGCAGAATGTGTGCGAAAATTGCTTACGGATTTTGGAAGAAGAGAAGCACCGTCAGCTCCGTATGTTCATTATCTTGTGAAAAAAGTGAAAGAAACTGGCATCCTCATCGATAAACCAAAGCTTGAAAAGCGTACACCCGAGAATATTGCTGCTGTGGCAGAAAGTGTGCGTGAAGCGCCAATGACATCAATTCACCGCCGTTCTCAACAATTGAACATTTCGGAGATATCATTGAGACGAATTTTGCATAAAGACCTTGGTATGACGCCATACAAAGTCCAATTGGTTCAGGAGTTGAAGCCAACTGACCATCCAATGCGTTTTCGCTTCGCTAAGTGGACCTGCGATCGACTTACAGAAGATGCCGATTTTGCCAAAACAAATCATCTTTTCAGATGAAGCTCATTTTGATCTTGGCGGGTATGTAAACAAGCAACATTGTCGCATTTGGGGCATAGAAAACCCGCACGCATACATTGAAAAGCCGATGCACCCAAAACGAGTCACTGTTTGATGAGGATTTTGGTCCAGATTCATAATTAGGCCATTTTTCTTCGAAAATGAGCAAGTAGTGGCCGTTACAGTCAATGGCGATCGTTATCGGGCCATGTTGAACGAATTTTTGTTCACAAAAATTGAAGAGGAGGATATTGCCAACATTTGGTTTCAACAGGACGGCGCTACGTGCCACACAGCCGAAGCTACACTCGATGTTTTGCGCCCTGTTTTGGCATTATCAGCCACCTCGGAGCTGCGATTTGACACCGTTGGACTATTATATGTGGGGTGCGGTCAAAGATAAGTGTTACGCCGACAAGCTACAGACAAATGACGCTTTAAAGGACAATATTCGTGAAGCCATTGGTGAAATACAGCTGCACACAATCGATAATTTGCTTAAAAATTGGACCGATCGTGTATTCTACTGCATGCATTAACCGGAGGGATTCTACTTTCAAATAAAAAAAGAAATTTGAGAAAATATTCTCTTCAAATATTCAAATATTCTATTCAAAAAAAAATGTTATTTGGCGGAGCCTTTAGTAAGCAGTTTGTCATTAAGGGTATTATTTCATTTGTTTAAGCTTTTCTTTAGACAATAAAGATAATCGCAATCTATCTAGACTGAATAAAATTTATATGAAGAAGAAGAAATAAATGGCTGTTAGTTACAGGCTGCGCCAACTTTTCTTATCTTCTTTTGTTTATTTTTTAGTGCTGCCACTGTGTTTAAGTGTGTCTTTACGGCAGAAGCTGCCTAAATTTTTGTAATTAATATTTCAATAAATATTTTATAAAAATAATAACTTATAATTAATAAAAAACTAATTATTGTATAATTTTACAACCTTAGCAGCCATATAAGGGAACATTTACAATAAACATACCTATGAATTCCTAATAGTAATTGTTTATTTTATTAAAAAAAAACTACAAATATTTCGTCATGGTACTTGATATTCTATTTCTATTTAGCAATTATTTGGTTTTTAAAAGATTACAGTAATATATATGTAATTCATTATAGTAAATTTAAATTTTTGTTAGTTTCGTTTATTAAAAAAGTTTGCTGGGTTTCACTCTAAATCATCGTAGAACTAGTAGTCAATTAAAATAACTTTATGAAAAAATGGAATGTCTGGTAGGTATTTGCAAAATTTATCCATACACATGACAAGCTCAATGCCCAGTATTAATTAATATAAGAAAGCATTTAAAATGATGAAACAAAAAATCAAAAGAAACACTTGAACCATTATGTAATTGAATTGAAATAATTAATTTTTCTTATTCATTCTTTAATTATTTTAAAGATTAACTTTATCCAGGTTTGATAAATGTCTAGTAAACATTTGTTTCATATCAAATTAAGAATAAATATTTCAGCAATGTCTTTCTTGAAGATTTGTTAAACATTTGCGAATAAAATTACCTTGTCTAACAGCCCAATCATGTTAAAAAAAATCAAAAGGGAAAAAACTCCTGCGGATTTTTTATACATAATTGGGTCGTAAATGTCTCCAACTAACACAAAAATACTTATTACATGGAGTTGAAAATAAAAGTTTATTTATTATTATGGCTGTATTAAGAAATAAAAGTTTGCATATTTCTATAGTTATTTTAGCAATAACGGTACTTTTGAATTACCCACAGTTAAACAAAAAGTGTGTTTTATGGCTAAAAATTCAAATTGATTATTTTCAGTGTCTTAAAAATTCACCCACGTTTAACATGAAGGACATAATTATCTTGCAGCGTAAGTGTATGTACATATAGTACCTATACATATGTATGTATGTATGAGTTGCTGCGTTTATTTACATTGCCACAAGTAGCTTAACAAGCAATTATGAAGTGTTGCGCAAGCAGCAAATTGTTGCGTTCCCTTAATTATTTTCGCTACTGTTGAGAAAGTGAATGAGTGTTCACTCCATCTTCCTCTTCGTAAACAAATGACATGCAATTAAGCTGGGATTAAAACAATAACTCTTCAACAAGCTTTTTGTAAATTATTAAGTGTGACACAAATATAATTTGTAGAAGAACAAAAACAATATATATACATACCTACATATGTATGTAGGTATAAACGTAAACAATAACAATAAAAATTAAATTGAAATCAGTAAACACACGCCCAAAGCTACCATTGGAAATAATAAAAATGTTTAAGTGTCGTCTTTCATCAGGCAAAATAATGTACAGACACATAAACGACAGTCAGACAGACATACCCAGGCCCAACAACCACACACACACACAAGAAATTTTAAATTTTATGTGATGTTCCGAAATGAAAAGCAAAAAAAAATTAAAATAAAACTGGAAGACAATTTATTTTCGCTTTAACTTTTCAAACTTGTTTTGATCATATTAAATACTTAACAAACACTACTTAATCCTCTGACATGTTTTTTTGGTCTCAAACATAATTTTTTTTTCATTATTTTGTTATTTTTTTGGGGAAAAAAGTATAAAAGTCACATTCATCAAAGGCCCGCGCCATTTTCGGATAGTGAGAAAAAAAAAAGGGGGAGATGAAGGAAAATGGAAAAGATGCCAACGTAAACATATTGTATACTTACAGTTATCTATGCATACCGATTCAAACATAAAATAAAAGCAGAAGCAACAACAACAACATCATCTTAAGATAAAAGCTAAACACATAAAAACTGTCAAGTAAACATCAAAGTGGATGTGGTTGACATGTTAAAATATATTTATACACTTAAAACAGCAACAAAAGCACACATACATACATACACACATCATTCACTTATATGTACGACCGTGCATAAAAACAGTTTTTCTACTCTCAAAAATTTATATTTTTCGCATTCATTACCACATTTTATGACAAGCATCAGCAAATATATAATATGTATATATATATACATATGTACATATATACTTATTTATGTATATGTACATATGTATATGTATATATGTTGTACATACATATGTAGGTATATTTTTTTGATATTTTATCAAAAGAAAATTTAAATTTATAAAGTTTTTTTTGTCCCAACAAAGATAGATTTGTGTTAACGTAACTAAGGGTTGGCAATACAATAATAAAAAACATCTTAAAAAATTTGATATTAAACAAAAAACATTTAAGGCTATAATCGATTGGAAACCATCATATGTTTTCTTAAAAAAATAATAAAATTTTTCTATATTATTGGTTTTTATGTGGGGTCTTCTTTTTTATAGTTTTTAAAACATTTAGATATGCTTGATAAAATGAAAGTTATGGCAGTACTCTGACACTGGGTAAAATGATTGACGCACCTTTTGTATAGTTTTAAACAGTTAAACGTTAAAAAAAATTGTTCTTATTTGCATGCAACATCATGTATAAAAAAACACTTTAATAGATAGACCAGGGCTGGCAAAGTAGGATACTTTGTACTTTGTCTTTCAGGGTTGGCAAAGGAAATTTAACAATTATATCAACTTTCATTAGAAATTGTTGCAACAAAAACTAACTTTTTCTAAGAATTATCATTTGGTAAATGAATTGACTCAAATTTTATATTGATTTGGTAGATACATACATGTATGTATGTAAATCGTTAAAAAAAATATTTTCATGTAATGGCAACATCAACTATAATATACAATTTAATAGAGAGACCAGGAATGGAAAAGTTTATATGTCTTACAGGGATAGCAATTAAAACTTTTTCTGCAATGATAATTTACATATATGTACATACATATAAAGGGTGATTTTTTAGCTATTATCTTTTTGGCAACACTGGTTTAAACAGCTGACGCACGTTTCGTGTTTTATTTCACTGTCAAACATCTTCAGTTTGGTCTATAATTTAACCATGAATCGTCTTACAAACGAACAACGCTTGCAAATTATTGAATTTTATTATCAAAATGCGTGCTCTGTTAAGAAAGTTCATCGCGCGCTTCTTCCATTTTATGGACAGTTTAATCGACCCACTGAAGCGGCTCAATGGGTACGTAAATAAGCAAAATTGTCGATTTTGTAGTGAATATCAGCCAGAAGCATTGCAAGAGCTACCAATGCATCCAGAAAAAGAAAAAGTCATTGGACCATACTTCTTCAAAGATGATGCGAATCGTAACGTAACTGTGAATGGTGAGCGCTACCGTGAGATGATATCCAACTTTTTTTTGCCCAAAATGCAAGAGCTTGACTTGCATGACATGTGGTTTCAACAAGACGGTACCACATTCCACACAGCACGCGCAACAATAGACTTATTGACAGGTGAGTTCGGTGAACATTTTATTTAACGCTTGGCCGCCTAGAAGGTGCGATTTAACGCCTTTACACTATTTTTTGTGGGGCTATGTTAAAACTCATGTCTATACAGACAAGCCCGCTTCAATTGACGCATTGGAAGATAATATTGAAGCATTTATTCGTGAGATACCGGCCGAAATGTTGGAAAGAGTATGCCAAAATTGGACTAAGCAGATGGACCATTTGAGACGCAGTGAAGGTCAACATTTGCATGAAATAATTTTCAAACATTAAATTATATGGACCGTACTATCGATTCAAATAATGATTTCATGAATTTTTCTGAATTTTATGTGTTTTTTTTTAAACTTTCCTATAGCTTTTAAAAAATCACCCTTTATAATAATATATTATACAACCATCTTTTAAATATAAAATCATCGTCATTCTTTTTCTTAACATGTAATTTCGTGGACAAAATATTTGAAAAAAAACTCCAGTTAGTGTTAAAACACAACCCAACAAATAACACCTCTTTTATACCATCCGATCTAGTAAATACTATAAAACATTTTTCCATATTTTTCACTTAAATGTAAAAGTGTCATTCAAGTGCAATGCTCTAATTTTTTGCTTATTTAATTTAAAACTTTTTTTTAATGGAATTCCTTTAACACCCCTAAACCTGGTCCCCTCTCAATACTAGTTTCCCTTGTACTGTAAACTTTTATATTTAAATGGATTTTCAATAATTTACAAATCTAGCAAATAACTTTAGATACATCAGGCAGTGTTGGTTAAATAAACAGAATAAAATAAAAATACAATAAAAGTAAACCGTCAAAGAGCAAAACAAATAGGTACACTTTATATACTGCATAAGGATCATCTAGATGTCAAATACAGCAAGGCATACTCCTTTACATTAAATTTATGTACATCCCTCATCATTTTGAAGCCCTTTTTATGGAGAAAATATAGCTATAACAAATATTTATATATGCTTTGAAAAGCGGGAGGGGTGAGTAACTTATGGAACAATAGACATTAAATGTGAGTGGCATTTTTCTTAGTTAAATGCTTTTTTGCTACATATTCTATTCTATTTCTTAACTTATGAATATATACATATGTATGTATGTACGTGCAGTTGTGGGTTCGTTTTTTTTTCTTTCATTAATGCAAAACTTGACCCAGTTTTCTAGCTTTTTCTTCTCTATTCTTCCAACTCAACTCACAGTAAATAAAATATACATGAAGTATTCATTCAAACCCCCATTTGTGTTAAATAAAACACTGCCACCACCACATAACAACTGGAACGAGTGAGTGCTTTAAGTAAACAAAACTCTAAGTACACTATGTCGAGGGCTGAGAGTGGAGCAACTAAAGGTTTATTTTCCTGCATTTTTCTATTTTTTTTATCCCCTTAAGAGGAAATATTGCAACAATAATAATTGGGTATTATTCATTATGAGGTTAAGTTGGTAACACCATAAAGGAGCCCTATTAAGCAAAAAGTAAACAACAGCTTGACAGTGTGAGAGAATACGGCTTAAGACAGAGTTGTATTTCATTAGTAGTAATTATATAAGAGTTTTAATTTAAGAGCAAGAGGAGGGTAATATAAAACAGAGCATAGGACAGAGTTTTAATTGGAAAATATGTATAAAAAAACACAAAAATTAAAGGGTGAATACAAAACAAGAAAAAGGAAGGCTAAACACAGTAGTTTCAAACAAACATAAAAAATTGTCACTTTAACAGCAATCTAAAAAGTAATAAACATTGCAGCTAAGATAAAAATGTTGTAAATTCAAGAATCTGTTGCAAAAACAATTATATTAAGGAATATTAACATAAAGTTTTTTTTTTGCAAAACTATTGACAGCTGTCACTAAATTCCGTTCTCAAGAGTCACGACTATCACTTTGTTTCACATAATTAATTACTACAATTTTGAACAACTATTATTTAATATGCAAACCAAGAAGTATTACCCAAAGTCGTTTTAAGCCATAACAAATTTTCTTTTTCACAGTATCTCTCTTTCATATGTAAATTATGAACGACATAATGTACTAGGTACAAGTATAAAGTAATTTCAAAAGCCGTATGTTACAAATTCAAAATTTTTTTTAACATTTCCTTTCTTTTCGTCATAAATGTTTACAAAAAGATGTCATTCATTAGTTATTCCGACATTTGAATTACTGACAGTAATACGTCAGGGGAGAGATAGATGAGGGCAGCACAGCACTCTACAAAAAGGCAATTTTTAAAGACGTGCCATGATTAAATGATGAGTGTAGTTAGTAGTATAAGAGAGGATAAAATATGCTTTAACAGAAAAAGAAATTAAATAGGCATAATTTAGCAAGTAAACAGGCAAAAAATAAAAATGGAAAAAGGCCATAAACACTAAATGTTATAATTTAATATATATAATGTATATGTATATAAAACCTTAAGTAAATATAAAACTTATAGTAAATATCCTTGTTTTCTTAAACAAATATGTTTGTTGTAACTAAAATTTATGATGACATTAAATGTCACTGTTAGCTACACGTACGTACTGACTCTGATTGGAACATTTGTCTTGTGTGAACGATAGCTTTAATCGAGAAGCATAGCAAACATATTGGCCACCATTAAAAGGTAATGGTTAAAGCAAAAATTTTTAAACAAACCAAAATCAATTTGAATTTTCATCAAGAGACTGACTGACGACTGCAAATGTGTTGAACGCGTCAAGTTAACAACATTAAAATTTATTACTTAATAACACCTCAACACATTTATGCCTTTATTTATGCAAACAAACATTTGTTCATTCATTCATTCATATATGCATAGAAGGCATGGAATGGAATTAATGCCAACATTAATGTTATTTAATGTTCGAAAAAAAACATTTACAGGATTGTTTAGGGAAAATTAGAAATTATTATTCTTGTTACGCATCTGCGTAAAATAATGAAATTTTATCATAATGACATTTGTTGGAAATAAAACTTTTTGTGTAAGACACTTATTTCGACTAAGCAGGGAGGAAATAGGATCATGAATAAAGGTTAAATTTCCCTTGAATCGACATGATTAAGACAGCAATGTAGATGATTATGATGTTGATAGAAAATGTACATATACTTACAATTTAAATCCAAAAGTTAAATGTTTATTGAGGATTTCTTACTGTTATTGTTATTGTTGTTGTTACGCTGCCACAAGAGATTGGCAAAAAAAAATAACAAAAAAAACAGATAGAAAGACGAGAAAAAACAAAGCAACAAACAGAACAAAAATAATGAAATTAATCCGGCATAAAGTATGCCAAGCACGTTTTTACCAACCATATGTACAAAATAGTGTCTTTTGTCTAAATGTATGTAGGTATGTATGAAAAAAGAACGTTGTATGTATGTATGTATTTATGTATGTATCTTCCCCCATCCGTTTCAATGGTTGATAATAAATTGAGTTGAGTTGGGAGGGAGTTGTAGGTTATTGAATGGAAAACAAAAACCTCATACTATTGAATTTCCAAAAAAAAAATTCTACATGAAAAACAAAAAAAAAAAGATGAGTTTCTTTATTTAACGTTGTAAATGCCATTACCATGGTTACTACAAATACATTTAGATACGCACACGTACGTATATACATACACTCGAATTCGCAAACATTACACTCCGACAAAACAATTGTCAATGGCAGTAAAATAGGCCTTAGTGGTGGTAAAACGATACACTTAGAACTCGCAAAAAATTCTTATAAATTTTAGACAGATTTGTTATTTGCATTTTACTAAGAACTTAATATAAAAAATTATGTATAAATTAGGCATTATCTCATTTAATTTATTACAAATTAACTAAAAAATAATTAAACTACCAAAACTAAGGCCGCGTTTTCACTATGTCATTTTTGTTGTCAAATTGTCCAAATTGTTGGCAATTGTATGAAAACGGGTTGTCATATGGCGTCATCTATGTTTGCAATCATGTTTGCATTATGACAATAGGCCATATGACAACCCATTTTCATATAATTGCCAACAATTTGGACAATTTGACAACATAAATTACATAGTGAAAACCAAGCATAAGCATCTAAAACTACGAGTATTGTTGTCTTGAAATTAATACGGCAACCTTAGTAATATAGCATTATTTATTGGATGTTTAAGTTGGCAGCACAATAACAAAACAAAACCTGAGCAAACAAAGAAGAAGAGAAAGAGAAAGAAAAAGAAACTAAAGCAGAGTTGTATTATTAGCTGTAATTTTTAAAAAAATCTTGTAATTTACTTAAACAAAATATGTATGTACATATATTTGTGGTTCAAATTTCCTTTAAAAGAGAACAGAATTATTATACAATTTAGATAATTAAAATATTAAAATTAAAAACCCAACACCATCACAACAAAACATTAAAGAAAACTAACAACAACTTGAGCAAGTTAAGAAGAAGAGAAGTAAGGCAGTGTTATATTAGAAGAAGTGATGCGTTATGGACAATTTCCAAAATTCATTGAAAATTGTTATTCTGATGTAAACTGTTTTTGTCAATATTTTAGTTTAAAATAACTTTCTTAAAAATTCACAAATTAAATTCTTTTTATAATTCACATTTCAAAATTTTCATTTAAAACGATTTTAAAGTTTTCACATTAAAAACAGTAATGTGAAAACTTTAAAATTAAGTAAAAATTCAGTCATAGTGACGGCTGTCAATATTTTTGTTTAAATAATTTCTAAAATTTGTTTCTAAATTAAGAAATTTTTTCTCCTAGCAAACAATTTTTTTTCTGTTCTTTAGTAACTTCCATAATCAAATTTATTTTACTTTCTTTTAACTATCCCGTTTAACGAATTCTAGATGTGTGTACGCCAATCTGTTTAAACAGAAAAGATCAAAAAGAAAAAAATGTAAGAAATACCTTTCCATACCAACAAAATTGTTTTGTTATGGCTTAAATTGTTGTTGGTTGGTTTTTGTTATGCTCCTGTTTTTATCGTTTGTCATAGGTAACTCATACACACACACTCCCAAATTTGACAGCTGTTGCCAGGATATGTATTTTTTCTTTCTTTTTTTTTTTGTATGAAAATCATTTGTTTTTCTTTCTTCTAATACTCTCGTACAAGGATTTTGCATTGTTATGGATATTTTAACATTTTACCTAGCATTATATGGATTGGTATCATTGATAGCTATTTTTTTTTTTTTTTTGTTGAATATATACAATTGAAGATTCAAGGAATCTTTAATTGACCTACTTTCATTTTATGTATACAAGGGAAAAAAACATAAGCAGCAGTTACCATTACATTTTCTCCTTACAAACAACTCTATTGCTAGATTTTTTTATATACATTTTCCTATAAAAAGCAAGAATCTTTTAAGATTTTGTAAATATTGGAGAGATTTTTCTTGTCTTTAACAACTTGGCATGAAATTTATTTATTTGAAACATTTATTAAACAAGACATAAAGAAAATGAGCAAAAAAATTAAAACAAAGTGGAAAAAGCGAGCCGTAACATTTGTGTTAACTGGTTTATGAGAATGACAATATCTATGGCAACTACTTCTGTGGTTTAATTGTAGCCCAAGCTAAATAAAATACAACAAATATAAAATACAATAATAAAAATGGAGAAAAACAGTTTAATTAAGGACAATGCTAAGCATAAAAGTTAATTTGAACAATTTACAGTTAAACCAGAATGGGGAAAACAGTTGCATTTAAGTAGATCCGACCAAACAGACTTAATAAACATAAACCTATAGACAGTGGTGCCAAAATATGAATTGAAAATGTGTTAGAATGTGTCAGAATATTTGTTTACGAATGTTAAAATGTAAGATTTCAATTTAGGTGACTATGAAAGACATTTATTAATTCCTGTAATTCTTGATTCTTGTAAATCGATGGCCAAATTAAAATGATTTGTTTTACATTAAAGAAGCCAATAGTTTTTACAGGCTTAATTAAAGATTTTCTGAAATGTTTAAACAGTACTTTTACAAAATGTATACATTTATATACCTAAAATTTTTTAGTTAACCAACAATTACTTTAAAGAAATATTTATTATTTAATTTAATCTTACAGCATGTAGAGAAAATATGAATAAAAAATTTAAATCCGAATGTGTTATATCAGCATACTTCTTATTTGTTTGTTAATGTGACAAAGCCAGATCTGTGTAAACTGTTACACAGAGAGAAAATACAGTTAATGTCAGGATTAGAAAATAAAAGTATTCTTCAAAATACCTTTTATACTCAGTAAACTAAATTTAAAATTAGTCATTTTATTTGCGTAGTTTTGGGTGCAAAATTCTATTATAAACACAAGTTTCTATAGCAAAACTGTTATATAGACTAGTTTCCTCAAAAAAAGCTGTTATACAGAAAATATTCTAAAGAAAAACTGTTATACACAACATTTGTGATAGACATACATATTGTGAAACATACAATATTAAAAAAAAACTGTTATGAAGAACTATTATACTGAGAATTTTCTATAGAAACAACTGTTATACAGAAAATTTATTTTAGAAAAAAATACAGTTAAACAGGAAATTTGTTGCAGAAAAAACTTTGATACAGAAAATTTTCGATAGAAAAAACCTGTTAAACATAAAATATTAAAAAAAAAATGTTATACAGGAAAAGCTATTATACTGGAAATTTTCTATATACATATACTGTTAAACAGAAAATTCGTTGTAGAAAAAAACCGTTATACAGAAAATTGTTTATAGAAAAAAACTGTTAAACATAAAATACTTCATATAAAAACTGTAATGCATGTAATTTCTGAAAGAACAATTTTTATAAAAGACAAATTCTACAGAAAAAAACTGTTAAAAACAAAACGTTCTCGAAAAGAAGCAGTACTATAGGAAATTTTTTATGGAAAAAACTGTTATAAAAGCAATTTTCCAAAAAATATGGAGTATTTAATATAGAGTATTTAACGAAAAAAAAATATGAAATAGAAAAGTACTATTATATCAACATTTCCATCCCTGCTTAACATTAATTTTCCATTGACAACTTAACGTAAACCCAATAAAAAGCAATCATAATAATGGCTAATATTTACCTAAAATTATAATAAAATAATTTAAATTGTTGAACAAACCAAATATCGGCGTAATTTCTATGTTAATGACGCGCTTTTAAAAACACAAAAACTAATACGGAATATTTGTGAACTAAACTCCAAAGGGTAATCTTTAAATTATACATACATATGACATTACCAATAAAAGAGTGTGGTGTGTGGGTACATATTTACATAGAAATTTAGATATACATACATATACATAAATATAAATTTAGTTGTAGTTGTTATGTAGACGACAGGAAGCAATTTTAACTTAAATCCCCATTGAGATGTCTAATACAGCTGTAGCAGCCCAACAAAGAGACTCTTAAACCAAACATAACAATCAATACTAAGCGATACTGCCACACCATTTTAACTACCAAATACAGCAACAAACACAATATTTTACATTAATTCATATAAAACATACATACATATGTATGTACTCGTATGTATGTACATATGTTCATATGCTGTGTGTTGGTCTGAAAAACATAGTTGTAAGTACTTTTCTGCTCTGGTGTTTTTTGTGCCCCACCCAAAAAAAATACATTGTTTACTAGATACACGTTTTCTACTGCTATTGTATTGGCGATTGTATGATACTAGTTGTGTGTTTGTAAAAAGTAGTTTTGTCAAATGTTTTTGCTGTTTTTGTTGTTATTTTACAAAATTAATTTTCTCACTAGGGCCTTGTTTTGTTCGGATGTGTTGAATGCAGCCTCAATGTATGAATGAATGTAACTAGTACATGAGTGAATGAATGACACCTTAGCGGTCTGTATGCTTTGTTCCATTCCATTTGAAATGTTCAAAAACTCTGAAATGCTGTGTCGAATTGAATAGAAAATGTTCATGTGAACAAAAACTCAACAGTAAAAATACACATGTCTTAAACAAAATGATTTTTTATTTAAATATCAAACCTCAAAACGGAAATAGTGTTAAAACAAATATGTATGTTTAAATATATGTATGTATATGAAGCTTATGCGAGGTGAGTCTGAAAAGTTTGTGAGTTTCTTTAATTTAACTTCAGTATATGTATCAAGTCATGCAAACCTTGATTGGATTTCAGGAAAAGCTTAAGTATTTTCCATAGAAAATGTTATGCATAACAGCAGAATTAAGCTAATATGAATATGAAAAGAAAAAAATAATAATTGAATACTATTTTAAGGCCGAACAAAAATCTTATTTTTCCATCCCTGAAAAAGAGACATTGTTAAGGTGCTGCCAAGGTAATTTCTGATCGAGGTGATCAGAACTCTAAAGCTAGTAGAAGGGGTAAACATAATACTATTTTAAAGTAAATCACCTTAAATTTGAAATCTTACAAATTCTAACATTTGCTCATAATTTCATTAAAATTCTTATTTCTTAAAGAATTATAACACTAAGCTTTTTTAATACAAGTACTTACAATTGAATATTCTTTTAAACATTACGTTTGCCATTCCCCGTAGGTACTCTATATAGCCTTGTGTACTAACACACCAAGTAAATCCAAGTGAACTCAAGTGTGTGCACACAAAGGCGACAGTAAAGTGTTAAAGTACGCGGAAATATAAAATATTGGCTGTTTTTAGTCTAAAGGAAAAGAGTTCCTAATATGGCTAACAAATTAAATATTTTGTATTCAAAATACTACTTGTAAATGTAAGTATATAAGGAAATAAAAGGTTAATTATGAATGACTGAATCCCTTAAAAAATAAAGATGTTGGTAGACGGAGAACAATTCTGTAAATGACACACATAAAATCAAATTATTTTAGTGATAAAATCACGCACTTGAATTGTCAGATTTATGGGTTGAGAATAAAAGATAAATTCCTAAACACATGAGTAAACTTAAAAATTTTATTTAAGGAATTTGAAATCAATTTAATTTAAACAAATATACTTTTGTAAAGTTATATAAATGTTAGAACTACATAGTTAAATAAATTGCAAAATTGTTGGAGAGGAAGAAAAGTAAAGCAGTATAAAAAAAGAAACAAAGATGTTAACTTAACAGCAACTAAGTTGCCAACTTGCTTATATTAACAAGAAATAGTGTTGCCACATTAATAGTGCTGCCAAATTAGCCTTTCAGCAGTAATACCAGACTAACAATTATGATTAACTACATATATGCATATTTAGGTTGGAACTTAAATATTTTCAAATTTTAATAAAAATAACAAAAATTAATCAGTGCTCTAGGAAATATATATGAAAATGATATGGAAAATTAAGAACATAATTATAAAAACATGTTATTATAAATAAAAATTCTTTAAAACAACAAAAATATTTTAATTTTTTAGGACTGCTTTAAAAATTCTAAAATGTAATTTTAATTTAAAAATAACATTTTATAAAGCCCACCATAAATTGTTGATTTATTATTGATTGAATAATATTTAAAATATCTATATATATATATATATATATATATATGTATATAACAAACTGTAACAATGCCAATGGCCAATCATTTCTTCTGTTTTATTTTTCAACAAACAAATACACATTTGTTCCATAGCAATTCTAAAAACACCAAGAATATTTTATATATATGTATGTATATATGTACATATGTACATACGTATGAGGCGTGGGAATCAAATGGAAAAACAAACAGTCAAACAGTCATATCAATATTTTTTATTATACACTGGCTTTTATCAATTAAAAACCACTTAAATGGTGGATAGTGCACTTCTGAAAAAATAGCGACACTTTAAAACAATAAATGAAAGCCGACAACAGCAGGCTGATGGATGGATAGACGGCAGAGAGGCACGGACGGACGGTTTTTGAGTGTATGTATGTTTAAGTCAGTGAGTAAGCACTTGATTTCATTGCATTGCAATTGCTATAAAAAGGCGCTATCATTTTTTTTATATACAAGTACTTGTAGAGTACTTTCGAAGGGTGAATGGTGAGGTGATGGTTGGTAATGTATGCAACTTCCAATATTTATGTTGTTGACAGTTACATGATGGCGTGGTATGGAGGGTTTTTTATACCCTACACCACCATAGTGGGGAGGGTATATTGGATTTGTGCTGATGTTTGTAACGCCCAAAAATATATCGACTCAGAATCACTTTCTTTATGCCAGTGATTTGTTTACAAAGTACTTTAACTTGTAACTCTGTGCCAATACATTACCATAAATAATTAATTAGCGTTTTTCTCTCTAAGTGCATTTGAATTTTGCATTAATGTTTTATAGTATATAATTTAAATCAAATAGAAAAATAGCTAATTAATTGTAGAGATTTGCAAGTTTTTCTGAATAATTTTGTAAAAATGTTAATACAAAATATGTTCGTATTTTTGGCAAAACTTAATATCTCTGAAACTAGTAGATTGAAAAGTAATGTTAGTGTAACTTGGAGGTAAATTTGAAATTTTTTATATTTTGTTTAAACAAATTAAAGAAATTGTGCTGTATGCCGGTCGCATAATTTGGCTGTTAATTGTTCCGTCCGATCATGCGATTCAACAACACTGTGTTATCTTTTGTAGGCCCTTGTTACAGATAGAGTCTATACAGATCAAACGAATCGATTACATCCTTAAAATTCAAAATATGTTAAAATTCTGAAAAAATAATCGACATCAGATATAATTTTTCATAAATAATTGTTATATTTCATGATTATTCTATAAATGTATTTGGTTTATTTTGTTTTGAAAGCAAAACTTATCGTTATAGTTTCTAAATTTAACGATTTATAACTGTTAGATTATCAGAACTGACCGATTTTGAAATTTTGTATCGCTAAATATATGGCAGCCTTGTTTAGCTAGTATAAAAAGCGATTAAGGCCCCTTTCAAATTAGGCAACTTTAATTGCGCAAGTATAATTTTAATTTTTATTTATTTTCTTTTTAACGTCAAAAACAAATAAATATCCCAAGACAAGAATGACAGCATCTACAGAATTGCCAAGTACAAACAAGCCTGTACTCAGCAATTCGGCAATTCTTTCCCCTTCCAACCAACCTTTCCTCTCACACCCACCAACACAAGACTTGCGCAAATAAAGTTGCCTAATCTGAAAAGGGCCTAAACAATGATGCTAGTAAACTAGTGCTACCAGAGTTAATAATTAATGGAAATATTAAAAAAACAATAATTTTAATACGAAATTGAAATTTCCAATTATAAACTGTAATTTATTAAAATTCGTTTGATATTTTAATTAATTTTAAAGTATTTAATATTATAAATATTAAAAGAAATTAAATTAAATAAAAACTAACAGTTCACACTTTTTAATTAAAGGAATTTTACTAATTTTAAACTCAGTTGTATTTAATATAAAATTTCTTAAATATTTATTACAAATCTTTATTTGAAATTTATCTCCGTTTGCTTTTTGATTTGATAGTTTTTTTTAACTCTTCTACATGGTGTAACTATACAAGGTGACTGCAAATCGGCAACAGATACAACACAATACAGAAACAACTGGCATGTTGTTTGTGTAAAATAATGTACTACTGTCAAAGACACTTGAAAAAGTATTACTTTTGACATAAGTAAATTGTAAACAAAGTTAGTCAGCTGTGCTACTGCACACCTGACCTTGTATAGTTACACCATTCTCTTCTCGTTTTTTTTTTGGCGTTTATGATTTGTATGTTTCAAATGTCATTTTACGACAGCTTGTCAAATTTAATAATAATAATAATAATACGGTCATATTTTCGGTCTCTTCAGCTGCTTATTCTATCAATCTTTCATGCACATAACTTCATTTGTGATTGACAGTTTGATTGATCGATTTATGAAACACACAAAAAAACAATTTTGTAGTATTTTTTTTTTAATTTCCTAAGTTCCTTTTTGTTGGTATTATTTATTAAGAAGCAGAAACTAGGCAAACAAAAATTTAATTTAATCATCTCGGCAAGTATGACAAGAAAATGTTTGTTTGTTTGTTTATTTGTGTGTTCTGTGAAAACGAAACCTTATATTTATTTTTGTTTAAAAAAAACATACATATTTCTCAAAACATTTTTCTACAGAAAAATAAAAACCCTTTTTACAGTAAATATGAATAACTAACATGAAAACAACGATGAACAACATTCAGTATAATCAGTTTCAAAGAAATCCCTATTTATTTATGCCACTCTAATTAAGATTTGAATCTTTATTATGCTCTCTTTCAGGCCGGTATAGACTGAAGGGAAATGTGTGTGTCTACATACATATATTGGATTCCAAAAAATAATCATAAACTTCAACAGAAAACTCCACAAAAAGCCCTACAATTGTTATCATACATATATACATGCATAATATGTACGAGATATAACACATACCTTCTGTATTTTTTCATTTTTTTTTATTTTTTGTCTAAAAACGGCATCATTACATGAGGCTTAGTGTGTAGTTATATTTTTTTTAATCTCTTACTGTGTTGTAAAAATAATAACAAACATCATCCAGTTAGTGAGTAAACCAGTCAGTCAGTGGAGTGGTTGCTCAATATACATATAGGTACATATAGTACATATGTATAGATTTTTGTTGCAAACACATAAGACTGTTGAATGCCCCATTCATTTTTTTTTTTGCTTATGTCCTACATTTTTTTAAAATCATGTTTTTTTTTCGTTTAATATGAAGTGTAAATTACTTATAAACTAAGGCAGTAGTAAACAAAAGTATACCAACAAGTAAATTTGGGGGACAGTCTTTAAAACAGTTTATTTAAAGGATATTTTATGTATATTAAATAAAACTTATTTTTTTTTCCTATTTAAAAGTTTAATTAATTTTGTTTGTTAACTTTGCAAAATTTTCCATTTTTTTAATAGTAAAAAATACCACTAAACCTTATCAATATATTACATATGGCATCACCATGCCATCACTACTTAATAATGGAACTCTGTGCGTAAAACCATCATGGTAGCCCCGCAAACAAAATATCGCTGTTTGTTTTGTTGACATAAAAATCGCATTTAGGTTTTTATTCTTTAATTTCAATGAAAAATAGAAAAATTGCTGGTTAATTGCATAGGTCACAGCTTAAGGTGCTATCAGACGGGATGTATTTTAAATATGTACTGTCAAATTTTCCATCTGTAAAAGTTGTACACATCGTGTGATACATATGAAACTTTGCATGTTTAAAATACATGTGGAAATACATATGTAATTTTTTCGATTAGAACACGCTCTATTTACCTGTGACAAACATAAACAAAACAGCTGGTTTGTTTTGGAACAAAATTGTTTGAAAAAATATATTGTAAAGAAAAATTAAAGAAAATGGATAATGAACATGGAAAAATACGTATTTTTCGATTTTTAATAAATTAAATTATGTATGTTTATTATATTTATTGCAGTTAGATTGGCCAAAAGAAGCAATTCTTGAAATTTATACACGTTAAAAAGACAGTTTTTGTTTACATTTATAGGTTATGTCATACGGAAAAACATAAGCAGGTGTGATAGCAAAAATTATGAATCGTATGTAAAATTAAAATTTTGACATACATACGGAATTACATATGGGTAAGAAAAGTGACAGTACATACATATGTAAAATACATCCCTTTAATTGCATGGTATACTGATTAATTTTTCTAATCACTGTTTGAAGTGTGTTTACTGTAACTCCTAACTACCACAGTCGGTGGTTTTAATTTAATGAAAAAAACTGGAACTTTTTAAATTAAAAATCAGCGATTAGGTTAGAAAATTGTGTTTAAATTTAAATAAAATAATAAATACCGCCAAAAGGCGAAGTCAGAAGCTGTAATCTTAATTTTGTTTGTAATCTACAAAGAAAATACAGTCTAACATATGTGAGTCTAAGATTATATGTTTTTAAGATTATACTGGACCTATAAAAAAGTTAAGAACAGCTACTAAAAGCTGTCAGTTCAACTATTTCATTCCTTTTGATGCAATCCCCTATTTTATTAATGTTTTTAATCAACAAGGAGTATATTAAGCAAATAACTTATCATAAGCTAAAGTAAAAATCCTACCAGCTGTTTGTAATTATCTGGAAATATCAATAGCAAGTGTCATATTTTCAAAGATAATTTTTATAACACTAATACACGATTGTTTTCTGTCTGAACAACTAACAACATTATTCCTTAAATATGACCTTTTGTTTTCTTTAGAAAAGTCAGATAAACATCAACACTTTTGCCGGAATTGATGGAAACTTTGCAGCACAAAGATAAAATGTGTGTGACATTTATGTTCTCTTAATGTCCGTGTAAACTGAGTACCCAGCCTTTCAGTAATTAGTCACATTTTGCCTGCTTTTTAGTTAGTTTCAAAAGTATTAGGTTTTTTGTGTGTTCCATCTTTAGTGTACATTTGTGGTTGACTCATTAGGGGATTATTCCAGGAACAAATAACAAAGCATTTTATAAAAAAAAAACTTCTAACAAACACAGTGTGTGGTCTTCTTCAGTTAAAAAAAGAAATACATTATTTATGAAGGCTTGAGCAATTTAACTCAAATATTTCAAAAGAAATACTCAAAATATACAAACAAAACCTTCTGGTGTATAGCAAGATTAACAGCAATGACTGATAAACTCTGACAATGTTATGTTTAAACTATGATTAATCTAGGTTTATATAAAAACTGGGAATTTGTATTATGTATGTATATAGGTACCAAGATACAACAAACTAATAATAATGGAAAACAAAAATCAAGAAAACAAAAAGTATAAACGTTTAAAAGTCATCAATCATTGTCAAGAGCTGGGTGATGCAGTCTGATTAATCTACGCACAATAACCAAATAACACAAACAAAAAAACACGTTTCATCAGACATATTTGGAGGCCTAGCAATGAAAGCCAATAGAAAATATACATATGCATGTATGTACATTTCTAATAAAAAAAAACAGTAGAAACATTTGTCATGATCCCCTAAATTCGCTATATGTATTCTGTGTTTACTGGCGTTATTTAAAAGGTTTCACTGTGTTTTATTTCTCATCTCAAAAATAAACTGCAACATACGAACATGTTCAAAGTTTTGGCTGCTACATTGTACGATTGTGTGTTTTATAATTTTTAAAACAGGCCGAATACAAACATTTTGTTTGCCTGTCTGTCTGTTTGTCGGTCGCCAGGCCTATTCATGTTAAAAACAAAAGCAACAACCACAATGAACAAAAAAATACATCATCCAGCATTCAAAAGAAACAAATAGAAAAGAGCAGACCATTGGGTTAACTGCCTAACTGACAGAGTGACTGGCTAGTCTGACTGGTCCGGGCCAACAAACATCGGCTGTGCTGTCATCAATTTCAATTAAGCATACATTTTTCATCACAACATAAGCGGGAATAAATAGTTTAAATGGAAAAAGCGTGAGTAAGTGCTTTACGATTCCAACGTATGAATGTTTAAAAGGTTTAAGTGTGGGGAAGACCACCCTAAATGTGCTTAAGGATTATTTTAATAATTTTATTAAATTTCCTCATCTGTCAATGTAACAAATGCTGTCTGTATGTCTGTTACTTTTTCTGACATTTCGAAATGGTGTTATGTTATTAAGTAAATGAAATTAGATTAATAAATTTAATAAAAACAATTTAAAAAAGTGTAGAAAACTTTGTAAGAAACAATATTATTTGACAGTTTTCTTTCTATGTATTGGAAATTTAGATCTTGTAACCACAATAAAAACATCCTAAACATGGCAATTAACCGTTACATATGGTTGAAGTTCTTTATAATGCAACTCTGTACATATACATCTTTCTGGCAACCTCGTTACTTTGGGCATATGGAAATGGTGTTTTGTTATTAAGTAAATTGTGGCTAAATTGAATTCACAAATTATATCAAGGATATTTAAATTAATTGCAACAAAATTTCTGTTTTAAGCTTTCTGACTATTTATTGCAAATGATCTTAAAGACACCAAATAACCACCTAAATTTGCCAACTCGTTTTTCCTCTTCGATTTTTTTTTGTTTCTAAAGTACTTAATAATGCAACTCTGTGCAAATACATTAGTCTGGCAACAATACTGACAAGTTTATTTTTTTTTTTTATAATTAACAAAATTAACTGTTGATTTCCTTTCCTTCCAATTTCCTTTTTTAGGGAATGTTTTCCTACAGACTTTTAGACACTTATGGCCGAATTCTCAGTCATTAGTTAACCATTGGTAAACTGAAATACTAACTATTGTTTAACTATTACTTGTTATTCGTATGGCAAACTAAGCATTGCGAATAAAGAATCGTTAGTTAAGCCTTTATCATTATCATTAGTGATCTTTAAAATAACTAACCATGATGTTCTATATAACATTTTGTTTGCCACTATTTGTGGCATAATATCGTGGCTGTGTTATGTATTTCTTCCGTAAGCTTTGTATAAACGGTTATCAGACAACGTTGTCCGAAAAATGTTCAGAAAATGTCTAACCATCGTGTGAACTTAAAATTTTTGTCTTCCAACGTTGTAAGAAAAAGCATTGACAATTTACCTTTGCTAACAATTTTTCAATATCAGTACATTGCTAGATCTGACAACATTGTATGATCTGACATCCGTCTATACATAGCTTTACTTTCCTCTTGTTTATTTTCTCTCAATGTTTTCAGTTAGCAGGAAGCCAAAGACAAGAAGCTACCGAATAACAGTTTTTATTCATATAAAACTTCGAACTTGAGCCAAGGAAACTTACTTCATTTATGCCAAAGCAAAGTTTAACATTTAAAAGGATTCCAACTAACATACATAGGTTGTTATTGCTATTTCCTTTCGCTGCCGCCACGATATCTTTATATGATGAACAAAAAAAAAACGCACAACCAACACACAAATCTTGTCTACAACAAAGTAGAGAAAGACTTAAAACTTATGAAACCTAAAACTCTTTGAAACGCACATCTTTTTTTAAAAAGATCAACTGCATACAAAACAGAAAAAATAAGAAGAAGGGTTTCCAAATGATAAATGCAAGTTATTAGTACGTTAAGCAAAGCTGTACACAGCGAGAGATGGAAACCCCTGGCTAAATAGCAACTAAAATCCAACAATACAAATGAAACACCGCTTCAACAAAGAAAGACGGGAGAAGAAAAAAAAAACATAAAACATCGCACACTTTGAGAGCTTCCTATAGTTCTGTGAGTGTATGCCGATGCCGACCAAACAAAAAGTGGATAAAATAAGACAAAAAAAGCAAAACAACAAAGACGGTAAGACTATAATCACAAGTTATCTGTGGAAACAAGAGAATGAAAATACAAAAGATCCGCCAGACGTATGGACGTTTGGGTTATTCACACACCCTAACTGCTCGTTACCAAGCCTACATTCGCCAAAAAAAAAAGCTGCTTACAGTAGGCCCTTTTGCAAAATACTTCTTCCGAGGATCAATTTCATTTTGAAGACCTTAGCTGAAGATCGTTTTAGCATTTTGATGAAGCTGCTTTAAAAGGGAATACCGTGATTGCTTTAAGTTTGAATTTCATATCTTTTGCATCGTCATTATTTCAGGTCTTACGTTACCTAGTGCTCATACTCACATATTGAAGTATTATTTTACTTACAGTGTGCATTGTTTTGTAGTTAGTGTCAATCTTTCCGCTTATTTTTCTGTATATTCTTGGACCCTTTTTTCTTTTTTTTCATAATATTTATTTTGGAAGTTTTTCTTCTGTCGCTGTTATTGTAGTTTGAAGTAATAGCAATGTTTTTGTTGTAGTGCAGTTACATAAATATGTACTGGTATATACAGATATATAAACCGACATACATTCGACATACTATCAAATTGAGCGAGACAGTGTTGCTAACTTCAAGAAAAGGGAAATCTTCTGACACAAAAACAAGTAAGAATTTTAATATTAATTTCGATTTTAATATTGAAATGTTTAAATATCTTTCAAAACTCTAAATGATGAAACAGAACTGGGGCTGAACACTTTTTTCCATGCAGTTTGCCAGAGAATGCGTGAAATAGAATGAATTTTATTTTGACAGCGATTTTTTTTATGCTCTCACTTTAAAACACAAATGCTGTCAACAATATTACCATACTTTTATTAAATTTTATACATTTTGTAAACAAAACCATATGTTTTTGAAGCTTTGGAGCAAGAAAAATAAAAACAAAAGAAAATAAAAAGAAACGTTTAAAAGTGAATTTAAAAGTGAGATTTTGTAATTAAAAAAAAAATTATTGATATTATAGAAAAATTAATTAAAGAAGTACAAAAGCATGATTGCATATATAATTTGCAGTCGCCATTGTACAAAAATTTTTATTTAAAACAAGATTTGTGGACAAAAATTGGAAAAGCTGTCGGCATTACAAATTGGTACACAGAAGAAATATAAAAACAATAAATGACAGTTCGTGAAGCTGCAGCCGTCGTTTTAAATATGGGCCTGTTTTCTCTGAGAGTCGTTTTTGCTTGAAATTGCGGTCGTGTTCTGTTTCATCATTAAATAAATTCCAGCGAAATTCGAAATGTCTTCTTTGCTTTGTTTTAAAAGTAATTAATAATGCAGTTCTGGGCAATTACATCTGTTTGGCAACCTAGTAACTTTTGACATATTAAATTTAGTCAGTTATTTACAGCTGGATTAAAATATAATGGCATGTATTTCTATTTATTGTAAATTTAGGCACACAATAACCACCCTAATCGTGACAAGTTACTGTCATTCTTTTAAGTGTTGTCTTGTTTCTTAAGTACTTAATAATACAACTCTGTGCAAATCCATATGTCTGGCATTTTCATCATTAAATTAACAATATTTATACAACAATAATGATTAGTTTACATTTTAATCGAAGTTAAAGCAATTTTATGAGTTGATTTAAATAATTAGCAAAAAGAGTAGCTAATTTTATAGGTCACTTTACAATCCCCTATTTTAGTGTTAGAAATGTCCTTAAATTAATATAGAAATTTAATTATTTTTTGCTAATATTTTTAACCTAACACTTAGCCAAGTGCTAAACTAGGTGTTTTATTCTTTATAACATGTTTAAAACTAAAATTTTTGCATTTTTGTTGAATTATAACTTGTTTTTAAATGAATATAGCGATCGTTTATAAATATGTTTATGTACGTATGTAAAATTTTGTTTAGGATTTTTTATTATTCCGAATCAAACAATTACAAAATAAATAACTGAATTTCCTTTTATAAATACTTAAAATATCTGAAGTCAATAATTTTAAAGCCAAAAATGTGAAAAATAACAAAAATTAAAAAATCGGAAAGAATTAGTCTTGAGAGTGGCATGGTTGTAAAACGGTTGTATCTATAGCTCAGTGGTAACACTATTTTAATTTACTCTAATTCTAAGCTGTCATATTTTATGATAGTTTGGCGTAATACCATCTGTGGTAATGCTTATTAATTAAATCTGCCCAATTTGTACGTAATGTTATATGCCTCTCTTGATAAAACAAATTGTAGCCGAAATCATTATAAGTTTATTTTTATTATTTATCTGATTTTGTCTCTTAAAAACGCAACTATTTTACAAAGAAAAGCGACAAATTGTAACTTCTACTAACTACTGGCACATTCTATAAACATCTAAAGTACTTTTACAAAAAAAAAAAAAAAAAACAAGTAAGAAAGTATAGTCGGTCAAACCCGACCATATAATACCCTACACCCAATATATGTATAAACAGTTTTTCAGAAATGGACATTATATGGGATATATAACCTGTACCGATCCAAAAATTTAGTGTCATTATGTCTGTGAAATATTATATGTGTTAAACTTTATCTCGATATAAATGTTTTTAAAAGATTTATGGAGCTTAAAGTGAATTACGGAGAGGGTCTTATATGGGAGTTTCGTCTAATTATGGACCGACCATTATAAAATTGTACCGTATTATTTGTATACATATGAAATATATTTGCTTTCAATATTATTTGGATACAAACATTTTTGAGACAGTTATGCTCTTTAAATTGATTTCGGGAGTTTGTAGATGTGATTTGACTTCATTTACCACTAAGTTTTGATAAAATTTGTGTGGATACTTACATAATTCAAACATTTATGACCGGTAAACCCCAATTTCGTAAGGACATTTGTATGAAGGCATTTTAAATAGACTCAGAAAGTGATTCTGAGTCGATCGGTATACTTTAAGGTGGATGTTGGACCAATATTTCTGGGCGTTACAAACATCAGCACAAATAAAACATACCCTCCCCACTATGGTGGTGTAGGGTATAAAAAGTAAACAACAACAAAATATATCAATAATTCCATATAAACAAAAAACAAACTTTATTTTCCTGTATTTTTTAAAGGTTATTTTACCTGCTTCTTTAGACTGCCTGGAAGAAGACAACAGCAAGCAGAACAACCAGCAAACAACCAAACAAAACACGGCTTCTGCCTATAAAACTCAACTGGTAAGGTGAGTTTCGGCAATACAACGTTTATTTTTTATAAATTTTCTTGCATTTTTTCACCAGTTAACTCACAGTGATATTTGTTTGTAAATATTTTTAATGGCCGACTTTTTATTGTTGTTGTTGCTGAGGCTGTCGTTGTTGGGTCTACTGCCGCTTTTAGTTGCTGTGTTTGGTTGTTGTTGTGAGGCTGCAATTGCAGCATCTACAAGCAATTAGTGTTTAGGGTATGATTGAAAGGTAGAGATTTATAATGAAATGATCAATGTTTGAAAGCAAAACAAAGAAGATGGACCAACAAATATAAAAAAGACGTATGTATGTACATTGAAACATGAACGTTGAAAACAACAAATCAAGAATTTTTTTCTGATTATTTTTTTTAAAGTTCAGTGTTTTTCTGTATAGGTACGTAGATATATTTGTTCTTGATTCTGGTAAAGTTTCTTTGAAGTTATTGTTTCTTTTTTTGTGTTAAACTCTTCAAAATTTTAAGTTCGTTGTACACAGTAAATCTCCTTTTTATATGTATATGTACCTATAATGCCGAGTCTATTTTCACTTTAAATACCCAGCATAAAAGTCTTTTGGAACAAAAACAACAATAATAATACTATGCTAGTACTATAAGACAGGGTTGGACAAATTTAGAATTTTGAGAGATAAACATTAATTAAAATACATATATTTATACAAATAGGGAAACGTTTATTTGCGATACCTACATACATATATGAAAATATTCGCTACTAAAGAGTCTTTTAATTTAATTTATATTTTCATTAGTGTAAACCAGTGGTGTTCAAAAATAAAAATGAATATGTATTGGTGAGAGATTTTGCCCAACAAATATATTGTCAAACACTTAAGCTAGATTTACACGATTGAAATTTTCTTCAAAATGCTTCAAACTCGTGTAAAAGGTAAAAATTCTTCAAAATTTATTTGTTTAAGCCTAGTACTCTGTTCAAAATTTCAAGTGGAATGCTGTCAAAATACATGTTAAAAAAATTCACATGAAATTTTCATGAAAAAATGTTGCAGAAGTAGTACTCTGTTCATTTTGTGAAAAACATATGAAATGTATCTGGCGACATTATTTTGTCACAGAGAAATAATTGAAGTAGCAATTGTTCCACGTGGAATTTTCATCCAAAAGCTCTTCTGTCGCAACAACAATATCTATTACTTGTTGTGCTGCTGCACAAGCGGCCATTAATATTTGTTCATTCATTCTTATTTAACGATTTCGATTCAACACAGATTTTTAAATATTTTAACTTTTATTTATTTTTGATTTAAATTCACAAAAAAGCAAAACATATGTGTTTTGTTTACACAAGTAAAATAATGTGGCGTACTTTCAATAAAAAAAACGTCAAATTATGTGAATTCGCGTGATAGGCAACATTGCCTACACGTCAAATTTTCCGTATGAAATAATTAATGTTGCTCAACATTTTTCCCAAATTTGAACAGAGTACTAGGCTTTATTTAATAACTATTAATAACTATTAAATAAATAAATTTTGAAGAATTTTTGCTGTGTACACCAGTTTGAAGCATTTTGAAGAGCAATTTTGAAGAAAATTTAAATAGTGTAAATCTAGCTTTAAGCTTTAAACTCGTGTAAATTATTAAATAAATAAATGTTGAAAAAATTTTGCTGTTTACCCGAGTTTGAAGCATTTTAAAGAGCAATTTTGAAGAACATTTCAATCGTGTAAATCTAGCTTTAGTATAAAAAAATAAAAAGAAAAAGTTTATGCCAGATATAAACACCTAAAGAAAAAACGTCCCCGTAAATAACAATTATCAAAATTAAAAAATAATTCTAGGACAGCTAGAGTTGTGTCGTTCATGAACGACCTAGTTCAATTGAACTATTCACTCATATGAACGATGTGACGTCGTTCAGTCTTTTTGTTCTTGTTCTTTTTGTTGAGTTGTTCGTTCTTTTTGTTCAGTTGTTTGTTTTGTTCAGTTGTTCTTTTTGTTCAGTTCATTTAGTTCAGTTCAGTTCATGGTGAAATAACTCTACAAGGTGATGTCAATATTACAACAATACAAAAGCAACAGAAACAACATGGTATTTTTGTTTTTGCTTTCATGTTTGTAATGTCAAAAACAACTGGTTATTGTTTACAAACATTTTTGCAGGAAAAATAAATACATACATACAATTTTTTAATTTCAAGATGAAAATAAAAATAATTTATAAATTTGTTAATTTATGAAACATTTAATTTATGGACAATTATTTTTTTTTTCACTTTTTTTGCATAACTTGATACGTTTGCTATTTTTTTAACACAACTTGAGCATACATACATACATATGTATATAAAGTTTGACATAACGAACATGACTAAAAAAAACAGCTGGCGTTTCAACACCACCTTGTGGAGTTATTTCACCATGGTTCAGTTGTTTTTTTTTATTCAGTTGTTCAGTGAACAACTTTTTATATAGTATGTAACCAGCGGTACCATATATATTTTTTAAAAATTTTTAAAAAAAGATTTTTAAAAAAATATAACATACTTTTATAAATTTATTTCTTATTTAAATTTAAAGCCTTTTCTTTTATAGGTATATTTATATTTTTTTCAAAAACTTATTTTTTACCCGATAAATTTAAAACTTTTTGGCATCTCTTGCAAACTTGCAAAAAAATTGTCAAAAGTAACACTTTTTCAAGTGTTTTTGACAGTAGTACATTATTTTACACATACAAAAATGCCTGTTGTTTCTGTATTGCCGAGTTGCACTCACCTTGTATAGTTACACCATGATACAATCAGCTGTTCAGTGAAAGTGAACAACTGAATGAAAAGAACGACCTAGTTCATTTTTTTCAACTGAACAAAAGTGAACGATTATGCCCAAGACTACTCAACGACGACTAAATGAATGTTTTAAAAAAGAGCATAACAAATGTGTGTAAAATTTTTGCACAATTGTGGTATGAGCTGAACATCACTGGTGTAAACTTAGTTAGATGGCTTTCTCATCTTACATTTCTTTGAAATATTTTGTAATTCATTTAGATTTAGCAGGTTTAGTATTTTAAATTGTTATTACTTAAGGAAATAATCTAATTACATATATAAGGTTTATAAGAGGTTTATAAAGCAAATTTTGTATGGACATGGTTTGCTAGCCCATTCAAAAAAAACCCAATAGTACTAAATTGTCCATCTCTGTGGCTGAATAGTAAAGTATGAAAACATTTATTTACATGTGGGTATGTAGTGTTGTAGTTTAGTTTTGCTAGTTGTTGCTTGCCTTACTTGCCTGTCAGCCTTCATTTGTTTACATCGAGTTGTTTTGCTTTTGTTGTTGTTGTTTTTCTCTGCTCTTCATTATTTTGTTTATGTTCATAAGGAGTAGTGCTCTATAGTGTGTGTGTGTATGTTCTCGTTATTCTGTTTAAGCATGTAGTTGTTCGTCGGGTTTTATTTTTTATACTTTAGATTTTGTTGTTGTTTTTCTTACTTTAGTTTGTGTTGTTGGTTTTTTCTTGTAGTATGGTTGGCGGGTCGGCTTTACAAAAGCAAACGATCAATTATTGTGCTGCTTTTGAATGCCATGCCGAATATCTTCAAAACATGTTTTTATATTTTATTCTCTTTAACAATTTTCAACAACACTTGTAACTCGTTTAACGTGACACATAAAAGAAACTTTTTTGTGTAATTTATTATTGTCTGTTAAGTAGTCTTAACAATTATCAGAGACAAATATCTAGTACAAATTACAAGTGGATGAATTAAAATTATCATTAAATATGAAAAAAATAAAAAATGTTTATTAGTGGGTGTTGAAAAAGATGCCATTAATAATGTTGTTTTTAAAAAGTGTTGTTTTCTTGGTAAATTCGTAAGTTAATAAAAAAAATCTTAGCCAGAATTTTTTGTGTTTTTAAATTAATTGGTGTATGTTAATAAAAAAAAAAACAGAAAATCTAAACATAGTTTTTTAATTTTATGTAAATATGTAGGTAGGTACCTATAATATGGGCAAATTTATAAAAAAAAAATTAAATTCAAAAGAAGGGTGAAAATTAAATTTATTTAATTTCGGTAAATACCTAGCATACCTAGGCCTACTTACTCGTATCTTTTTTAAAAATTCGATAAATAAAACCCAAAAACATGAATTTAAGAGTGAAGGCAAAAAATTCCTGATTCAAATACCTATACATAGGTATGTATAATTTCACAGTTTTCTTTACCAATGGTTTTGATATAAATACAAAGTCCCAACACCTTTGTACATCAAAAGTTTTGAAATCGATTAATTTTCATTACGTTCTTGATAGCCAGTGCAGGTCAATTTATATAAGATTGTAAACTACATACCTAGATAGGTACCTATAATAAATCATGATATGGATTGTACCTAGGTGGGTATAAGAAATAGATTTCTATATAAAATTTGCAGCAAGTGGAAGAATTTTTATACAAAATTTTATATTTAAAGAAACTAACTGGAAATTACTTTGGTAACCTATTCAATTAAAAGTCTAAACAAAACATGTTAAAAATTTTAAATTTCTTAAAGAAATTTACAGCAAAAAACTTGTGCAAAGCAATAAAATTTAAGCTTTTAACCTCCATTCACTTAAAAACAAATTTACTTGAAAAAAATTAAACCAAAATACATAATAATAATGAAAATAATAAAAACTTACCTGAGAATTGTTTATAACCACCAAGTATTTTATGTTTCCACCATTTTACTAGATTTCCTGCCATAGCCGCCAAAAAATTTGTAGAAGAAAATAAGCTTCTTTTTGATATAACACTAATACTAAGCTGTTTCTAATTTTTTTTTTGTTTGAATTTTTTCGAAATTTTAAATTTAATCCAAAGTTGTGGTAGTAGGTAACAACAAAATGGTATTATTCAGCATTTGTTTACCATACTTTTATGTAGGTATATTTACTATTTTGTCTTTTGCTATTTTACTCACTCATTTCCAAACGCACACAATCGCATAAACATCACTTGTTTTTTGTTTTGTAATTTTTTTAACTTCGTGCTCAGTATAGGCAAAGGGCACAACAACACCATTTATTTTGTTTTTTCTTTTTCTTCTTTTACGACTTTAGTTGTTGTTGTTATTACTTTTTTAGGTCAAAAACAACAACAAACATCACTCACAACAGTAAAGAAAGAAGAATAACAAAACTTTTTACAACTTTTTTGATTCTCGTTTGTTGTTGTTTACTGCTGCTTCTTCTTCAAATATGAGACAGACCACGAAGTGAGTATATAATAATAAATACGCAGAGATGGATGTTTGAGGGCAATTTTGCAAAATTAACATGAATTTTTTGTTAATTTAAACGTGATGCAGAGCAAATTATATAATACATACATACATGTACTACATTTACAGTAAAAAACATTTAAAATTTATTATTTTTTCTGCTTTACGCGCTGTTTTTTTTTTGTTTTTCGTGGTTGTTGTTATTTAGTTATAAACGAAACCAGAAGAATCCAGCTATATACTACTACAAAGCGTTATTTGCTGTAGTTGTTATTGTTGGTTTAATGATAAAAGAGGGTTGTTTTTCTTTTTATATATATTTGTATTTTTTTTTTTTTGTTGTTTGTCGGTTTTGCCATTTGGTCTCACAAAAGATGCCGATAAAGTTATGTTTGGAACATCATGTTGTTGGCTAATTTCTGTATCATTTGCACTTGATTAGTCACACACCAAAATTTTCATACTTTTCTACACATAAATTCTTTATTAAAAACACTCTTTCTTAAGTGTTCATTCCATATATTTGTTGCAAATTTCATCAATGTTGTGTTGTTTGCGTAAATAGCTGAAAATTATTTTTGTTTTTCTTTGAAAATTGTTGATTTGTAAATAATTTTCATTGCTTTTTTCATAGATTTGTGTATATACAAGATGTTAGGAAGGAAAACAACAACAACAATAACGTATGTAAGTAAATGCACTAGCAACACAATCCGCTAAACCGTTTTACACAACATTTCCACTCAACGTTCAACTAAAAACTGAATTAAGTTGAGTATAGTAGTGAGCAGCAAACAAAAACATTCGCCCAATTACACCAACAACATTGATGCTCTTGTCATGCAAAGAGATTGCCATCACTTTATCAAAATGAAAATCTTTTGTAAGACATACCTCTTTATGTTTGTTAAAATAATTGAATAAAATTATTTTATAAAAAAGCTTTATTTTTAATTTAAATATTATATTATAAAATAAAAAAGTAAAGTTTTAATAACTATTAACAATCTTTATTAACAGGGAAATATTAATTTAAAAAACGCTATACTGTTAATATTGTTGCTATTAACTGTTTGAGAGAGTCTTAAAAGGGAGAGTTCAACATGTTGCCTGGTAAAAGTGGGATACAATAATACAGGGAGGGATAATTTAGTGCTATGAATAATTAAGTATCTAAGCATATTTTATGGAAAAACGTAAATTTTTTATACAGGAGCAAAGCTCTTTCTATCCTACACCACCATAGTGGGGAGGATATATTGGATTTGTGCTGATGTTTGTAATGCCCAGAAATATTGGTCCAACACCCACCTTAAAGTATACCGATCGACTCAGAATCACTTTTTAAGTCGATTTAACGATGTTCATCTTTCCGTCCGTCTGGCTGGCTGGCTGTCCATGTAAAGCTTTTGCGCAGAGTACAGGTCGCAATTTTGAAGATATTTTGATAAAATTAGGTAAGTGATATTTTTTCGGCCCAATGACGGATGGGATTGAAACTGGTGGAAATCGGTCCATTATTTCATCTGGCCCCCATACAAATGTCCTTCCGAAATTGGGGTTTATCGATCATAAATGTTTGACTTATGCAAGGAACCAAACAATGAGTGGTAAATGAAGCCAAATCACATCTACAAAATTTGTGCAGATTGGTACATAATTAGTCGTAGCTCCCATATAGGGCCCACTTCCAAAAATCACTTTAAAGATCATAGCTCTCTCAAAAATATTGGTATCCAAAGAATATTGAACGCATATATATTTAATATGTATAAAAATAATACGGTACAATTTTATTATGATCGGTCCATAATTAGTCGTAGCTCCCATATAAGGCCCATTTTCGAAATTCCCTTTAACGATCATAAATTTTTAAAAGTATTTATATCGAGATAAAGTTTAACACATATTTTTTAAAAACTGTTTTATACATATACTGGGGTATTGTATTGACCGACTATACATTCTTACTTGTTTCAAAATAGATTTGTGTAAGACCTAAAAACCAGCGTTGTCAACTTTTTAGTGCTTTTTTAAATTTGTTGTGCGAAAAATTCCTTAGTTGGTGCGCGGTGCGCTTTTTTGTTAATTTCGGTGCGATTTTTAATATTTTCGAAATGTGATAAAATCTTTCTTTTTACCAATTTTTAATTGCAGTTTTCTAATAATTGATTTTAATGAAATCTATACTATGAAAAAGGACCCCATTAAATGTATTTTAAATACGAATGTATGATAAATGAATACATACTGTCGAATTCGTCACTTAAGGAGAATAGAATGAATATCTTTGTTTAAAAGTAAAATTAAGATTTTAAACATGGAAATAAAAATTCTTGTATAGCCTGATGGTCTGGTCTACTGAACTGTAGACGAACAACCAGGGTTAGAGTCCCAGGGGAGCTCTAGCAAATTTTATTGAAAAAATTCAAATAGAAGTACTTAAAATAGAAAACAAAAATAATTTAAAAAAAGTACCAAAGATGTACCGAAATTAGCCCTAAAGATACCAATTAGTACTTCAGTTTCGAATAGCATATTCTGAGTTAAATTTTGAGGAGTTAAAGACTTTTACTATTATTACTTTGACTATTAATCGTTGATCTGTTTTAACAAGATTTATATAGAATTTATGAAATTAAAAAAAAGGCAAAACTCTAAACTTGGTGCGTTTTTTCTTTTAAATGAGGCGTTTTTTTTTCTCCATTTCGGTGCGTTTTGAAATTTCAAAGTTGACAATGCTGCTAATCATTTGGAATAAGTTTAGAATTTATTGAGAAATTGATTTTTTCCATTCCTGCAACATGTTATTTTAGTTTTAGTTTTGTTGCATCATCATACAAGCCATCGAAGCAATTATAGTTTGTGATGATAAACGAATTTGGAAAAGAATATTCGGATTATTCTGAATAAAACATGTTACCACATGTTTTAGGTAGAGCCTATTTCCGTTAAAATCACAGCATTTAACTATTACTGTTAAACATGTTTAGTTTGGTCTATAATTTAACCACAAATCGACTTACAAGCGAACAACTGTTGCAGATTATTGAATTTTTTTAACAAAATTTATGCAAAGTTAAGAAAGTGCATGGTGCACTTTTTTTTATCGGAAAATTGTTTTTAGCGATGAAGCTCATTTCTGGTTGAATGGATACATAAACAAGCAAAATTGTTGTATTTGGCGTGAACAGCAGCGAGAAGCATTGCAAGAACTGCCAATGGATTATGGGCCGGTGGCATCATTGAACCGTACTTATTCATAGTCGACGTAGGCAGAAATGTTACTGTGAATAGCTAGCGCTCCAGTGCAATGATTGCAAATTTGTTTGACCAAAATGGGAGAGCTGGTCTTGGCTGACGTATGATTTTAACAAGATTTAATGCCTTTCGTGTATTTCTTGTGGGGTTTTGTTAAGACTCATCGACTTAATTAAAGCTTTCTTACATTTATCTGAATTTTATGTGGTTTTTTTAAATCAAATCGGTAAAATCACTCTTTAATTACTGGTAACTTTGTTACCAGTTTGTTTGATGTTAGATTTATTCAAGTTCGTTCCAAAAACTGATTTTTGTTATGAAATATAAGTGATTACATATTGAAATTATGTATTTTCTCAATAAAGTTATGTTTAACGAAGTTATATACCTACTATTTAAGATTTATTTGATTTGTTTGCCCCTAAAAAAGGCTTAAGATAAATTCGATTTTGCATTTTAAAATCGATTTTTGGTGTGAAATTTTTGCGATCTCAGCTTGAGCTTATTTTTTTTAAAAAAGCACAGTATTTACCTAAATTCGTCTTTTCCACATATTTCATTCTAAACATTATGTTTTGACATCATTTCAACCACCCCTCGTCGTTACAGCTCTCATCTATCATTACTCATACATATGCATGCATGTATGTTCAATTGTTCTCATCTAAATTACAGATGTTCCCACATTTATCAAAATTATTTGGAAATTATAAAACTGTATAGGTACAACCCATAAAATAGCAGTACTGGCAAAGATCAAAGAGGCCCTTATAACTTTGGGATATAAAAGCTTTTGTTTTAATGCAAAAACACACCGACTGACACAACTCCATTAATAAACATCCGCTATTCACATAAATCTGTGTGTTTGAAACTCATCATCATCATGTATGCATGTCTGTATATATGTTTGTAACTTAAAAATGATCCCTGTCATTTACTGTTAACAAAAAAAAAAAATAAAAAAAAACAACAAAAAGATGACTAGGTAGATACATACATATGTATATTTATTAATGTCAAACAGATTCGTCGCCAGTAAAAAAAAAAACAGTAACATTCTCGATTGTTGCAACCAACGACCCCTATTAGTTCCTTCAATTGTTTTTATTTTTAAACAATTCAACATCAAAGTCGTGAGAGTACCTACATACCCGTACTTTCATAATTTTAATTTTGAATTTATTTAATCGAGTAAGCAGGCTAGTTACTTCCCTTAACATTTATATACATACATATGTATGTACATATTTATATATCTGTGCAGTTAGGGCTGTAATAAAGTTAAACATTGTTTAATGACACTTACATAGAAAACATTCATTCGTTTTTGACAAAACAGAAATGTAGCGTTAAACCGCACACTGCAGCTACTTTTGTACTCAATTAAAACTGGTATTTAGCTTAGTATGTCCAGGACCACTTAGAAGAATAGAATATTTGATTTGAATTTTCCTTTATTGATAGCTGCAGTGAAAAATTCTGCATTAATTTAATTCCACATACGGACAGAACGATTTTTTTCAGTCGACCATGAATGCATAATTCCTGACTGAAGAACGTTTATTACGCAAAAAACGGTTTACACGTGAAGATACACGTGTAAACGAAATGGCAGGTTCAAAATAGAATTGAACAAAAACTAAAATAGAATTGTGTGCAACAACACTAATGGGCGAGCTAGCGTCGAAGAACACTGATTCAGGAGACTTGATTATGTTAAGATCCGCTAAAATCGATTTTTGTTCTGAAATAAAAGTATCAAAGATCAAGTTTATTTTACCGAAAAAAAAACTATTTTTTAACAAAGTCATAAACGATTTTAGATTTGTTCGAGTTTTCGTTTTAAAAACAGATTTTTTGCTACCAAATGTAAGAGATCGCGGATTGAGCTTATTTAAACCAAAAACTCAGTTTTAAAGAAGTTGATAGACGATTTTAGAGATATGTATTAGATATTGAATTTTAAAAAGCCAATACCGCATGTAGCTGCAATTGTAATTTCTTAAACTTTGACTACATGTACCAGCAACAGTAACATGTACTTGTATGTAGTACTTCAAGGGCAATTAGCGTTAAGAGACGCTGATGTTTTTTGTTTCATTTTATTCTTGCAACATCATATTCAACATCACAAGCATCAACATCAGAGTCATCTTTCAACGCTACAGCCGTAAGTCATCAACTCTCAAATACAAACATATGTTTAAATTATACATACAGATCCCTAAAAACTACATAAATACATACCTACATACGTATAAATGTAAATAAAAGGGTTGTGTGATAAGTTTTTAGTTCACAACATTTGTGTTACTCCTGTTTATTTATCACGTCCTTACATCTTACAATAAAAGGTAAATTTTTAGCAACTTTTGGCAAGAGTATTTTTAGCAGCTCATCTGTTTTCGTGTAACATGTTACTGTTAAGCATATGTATGTATTTAGTTTGGTCTTTATGGTTAAATGAACCGATTTACAAAATAACATCATTGAATGCACTGTTTGGAGTTGATTATGGGCCGGTGGCTTCATTGGAACGTACTTTTTCAAAGACGACGAAGGCAAGAACGTTACTGTAAATGGGGAGACCTACCGTGCGGTGATTACAATTTTTTGCCCAAAATGGAGGAGGTAAACTAGGCTGACAAGTGGACGGTGCCAATTGCCACACAGCACGCGAAACTATGGCTCAATTGGGAGGCGAGTACGGTAAACACGTTTGGGGCCATTCAATTGGCCGCCTCTATTGTGCGATTTAACGCCTTTAGACTATTTGTTGTGAGGCTATGTTAAGGCTTTTACGTATAGCGGCAAGCCCGCCACGGTTGAGGCACTGGAAGCTAATATTGAAGAATTTATTCGTGAGAGGCCGGCCGATATGTATACAGAGAGAGTATAAGAAAATTGGACCCAGCATATGAACCATTTGAGCCGAAAGCTCACCCTTTAGAAGTAATTTTGTATTATGTACTTTTAATATCATTTTCCTCTTGTTGCAAAAACTTCTAAAACAACCCACTTTTTTTTTTATTGTATTTTCCAGTAGCATTTTATGGTTTTTAAGTGTTTGCATTTTATGGAGCGTACGTGAGTTGATACTTTGTTTTAATGCTCTCTGATTAATGTTCATAATTCAAAATTATTCAAAAAAAATTTTTAAATTTTCTTACGTTTTAAAAGTGATCTAAGATTGAGCTTATTTTCCGAAAATCACAGTTGTAAAGAAGTTGTAAACAATTTTAGATTTTTTCATTTTAAAACTGGATGAAATAAAGTTGAGCAGTTTGTCGTTCTTAAAATCACCCGAATTGTGAGTGATCTTTTGCCAGGTTTTTATCAAGTTGAAAAATGATTATTTGAAATGTCTTCCTTTATGCACTTTTTGTGCAAATATCTCATAATTGTTGTGATTGTTCTTGAGCGGAAAGTGCTCTCAACACTCAAACATACGAGTATGTAGGTATGTATATCCAAACACACATTCATAAAAGTAAGTTTAATCGTACACAGTTACGGACGTAACCATCCCATCAGTATGAAAAGCTTTTATCAAAAGCCGACATTACTGCCACCCAGAAGACGAAACGCCTGGGAGATGAATAATCTTGAAATACAGTCATTTTGTCTATCTTACTGTCGGCTGTATTTTCATTTTCGTTTGTATCTTTTGCTTTTTGTACTTTTATTTTGTAAATCGATTCGCAGCGCCGCTCACAACAAAGTGAAAAAAATTGGTGGAAAGAAGGAGAACAAAAATATAAAGTTCATGTTCGTGTGAATATGAGAAGCTAAACCTAGGCAGGGGTTGCGAGGAGTGCGGTTACATTAATAATTGTTGTAGTACGTTTTAAGCAAATGTCGACTTGATTATTGGATACTGAATTGAGCGCATGCGCGCAATATGCAAGTATGGACAGCAACAGAGTTTTTTTTTTATTTTGTTTTTTTTTATATCTTTTTCTCGGTGTGTTGTTGCTTTTGTTATTAACACATCAAAAGCTGTGTGCCGCAAAAATTGTAGTTTTTTTTGTACACTTTCTGCTGGCACGTCGGCTTTCTCAAACGTTCCTACGAGTACGTATCGGTACATAGTCTTTTATGCACACATATGTAACTACATAGGTACATACCAGCAGTATTTATTAATTGTAGCTGGGTTTATTAAATTATTACTTATTTACTTTCAGATAGAGTGTGTGTTTGTTTGTGTTTTATTTTAAATGTTTTGCGGCACTTTAACGCCCTGTACCGACCAGCTGTATTTTTTCTTAGACATTATCATCATCATACGCTGATCCTAACTTATAGGTACATACCTACATACATATTTTTTATAGCCAGTTACAAGTATGAGTAGTGAGTGCATGCATACAAAGTATCAATTCCATTGTTTAATTTCCCCCACCATTATCTTCACTACGACCAGCATTTTACAGTGTCACTTAATTTCTTTGATCTTGTCATGATAGTTATAGTACCTATAATATTTGCCAAAAATTCCTTAGGAAACCTAATAAATTCTGCAAGTGTAACTACTCTCTCTTACCATGTATGACAATGAAATTGTATCTTTCAGATTCTTTGTTCTGCATTTCATTTCAATTCACTGGAAAATTGCTGGGAACATAGTAATGATGGTGTTAATTAATTAAAGAGATAGGTACCTACATAATAAATATAGACGATTTAGATCTCGTTCGATTATCAGGTTCATACCTATATTGTTTTTTGGTGTGAAATGTAAGTGATCAGAAATTGAGCTATTGTTTCCCGAATAACTGAGTCTTAAGCGATATTAGATTTATTCACGATTTCGGCTTAAAATCGATTTTTGTTATGAATTGTTAGCGATCACCGACTAAAATTGTTTTTCCTAGGAAGGGTTAGGTTAAACAGCCAGTCAATCAGGAGTTCAAAATTGACATACGTGAGTCCTCTATGGGTATCCTTGTTTTCCCTTAACGTTCATTTATTATTTACAAACATTTAGTTCGTTTATTTGACATTTTTTTTAATATTTTTAATATTTAATAGTTATATAAAAATATTTAATTTATTTATATATATTTATTTCCAATATTTCGCTATCACAATGGATAGCTTCTTCAGGGATAATATAAGTTTTGAATTATAATAAAAATAATAAATATTTTTATATAAAATTCAAGTGACCTTATTGCTTGTAAAAAGAAACTATTAAATATTTACAAACATTTTTATGAAAAACTTCCACTTCTTTCCAACACTACTGAATTTTTTGCATAATTTCGCTATTTTGTTTTAATAAACACATAAAGCACACAGAATATGGAAACCATGCGAAAAAATTACACAAAGGACTTAATTACACATTTTGCAATTACACACTGAATTACAAACAACAAAGCAAATACATATATAAAAAATCAAACAATGCCAAACAAAGAGAAAAACAATCCGGTAATTATTTGCGTACATATGTACTACTTATTACGCATTTTATATCCTTTTGTAATAATCCTGCGAACAGGAAAATTGAGAATATAATATGTACAGACATTGTGAATTGAATAATTGCAAAAAGAATGATGCTCGATTAAAAATTATAATAAATAACTAATGTTTAATTATGTCTCAAATATGTGAGTGTGTAAGCGTGTAGGGTCCAGATTTAAAACACTATTGTTTTATTGGTGTTTACCGTAAATCTTTAACTTTTTAATAAAAAATACAATTTTAACAACATAAACTTCCAGCATAGAAAGTAGCTTGAACTGTTAATGTGCCTGATCTATATGTATCAATAAAAAAAAAACGTTCCATTCATTTCAGTGTTATTCAAAACTTTAAATGTCGCTGTAAATTTTATTTGTTTAAATAAATTTCAATATTTCATAGCAATGTGCTTTTTTTAAAGAAAATTTCTACAGCATAACTTAAGGATGTTAAAAAAAAATATTTGAGTCAACCTGTAGCCAAAAAATTAAACAAGGTGATCCAATGTAATATTATGCTTGTTACCAGCGTTGTCAACTTGGTGCGAAACTTTTTTTAGTTGTGCGTGGTGCGCTTTTTTTAAATTTCGGTGCGTTTTTTAATTTTCCCGAAAATATGATGAAATATTTACTTTTACTAATTTTTAATTGCAGTTTTTTAATAATCCCTTATCATGAATTTATACGATGAAAAAGGACCGCGATTGAATGTATTTTACTATATAAACGAATGTAAATAAACATTTGTCACATGAAGGTTATTGCTAAAGCTGAATAGGATGAACATTTTTGTTTGAAAATAAAATTAACATTTTAGACATGAAAATAAAATTCTTGTTTAGCCTGATTAGTCTACTGAACTGTAGACGAACACCAGGGTTAGAGTCCCAGTGAAGCCCTAACAAATTTTATTGAATAGGGTCACCGAAGTACTAGAAGTACCTTAAATAGAAAACAAAAATATTTTTACCAATTAATTCCGAATAGCATATATGAGTATTTTTTTACTATTAATCGTTGATTTCTTTTTAAAAAGTTAAAAAAAGAAGAAATTAATTACATATCTATCTATCTGGTACAAAGAACACAAACAAATTTGTTTAGTTTATTTTGGTTAAGTTTTTTAATTTTATAAAAACACTGAACTGTTGAAGACTGTTATTATTTATAATACAAAAAATTTTATGTGAAATTATTTCAATAAACATTTTATTAAATAAAAAAGAAAATCTAAATTTAGTGCGAGTTTTCTTCAATGACGCGATTTTTTTCTCCATGTTGGTGAGTTTTCAAATTTCAAAGTTGACAACGCTGTAAATAACACTACAAAAAAGCGTAAGGCTTTCAAATTTTCCAAAAAATATATTAAAAACCTATAAAAATGTCGAAAACCAAAGAAACTGCAGCATTTGTGTGCATTAATTGTGGCCAAAAAGTCAAGGAGTTGTATAAGAAATACAGCAATACGGTTAAAACCGTGAATTGTGTAAGCATAACCAAAAAACATTTAACTTTACAATAAAAAACAAAATTTGTTTTAAATAAAGGAAAAATGCCACAATGTAGCCGATAAATATATAGAATTTGAGCCTGTTATAATACTAGTGGATTCCATGCTGCTGTCCCAGCAGGCCTATAGGCATGCCTTATTTAATAGAGATTTTAAAGTAAGCTTTTACACCAACTTACAGATATTCTATAAACATTTATTTATTGTTCACCTTTTAGTTATTTTGGAAATTATCTTTAATGCTTTTACTGCTCGAGTCCTTTACTCTTTGGCGCGAAAAACGTGAGCAGTCAAATGCTGACTTGACTCATTACATATTGGTTAATGAACATGGTTTTTATTTGTGCTGTGTTCAGAATATATGTGGTAGGTTTTTAAACGTTATTTATTTATTATTACCTATTGTAATTATTTGTAACTTTCAAGCTTTGAAACTCTCTTTACAGATTATTTACTTACCACTTTTTTGCTCTTGTTAGCCACTGTGGCTCTCCAGAAAAACATGTTCTTAAATGTGGGCCTTAAATCGTTCGGTTTTGTGCTTTTAAAAGCCAATGTATTGGCCAACTTTTCGAAATTCTTTTTATTGCCCATTATATTGTGGCGTGAGAATACTACAGACTTTGGAGCCACTCTTCACCGTACTTTGGTAACTGGCCATCATTTGTGTTCATTGACATTTGTTTATGTGGTTGTGACACGATTTCGAGTCCTGCAGGCGGCTCTTATTGTTTTGCCCGTGTATATTATGAAAGAGTTTTTAATGCAGAATTTCGCGCTGTATATGGAGGAGAAGTTTTCTGAAAGCTGAATAGGTGGGGAACGAATTAATGGATGATGTTTGTTAAAATCGAGTACTAAGTATTTATTTACATTATAAAGAAATCTGCCATAATAAAAGCTGTATGAAATTTATACCTACATTGATTTATTTTAGTCTGTTTTTAAGTTTTTTTTTCCAGACATTTAGTTCATAGCTCCAGTGTGCCTAGGAGTCGTTTCAAAGTGGTGAACCAGGGGGGTTATTGTGTATTTTGTTTTGAAAGCAAACATTTTCGAAATACAATGTATAAAATATATAAATTCGAACGATTTACAAAATAACCCACCAGTTGTCGGAATATCTAATATGTTGGTCTTGTTTGTGAGTTATTACAAATATAAAATTTGAAAAATAGTGAAAATGCAGCATATTTTAAGGTGCTGTTTTTATAACCTACACTAAAAGTAAAAGTTGTGTATCGATAGTTCTTCTCAAATCCTTTTAATGACTTTAGAAAATATGATTTGATTGTCCAGTTCATCAATAATGGTTTCTTGCTATAGATTTCATTGGTAAGGGTTCCTTCTAGTCTGAAAATTATACCAAGATCTTTACAATAAACAGCCATGTCACAGAACTTAATTCCGATCGAATGTGGTTTTGATTCCGTAAATTGAGTCTTTAAAAAACGAAAAACGATTTTTTTTTCGGAATGAAACTACTTTAGATTTCTAAAGTGGAATTGTTATTTTTTAGTATTTTATACTAATTTATAATAACAATTAAACAATTACTTTTATTATTTCATTGTTGTTTTAGTTATCTCATTGATATTTAAATAAAATGTTAAAAAATTTCAAAGTTGGTGTCCGCAACAAGAAAACTTTTGTCGTTTTCAGATGCATCCCTTAAATTTATTCTTCGGAGCTTTTCAACTGCGTTTTGATGTCTTTGTTCATTTAAAACAGCAACAATTTAAATTCCGGGCATTTTTTTTAAATTTTGTCCACTTTTATTTAAAATTTCTTTGTTAGCGCTCTTTCTGTTCACTTTTTTTATACTTTTTATTACAAAAATCATATTTTTTTGTTTTGGTTACACAACGTTACCATATTTAAGTTAAAAAAACGAGATTTAAATTTTTTTTTCGGGAATAAACAAAATCGATCGGAATCTAGAGAACGCAAAGTAAAAACGATCGATTTGCGAACGCGGAATTGAAATCATTCCGATCGATTTCTGTGACATGCCTGTATATAACGGTTATATGACCTCTAGAGACATTGATAATCATAGTAACTGTATAGCTTACGATGTGTAATGAAATTATACACCCCTATCGTGAATAAAAATTCCACGTGAAATTTGTTCACTTTTCACATTTTTCCAATTTAAATTCAATGTTAAAAAAAATAAAAGTGAACAAATTTCACGTGGAATTTTTATTCACGATAGCTTTTTGAGATAGCTTAAATTAGGTGCACTAATGAATTTCCTTGTGGTATTATTAGAACACTTGCTATAGGACTGGGTCCACAGTTCACTACTGAAAAGTTCTTGCGTAGGGAAACCTTCCCTTAATGCAGGTGTCGCAAAGTTGGCAATCTTCAAATGGAAATATTTTAACATACTATGAAAATGATTAATAATTACTTGTTTTCATGATACAAATGTAAGTAGTTAATCAGTACAAAAATTCAGTTTTTTATAGCGTCTTTGAGCATTTTTAAATTTCCTCTATAAAAGTAACTGAGTCTCCTTTATATATAGTTTATTAATAAATTTTGTTTTATATCTGATTTTATTAGCTTATTAAGTCGTTTATGTGATTATGATCTTTGTTTCTTTTTCATGAAGTTCAATTGTTTAATTATGTATACTGGTTGTTCTATTGATGAAAGCTGTGTTTTATCCTCTTGTATTTTATTTGTTTTTATAATAATTCATTTTAAAAATATGTCTTATATCACTACAATTCGTTTAAGTTTATGAATATTTATTATTTTTTGTTTTATTTTTTTTTTTTTTTAATTTTGTAATCTCTTAAATATTATGCTGATTCTTAATTGTTGAAACTTCTCGGCTGCCTGCTGATTTTACATCAATCCTTACTTTTTATTGGGTTTATTGAGCACGTGGGCAGAAAATGAGTACGTTTAATCAATCCTTAGTTGTAAATGATCTTAAAAATCAATAAATATCTACTTAAAATGAACCTTTCTGATTCAGTTTTTTTTATTTATGTTTATTACTATTATTTTGTTTGAAGTTAACGCTTCTTTACCATATTCACTTCCGAGGAAAAACTTAATTTCTTTTCAAAAATTAAAAAAATCTATATATTTTAATAATCTAAAAAGATAAAACGAACAATCAACTCTCGGGGGAGCAAGTTAAAAATTAAAAAACTATATGTAGGTGTTTGTTTGTATTAATAGAAAAAGATAACTAAATTAGATTTAGGTGGTGATGAGGATAGTTGAAAAGTTTTTCCGTTTTTTATTAAACGAGTGTCTGACCACGTTCATTATTCTCTTATTTTGTTCATTCATTCACCTTAATTCATTTCGTATATCGCTTACAATATATAGTTAATTAATGCTTAGATTTTTTGTATATAAGTTTAATTGTATTGTATTCATTGCGTTTTCAAATATTTGCACGAAAATGCCTTTCTTGTTCTCACGAGTAACTATTTCGTTTTCGTATCCTTAATGGTTGCTTTAACTATACATCTAGACCATTTGTATCTCTTAAAGGCTAAATGAATGTCTTACAACTTAAGTGCAGGTTGTATGTAACCCCTCACTGCTTATCTATATCAACTAAAATAATATCGCCACTCTGATCAAATGGCTGCTACATTTCTTGGTGTCTTTAGGCTCTAGGAGGTCATATTCCATGAAGACGAAGAGGAACACGATGAACAATCGTCACTTTCGGGCGTTGCATTTAAATTATGTGGTGTTGTGGGTCCCCAGATGCGTACGGTCGAGTCATCACTGGCCGAGGCCAACAATGATGGATATACGGGATTCCAGGATACACAGTTGACAGTCTTGGCATGACCGGCCAACTTGGCCAATGGTTCTTCGCGCTTTATGTGCCAAATGCAAACGTGTTTGTCCTCACTGCCACTGGCCACAAAGCTCTCGTTGACGCCTCCGAAACATGAGTGTATGGCGAAATTACTCTGTCGTATACCCTGAAAGCTGCGTACAATACATTTATCCTCAATATCCCACAAATGTAGACCTTGACTGGAGACATTTAACAGGGCTAAGCGATCAGCGGAATTAACTGAAAATGTCATAATCGGATGGGACTCCTTGAGTACATCAAAGTCTGTGCGTGGATTATCAAAGTTGTACCTGAAAGTTGAGTAAATGGTAAAATAGATTAATTTTTTTTAATTAATATTAAAGTAGTCCAAGTTCAAGCTTTTTATTTTTGTAATCTAACTTGTAATTCCATTTAACATAAGGCAATCTTGGAGGTTGAGATATTGAATTCCGTCTAAACTTAAAATCAAAAAGCTTAATTTAAAAAAGTTTTCAAAAACCTCTATTACTTTATACAACTTTAACTTGTCTACATAACTCACTGGACTTTTATTGTGAAAAAAAAAATTCCAAAAAATGTTTCAAAAACTTACCCTCTTATGCGGTAGTGATTATCAGCGGCTAGTATAGTCTTATTATCCGATCTGAAGGCCACACTGTTAATGCGTACACCTTCCCATGATTCCAGCACCGTGCCTTTGAGATCGCACAAATAGAATTGACCCTTTTGCCCACCACAAACGAAACGTGTACCATCGCGATTGAATGCACCACATGACAAACTGTCCGATTCTTGATTCAAATTATTCATTCTCATCAGCAAACGTCCGTCGTCCACATTGAAAATGCACACTTCAGTGGAATCCTCAGAACCCACAATCAAGACTAACTTCGAATCGGGACTCCAACTAATAAAGGCGACGTTTACTTGTAACTGGCAGTCCAAGAGGCGGCGTTGTTTCAATTGTAGCTTATAGGGATCAACATCCCATATTATTACAGCTCCATCCTTGCTGCCCGTGGCCAGCTTAAGGCCATCGGGTGAAAACTTACAGAACCAAACTTCGTCACAGTGGTCGGATAGTATCTGTATGGTTTGCAGGGGAAAACCATCGGTGGCACAACAGTGATCGGTCAGCAGTGAAACATTTTGTAAATTTGTCTCCCAGGCCATATCATGAAATAGGCAATTCTGTGTCTGCAATTCCACGGCCTGCTGTAGCAAAGTGCGCAAACGGCGTGGCGCCATCATTACGGAAGGTGGCAAAAAGGTTTGCAAACGCTCCATAACCAGAGCCCTTGACAGTATACCCTTGCCTTCCCATTTGGCACGTTGATACAAATCGTGATTATTAGAACACATCATGTACGAGGACAATTGGTGGACACGTGAAATATTATGCTGCAACGGTGTCAGCTCATTGCGCAACACATGTAAAGCGTCCAGAGGACAGCCATCATCTAAGTTTTCTAAATATTTTTGCTCCAACAAAATAAATTTCATTTCGGTAATAGTCGATGGTTTGCCATTGTCTATCAATGGCTCTAGTTCCTAAAAAAAAATAAAAAAGGAAATACCCATTAAATGTAAACATTAAATCAGTCACTTAACTGATAGCATTATCAGTAACCCAAGTCCCAAAATAATATGTAACAATCATACATACACACCTAGGCAAATGATTGACGGAATATGTACATAGTACATCTAGTCAAGAGAAAAATCAAAGCAAAACAAAAATCATAACAAAACAAACGAAAGCACAATAAAACGCACTGTGTAAAATGGGGAACAATGTCCTCTGCTAAAGGAGTAAGGTAAAATTGTAGTGTCACTGTATTGACAATGGTAATAACAACAAAACAAAGGAAGATTAGTTTGCATATACAAACACGTCCATTATCAACATGTTCACTGTATATATACATATATACCTGTGTTCATGTTTATTTCCATGAACATGTAAAAGAAATTGTAAAAATTTTCTTTGTCTTCAGCATTGTATAAATACAATAACAAAACATGAAATAGAGCACTAATAACAAAGAATAATAGTAAAAGAGATTTTCAAAAGAGAAAAGTAATACTACTCAAAAACATTGCTAAAAGCAGTGATGCCATACTTACATATATACGATGTCTCTAAATTACGGTGGTTTAAAATACGTAGTATTCAATTATTCTAATAATTACTCAATTACAAAAAATAAAAGAGGTGTTAGAAAAATTCCAACTGATAATTTTTTATATATTGATAATGACCAATGTATATTTAAGTTTTTTATCGACCTTTTTCTTATTTTATTATTGATTTGTTTGTAGTCTAAATCGGGCTTATTAAGGTCATGTTTTCTATGCAAATAAAAGATTATTTCATAATTTATTTTTCCGACGTTTCGTTGGAGATTCCCAACATCATCAGGGATATTTTATTAGATATATAATCTTTCGTCAATAGTTCTGCATTTAGAATATTTTACATATATAAAACATAAATTTAATTAAACAAAACAAATGCAAAAATATAAATAAAAATAATATCACAGTATAATTAAATTGTATTAAACTAAGTATCACAGCAGCAGAATTAAACTTGTTTAGAATTTAAAATCACCTCCGGCCACGTTATCCTATGTTTGTTTACATTTTGAAATTGTGTGATATGGCAGCACAAAAATTATGCCAAATAAAAATTAAGCCCATGGTGATATTAACCATGTACTACAGTGTAACTACACCATGATTAAGACGAAATAATAGTCCATATCATCTCTTTTTTGAACTAAGTGACAAATCAAACCAATAGTCCATTTAATTTACTTCCAAGTTTAATAACATTTTGAAAGGGTTACTAAACCTTAATTGTATTTTAAAAATTTCTATAAAAAGTCAGTCAGTACGTAACAATTTCAGCAGCACAATTGTGGGCAAAATTACTGTTGAGAGAGTTCACTAGTCACATAAATATTAAGCTTGTATGTAGGCATATGTACACATAAGCGTACATTGTTATGAATATAAACAAAAGATGAACTCATTTCTTGTTTGGTTGCTGTTATTAAAATTGTTGTTGTTGATGTAGTCAATGTTTTCGTTACTCCTGACAGTGATTGCTGCAGCTACTGCTGCTACAACTAACTCTAATATATACATGTACATGGTCTGAATAGAAATGCAGTTGTGTAAAGAAAACTAAAAACAAAAATCAATGTTATGACGACGGTACAATTTACGGGTATGTGTAGTTAGATATACACAAGTAAATAAAAACAAAAACATAAAAACAATTTGTTATTGAGAGAGAGTTGGTTAGTTGAAAAGAAGAAGCAAAAAACAAGAGAATTGGAGAGTTTTTAGCAGTAAGAAAAATCCATCATATTCAAGAAACTTATACACTACCAACAAAGTAAAAAAGAGCGATTATTACGGAAATAATAGCTATGTAGTGTCTGTATAGGAGGAAAAAAACAGAAATTTTTTTAACAAAAACAAAAAATATACCTATACAAAAAAGAAATATTGCTGGTAAAGACGTAAAATATCTTAAATTTTAATATCAACAACTGCTACAAAAACATACGCATGCACTTTGAATGTATATACATATGTACCCTATATGCATGTATACATAGGTATATGAATAACATACAAATACACCCACCAGAACCCATTGATTGTCTTAGGCACGGACGGACAATTTGACACACGACAAACTTGCACACTTCAAAAAGTAATTCAGTTTTCTTTACCATTTTATACCTTTTGTTATGTTATTGTTGTCGTTGTCTTTTTATTAAATTTGCTTCGTTCACTCACCTTTAGATCTGCATCTGCCTTACTCCATTCCCCCGATAAGACATGCTCACGAAACTTTGTAGCCGAGGGATGTTCCAAATAGCACCCAGATTCTGTCATTAGAGTTTTGACAGATTTTTCCAAGCCCAAATCTTGCAAGTATTGCCCAATAAGACGTATTATTTCCTGATTCGACTTGCCCAACCAAGAAATTGTCTTGTTGGCCACTTCGTGATTATTTTGCTCTTCACTAGCATTTGGCGCCTCTGTGTTGCTATTGTTATTATTGTTATTGTTGGCAGTGAATCCATTGTGTTTGGAGTCGTGTCCATTGGTAGATGACGAATTATTGACGCTCGAAGAACCCGCGGCAGAGGAGTCAGTGGCATGACTGCTACTACTGCCAGCGGCTGGAGCTGAATTGGGCATTGCCCCACTTTCCACTGTCGAAGCACTAAAAGACGAGGCACTCGATGAGGATGTGGAAGGATTCAAAGCAGAATTTTGCATATTAGTCGAAGTACTTGAGTCCTTTTCTAAATTACCACTGCCTCCGCCGTCCTGGGGCAGTTTTATTTTCCCTTCGTGTGTTGTTACAGTTGTGTTATTGTTTGTTGTTGTTTTGTTATTGCTGCTAGTGGTATTTGTTTTGTTATTGTTGGTAGTGTTGCTGCTGCTATTTGTGTTTTGATTGTTATTTGCTGATTCACCTTTTGTCTGTTTTTCGCGATTATTTTGATTGCGTATCTGCTCTTGTTGTTGTGCAGCCGCTCTTGAGGTTGTTGCTGTTTCTGTGTCTATGGACACTAACGAACTGAGACTCGTGCTACTGTTGTTTATTCCAGTCGAACTTGCTGTTGTTATTGATGCGGCTGCTACTGTTGTTGATGTTGAACTCGTTGTTGTTAATGATGTCGTTGTATTCGTTCCTATTGCTGCTGCGGCTGATGATGTAGTGGCACCTCCTGCTGCTGAACGTCGTCCTTTTTTGCGCGGCGGCTGGTCCTCAGATGAGGCACCAGTTGCAGCAGCTTTTTTGTTATTTCTATCAATTTTGAGTCTCTTTATAAAACACGCACTCCGAGGACCACTGCAACTCTCACCTCCCGACTTGAACACTCTTTGTCTTCCTGTCTTGCGCCTTCTCAATTAACTTCGTCTCTCGCTCTATCTCAGTCTCAGCCACAAACGCAATCAGCGACCTCGTCGGGTGCAATTCTGAATTCTCTTTTTTATTATTATTTTTTGACACAGCTGGCCAAATGAATTAAAAATTGTTTGGAGTTCAAGAGAATTGTTAATACGAATGCAGGAATAATGGCAAAAACTGTAAACAAAGATACAAAATAGATATGTCACAATTTTGAAAATTAAACTTACTTCTATAATTGATTTTGATTTTATAATAAAATACTAAATTTATACGTGATAACATACCAAATATGTATATAAATTCAGTATGAACTTTTATTTTTCTATCAAAAACAAATAACTATACTTGTTGTTTTTGTCACTCTGAAACCCACTTAATTTTATTTTAGGTTCTTTCTTTGTTTTGTTTTTTTTTTTTAACAGAAATCTGGCCATATTGACATTTAACAGCTGATCGACTAATTTTAACCTAAATGCATATAACGGATGAAACTGATGTAAACAGTGCATACACACAATATTCGTGGCAAACACGAATTATGAAAATTACGACCCAATTCAATAATGGTGGCCACATACACGACTAGCAAACATAATAAATGTGAAAAACGCACACATAAAAAAAATTAAACTTGTTTTTATGTAATTCATTTTTCTTTTATTATTTATGTTACTCTTTTTAAAATATGTACATACATACATATGCACATATTTTGTAATAATTATTATTCTCACTCACATGGTAAAGGGCTCGTCGTTTTGGTAAGTACTCCTAATGTCAACACTTGATTTACTGCCCTGTTATTTTATTCCAGCACAACAGAACAAACAATAAGATTCGTTTGTAAAACCAATATCAAATTGCAATTGGGGCCAGAACAAAAATGTTCTTTATTTTCCACACAAAATTTTTAGTATGGAATTACTATTGGTTTTATTCTATTCTGTTCACTCACATATTATTGGAAGTAAGTTTTTTCCATTTTTTTCATTATTTTACAAAATAGCACACACACACTACAAAGCTTTACACAGAAAAAAAAATATTTATTGTACACACGAACGAATACATATATTTTTCTTTTAAATTTTTCACTTTACTCTGTAATATCTTCTTTCTTCGTTTTGTTAGTTAGTGGTGTGTGTGAATGTGTATAGTTTTTCTTTATTTTCTGTTGTCTATATTTATTGGTTATTTTGCTTTTAATGCATTGAAAATTAGATTTTTTCCTTACACTTGCACACATTCACAAAAAGCTATAAATGGTTGCACAAAATTTTTCTAGAGGAAAATTTCAACACTTCCAAGGCAAAATTTTGTTTTCTTTATGTCTTTTTATTATTAATAAATTTATTGCTTAATATTTTATAATTTTCACACTTAAACTAATCGGATAAAATACTATTTTTATAAGCCAATGAAATTTGACAATAAAACAAAGAACACAAATGTAGTGCTTCAGCTTTACTATTCTCTGCAACTAAACAATGATGTCAACGCAGCATTGCAAAGTTTTTCGAATAATTGATAAAATATAAATTCATATATGTGTGTATGTATCTATGTATCTAAATAATGTTTCTCGTAAATATACCAATAAAAATTCAAATACAGTAAACAAATATTCCATTAAATTAATAAAAATATAATCGTTTTAATAAATGTTGAAATAATATTTTTTAAATAAATATCTAAAAATGCGATTAAAGTATCGAATAAGTAATAGAATACATATGTATTTGGAAAAAATATCCGGTGGTGGCAAAAATTTGGAATTTGGCATATTACCAAATTCATTTCAAAACCAATAATAATTGGTTTTAGATTTGAAATAAAGAGGTAAATACAATCTATGCTGAGTAAAATAAACAATGATGTCAACTATGTGATTTTATGCTGCAATTAAAGTTGCCAGAATAATGACGTACATAAAATGTAAATTTGGTGTTGGTACACGTAAAAAATAGTGAGGGAATTTATTAAGTAAGGACATTTATGATCAAAATAATTTAGCTGGCAGTTATTTTTAATAATGCAAAATAAATTATACTTAAAAACTTAAATAATTAATCTTAAAAGTATGCTACATGTTGTTATACAAATTATGTATTCATAGTTTTGTAAATCATAGTCTACTGAGAGAAATTTTGAGGTGATTAGGAGGTAAGAACACTTTTATTGATATTTTTTTTTGCTAAAATTGAATTCTCGAACTCATTTAGGGTTTTACACCATACATAAATAGTATTTTTTTTTCGCACTGGTATAGGAATGTGGAAGTTTTTAAGTGAATATTTTAGACGTCTTTGAAAATCTCAAAGACCAATATTTACAGATACAATTTTATGCGAAGGCAGTTTTCGCTGTACTCTAATTCTTGAACTTTATATGGTTAAATAATCTTACCTTATTTATGTAGCATGAATGTTGTGGTCGTGGGGTATTGTCTTTAAATTGGTTGTAACAGACCTGGCATTAAATGTTTTTCTCTAGATAAACAACTTCCTTCCGGAGCTGAAAATCAATTGTATCATCACTTGAGAAAAAAATATCCGGTTGATACAACTAAGTTGACAAGTTTTTGGTCGAGTGAGATTCGGGTTAAAACATAAACCCAATTTTAGTTAGGTTGTTGTGTTTAAATTAGTTTTTACTGTAAAAACTTCTGATTGATGAGCTGACAAACGCTGCACTGACACTCTGTTTGATGCACTATTAAACTATTTGTTCACAGTAGTGGAATGATTCCGAATTTAGCTAAGAAAGAGCTGACGAAATTGCTGTTTTAGAAATGGAAGCAATTACATTATTGAAAAAAATTTGAGTTTATTGGGTCCAATGAAACGAAATGTTGATCCTATTTGTGGTTTTTGTTGATACTGTTTTGGAGCTTTTCCAAGACCATACGCTATTTAAAACTTGTGTTCAGAACCTGTGGAAAGTCTGCAATAAACTATTATGTTTCGTCGTCTACTTTCGACCATATTATAAGATATTTAACATTTTTACTGTTTGTTGGGTTTATCGTTTTACTTGTTCCAAGTTTTGTTTCAATCATTAATTAAAAACCTATTTCTGGGTAACATCATTGACTTGACATGGAAATTTTTCAATAGGTTTCATTTGTATGAATAAAACATATTTTGTGTGGCTTTGTCACCAATAATAAATAATATACTTTGTTGTATTATTGGCAGAAGACGTACATAATCAGGAAAAGTATTCTTGTATATTTGCATCGACCCAAACCGTAGACTCACTTTTTCTGTTATTCTAACAAGCTCTAGTTTGTAGTCTGTACTAAATCAGTTGGTGTTTAGATACCTTTCTTAAAGGTCTTATTCATATCATTTTATATTAAAACTCATTATGTGTGTAATTTTGATATTTTTATTTATATTTTTATAAATCACTCTCGTAAATAGAAATAAATATCTTTTTACAATAGAATAAAGTTGTTTTTTTTTTGTTTTTGTTTGGATTATATATAATAATTTTTATCTATCGTAGTAGTTTAACAAGGTTTGTTCTTGGGAAACAGTTTATTTTAGTTTTTACTTTTTACTTATTAATTTATGTTTATGTTTTGTTTCATTGAACATTTTATTATGTTTAGCTTTGTTAATTTTAGTTATATTTCGAAATAAAAAGAAAACTTAAAAGTTTTAGCAATATTATGTTGATATAATATAGATAATTAAATTTAGTTATTATATGTATAATACAATTTTATAATGGACGCTCAAAAATACGCAATTTACAAGGTGTTTAACTTTTTTGAAAATAAACTTTTAAATTAAGGCATGCTAAAAGATGTTTTTACTTTTAAGCAAAGACTTTTTGTTCGTTTGAAATTGTTTTAACGAATTTCTGAGCGCAGCAATTTTATTAGGGAGTTTTTAAATATAATATTATATAGAAATTTGTTTATTATTTTAAAAATAAAAACTAAATTAAAAAAATAAACTAAAAATTATACTACAATTCAACTCGCCTTAACATTTTAAGTTTAAATACAAAATTTCAAGTTTTTTTTTTAAATTTTCAATGTTTTTTTTTTTACATTTATTTATTTGTTTTTAATTAGTTTTCAGTCTCTCTCACACACACACACACACACACACGCATTATTATTATCAGTAAATCTGTGCTGTAATTAAAGAAAATTTTTAAAAATAAAATAAACAAAAACTAAACAATGGATTTGAAAGGCCAAAACAAACAGAACAGTCAACTTAGGGGTTTCTTTTATTTAAAACGCCCTAGGCAATTTTAGTTGTGCCTTTAAACTTTGATTTAATTCTCATGTTTTTTTACTATTTTCTGGATTACTTTTTGTTTATTAATTAATAATTAATTTTACAGCAATTCTCTTTCATATATGTTTATAATTACTACTACATTGTAGGTTTTTAGATTTTTCTTAACATAGATTGATTTTCAAATTGTGAGGTTTGTTTTGAATGTCTCCACAATTACATATTTACTTTAAGATTTTATTTATACTCCATTTATTCATTATCTATAAATTATTTTTACATAATATTATTTTAAATATTTTCATTTCAAATGAATATTTTTTTGGGGCTTATTATTATTCATAATTATGATATTATATTATTTGTTTGAGTCTGTTTGTTTTATTTATTTTTTTATAATAATTATTATAATGATAATAAAAAAAACTATCCTAAATTGTAAGTTAATTATGTGTATTTATAGATTATTATTATTATGTTTTAAAGATTGTTTAAGAGTTAAAAAGATGGTTGCTTGGTTGTACAAGTAATTTGCAACTTGTTTGCGCAATATCTTAATAAGATAAACTTAAGCTAATCGAAATTGTTTGTTTCATTTGTTTGCTTTGTTGATTTTTGGATTACTAATATTTATATTTTGTTTGTTTTTCTTTTAGTTCTTTTTTTTTTTTAATAAAGTATAAACTTAACAAATAGTTCAGAAAGCCCTAGTATTCAAATGCCAACTCTTTTTTGTTTGTATAACCAAATCATCTATAAAAAACGAAAATAAAATTATAAAAGAATATGTTTAAATTATATTTACTAATAGAAAATAATAGCTTAAAGTTTGAGACACACAACAAATTTTATGAATAAAATAAAAACAGATTCAGCAGAGTAATTAGTGTTAAGCTGTTGGCCACAAAACTTAACCTTCCCGTTTTGTAAACCCTAAACGAGCAATGTTTTTAATCCAATTTGTTGTTGTAACAGCAGTGGCTACTACGTTGACAGCCCTTGGCCGAGTGATCTCAGGACATTCCGGTGCGTAGAACCCAGCTGTCGTGAGAATGTTTCACATTTCACTTTATTTGCTGGGTTTACCTTCGAAAAAAAAAAAAAACTGTTTCTCAACTCAGCAACTCAATTTGTCCATTATTCGTTTGAAATCACTCGATAGAGCGATTTTTCCATATTAGCAGAATCGTTTAGGTCTAGTAGAAATCAATTTATTTTATTTATTTATTCATTAAAAACAAGCTTAATTTAAATAAAAACGTTTAAAAATAACAAACTCTTCTATCTATGATTGCTTCTAGAACTAGTTCTTCCATCAAAGTTTTATTTATTCGAAATTGTCACAGGGAACATTTGTATTGTCTCTTTCATTGTAATACATTCTATTAAAATGCTTACTTATGACGTTTTTAATGAACTTACAACAAATAAATAGACAAAAATAAAAACAAATGCTAAATCTAAATCTAAAGTTACTATCAGGTATTATAATGATTGAAACAATATAAATTTCGAGAACACAAAAACATTGATGAAAAAAGTTAAGAAACGCTAGAATCAAGAAGTTAAGTGAGCAATTTAACAGCTATTATAATGAAAGAAACAACTCAGCAAAAACATAATTGAAGTCATACTTTAAAAACTACATCTTAATTACATACAAAGTAGCTAATACTTTTTTTTTCCTTTTATGAAATCAATATTAAAGTAAAAACTTTCTGTACTCCTTTCAAACATACATATTTCTGACGAACTATTAGCAGATTAACATAAATAATCTGTTATTTTAGTGGAATTTGTTAATAGTTCAGTGCGGGTGAATAAAATTCTTTGTGTGACTATATTTTTTCTTCTCTGTCGCCAACTAAAAATCCGAACGATTTTAAATAAACATTGTAAGGAAAGCATTCTTTCTGCCTTTAGTTTCAAAAATTATGTCAAAATTTCTCAAAAAAACTTCGAAGACAGACTAAAATATAAAAAATAATCTGTTAATTTTGTGCATTTTATTCGAAAATTTAAAAAAAAAAACTAAAATTCATCTTTATGTTGAAATTTCAAAGAAATATTTTTAGTTTTGTTGGAAACTCCAAAGATTGACTGAAGATACAAAATTCAAAATTTCGAACAAAAATTTGAATATTCGTTTATAAAAATTTCTGTATGTTCGAAATTTCGAAGAAATAGTTTTATTTTTTTTAATTGTTTAAAAATATAATTTTTTTTAATTGACAGAAAATATTTAAAATATTAAAAATTGGGTATATTTTATGAAATATTATCAAAATATTTTAAGGAGACAAATTGAATTTTAATATTTCTTTATGTTCGAAATTTCGAAAGAAAAATTTGAATATGAATTGAAAAACTTTTATCTTTCGTGCTTTAATGTGCTTTTTTCAAGCACATTAACAATAATGTTTTGCAATACTGCAAAATCCCACAATGAATTCAATGCGACATTTTAATAAATTTCCCGTATGTTCGAAATTCTGAAAAATAATTAGTAATTGAAAACATTTGAAAATAAACAAAGTTTTTAGAAAATTTGATAAATCTCAATATGAATTAGGTTAGGTTAAATAGGCAGTCAATCAAGTGTTCAAAATTGACACACGTGGGTCCTCCACAGGTGCCGTTGTGTTATCTGGAAAAAGAAGGTCAGAGAGCAGGTCGAAAAAAAGTATTCTGTCAAGCACATATAAATGCATCTAGCCTTCTGACGTCTATTTCCGATAGATTCGAAAAGTCGTGCAGAGAAGATGTCATACAGTCTCATACGTAGTGTCATCATGACAACTTCTAGGGAAGACATTGAGATTTAGCCTTCTAGCATGAACACCGATCAGACAGTGTGCTGTATTTCGTATTCGACCACGTGAAATGTTTATCACTGTTGCAATTCTGCGACAGTATTATTTGGATCAAATCGCCCTTGCTGCCTTACAGGTGGTCTCATGCAGCCACAATAGTTTAAGCGTATTTGTAAAGTTCATTATGATCCAACGTTTGCACGACGAAAGCAGAATTCCAACCTTTTGATCAGTTCCATCTACTGAGAATGAGGCTCATTTCTCAATGAATCCGCAATACACTTTTCCCGGTATGAATTAAGTTTTATACACTTTAAAATAAATTATTTTATATTCAAAATTAAAAAAAAAAAACGAACAGAATTTCAAAAAATTTTTTCTTCCAATTAAAATTTTTATTTACGTTTCTTTACGTTTTGAAATTTTCCAGTTGAAATGCAGCTAAATTAAAGAAATGATATTTAAACATTTCAAACACAATTCATTGTTTTATATGTTACCCTAGGTTTTAAACCAATGATAACATTAAAATTTTCGAAAAAAAATCTTAAAAAAAGTTCTTACAAATTCAAAAATATTAAAAAAGAAACAGCATATTTTTGTAATTATTCCGTTATCTGCTCATATTTACTAAAAACAATTCATAAAGTTTGTTGTGTTAAGCTTAAATTATTATAAAATCATAATAAAATAAAAAAGAAATTATAACTTTTAAAGTATATGAACTACTCCAATTTAAAACACAACTTTAACATATCAATGTTGGTGTCTAATAACAATGTAGCAAGCATTGCTTGCTACACATTTCTTAATACAAAAAATAAAACAATTACAATCTAAAGTAATTTATTGAATAAGTTTTACTACTTTAAAGTAAAAGGAAATATTAAATAAAAAATTTACAGCAAAATTTTTTAAAACACCAAACACATTTTAACAACATTAGTAGGGCTACGTTTATGGAGTAGTTTTATACGATAATTTAAAAAAATATATGACATATTCACCCATATCGTGAATAAAAATTCCACATGAAATTTGTTCCCTTTTCACATTTTTCCTATTTAAATTCAATGTTAAAAAAATAAAAGGGAACAAATTTCATGTCGAATATTTATTCACGATAGGGGTGATTGTTATCGTTTTTTTGGGTAGATAGTTGTTTTTTTTAAGATGATAAATATGAAAAGTGTCGATAACGTCATGTGCATTATTTATTTAATAAACAATAAAAAGTTTTATAATTGTAATAATTATAACAACAATAATGAGAAGACATTACACAAAACCTACCGCCACTCTCGATATCTATTGCTATTTGTATTTCCCAAAGCAAATGCATCAATGGGGCTACGACTGTGTTAGGTATTGTCGCCAGACGCATGTTGCTGCTAGGCATCTTGTGCTGCGGCAGCTGTGGGATGTGTAATAGCAGGTTGATGTTGCTGTTGTTGCTGCTGTTGATGTTGACGACGACGTTTTTTACTCCACATTTCATGGCAGTCCTGCCAAGTGGGCAATATAGGGGCGGGCATTCTGCAAAATAAATATAAATAACAAATTTTTAAATATGTGTACACAGTTGAATTTGAGTTGAATTGGGTTTGTGGGATTGGGGATTTTTAAGTTCATTTAAATTCATTGTTACATATTAACTCACTCTTCGGGTCTGACGCTCTTCAGCCATTGCGATTTGAGAGCATCTTCTGCCGTTATACGCTTTTCTGGATCCAATTCCAGCATTTTATCTAGCAGATCCAGCGCTGGCACCGGCATAAACTCAAAATCTTCACGTAGTTTTCTTCGATGTGTTCTTTTTTGTTTTAGTGTATGGAAGAGTGGTAATTTTATGACATTGGGCCAGACGGCGGGTATCGGTGAACCGCAGACTTTCGATATATTTTCTAATAAAGCCATTTCATAGTTGCCTTGGAAAAGTGGCCGTTTTAGGAAGAGTTCACCGAGTATACAACCACACGACCATACATCAATCGCGGGACCATAACGTTCTTCGCCCAGCAGCAATTCAGGAGGCCGATACCATAAAGTGATGACTTTATTGGTGTAGGGACGATCGCGATCTTCGGCATTGTAGAGGCGCGCCAAGCCAAAATCAGCCAGCTTCACTTGACCCCTAGAAATTGTTGGAAAAGGTTTTTTGTTAAAAATTCAATGAATAAGAAAATCAAATTTTCCGATGAAATTGGATGAAATTATTTTTGACTGAAACATTAAAATTTGTATGAAATACAAAATGGCTTTTATTTGGTGAAACAATTTTTTCAGAATTTTGAAAAAAAAAACATTAAAATTTTCAAGCAAAAATATCTGATTTTAGTTTTAAAAAAAAAATTGGCGATTTTTTACGAAATTTTTTTTGGTGAAATAGTGAAATTTACAACAAAAAGATTGAAAAAATTTTTTGATTTGTTTTTGTAAATTGTGGAAACATTAAAATCTTTCAATTAAATTCCTACATGCTAATTATCTTAAACTTATTGAAAAAATATGATTGTTTTTAAACTCTGCGCCGCTCAATTAAATCAACACAAAATTTCCTTCCTTTTTTCCTTTTCTTTGCAAAACAACTTACATTATCAGAAACCACTTACTTGTTGTTCATCAAAATATTTGAGCATTTTATATCACGATGTAGGAAATTCTTTTTGTGGCAATAATTTAGTCCGTCCAGCAGTTGTTTCATGATACTAGCATTATTCTCATCATTAAAATCGACCATGCCCGATTCCAGCAAACCCATGAGATCGTGATCCATATACTCGAATACCAAATAGAATGAACCCTTGTCCTTGCGAAACTCCAAAGCATCTTGTTTGTCGGTGACAATTTCATGTAAATTAACGATATTCGCATGATTGAGTTGTCGCAGAATTTTGATTTCGCGCACAGCCGTTATGGGGAAGCCCTCTTTCTCGTGATCCATGCGCACCTTTTTAAGGGCCACCATTTCGTTGGTGTGATGATCGCGCGCCTTGTACACCTGACCATAGGTACCCTCACCGATCTGGGCAATCATTTCGAAGACATCCACACAGCGTTCACCCCAATCACGTACATTGTTGCGTGAATCACGTCTATTTAGTATGACGGGACGTTTGCGTTTAGTTTCGGTGGCATTTTTGCTGGTTTTACCGGCTGTGGTGCTGCTGTTGCTGCCGCCGCCACCCAGATTATCAAAGTCTTCGGGACTGTTGATGATTTCATCATCACCACTGAGATCTTCACTGCCCGGCACCATGGGAGGCATGGGTAGATTAAGCAGAGATTTATTAGCATTAGCTGTTGGCCCCGTTGACGACGTTGAGATGGTACCACTGCTAGTTGCTTTCTTGGACGTTGCACTTTGTTGCTTGGCATTTGTGTTCGAACTATGATGATGATTGGGTGGTGGTGAGGGCGAGGTGGCCAACACTAAATCAGCTGCTGTGATGCCGGGTGGCATGGGCAGTGCTGTCAGACTCTTAGGTTTAGTAGTTGTCTTTATGGTAGTAGTTTCTTGCGTTTCCGTAATTGTGGTTGTTGTTGCTGGATGTAGTGGATGTTTTGGAGGTATGTTACTTGAGGTAAGGGCACGATCTGTTTCATCATTACCTGATGATGTTGTCTTGGTTGTAGCTGTGATTGGGCTGACTATTATTTGTGGCATTGGAATGTTATTTACGTCCACTGCTTGCTTTTTCACACCATTGCTCTGTTGAGCTTGTACTGCTTCTGCAATGATAGCAGCTGGCTGTAGAGAACTCGCTGCTACCAATGGCGGCTGTGAAATGACTGTCTCTTTGGAATTGTCCATAGTAGCTGTTGTTTTTGTTGTTGTTGTTGTGTTTATGGTGTTGTTGGTTTCATCAGAATTAGCTTTGGCAGCCGGTACATTGCTGTCCATGGATGAACTATTGTCGTTTATTGCTAAAGCCCCATTACTATTACTATTCTCTTCCTGTTTTTCAATGATTTCCTGGATAAAAGCAAATGAGAAAGAAAGTTAATTTATGAAACTAATGCTTGTGAAAATAAACATTAAAATTATATATACCTGCAAAGCTTTTTGTCTCTTATGTTTATCCTTTACCAGTTCAGCAAACAAACTCGTTTCACTGATCTTCTTGCTGTACTCTATTCGTTTTTTCTTCAGATCACGCGGAGTACTGGAGGGCGATCGAGACCTTGAACGACTTCGAGACATGCTGGCAGGAGAATGCTTTGAACGTGATCGCCTGTAGCGCGATGAAGAACGACGATTGCGATAGTAATGATGGGTGCCGCTGCGTGGTGAATCTGTGGGAGATTCCGGATAACGTGAAGGCCTTGGCGAACGGGATCTAGAGGCATAACGATCGCGTTTCGAAGAACGTGAACGTACTGGTGAGGGTGAAGTGGGGTATTTATATTTGTGTGAGCCACCGCCAGTGCGATAGGTGGAAGTTGGTGACTGGCCGCCTCTTATTCTCATAAGCGATATACTGGGACTTCTAAAATTATACAAAATATGCATCAAATTAATTTGTTTTTTTTTTAATGCATTTACTTTTCGTTCTTATAATTTTAGTAAAAATTACATAAGTTATTATTACTTACTGGTGTTTGTAAAACGTTTTACAGAACCTTCACCTTTTTCCAAAGAATTTTATTTTATTGATGATTAAGGCAATTCTTAATATTGCAAAATTTTTAGTTTTTCTTTACTTATGTAAGTTCAAATATTGTTTAAAAGTTTTAGTCTACAAAAAGACAAGAAAATAGTGCCAACTCAACTGGAAATAAATACGATACGAATACAAATACGTCTTTCTCTTCAATAAGTCAAATTGCCAATACTTCGATAAATGTAGGTCAAGAAGAAAGAACTGTAAATCTGATTGTACTGATAATTTCGAAATTTTTTTATTTAAATTTAGTCTTTGGCTTAACCTGCTGCAAACAAGAGCGCTGGTTTTAATTTAAATAAATTACAAATTTGTGAAATTTATTTTAATTGGAAAGCAATTTGATTTGTATTGAACTAGTTATCAAACAAAAATAAATATATTTAAAGGCGAACCACTAAGACATTGTGAATAATTTTCATTCAACTAATAAACTATACAATTGTTTAGATTGTAAAATTAATGTTTATTATTATTAAAAGAAAAAAATGTGGTTAATAATAATGAGAGTGTTTTTAAAAGTGCTAATTTGTGTGTTTTTAAGTTTGCAAGTGTCCCAGGGTTTGTATATTAAACCTGGTTTTGAAAATTTTATTCGCAACAAACGTGGCCATACAACTGTGTGTGTGGAAATAAAACCAAATGTAGCTGGCAGTAACGAACCTTATTATATGTGCAAGGAACCAGAATTTCCTTGGAGGCCAACAAATTTGCCAGCATCTAATCAATTTGTTAACACCAATGCAGCAAATTATCAAGCAACTCCTGAAACACCGGCAGAAAGTCAGCCACGATATGATGCACTACAGAATTTACAATTCGGCAATGCTTACCAACAACCAGCTGCAGTTCAACAAAAGCCAGGTGTTTTAAAACCCCATGAACAAAATCCATCGTATATAACACATTACCAGGGCTATACTCCCTATCTCATGCCACCACCAATTCCCACATACACACCTTCAGCTTTTATGAACCACCCACAATATCCTCAAGCTCCCGCCCAGCCAACTATTGCAAATTTTTTCACAACTAACCACAATCCTGCACAAGCTACCACTTCAAATTTACAAAACCCATATGAAAATTTTGTACAACCATCCACAACACTAAGCAAAACCGATTTCCCACAGCATTATGAAGACGCAAGAGCAGAAGCTTTAACCGAAGATACTTTAAAAAATACAGCAAATAGTGGCCGTCAGCAAACATCAAGCAAAGATATGCTGCCCACTCTGGCCTTAAAGGAAGCCGAAGAACATAAAATAAATGCTGAACGCTTTCGGGCTTTAATAGAAGATGAAGTTTTGGGTACACCCAATTTAGGGTTTTCTCATGATGAAATGCTACCCATACATAACCTCTACTCGGAGAATGATTTACATCTGCGAGCTGTAGATAACAATATACCGGCTGAGTATTTAGATGATCCCATTTTAAGGACATTTTACAACGTCAATGATGAACTCTTAAATCAACAACAGGAACCTCTGTATTACCCTCAAACAGCTCAGCTAAATCCAGCTGGTGATTGTTTTGATCCTTATTCGCAATTGCAAAGGCCTAATTATATGCCTTCAGTAGAGCTAACAGCTCATATGGATTTCTTTAAAAATCCCTATATGGATTTTAGTTCATGTTGCGGCTGTCCTTTTAGCTGCCAGCCCATATTTATTGCCATACCCTGGTTTAGCCCGGTTTATCATGAACTGTTTGCACAAATGCATCCTCCAGCTTATGGTCCCCTACCTATGCATGAAAGTTACCGCTCACCTGCCTCAAATTTGTCACAACCACGTGTTAATGAAGATGGCTCCTCTTCTACAGAAGACTTAACAAACAAAAAATCTACAATTGCAACAGACTTGAAAACTAATAACACACAACCTTCCACAAAATCACCTGCATCTTCCGAGGAAGATTTGTTTGTAGAGGATACAACCACTGAAAGCAACAAATCAGCGAAACATGTAGACGAAAAATCGCTAGAAGATACAAAAGATGGTGATGAAGTTAAAGGAGAAGTACCAACCACAACAACTACTACTACCACTAGTGCCCCTTTATCCAAGGCCCCTTTTAAAACACTCATGCATGCCGCTAAATTGGCTTCCAGATTAAACAGAAATGATCCTAGGCAGAATAAACGTCAGGTGCCGTTTATAACTGCACCGGTTTATCCCAGCAATTTTAAAAAGCAATATGTAAGAAAATTGGATAAAATGTATAATTAGTTATTTAAACATTTCTTTCTTCTTCAATAAACAAGTATTTTGTATTACATTAAAGCTTTTTGAATAAACTTTTTGTAAATCTTTTTTAAAATAATTTTTTTATAAAATGTTTACGAATTTTAAAAATTTAAAATTAGCTTTTTGTAAAACTAAGATTCATTTAAAGAAATGTGAGGTTTTTAAATAAATATGTATATTTCTTTAGATTTCGAAATTTTGTTTTAAATAACAATAATTTTCCCATAATCTAAAACATTCATTATCTTTATTGAATCCTCTCACACTTTGGAATATCTACTTACCTGGAATAACGTTTTGAGTAGTTGTCTCTATTATAACGATCATATTCATTCGGCCGCATATTACGTGAACTACTTCTGCTGTCATGGCGGCCATGATCGTAATAGCTTTGCGAATTGGCAGCATTGCGGACATCGTGTATTTTTCGTTTCTTATGGGGAGGCGTCGACGGTTGATGGTGGTAATAGCGATCGGTGTCTTTGTATTTGTGACTGTCTGATGTAACAACGGCTGCCGTTTGTCGCTGATGGTAGTGGTGATTGCCCGTAGAGCCGGCAATATCTGGACGTCCATGATGATGGTGATGGTGGCGATGATCGTCTTTGCCCGGACTTATGACAAAACGAGAATTGCGCACCTCGCGCGCCGATACATTACTACTGCTACTGGCATACAGGGGAGGCGTATGCGGTGAATGGGGATTTGGGAAACGATTTTTTGTAGTGGAAGTACGTGGTGGTGTACGATGGCGTGCACCACCCATACGATTTGTCACAGTGACTTGTAGACCCCCAATGTTATTGGCCGGCGCCGTGGCAGCAGCTGAAACACTCGGCTGTACCGCCATATTTGCGGATTCTGAGTAATAGCTATTGCTGCTGTCAGGTCGTACAGGTGGTGGGGTGTCTGACGAACGTGGACTGCGCTGTTTAATGGGTGTGTAAGTAGGATCCGAAGGACTTTTGGCTGCTACAACTGCCTCCGCTGGCGGCGTATAGTGTCTTAAAGCAACATTCGCATCCAGCACATCATCTAAATCATTATCCGATATGGGTTCAATACTTGAAAATGATTTGTTACGTTTCTTTTTGCGCTTTTTCGACTTACGACTGCGCTTGTGTTTTTTGTCTTTTTTGTTTTTCTTTCGTTTCTGACGTTTCATTTCAGCCTCCAGCTCGTCCGTATCGATGGTATCACTAGTCAAATAATTATCCAGCTCCTCATCCCAATCGGACTCTACGGCCACAATTTTATCCTGTGACTTATGGCTGGCTGTGGGAGGAGTTAAAATCGAGGAACGACGACTTGCAACCTGATGACGTTCTTTATCTTTGCTGTCCAGGTTTTTTGCATTATGGGCCTCACCCAGATTAATCTTCGTCGAGCTGGGCACAGGGGAACCCAGAATAATTCGTCGCACATGATTGGGTGAGAGTCTCGATAAACTGTCAAAGCTATCTTTTCTCTTATTTCTAAAATAGTACAAATAATACAGATTAGCAAGAATTAACAAATCTTAATAAATTTTGTGTTAGATTGAATTAATTTTGTTAAATTTAAATATTTTGGTTTCACCCACCTAGAGAAGGCGTGGTAAAGTCTTGCGTTGTATTTCGTGTAATTGTTTTATAACAATAGGAGAAAAATAAATGAAACAAAAAAAATACAATATATATAATGATATTAATTAGCAACAATAGAACATTAAGAAATGCACACTAAGGGCACCGAACATTTTAATTTTTATAATAACTTTTAACACAAAAATTAAGTAGGTAGATATCTTAATTATTACAGATGATGTAAGTTGTTAAAAATAAAAGCTGAAAACAACTAAAAGATATAATCATTTAAAGAATTTTTAAAGTTGTTTTATTCTTTAAAAAGCTTAAAATATTTGGGATCTTTCTATATGAATCTCTAGAAAATATTTAGAATAACTCGTTTTTCTTATTCTTGATGGTCTCTCTAAGGTTTTAACACTTTTTTTAACACAAAATATAAAAAAATACAGGTGCTCCCAATGTGCAATTTAAACCTTAGTTATAAAATAAAGCTCAAACCGTAAACACTATATTACCTGTAGTTTTCCTCATCACTGCTTATATTGATATCGGAACGCACCTCGGGCTTTAAAGAGGCAGGTTTAGTACTATTTTTATTAATTATAACATTATGACGCTTTTTGCCAACATTGGTGGCCAGTAGCTTATCACAACGTTGGCCTACTGAAGCGTCTGAACTGATCTCACCGGCCTCGGGATCCGAAAAGTCTGAAGAACTTACATCCGAGTATTCAACTATAGTTTCGGAGGTAGGATTGTGAAGTTTTTGACTACTGGTGGCACCACCATGTCCACTGGACGATGATTGTCGTCTTAAGCTGTTGCTTCGACTGCGAGATGAGTTTGATTTATCGTGGGTCCTTCGACTTTTTTTCTTTTTGGCCTTTTTCGATTTCTTATGTGGAGTATCACTATCGATATCAAGTTCATTCGCAGAATTTACTGCGTATTTGGTGCACAGCTCCTTCTCCATCAATCCAATATCTCTATATTTTGGTTTAGTCACTGTTTTTATTGTAGTTGTTATTTTATTTTTCTTCTTTTCGTTTTTTTTTTCTTCCAACACTTTTCACTTGTTTTGTTAAACTTTGTCAAAAAGTATTTAACGTTTTTTGTGGAAAACTATATAGAATTTGCACTTTAAGGCATATTGTTTTATGTGAATATTATTGTTGCATATTGAAAATATCAATTGAAATTTATTTAAACAATTAAAGTTTCTTTTTTTTTGTAATTTTCCGTGTGGTGGCCGACAATTATTGCAGAAGAGAAAACTTGTCAATTTCTAGCCCGTGTTTGAGGTTAGATGGCAGAACTGTCAAATTAAAACGATTACAAAGCTGCCAGATGTTAGGACATCATATATAAATAAATGTTCATAACTTGCTCTAATTAACAACCCTGAAAATAAAATTACAATTTTTTTAACATACACTTATGAGGAATTCTTAAGTTTCCCACGTAAATAGCAACAAACTTAAGTAAATTAATTGTTTATGGTGTTTTTTTAAATATATTTTGTTTATAATTTTAAAAATTATGAGATTTTTTCTTCAACATCAGCTGTTTGTTACACACAGACACTTGCTTGACGTAGAACATTTTCACTTTTCTGTTTTTTCATTAATATTTGTAATTTTAACACTCACTATTTTATATTTGTTAAATAGTTTATATGTAGCACTTTATTTTAAAAATTCATTTAGATATGTAGAACTTGTTGCCTGTTCTCCGTTTTTCCGTCAAGGAGGCTCAACTGCACCACAGGGTACTTTGCGACTGCACTTGTGAAATTTTGGCCACAAGTCAAAAAGTTTGTATGTGTAGTTTTTCATTCATTAATAAAATTTATAGTTTTAAAAGTAGATTTAGTTAATCAACACGCCTAGTTTTGGTTTTATTAACGCCAGCATAAATTCATAAGAAATATGGTTTATTTTTTTATAATAATCGAAAAAATATCCAAGAATATAGAGCACCCTTCTTGGATGATGATTACAAAATTATTTATGATAGAAAAATTGTTGCCAGGTTTTTAGAAAAATTCTTGACAGTTGTTAGAAAATCAAAATTGTAGTGCCAGATGTTAGTTGAAATACAAATTCCTAAATTAGATTTAAAAAATCGGATTTTTAAATATTTTGCTATAAAAACATAAGATTTGGCTTTCTGAGGAAAAAAATAAGACTCTTAAAGCTTAAAAAATAGCTTGAGAGAAACCAAGATTTTAGACTCTTTTCTTTAAAATATTAATATTGTTTTGTTTTATTTATTTGATTCGGCAACTCTGTTACTTAAAGTCATGAATTAAAATGCAACTCTGTTATTGCAGCTGTGTTCAGTATTCTTTTGGCGTTCTTTTTTTAAATTGTTCATTTAAATACGCTGGCATAGAAAAAATAGTACAGCCAATACATAATGTACAATTTAAGCTAATTTTGTTTTGTTTTTATTAAAAGTAAACAGAACAAACAAATATATTGAATTTAACTATATATTTATAAAAATCATACAAAACTAAAGGAAAAATGGCTCTACAGGCATGTAGATGGGGTGAACGAATCGATGTAAGTTGTTTCGAGTTTAAAGGAATTTGAGTTTGTTTTAACAAGTAAAAATATTTTCAGGAATATGAAGTGATGAACTTGTTGGGCAAAGGCGGATTTGCCAGCGTCTACAAGGCTAGATGTTTGAAGACACAACAATTGGTGGCTATTAAAATGGTAATTCTTTGATTATATTTAAAGGAAAATTGTATTTATTTGAAAATACTCTTACAGATTGACAAAAAGCTAATACAGGGAGCAGCCATGGCAAATCGTGTACGCCAGGAAGTGGAAATACATTCGCGTCTAAAACATCCTTCCGTGTTGGAGTTGTATACATTTTTCCAAGACCTTAATTATGTTTATTTGGTTTTGGAGTTGGCCCAAAATGGTGAACTGCAGCGTTATATGAAACAAGTGATGCGTCGTTCCATGACTGAACCAGAAGCGGCCAGTATTTTAAGCCAGGTAGTGGCTGGTCTTTTGTATCTACACTCCCACCAGATAATGCACAGGGATATATCCCTGTCAAACTTGCTATTAAGTCAGGACATGCATATCAAAATAGCAGATTTTGGTTTGGCCACTCAGCTCAAGCGACCCGATGAACGTCATGTCACCATGTGTGGCACACCCAATTATATATCGCCCGAAGTAGTTTCACGTGCTTCGCATGGTCTGCCAGCCGATGTTTGGGGTTTAGGTTGTATGTTTTATACATTGCTGGTGGGTCAGCCACCTTTTGACACCGATGCCGTTCAGGCCACTCTCAATCGAGTGGTCATGTCGGACTATCATATTCCCTCCTATATATCTTTTGATGCCAGGGATTTAATTGATAAATTATTGAAGAAAAATCCAATTGAGCGTATAAAACTGGAGCAGGTCTTACAACATCCATTTATGAAGCGGTTTGGCACAGGAACGGTGGAAAATGTGGCTACCAATAGCACAGCTAGTTCGTTGGGTTATAACCAGAGCGTTTCAAGTTGTGATAGTGGTATCATAACATTTGCTAGCAGTGAGTATATTAAAACAATTTATATAATTTATAAATTTTTATATGTAAATAAATACCTACAGATATAAAATAAAAAAATTAGGAATAACAATTTAATAAGGAAAATGTGTTTGTATAAAATATCGACTAATCCTTAAATTTGTATTTTTTTTTAAATTCGATTTGCAATGACTTATTCCAACTGTTGATTTTTTTATGTTTAGATATTAAAACTTATACTAATTATTTACTTTTTACAATCAGGCAATGCTTCCAGCGCTTCACGTCCCCGTTCAAATGAGAAATACTCTCGACAACCGCCAATGGCTCAAATTTATGAACATCAATCATATGAGCATTTAGCTCAAGTCAATCTTACACAAAATAAACCCTTCCAACCGCATTTAACCACTTCAACAGCAGACAGTATGAATTTAGATTGGAGAACTCCCTCCTCCCTGATGCCTTACTCTTCCAGTCCACAATTTCAAGGGGAAAGTCAAGAAAATGATTATCTACCACCACAAACTAACATAAATCATCAGCCTGCTGACGTACAAGCAACGAATTCCTACAATTTAGAACAGCAGCAACAAAAGCAAAATATGATACCCGGCATACCCAGCAGTGCAAGCACGCGTTCCAATGAGGCTACACCTAATGTGCACAAAAAGCTAGACAATAACTCTGAGCATATATCAGTACCACCTTTAAATACCAACCGTTTACAGCCTACACGCTATAAGACCAAAAATGCCATTATGAGCATTTTGAAGCGTGGTGAAGTCGTCATAGAATTCATTAAATATCGCGCCAAATACAACAGCGATCGTATTACCGATATTTGTTGGATTTCCAGTGATGGCATGCGCATAATCATCTACCAACCAGATCCGGGTCGAGGCTTGCCTATAGGTGAACGTCCGCCAGATTTACCCACCACCTCTGCTGACTGTGTATTTTCCTACGACAATTTACCCTCGAAACACTGGAAAAAATATGTGTATGCTGCTCGTTTTGTGGGTTTGGTAAAAAGCAAAACACCCAAAATCACTTACTACAGCAATCAAGCAAAATGTGCTCTAATGGAGACACTAGAAGACTTTGAGGCCTGTTTTTATACGGGGGCGAAAGTAACCAAATCTCCCAGTGAAGGAACGAAAGTTTTCGACAAACATGGTCGCCAACTTAATCTGGAAATGGAATTCGCACAGGCGCAGCCCTTAATCGATCATCAGCAGACCTGCTTTGAGCATTGCCGTAAAGTGTGCCAAGTTTTAGAGTTGACCGAGCAGTCAAGCTCACATACTGCCTTTCCCATTGTCATGGGACGGAGGCCTATCACTGACTTGCAACCACAACAAATTTCTACCCATAGACGTGATCAAAGTAATGTTATGATGTATTCGTCCACACCCAAGACCCAACAAAGCTCTTCGATAAATTTTTCATTGAGTACCATGTCATCGCTGAATTATGAGAGCAAAACGCAAGACCAAATGGCAGCTCAGCAAAATGTTCCGATTAAAAGGGTAACTGTACCGGGCATAGGTGTGGCCACAGAGGTAAAAAGAAAATAATAGTTTAAGTTCTTTCAACAACAAATAAATTCATAATTATTATACAATTTTTCTTTCTTAGCTTTCCCATGGTGTTGTACAGGTGCAATTTCACGATGGCTCCTTGATCTCTATAATACCACCTGCCCAGGGTGGCGGTATTACATATACTCACACAACAGGCGTGTCCACACACTTTGGACCCCATGACGATCTGCCTTTACAAGTCAGAGATAAAATCACACACCTGCCTACTATTGAAAGGCTACTAAAACAAACCAGCAGCAATAGTGCAGCAGGTGAAAATAATTATCGTGCCACACACCAGTACGATTACGTCTGCATGACACCAAAAACGACTGCAACAGCCATAGCAGCGAATCATCATCCCATGAAGTTTTTTCGATAAAAACATATACATTTAGGTGTTAATGCAGGGCATGTTCGGGACTGAAATTTAATAATCTCTTTAATATTTTTATTTCTGTTTTTTGGGAATAAAATTTATTGCTAGTTTTTATATATTTTTGGAGGCTTAAAGCTGGTTGGGAAACTCTTTTTTTTAAAGATTTATGTTTTTTAAAGTATTTTTTTTTATTATTTTAAAAGAACTTGTAAAATATACAATATATTAGATAATTACAATTTAATTTATTTTTTTTTTATAAATTTAAATAGTTGTTTTATTTATATTTCTACTTTATAGTACAGTGGTTGGTAGAGGTTATGAATTTAGTAAAAAGTTGTTATTTTAATGCATTTGTACCCAAATGTTTCAAAATAGATATTTGTTAATTAAGACCTCATTAAAGGATTTATTTACACATGTCTTTAGTTATGAATGTCAATAATACTTAAAATTTGTAATGTAAAAGACAAATTGGCAGTTTGTATTTTAATTAGTTTTTTTAATTTTCGTAGAATATTAAATCGTTGTTAATTGTTTACTTGTGGTTGTACATAAATATTTTTTGTCTTTTTTAGTAAAAGCTTTCTTATAAAGTTTCATGTTGTATATTGCTTTTAATGTTGTGTTTATTGTATGCTTATTAATTAAATGTTAGATTTGGAGTAGTTACTACAAAACAATTTAAAATTGCAATTAATTTCGTATTCAATTTAAATGTTTAAATTTAGGCTAAATTTTAATTTATATTTTTATTTAGACACATTTTGATTTGAGTTTAAGGTTATAAAGACAGTTGTACAAAGGAAATATCTTAGGGACACTGCTTTATAGTAAGTTTTTTTAATAATGGTGTGTTTTACTTAAATATTTGTTTACTTTCTGCTCGAAATATTAACATAACCTCACAAATATCTTGATTTCTAATTGAAAATGTATAATTGTGCAACAAATTTACATAAATCCAAATCATGGTGTAATTATACAAGGTGAGTGCAAATCATCAACAAATAAAACACAAAACAGAAACAACAGGCATTTCGTTTGTGTAAAATAATGTACTACATACTGTCAAAAACACTTGAAAAAGTATTACTTTTGACATAAGTCAATTGTAAACAAAGTCAGTCAGTTGTGCTACTGCACTCACCTTGTATAGTTACACCATGATCCAAATTGTTAATAGCATGACTATATTGAAACACTTTTTATATTCATAGCTACAAACTTCAGCTTTTATGGAAAAAAGCCTAATGTTTTATAAAAATTATAAATTTTTTGGTACCAATACCGGCAATAAATGAAATCTCGTTTTACATGTATGTATGTATTTGTTTGCAACTTAAATCAAATTAAATTCAACTCAATTTCAATTAGTCTATTCATTACAAAAAAATAAATTGTATTTTACAGCAATTTTCATTACGAAAAACTAAATCTAAATGTGCCTAATATTAATTTATTTAAAATTAAGTTTTGCATTCTTTTTCTTGTCTTTAAATTAGTGGCTTTTTTTACAAGCAAATTCAGAAGAATTCATTTTGAGCACAATATCAATATAAAAATGGATGGATGTATAGTGTTAATGTAGTGAGTGTATTTTGTTTATTAAAAGATATGGAAATATATAAAAGAAACTGCTAAAATATAAAAAACTATGACAAAGTTGTTATGAAAGATATGGAAAACTGTAAAGGCTGGAGCACTATGTAATTTGTTTATTTTAAAGTCCGGGTTATATAAAAAACGGTTAGGTTTGTAATTCCATTATTAATAACAGCTTAGCATTTAAAAAAGCTTATTTGGCATCACTGCTTAACGTCAAACGGTATTGCCAATATTTGCCTGTGATGCAAATATTTTTCGATTCGAAAAGAGAATCGTTCGAATTTGTTTACTTTTTACATGATATTTTGAAGCTATTGCTTTCGAATTGTTGCCGGCGGGTCAAAGTCGGCTGTCAGCCGGTAATTTATTGAAAATTAAAACTGAAATTCCGAAAATTTATTGAAATTACTAGGAACTTATATCCAAAGCGGCTGGTATTTTCAAGCCGAACATATTTTTGGCGGCGGTAGCTTTTCAAATTTATCGGCGGCTCTGCTTATGTATGTGTTTTGCGGTTCGGGTTTAGGTTGTTGCCGTTTCATTGCTATGAGGAGAAAAAACTTTTAAACTTGTTGTTCAATTTTTTGGTCATTCCGGATCGTAAATGCTAAAAACCATGACACTAAAACTATAATTTAAATTTTGAAATACGTTTCAAAATGGTTAAATTTATGGCTAATTTTGACCCGGTGCCCATCTAAAATTTGACCTAGTTGTAATCATATTTGCATTGAATACAAAATGTCAATATCGTAAAACATCAAGCCGCACTTAATCAGGCCGATTCAGCATTTGTTTTCATGAACCGAACATGCATGCAATTGTTTATTAACTGTGTCCCGTAAAGGAATAGATAAAAATCGATTAAAGCATTAAAACTTTCCCAATAAAACATTTTAAAAACTGAATGTAATCTAAATGGAAACAAAAATTTTAACAGTTTTACAAAATTCCACTTCATAACAACCTTTTATTTAATAAATGAACTAAAAACAAATGGATAAACAATAATTCATTTAAGCAGAATATGTACATATGTATATGTATGTATGCATGTAGTTTTCTTAAGGAAATGTTACATTTTCTAAGGACGGAGAAAATTAAAAACCTGGAGGGCATTGTATTCATATAATAAATGAATGTTCTGCTGTATTTTATAAAGTATAAAAATAAATTGATATGTTTCGATTCGTAGTTAGAAGGCCGGTTTGACAAAAAAGAAAAAACGGCCTAAAAACTGTTTTAATAACAAACTAAATATGAATAACATATGAATAATAATGAAAAAGTAGATATATAAAATAATGTTAAACATAAATTTAAATATAATAATAATAACTAACTAATTATTTAATTAATATAAACAATGAAATATGTATGTATGTTTGTCTGTCTGTATAAATGTTATATTTTGTTTGTATGTCTATTTAAACAAAATTCTGTTAGCTAAAATAAATCGATGTAGTTCAAGTAAATGTTGTTGCTGTTCTTCTTACTTCTCCTTAAGCTCAAAATGAATCTTCTGAAATATGTCCTAGAAACGATCTTTTGATGTGGCGCTATATTCTAGTTCATTGAGATTTTGTATTTCCTGTAATTCCTGGAATTTCTCGTGATCCCGTATGTGTGCATAGTTGGCCGACAAGCACATTAGATAGTGCACCAGACTGAGTATGACCAGTAAAGTTGCCAAGGTGGCCAATATGAACATAACTTCGGCATTCTCTACGCCATCCTTGCAGAATGCCTTAATTTCGTATTTTTCGCATATTTTCATGTCTTCCGGTTTGGTGTTGTCGGGAAACATGAAATCTGTAAGTAGAAGAAAATGTGTATTGAATAAATTCATTAAATTTTTATAGATTTTATTGAATGATTTTGAGGTTTATGAAAATAAAAAAATATAATCAAAAGCTCATAACTTGATATCATTATACAACTTTTATGTTCTCTTTATGACGACCAAAACTTTAAAATGAAATGTTGATTTTTTCATTCTATTTAGGTTTATATTTTAATAAGTTAATTACATTTGGGCCATATTATTGTTTAGTTTAACTTATTGCCCATTTAACTAAACCTCAAACTGTGATAATGTCGTCTATGAACTGTTAACCACTTAAGCTTGTTTTCAGTTTAACTAAACTTTACTTACGAAATTGTGTTAAATCTATACAGCTTAAAGAACTCTCCACACTCGAGCACATATTCCAGAACATGGTATAAATAAAGGTGCAAATAACCAAAAAACACAAGATCAAGGTCCATACAAAGTTAAGCAAATAAGTCAAACCCATTAGCTGGAAACAAAAAGTTAGAGAAAATGATCATTAATATGCAAGCACAAGTGAAAACTTTCACTAAGCCTTGTCAAACTTTGTCACCTACCACTGCACAAGATATACGGCCGCCGACACGCGAACGCCATGCTCGATAGACCTTGTAACGAGTCGCTCCAGTTGCCAGAAAACCCACAAATAAAATCATAAAACCCAAAGCAGCCATGGCAGCGGCAATGGTAACAAAAATCATTTGCACTGCTTCAATCCTTTTTTCAAGCAAAACAAAAACCAAAAACAAGAAAAATAAAGAAACAATTAAAAAGATGTCATACATACTAAGTTTTGCAGTAATAATAAAGTTGAATAAACTGTTAGCTGGTTGGTTGTTTGTTCACTTACCATATCAAACGCAAATGAAAGACTTGATCTACCATAATAACGGTTAAAGAAGCGCCTCGATACATGGTACCACAGAATATACCCACCCCCAAGAGACACATTAGTGTCGCTATTAGGGTGGCATAGGGTATGCGAGCCATACATGACTGACAGCAATCACCTGGAAAATAATACATAACAATAGAATAGAATAGGATGATGATATTGTCAATGCATACATATTTCAATTTAAATTGCAATCAATATAGTAAGTACTGGTGTATAGAGTATAAGCGAACAATAATTATGGCTAAATGCAGTGAAATAAAGTTTGTTTAAATACAAGAAACAGGAAAGCATTTAAACAGCTTTAAATAAAGAAATATTTAAAATTCAGATGAAATTAATGATATAAAAACTAAAAAAGGGAATAAAATAAAGCAGTTTAAAGAGAAAAATCCAAATTTTATATTCATATCGCACCCTACATACAAAAGGGTCACAACTCAAAATATGTACTAAAATTTTCAGGAGAGACAAAAAACTGTTCATCGTGCACAAGCAACATACATACTTAACATAAAAATAGACATAACTGTATTTTTTCAGTTAAAGAAGATAGTGATGTGAAATAAGTTTTTGCAGTAGTTAGGGATGTGTACTCTAAATTAATTTATGAAAAAAAGTCAGTTTTGGAAAATTTTGAGTTGTTACCATTTTGTATTTAGGGTGCTATATGTACGAGTATAGTATTTAATCCTGCTATATTTTGCTTTTAAACTATTTCGCCACAAACTCTATTGTTTAATTTCTTAAATTTGGTTGACAAGCTGCATTTAAACAACAGTTACTGTTTTTCATTATGGCACAAAAATATGGTAACGCTAATTTCTTTTGTTTACAACAACATATAGTTACGTGTTTACATTTTAAAAACGGTGGTTTATTTCCTTTAAAAAACCCGGATTTCTTTTAATTGCAAAATAAAAGCGTCAAATAGCTTAAAGAAAATATAACGAGTCTTTATTTATTCGAATGTACAAAATAATTTAAGTAAACACTCGGTCTTTTAATACTCTTTTACAATTTATTTTAACACACAATTACATTGCTCAACAGTGATTCACAAAAAAATCATTGCTTGAGTGGCCCGGTTTGTCTATTTATGCACTAACATCATTTCTAGTAGTCTCTGGATGGTTCGGAGATAAGATAATAGAAAGTTCTTGTCGAGAATGATCAACCAAAGCCGTTAAAACTTAATGTTGCCACAGCTCCACAACTTTGTTTATAACAGCGTGTTTGTAAATAGAAACTTCCACTATTGCAAATATTGATAATCACGTTCTGGCAACTCTGGTCGGTTAAAATAACGAATTATCGGTTAAAATAACGAATTATAACAAATTATATAAATATTGATTCCTATACAGCATACTTTCTATATGACTTTTCAATAACCCCCTTATTCAAAAACGATTATTAAATTTAACAAACGTTTATTAAGCAAATTTTTATATGCAAATCTGTCTTAATAAACGTTTGTTAAATTTAATAATCGTTTTTGAATAAGGGGGTAAGTTTTTTTAAATTTTACCTAAAACTTACTTTTATCTAAAAGATTAGTAAAAAACAGTCTAGAAAAATTATTTACAAACATTAGCTCTTAAGTTGCAACATAGAGGTATTATACTTTGTAACTTGCTAATTTTTTTGTCTCAGTTCCCGTGCCTTGTTATTACTCACTCATTGTACATTTTTTTAAATCTAAAATCTAGCTAAACTCACTCAATTATGTTGACCATTTAATTAACCCCATTTTTCCGTTATGTTGAAGTTAAATGTTAAACATAATGACACTTTATTTATACCCACATCAGAGAAATAAATTCAATTAGTGAGTTAAAAAATAATTAATTAAATTAACCCATTAATTATACACAAAAAATAATACAAAATAAAAGCAAAGTTTAAACTTATTTCAAACATTTTCCTAAACAATTTTATAGTTAGGTATATGTTTGCCTTTTTTTAGTTCCAAATCCCTTTTTATATTAACGTAATGTTGTAAAAAAGAATTTGATTAGAAAGTGCTGAATAAAAATAATAATAAAAATCATGAAGAAAATCAAGAAAATGGTGGAGCTGTAATCAGTGATGTCAATGTAGTGCTAAGAGAAATGTAACTTTTAAACCAAAATATTAGGAATTACAAAAAAAGTTGGATGAAAACATAATATGTATATCATAATTAGTCACTTGTTGTTTTAATACAAAGACAAACTCGATTCGACTTCGAGTAACTAACTTTTATCCACTTTGCTTTCCGTACGAAATTGAGGAACAGTCTCCAATTTTAAAAACCAAACCGTTGACGATTACAAATAAAATAGTTTCTTTATTTCATTTATAGGGCAGATGGCCTATTGATTTAGATGTTTGAATTCTGAAATGAAATTAGTTAGGTGTAACTTTCTTTATTGCGTTAGGAATCTGTTTCATCAAATTCTCTTCCTTATTCCTATTGTTTCCTCATTAGAGGAAATTTAGTCAAAATTTACTGTTTTTTTGTTTCGGCTTCAAATACTTCTGAAAATGTGCCATCAAAATCTATACTAATTGTAGATATAGCGCAGACGACCGATTAATTTAGGATATTTTACTCACCAGGAGTAATCAAGTGCAAAGTCAATTCCCTCTATGTCTGCATTTGTAATCCAGAGTTTAGTTTTTGTAATCTACTTGGCGTCTTCCTTGACCTATGACACGCACATTTTAAAATAGTAAAACTTCAAGGTATTGTTTATTTAGTGCATTGATTAATGTATACGAGTATATAGTGATTTAGTAATCAACTTCATTCTGTGAGGCTTTTCAAACTCTATGGTTATTGTCAACAAACTGCTCAATATACTGCTACAAATTGCGGCTAAGATCCAGAGACATGCGCCGAACGGCGATAAGATGGCTGAGCAGAGCCGAAAATACATTTAGAAATTCGCCTGCCTCCGAAAATTCTGCTCGGCTTAAGTCAGTAGTAATTTAATTATAATTTTCAGTTTTAAGTTATTCAATTTTATAAATTGAGTAATTTTTCTTTCGACGTCTCTGGTAAGATGATGAAATTTAATCATATTTATACTAAACGATCATGGTCAATTTGGCGAAATTCTAAAACGTTTTAAATTGTATAAAATATTCCAGTAACATAATCAAATAACTTATGGTACGTACTTATTTATTAAAAGTACCATTGGGTTGTTTTAATATTCAGAGAGCTTAAAAATCAAAGAGAAGCCAAGTAAAAAAAAACATAAAAATGTAGGCATTTTGAAAAACACTAATAAACTACGATAAGATAACAAAGAGGGTAGTCAAGTCTTATGTTTGTAATACATTATTGATATCATCATATTTATAGCTTTTTTTATAAACAGTAAATTAGCAAATTAAAAATTGCAATGAAACAAGAGAAATATTTAAAAGTTTAAAAACCTTTTAAAATTTTAGTATATGAAAAACAAAATTAAAAAATTTGCATAATTTAATTAATTTTAAAAATCTTAAAGTATTTTTGTACTGTTTGCTTAAATTTTGTTACTCACTGTCAAAATTAAATGTACATACTAAGCGAAAATAGGTCACTAATAATTTATTAAAGTTATGCAAGTAGTAAGCCAGAAAAACAGGTGCAATTCTAAGTGAGAAGTACGACTAAACAAAAGCTACTTAAAAGACATTGAAGCTTTGGTTACAAATAAGTTTAAACAAATTATGTTTTTTTCGTACCTTCACTACCATCACGTTCTGTATAACGATCAAGTGATTGATCCGAACGGTAGGTGGGTCGCCGTCGATTGTTATATGGATTATTATTGTAGGCTCGCGTTAAAACTCCATCATCTTCAAAATTTGTTTCCAATAGTACCTCCTCACGAGGATCTCTCACACAATCTCGGTTATTGGGACCAGTCAAAGGCATATTGCTTAATTTTTCTTTAATATAACACAATTTTTATATAGGTATGTATGTATGCATGTAAAAACTTTTTCAGTTTTAATCAAATTGTCAATAAGTTTTTTGTTTTTGTTACTATTGACATCTACGTACATATGTACATAAAGAAATGTATTGTTTTTGATTTTTTATTTGTACGTACTACTAGTGATTCATTTTATTATTTTATGAATGAGTCTGACAGACTTACAGTTAATTATTGAAATTGTTTTTGTTTCTTTTTATTATTTAACACCCCTCTCTTTTTTATTATTATTATTAATAACTTCGTCAGGCTTTATAAAGTTTCGCTTACTATTTAATACTAAATAGTATATTTAAATTTTTTTTACAAACACTAAAATTTGAATTGTGTTAACAAAAAAAGTCTCTCACTATGCTTAAATAAACTAATTGTTTATCTTATCTTAATGCTCTCTCTTAAATATTTCATAATGTTAAAAAAAAAGAGAGTAGGAGTCGTTGATTGTATGCATAACATCAGGGTTGGAATAATTTTGGTATGTTGAAATTGTAGTCTTTATAACCTCTAAATACTAAATAAAACTGTAATAAATAAATTTTTCTGGAGATAAAACTGTTATACACGATTTTTTAAACTAATACACGATTAAAAAAAACTGTAATAAACGATTTAAAAAAAAACAATTATACACGAGTTTTTCTAGAAAAAAAAACTGTTATACAAATTTTTTTAGAGAAAAAAAATGCTATAGAAGAGTTTTCTATAAAAAACAACTGTTATACATGAATTTTTTTGAGAAAAAACTGTAATGCACGAATTTTTCTAGAGAAAAACCTGTTATACACGAATTTTACTTAAACAAATGTTATACAGGAATTTTTATATAGAAAAAACTGTTATGCAGGGCTTTTTGTTGTAAAGTTTTTCTATATTTTTTTGATTTAGAAAAAATGGTTGTGCAGGAATTTTTCATTCTGTATCTATTATGGCTAAATTCACAGTCTTTAGTTAGCTAATGGCAAAGGCTTAACTAATGATTCTTTATTCGCAATGCTTAGTTTGCCATTAGTTAAACCCCCAAACATCGTTGGTTAACTATTAGCCAAATAATAGCTGTTGCTATCAAAATAAAGTTTACAATTGTTTACAGTTTTGGTTCTTAAGATCATTAGTTAAATGCTACACTGAGAATACCAAGTAATAGTTAAACAATAGTTAGTTTTTAGTTTACCAATGGTTAACTAATGACAGAGAATTTAGCCATAAAAGTAGGTTTTGTTTTATAAAAAAAAACTCAAAATATTCTTCGAGTATAAAATTTATCACGGTACTTTTTAAAATAACATGTGTAAAAAAAGACAAGTAAGTGTGATATATTCGGCTATGCCGAATCTTACATACCCTTCACCTTTGTTGTGGATGCATAAGTATATTATATACATACATACAAGGTGGCGCAAAAGTAAACTTCCAATCAGGCGATCTTGCTGGCCAGTGCAAATCGCTAAAACGGGAGTTTAGGCACCCCCTTCAGCATATCGGTTGTGGCACGTACAGTGTGTGCCGTTGCACCGTCCTGTTGGAACATGTTTTCCAATCCCAATTCATCAAGTTGCGCAAAATTTATAGCATATTCTGATAGGAGGATTACTTTTGCACCACCTTGTATATATATTATATTAATACACTTTGTTTGATAGTTTTTTTGATGCAATTTTCAGAGGTTGTCTCGGATTTTTGCTCATATCTCCGTTATTTATGGACGGATTTTGCTGATTTTAAATAGCAAACTTCTCGAAAGCATGTCTGACAGAATTATTGAAGATTTGGGGACTTCAGAAAGTTGATTTCAACAGACAGACAGACGGAAATGGCTTAATAGACTCCGCTATCTATACTTTATAGGGTCGGAAAATTATATTGTGGAAATTACAAACGGAATGACAAACTTATATATACAGGCATGTGATGGAAATCGAAATCGAAAACGAATCAGTTTTGGAAATACATTTTAATGCATTTATAATCTAATTTTTAAAATTTTTGTTTTAAGATTCTCTTTAGTAGCCCAATATCTTTATATTTTATGTGATAAAAGTTTTTCAATACAGAAATATTACGAAAAAATTGACTTCCAAAACTCATTCGTTTTCGTTTTCGATTTCCATCACATGCCTGATACTCTTGTCATGAAGGTGAAGGGTATAATAAAGAATTTACTTTGCAAATATGCAAATAAAAGAAGGGAAAAAGCTTAAATTATAAACATATAAAAAATAGTTATACAAGAATTGTTCTATAGAGAAAACTGTTTAATAAGAATTTTTCATTCTATATTCATAAAAAAGGGTTTTGTTTTATAAAAAAAACTCAAAATTTTTGATAGTATAAAATTTATCACGGTGCTTATTAAAATAACATATGTAGGATTATATAAATATTATCACATCAACTTTTCCATGACTGGTTTAGGGTTTAGTTTAAAACCGTTAAGTGTCACATTAAGTGATGCCAACTATTCAACAACAACAACTAGTGTTTTAAGCAGTTAATGGAAAATACTTAAATATCATATTTTTCATAAAAACTTAATTACACTAAATTGTTTGTTTTAGAAAGACATGAAAACATTGATATTGTAAATTTTAAGCCTTCTAAAGACGAGTTAAATCCAACAAATTTAGGTTTTAGAATTTACTGCATACACATTTATATTTTAAAGCTAAGCTATGGCATAATGTTTGCTATTAAGAGCTTTTAAATTCATTTCATCAAACTTTACAAGAAAATTTTAATTTAAAAATCTACTTAATTGTTTTTCAAATCTCAACATTACAAAATTTAAATAAGCAATTTAAGCCTGTGGGCTGCTTTTCCCCTACTTTAGTTTGCATATTTGCAAAGTAAATTATTTATTTTTTTTTTGTTAAAATACTTATTCATTTGCTAAAGTACCCAGCAGTAAAATAACAGTATGTATGTACATATTGTATGTAAGTAGGATAAGATTTTAGTTGTTGGTTTTTGGAATTAATTGAAATCCTCTGGCACATGTTATAAATGACAACTGCAAAATGAGCTAAAAGCAGCAGGATATTCAAGTCATTGTAAGCGATGGATGAACTTTTTCGTACAGTGTCAAGCGAAAACAAAAGACTGCGTTTGGCTTAATTTCATGTGCAAAAGTTCTTTGTCAATGTCGCTGAGGAGTAAGGGCTGGTTGGGGAAAATAAGGCGTAAAATTACTAGGGACCTAAACTATGTAGTACATACATACATATATAACTACAAACACACAAAATACATTCATACATACATAGATACTTAGTTAAAAGCAGGATAATTACTCGTCTAAGTATATCATAACTAACAGGACTTAACCTCGTCATTGTCACACTGGCAAAGATATTGAATTTCGTGTTTGTAGTATATGTAAACATAGTTTGAGAATTTTTACATTTGTTTGCAGATTTCGCTAGTGTAAACAATACAATTTAAAACAAACAAGAAAGTATAGTCGGTTAAGCCCGACCATATAGTACCCTACACCCAGTATATGTATTAAACAGTTTTTCAGAAATGGGCGATATATGGGATATATATATATATATAGTATATATAGATATATATATATATAGATCGATAATCTAAAAATTTAGTGCCATGACTTCTGTGAATATAAATATTATGTATGTTTTTACTTTATATCGATATAAATACTTTTAAATGATTTATAGAGGTTAAAGTGAATTACGGAGATGATCTTATATGGGAGTTTCGACTAACTATGGACCGACCATTATAAAATTAGGTGTCGTTTTAGGCTGTATATATGAAACTTATATGTATGTATGTTTTGAATTTTATTTGGATACCAAAATTTTTAATATACGAAACATATTCATGTGCAATATTATTTGGATACCAACATTTTTATGAGAGTTATGCTCTTTAAAGCGATTTTCGAAAGTGGTCCTTGTATGGGAGCTATGGTCAATTATGGACCGATCTGTACAAAATTTGTAGATGTGATTTGGAATCATTTACCACTCATTTGTGGTGAATTTTTTTTTGGATACTTGCATAACTCAAACATTTAGTATAGTTAAACCCCTATTTCGGGAGGACATTTGTATGGGGCTAGGTAAAATAATGGACCGATTTCTACCAGTTTCAATCACATCCGTCCGTAGGTCTTTGGTATCATGTACCAAATTTTATTGAAATACCTTCAAAATTGCGACCTGTACTCTGCGCAGAAGCTTTACATTGACATCGTTAAATCGATTGAAGAAGTTTTCTGAGTCGGTCGGTATACTTTAATGTGGGTATTGGACCAAAATTTATGGGCGTTACAAACATCAGCACAAATCCAATATACCCTGCCCACTATGGTGGTTTAGGGTATAATTAACATAAACTTAAGCGTTATAAACTTTGAGATGAACTCATTCGAAAGCATATTTAGTGTCATTAATATCTACAAAAACTTGTATGTTATAATTCCCATTAGCTAAGAAAACTGCCTGGGCTGCTCTAGTCGTTTGAAAATTTTGCTAAATTACTTCTTGTAGTTTTGTTTTTTTTTTATGTGTGTGTGTGTATGTGTTTTTTGTTGGTTACTTTGGAAAATGTTCCATTAAAGAACTTGAAGAAGTTTCTATGCAGTTTTTCATTCTTATTGTGAAATACAATGGTTTTTATTATCAGCATAAATAAAGTAAATAATACACAAGCATCATTGTGTGTCATTTCAACTGTAAACAATAATACATAACTGTTATAAAATTATGCACTGGAGAAAATAAACGGGTAAAATTTGATGCTAATTGAAAAATCATTCAATTTTAGTTAAAAATTGTATAACGCAAGAGATTTTAATACGAAAAACGTAGTAAACAGATTCTCTATTCAAATTTACTAATTTTACAATACCAAATTAGTTGTATACCTACCATTTTAATTTTTTATTTAATACTACATTTACACCTACGCAAAATCTAGTACTTGAGGGATTTTGAGCGAAATCTTGTTTATTTCTACTAGATTTCCCATACAAAACAAAATCTAGTTCGTCACGAGATTTTGGCAAAATCTCATAAAATCTTGCAATACAACTCTGAATTTCATACTAAAGTACTAAAAAATACAGCACTGAACAAGAAAAATTTGACCGTTCCAAAAAATAAATTTAAAAAAAATAATAAAAAGAGCGGGATATAAAATAAATTTGCAGCAAACTACACCGTCTACTAAATAAATAAATAAACATTTCTTTGTTTTGTCTGTTTTTGTCATTGACGTCAACTTCGAACACAGCAATTGAAATCTTTGACGGCTCATTCGAAAATTTTCTATGAACGTTTCTTCCGGCATAATATGCACATCTTCCTCATAAAACGCCAACCTCCTATTTTTTGTTTTTTTATAAAATGTTTCTAATTATTTTTTTTTTTATAATTACAAACACAAACTGCGAAGCTTTTGGCTTATCTGCAGAAAACACCCAGAGTCTTTGGCGGGAATCGAACCCGCAACCCTCAGACTGATAGTCGGATACACTATCGCCTAATCTATAGGGGCACCCTTAATATATAATAATATAGGAGAAAGTTTGTGAAACCTTGTGTTTAACAAATGCTGCTGTCTTTTTTACGCAAAAATGTTAATTCCGATTAATTTTTTCAGATCTGGATGTAAAATATAATAAAATTTGTTTTTTGTTACTAAAAGTTTACAATATAATTTATTTTCTTTTTCAATCAGCTGTTTTTATTATGAAAATGAAATCCAACAATTTTCTTTAAGATTTTAATTAAAATCTACTAGATTTTGCGTAGGTGTAAATATAGTATAAAATAAATTAAATACAGTTTAATTTTATTTTTCCTTAAGGCTGATTTTTTAAGCAAACTTGTAATTCTATTTCTTTCAGTGTTTTAACTATTCCTGCCACCCTCGAGTGCAAAAATTCATTTCATATTATTTTTTATCTTATTTTTTTTTTGTTGTTTAAATGTCTTTTAAAACAATTCACATATACGTGAATTTATGTCATTCCAAGCATTTCTTTAGTCTCATAATTAGGCTTTAGCAGTTTATCATGTGCAACTAATGGGATTTCATATATTTTTATTTCTCTTTTTGCCAGCCTCCTTACAAGATGAATAATCCTCTTTATAACACTTTTTTAATTGCGTTTTATTTCAAATACTTGATGGCGTAAAGGATTTCTTTCTCTCTGTATTATATTCTAGAGTTGTATAATAAAATAAAGTTTTGCAAAACTGTAAAATGCTAAAAAAACAATTTACTTAAGTTTTTTTTTAAGTTGCGATATATAACATTACTACATGAATAATTTCTGTAAAAGATAATTTTGTATTTTTTGTAAGGAAGTCTTATTATGTACATACATATCTACATATATAGGGAACGAAAAAAGCGACAAAATTCGAAATAAAAAAATAATTATATGCAAAAGTTTAAGTAATTCTTAATAAACTTTATGGCAGTTGGAGATTAAACTGAATAATTTAAATTCAGCAGAAATTTTCATGTTTTTTTTTTACAAAGAATTGTACGAAAAGAGAAGTTATTTGGACTAACAACTGTGTGGTATGGTAAAATTATTTAAGTGAAAGATTTTATATTATTTTAATCCTTAGAATATGTAGCAATTTAAACACAATAAACTAAATCTTAAAACTAAATTTATTTTATACAAATTGAGTTCTTTTAATCTTTAGTTTTGCTACAAAATTTAGTTTCCCATCACAATTTTTGTAAGACATTCGAAAATTTCATATTTTTGTAATAAAAATTAAATACAAAATTAATTTGAATGTAAAAATTTTTTTAATATTTTGGAAATGTTCGAATTTTCGAAATGCTTCAAAATTGTTATTTTTCAACAGCAATGTATGCACATATAATTTTTAGAAAAAGTAAATATTTTCCATATTAAAATTAAAGTCCGAGTCAAAATTTACAAAATTTTAGAGTTTTCAAAAAAGTTCGAAAATTCGCACATAATTTCGAACTTTACTTTTTTGCCATTTACAGTGTATTTTTTCTAAAATTAATATATTTTCTATTTAAAAATAATTTTTGAGTTTGAATTCACATTTTTGAGAATTTTTAAAGAAGTTCGAAAATTCGAACATAATTTTGAAGTTTATTTTATATCCTAAGAAATAGACAACTTTCATTTAAATGTAAGAAATTACAAAATCTTCAATATTTGTTCGAATTTGCAATGTTTAAATTTTCGAAGTTTTTTCAAAATTTAAATTTTTTCTACAACAAAGTGAAATTTTCAAACAATAACAAATAATTGTTCTTAATAATTATTATTATTTTCAATAACAAATATATGAGTTTAAATTCACATTTTTGAAAGTTTTAAAAGAAGTTCGAAAATTCTAACATAATTTCGAACTTTGTTTTATGCCATAAAAAACATAAACATTTCATATTAATGTAAAACAAATAAAATTTTCAATATTTTTTAATTCTTGTAATATTCAAATTTTCGAAATTCTTTTAAAATCAAATATTTATTACAAATTTTATTTAAAATTTATATATTTTTTATTTTTAAATAAAAAGCTGAGCTTTAATTAACATATTTAAAAAATGTTTAATGAAGTTCGAAAATTCGAACATAATTTCGAATTTTGTTTGCTGTCTTAAAATATATCAAAATTAAATATTATTGTGAAATGAATAAAAGTATTGAATATTTTTTAACTTTTTTCAATGTTTTCATTTTCGAAGTTGTTAAAATTAAAATTTTTTTTAATAGTTATTTAAACTTTTTCAAATTCAAATACATATTTTATTTCTGAATCGAAATTTCCTTTTAGGGAGCTTTTAAAGAAGTTCGAAAATTCGAACATAATATCGAACATTATTTTATTCCAAAAAAGACTTAACTTTTTCCATAATCAAATATTCCAATTCTTTAAGGGTTTAAAATTTTACATTTGGATTAAACTTTTTAAGGACTTCGCAAACGAAATTAAAATTATTTCAAACTTTAGTTAAAGCCATTCATTGATTACCGAAAAAACAATTTTATGTTTAGTGTTAAATTTCAAAATCCCAAAAACGTTTTCGCACTTAAACAAGCTAAATCAAAACTCTGATAGGAACTGCTTGCTACTTTTTTAAACCGAAAACGTGAACATATAAAGGAAAACAAAGTGATTTCTCTAATTTTATGACTTCCCTTTGCAAAAAAACGAATTTATATAGAAAATACATACATATATAAAATATAAAAAAGAAAAGAAATCACACAAAAGCTGAATCCAAATGGAAATGTAACTTTTCAACAAACAATATTGGCCTAATACGAGCAAAATGTTTAAAAACATAAAGATAATCCAGCAGAATTTCAATTCCCCTTTTCCTCACTGTTATATAGTGGGTGAAGTGAAGTGTTATTTTTATGTGCAAATGGGTGGTAGTTAGTGTGGGTGCGGAAAAGTTTTTGCTTACTTTTTTTTGTTGCTGTTTGTTTAACAAACAAAAAAAGGAGGATAACAGAAAAAAAACGAGAAAAGTTGTACATAAATATTCAAAGTTACTGGGCTTTTTAAGCAAGCATAAGCATGTTGTGGATTGTTATTATTCGGTTTGTGTCCGTTTATTCAATCCAATCCAATTGAAATGAATTTGCCCTAGAGGCATAAAACCAAATTGTACTAAGGAGATATGATGTATGAATGTATATACTACACAATACAACGCATAAATTTATTTACTACACAACTGAGAAAATAAGGAGACACAGAAGCTCTAAATATCTTTTACAAAATATTCAAATTAGAGTAGGGAATATTTGGTATGTTTGAGGGATCTTATCTATCTCTTGAATTCCCCATTTATATTCATGTATATTTTGCCAAGGAAGTAAGCAAGTAAATAGTCGTATATTCAAAAATATATTTTTCAATGGTTATGTTAGTCCTATTGTGGTTGTTACTGATGAAATACTTCAATAAAAATAAAATGGATTAAAACAAGTAACCCTCTAAACATTTGAATTTAAAGCCACAAAAACATATAGGTATATTTACATATTTATGGTTTGTATAGGAACACTTTCAGAGAAAAGGGGAGATTTTTTATAAGGGAGTTTTAAAATTGATTCAATTTAAAATTTATTTTATGAGCTAAAATTAATACCTCTTAAATATGAAATAATGGTTTAAACATAAAGGAAAAATATTGTTATATTAGGCGTTGTTTATAATCTCAACAGATGTCATTAAATTTAAAGGGTATTTATGGAAAAAATCTGGGCATTAAAAAGAGATTTAATAAATCTTGTGGTTTTTTCTATTTAAAACTAAAATTTAATCTCTGAAATAATTCAAAATTACTTTCTTTTCCAAAATGTTTAAATTTTTAACATGAGTTTTCTTTAACAAAAACTTTTATTTGATGTAAAGGAATTATATTCCAAACATTTCGAAATTAGTTTTTAACCTAAAAAATTATTGCAAAATACTGCTAAAAAATATTTCTTAAATAAACTGTGTAATTTTTCAAATATTTATTTTTCGAAAACAAATTTAAAAAATTAAAAAATCTACAAATTTTTAAATATTAATATTAAATATTTATTGTAAATATTGTCTTAAATTAACATATTTTTTTAAATAAATTTTTGAGTAATAATTAGCATTTTTAACAGTTTTTATTGCAGTTCGAAAATTCGGATATAATTTCGAACATTGTTTTCTGCCTTAAAATATATGAAAATTGAATATTAATGTAAAATAAACAAAAATATTATTGAAATTTTTCAATGTTTGAATTTTAAAAGTTCTTTGAAAATTACAAATTTTTTAATATTTATTGTATAATAATATTTCGTAAATAAGATTTTTAATTAAAAAGATTTCAAATTAAAATATTCTAACTTAATAAATTCTCTACATATACAAAAATTCGAACTTAATTTTGAAATTAGTTTTATACATCGAATAATGTTCGGAAGCAAAAGTATAGCCCCGTTGTCAATATTGCCTTCTGGCATTCTTATTCATAATTTTTTGTTAAACAAATGAATAAAACTATCCAGACTATGAAAATATCACTAAAACAAACCTGAATTTAATATTTTTTGTTACAAATTGTAACATTTCTTTGAGTGTATCACAATTAGTCTGTGTTACAGTTAATTTTGTTTAGTGTACTCATACTAACAAGTAAAACAGTAAATACGATTCTAAAACATGTCTGTCTGTCTAACTGGCAGCTCTCTTATAAGTTTCCGTTATAAAAACAGTTTATTGTAAATAATATAAACGGAAATAAAAGAATCTCTCATCATCTACAAAACAAAAAACCAAAACTAGATCTTTATATTTACTATAAACTCTGCAGAAACATCATTATATTTAATGAACTTTATTTACAGGAAATTTAATTGTTACAAGATGGCGCGTTTAATATATGTATGTATGTACATATAATAAATGCAGACAATTAAAGGAATACTCAGCAGACAAAGGAAAAAAATAATGTAAAGGAATGGTGCAGAATACATACAATGAAGGGAATTACTATCATAGAAAAACAAAATTGTTTCATATTGAACTACATTATCTATGTATGTATGTACATAAAGAAAAGCATTATGTTAATGATAATAAAGTTAATAAACTCACCCATAATTTAAGTTTGTATTGTAGTTGACAAGAAAACTTTATCGTAAACTTAGTTTTGATGTGGGCCTGGTTTAGGTATTGAAATTAACAGTGACGTAAATACATAAAACCATATTTCCAGCAACAAGGGAGATGAGAATAACAAAAACACACAAAAGCAAAGAAGTTGGCTAAGGCGAACTTGTTTTTTTTTCTTGTTATTTGTTTCTTAATTCTTTTGCTTTTGTACACTTTATATGCTCTCAACTTTTTTCTTAATACTTTACTATATTTTTGTTGTTATTTTGTAGTTATTATATTATGTGTGTATGTGTGAGTATGATAATTAATTTTCATTAAGCTGGGTTTGGCTTTCTTGGAGATTCTAGTATTTTGAACACATTTTTGTTTATTCTTTTTACATCAAACACTCTTAGCTTATGCTTTCTGCATAATTAATTTTTAAGCTAAATAAAAATTCAGCTAGAAATCAACAAACTTTACGAAATTACAACTGAAACGTATGAATGAAAGCAATTTAAACACAAATTACTACGCGTAAGCAGAATTAAACAACAGAATAAAACTTCTCCAACTGGGAAACAACCACCATCAAACTTCGTTACCAGTTAACTAAACTAAACTGGCATTTTACTTGAGTTAATTTAATACGTTTCCTTTTGTATTGGAAACACACACGTACGTAGAAACAACTACAAAGTAAGGGCCGAGAGTTGCATTTTACAACAAAAACAACGGAAAATACTGTGAGGAAACAATAACAACATAACAATTTAGTATAACTGTCTCTTTCTGTCATAATATTAAAGTATATGCAGCAGCCTGTGTTTTATAGCAACTCTGGGGATAAACAAAATAATAACAAAACGGTTAAACGTTACATCTTAATAAATAGAAAAAGGTCAAATAAACAATAAACAATAAGAAAGAGAATAATAAATTAAATAAATAAAAGTAAAATAATTGTTTATTCTTAAAAGAGTTTGTCATTGTTCAAGACAACTTAATGTAAAAAGTATTAAAAAAAAAAAAAAAAAAAAAAAAAAAACGTATTTGAGAAACAAAAGTACCGTTAATCCTTTTTTGCAATTATGTATTTTACATTATTAGCTTTATATGAAACACCCCTTAACAACTCCTCATCTGACGTTACTTTGTTTACATTTGCCAAAACAATTTTTAGCGGAAATTTATGCTTGTTCTTTTTGACTTTTCACCAGTTTTGCGGGTAAATTCGTTTTATGCGCGTCCTTCTTTCTTGATAAAGTTTAAGAAAAATGTATATAACTGAGGTAACTTTAAAAATTTCCTTAATTTTATATGTATAGAATTCATAAAACTTATTTTGCAGTTAGAAATTCATAATATATTCGAATGTAAGCATGCTATTTTAAAATTCGCTAATAATTCACAAAAATCACCACTGTACCTGGTGCACTCGTCGCGAAAATGTGAAATTATTACCTTAGCTTTGCAATTAATATGCGGCACCAAGTATAGTCGTTCCTCGGCCCTGCATGAAATACGCAATAAAATCTTTAACGGCAAAGTGCGCCTCACATTTACTTTGCTGAAGCAGACTACGGAGCAGAATTCTACAGAAAGTTCTATTGAGCAAGAACACAGCAGTGACAGCGATGTTCCCTGTACTTCTAGACAAACACAACAAAGGCTTGAACGTCGTTTGGAAAGACGCCGCCAAAGTGAGCGACAGCAAAGATCGGTGGTAATAAATGCATGCCGGGATTTTACTTTGAATCCTGATCTTATAGTTTACTCAGTCGACGGTGGTACGTGTGTGGAATGTTCAGTTTTAGTATTTCAAATACGTTTTTTTACCTGCACCGATATTATATTTCCTCGTCTAACAAATATTAGTCATGGCGAGTATTGCAATGGCAGGTGGTTGGATTTGTTGTCTATGGAGTTTGTGGATAAGGGAATTAGTGGGTAAGTTGTGGTTATGTGTATTGGAAATGATAAATTTGCTTTTCCTTTATCTGATTGGATATTTTAATGAGATTTTGTAGTTCATCTTAATTCTGATTGGAACTGTTTGATATAATTTTGTATATCCTTTCAAAATTGCCATAAGTTTAAAATTTATTTGGAATTTTTTAAAATTTGTTCGCAAGTTTCTGTTTCAATTCCTATTTTCTATTTGAAATTGTTTATATTTACTTAAAATCTTATTCAGTGTTTATGTCCCAAACCACCATATATTGGGTTTGTGTTGTTCGTGACGCTCATATTTGTACATACGTTAAGGTATACCGATTGACTCGGATTCACGTGGGTCTTATGTCGATTAAACGATGTCCGCACATCCGTCCGTCTGGCTGGTTGTCAATGTAAACCTTGATCGCAGAGTACAGATTGTAATTATTTTGAAGATATTTCGATTAAATTTAGTATGAGACTTTTGTTCGGCCCAAAGACATTTGAGATTGAATTTGGTTGAAATTGGTCCATTATTACACCTAGACCACATACAAATGTCCTCCTGAAATAGGAGTTTATCGATCATAAATGTTTGATTTATGTACGTACATATGTAAACAAATTTAGCCACAAATAAGTTGTAAATGTAGCACATCTACAAATTTTGTGCAGATCGGTCTATATCGACCATAGCTTCGGCTCGCTGCCGAAAATCACTTAAAATAGCATAACTCTGTTCCATATAAGTCACACTTTTGAAAATAATTTTAACGACCATAAATCTTTTAAAAATGTTGGTATCCGAATAGAATTCAAAACAAATCAGTTTCATATGCACAGAAATCAGTGACACCTATTTTTATAACGGTCGGTCCATAATTAGTCATAGCTTCCACATAAGACCCACTTCTGAAAATCACTAACATGCATAAAAGTTTGATTTTTGTTTAAATCTTTCGAAATCTTTTTACGATTATGAATTCAAAATTGCTATTTTCATAAAATATTTATTTAAATCACTATTTGAATATTTATTCGAACCATTATTTTAATATCCAAAGCTATGATAATTTTTATTTAAATTTTAAAGAAATTTACAAAAATTTTTGCTCATAATTTCAAAATTAGTATTCGAAATTACAATTTTCAAAAAATTTTGAAATTGCAAATTTATTATGAAAAACCATAATTTTTAATTGGTTTCCCTTCCAGCAACAAACTCCTGAAACAATTTTGCAAATTATATACCCAACGTAAATTCTCTTCAAACGATGTGGTCTGCCAACTGACCACTTCCGTTATAACAGCCCGTAATTTCTTAAATAATGCCCGTTTATCTCATTTATTAAACATTTTCAATGACATACGGTGGGTATTTGAGTATATAACATGTTCAGAATACACCGTTTGGTTCTTGATGCCCTCGGTGTTTGGCATGCTGAAAGATATAAGTGAAATTACTACAGAAAATATCAACTTTGATTTAATGAAAACGCATATACAACTTAAGGGTTCGCAAGTAACAGCGGTTCCCTGGACGCAGGCGGAGAAACATGTACAGGAGTTGTTATTGGTGGCAGTACAATTGGCATTTGGTTATCATTGCCAGCAGAATATTATTTATTTGCACAGTTTGAATTATGTAGGTTTTTATTTAACAAAACTATGTATTAAATAAATTATTCATATCTATATAATTTTCAGTTGGAGAAACATCAAAGTTTTGAGTTCTTAAATTACTCCTTAATGCAATCATCTAGCAATAGCCAAGTGAGTTAAAGTTTTGTTTACAATTTATTATGTTTTGTCTTCAAGTTTTTTTTATTTTTTTTTGTAGTTATTTTTTGCTAAAAACTATTTCCAACGTATTTTTAATGTCTGCGACAAATTAAATATCTGTTGTGTTTTGGAATATTGTGGTGGTTTGCCTTTTTATCCCCAACAAGCTTTTGTTATTCACATTAAGTGGCTGGATAATTCCCAAGAATGGCAAATTTATAATAAAGATTTCACTACAAGTCTTCAAACAAGTTCGAAAAGAGTTGATAATTTTCTGCAGCTGCTTAAAGAAACTTTAAACTGAGGTATTTATTAAACGTTTTTTAATATTATAACTAAAATTGCTCTAAAGATTTTATGCAACGCTAAATATTTCCCATTTAAAGTTTAATATTTAAAACATTATTTGCAAATTCTTGAATTTAAATTTTTATAGATTGCACGAAATCCTTTGGTTTTTAAATAATTTTAATTAACACATAATTATAAATTTAATGCTCTTTGTTGTTTATTCCGATGTTTTTGTTAATTCCTCTTCCCTTGCCTTGCGATTTTTCAATATACTGGTTATAAGGAATTCACCCGCCTTATAAGAACTTCTTACTAAAGGACCACTGGCTGTGTACAGGAAACCCAATTCATTGCCTCTTTCCTCCCAATGTTTAAACTTTTCCGGTGTCACATATTCTATAACTTTGAGATGTTTTTTAGTCGGCTGCATATATTGACCCAAAGTCAAGCATTCTACTTCAGCTTCACGTAAATCTTTCATAGTTTGTTCTACTTCAGCATCAGTTTCACCCAAACCCAACATTATCGAACTTTTGGTGATAATTTTGGGATTGAAGCGTTTGGCTTCCTTTAAAACCTTAAGGGTCTGCCGATAATGGGCACGTCTATCGCGCACAAAGGGGGTTAACTTTTCCACGGTCTCAATATTGTGGGCATAGACATCAAGGCCAGAAGTTGCTATAGTTTCCACACAATTCAAATCACCACGGAAGTCGGGCACCAAACATTCCACAAATATATTGGGATTGCTAAACAAAGTAAAAGTACAAATTAAAACAATATTTCTACTAAAACAAACACCTTCTCATGTACCGATTTTTAATTTCCTTGACTGTTTCTGCTATATGCTTGGAGCCACCATCCGGTAAATCTTTAATAAAAGTAAAAACAATTGTTAAAAATTTAAATTTTTTTTTATTAAATATAAAACCCACCATCTCTATCCACCGAGGTCAACACTATATAATCCAAACCCCAGGAGGCTATGGCCTTGGCTGTATTTACAGGCTCTGCGGCATCTAAAGGCGGTGGTGCTCTGGCTGTTTTGACTGAACAAAAGCGACAACCACGCGTACAAGTATCCCCCATTAACTGTATACCGAAACACAAACATAGAAAACATATCAGTTTAGGTCACTAAAGGTTATCAATCAAACTTTACAAGCCATGTGTATGCTTGCTTACCATTATGGTGGCTGTTTGTGTGCCATGTTCTCCGCCACCCCAACATTCTCCTATATTCGGACATCTAGCCTCTTCACATACCGTGGCCAGTTTTAATTCTCTTAACTGTGACTTGATTTTGGCATAATTCTTGCCCATTGGTATAGTGGTCTTTAGCCAGGGTGGCAATCTCAATCTTTCATTTTCACCCTTTTCACGTTTTAGCTTACCCTCGAATTCCACCCATTCTTCTTTGCTAGTTTCGGGATTTTGTACAAAGTCTTGGAAACTGGGACCCTTAGTTAAACGCTCACGTATTTCTTCGATTTTGTTGGTGGGCGCCGCAGCAGCAGCATTTGAGGAGTTGCAACGCTGCACCAAATTACAAGTGGCCTTATTTAGAAAAAATAATTTATTAATTTGATGTTCGTGCTATTGCTTATATTTAAATACTTACCAACCTTACAGGAGATTTGGGTAGATGTCTTAACATGTTAATAGTTTAAAATTAAAATAAAAAAATCAGATTTTATTTTGCTGCTGTTATGAAATTGAGAGAGGGGAAGAAACAACAAATATAAGGAAAACATTGATCAGCTGTTGGTCTTTAATTACAACAAGAACAACAGACCAAAACAAAACAAATTGGCAGGGTTGTATTTACTAGTATACACTATGAAAAAAAGTAGAGATATTTCTTCAAAATAAGTTGAATAATTATTTCTAATATCAGCTATATCTTGTTAAATTAACTTTAATTATGAATAAATCAATTTTTAGATTTTGTTATATATATGCACCGAATATTTGTGAAATTAAAGTTTTTTGTAATACAAGTGAATTTAGAGATTTTTTGTTTTTATAATTTGATATTTGGGGAGTTTTGAATTTTACTAAGCATAAATCGAGATGTTTTTGAAAACTAAAATTTTTGGAAATAGTGGATTTTTTAACTTTAGGTTTTTGATTAAGTAATCGGTTAATTTCATTAAAAAGCCCTTGATTTTTGATGAGCCAATTTTTTCGTGATTAAAATTCATTGTTGGCGAGTATAGCTTATTTATTACAAAATAAATGTTTAAGGATAACACCCCAATTCTTGACATTTCTTCATTTAACAGTCAATTTACTTCAGATTTGCCCAACTTTTAAAATAAATATTTTTGGATACTATTATTAATTTAAGTTTCAATTTATCATAAAAATATTAAAGGATTCTTGATATTTCGCACATTTAACAACTAATTTGCTTCATAACCTCAAAAATGATTAATATTGGAAAATTAATAATTTAAGTATAAATTACAAGTATCTTTCAAATAATGATCCCAAAATAACATAAAAAGACGTTATTGTTGAAATGATCGATCGAGTTCATCAAATCAAATTAGAGTTAATTTTTAGACATCCCAACTTGATAAAATTTCATAAAATTTGCAATTTTTTGGTGAAACTAAATGTTTTTGTACTCAATTGTCTGATTGGACAAGACGGTAATATGCTGGATAATCTGAGGATTACGTGTTCGATTACCGCGAAAAACTGATTGATTTTTGTACAGAAATGTTGTTTAAAATATAAGCAAACTTAGTTTAATTCGCTATATAAGATCTTCACTAAAACTTATTTACAGATTTGTAAGTAAACTAACTTCTTACATTCATGTTGCACATTTCCCAGAAGATAAAAAATTGTAGATTAGTATAATAACATAGCAACTGAACTTTGAACTTCAAATAAAGCTGGCCTTGAAACCGGTTTACAAACAAAATAAATATTGACTAATAGTAACAGGTGTTTGTCTCTACAAACCAATATTTAACTTGCAACATTTCTTAATTCTATTAAATTTCTAAAAGTTAAAGTATTATCTCATAACTAAAGGCTTTATTTAAAAATCCTAATATGTACTTCAATAATAATAAATTCCTTAATTCCGAACAAAGTTGCTAAAACCATAAACTTCTTAAAATTAAAAATCGATACCTGCAATAAAAATTCCTCCATAACTACTCGTCGTCGTCGTCGTAATGCTAAAGTGTACCACATAAAAAAGGGATTCACTTAAGTTTAAAAGTAATTATGAACATAATCAACAAGTGTGTTTTGCGGGACGGACATAGGCAGTTAGACCAAACAAACAAAATCACTTATTTGTTATACAAAGCGCATGTTCCATAGTTATTGACATTGAAACGTCTGACGTATGCCATTTATCAGCAACCATTGTGGTGGGTGAACGTGCATACAGAAGAAGTTTAACTAAACAAGGAAAAATACGTAAAATTGTAAACGACTACGACGGAATAACAAATAAAAGTTTTACACGAATTATCGAATTTTCCGGGAATTAAAAGTAAAATAATAATGAAATATTTGACAAAAAAATAAACAAAATTTGAATGTTAACGGTTACATTTAAAGCTAAGTTTGTAAAGCCTGGATGTATGCAAATGCTTGTTTGCTCTACACATATGTTAGCTAATCGCCAGCAGCTGCAGGCTAAAGATTTTCGTTTGTAAAATAATAATTTTAAAGAAAAATTGTAAATTATTGCTAAAGAAATAACGACAAAATGCCGGGAACAAGGCGCATTATATTGGGCCATGTCATGTCGGGATTGTGTAGTAAAATGAATCGCACCAAACCCTTGCCCACCGATGCAATGGAGACTCCATTGAAAAGATGTTTGAATACATTTGATATAACTTTATTGGGTAAGATGTTTTTAAAACGAAAACAGTTATCAACAGTAAATGTTTATGTTTTTTACATTACTTACTTTATCAAAGTTAAAATGACATAACCTTTTACTTTATGTATACCTGACAAAATTTTCTAAATGAAAATTCATTTCTTCAGGTATTGGCCATATGGTGGGTGCTGGCATTTATGTTTTAACCGGCACTGTAGCCAAAGACATTGCCGGTCCCGGTGTCATAGTCTCCTTTATACTGGCTGCTGTGGTGTCTATGCTGGCCGCTATATGTTATGCGGAATTTGGTACGCGCGTACCCAAAGCTGGCTCGGCTTATATCTACACTTACATTTCGATTGGCGAATTTTGGGCCTTCATCATAGGCTGGAATATTTTGCTGGAGCATATGCTGGGTGCTGCCTCGGTGGCTAGAGCCTGGAGTGGTTATGTGGATTCGTTGCTGGGCGGTTGGATTGAAAATACTACATTGTCGATTATAGGAGAATTGCAGGAGCCTCAGCTGTTTGCCCGCTATCCCGATCTTTTAGCTTTTTTAGTGTGTATTTTATATGCTCTGGCCTTGGCGGTGGGGGTCAAGGCCACCGCTTTAATCAATAGTATTCTAACGGTGGTAAATATTTCGGTCATGTTGTTGGTTATATGTGTAGGTTTCTGGTATGCCGATGCCAAGAATTGGTCTCAAGCGGAGGGCGGGTTTTTGCCTTATGGTTTTAGTGGTGTTATAGCGGGAGCAGCCACTTGTTTTTATGCTTTTGTGGGCTTTGATTCCATAGCTACGGCTGGTGAGGAGGCCAAAAATCCCTCGGCTTCTATACCCCTGGCTACTTTGTTGTCTTTAAGTGCTGTTTCGGCTGGTTATATCTTGGTAAGTGCCGCTCTTACTTTAATGATACCCGCCAATGACATAAATCCCGCTGCTTCGTTGCCCGAGGCTTTTGGTCAAATGGGTTTGACTTGGGCCAAATACATCATAACCGTGGGAGCTTTGTGTGGCATGACTACCACTCTTTTAGGTTCTTTGTTTGCTCTGCCGCGCTGCATGTATGCCATGGCTACGGATGGCCTGTTATTCAGTTGCTTCGGTAAAATTAATAGTGTTACCCAAGTGCCGGTGTTAAATTTGGCCATTTCTGGCCTTTCCAGTGCTTTACTGGCTTTGGTGTTTGATCTTAGAAACCTGGTAGAGTTTATGTCCATTGGTACTTTACTGGCCTATACCATAGTATCGGCTAGTGTTATTATTTTACGCTATCGTCCCTTGCCTATTATGGAAAATCCCATTTATGCTCCCGATACACCGGAAAATGAGGAAGATGATGACAATGATACCACCTCTCAATACAGCATTGATACAGCTTCACCCACTAGTGATTTAATAGAAGGCATGTCCGCTGGTCGCCTGAAACCCAAATACAAATGGTTAGATGCTATTTTGGGTCGCTTTGAACCGGGCAGTGCTGTCTCGGCAAGCGTTTTACTCTTTACCGTGCTAAGTTTTACTTTATGCTTCCAACTGAAAACTTCCTGGTCCGATAGCGAGTCGGTGACCTCCTGGTGGGCTTTGTTAATGTATGGTTTCCTGTTATTCATCATAGTGGTTTGTGTGTTTGTTATATCGGTACACCATCAAAACACCCGGGGCCTGAACTTTAAGGTGCCATTGGTGCCTTTGTTACCCTGTTTCAGTATTTTCTGCAATATAGCCTTAATGGTTCATTTGAGTTTCTTGACCTGGCTGCGCTTTTTTATATGGGTTTCCCTGGGCATGTTAATATACTTTGGCTATGGCATACACAACAGCAAAGAGGGTGCCGTTTGCTCGGCCTATTCCATGTTAATGTCCTCCAATCCAGAGCCCAAAAAGTCCCCCTGGGGTGTTTCGGGAGACGATTTTGATTTTCTTATTGGTGCCGGAGGCTCCAATAATCGCACAGTATTTCAGCGTTTTATAGGACGTAAAAAGAGTGACAATCAGCCTATAGTGGAGGAGGAATTGGTGGATGAGGAAAGTGATGAAAATGAGGAGTCCTAAGAAGGTTTGGTGTGGGGGTTTAAGTAGCGATGTAGGGTAACGAATCTTCAGACATTAAAAACAAAGTATAATTGCACAAATTATTTTATGTATAGTGTATAATAAAATGAGACATGTCAATGTAACAGTGGGCAACAAAAGCGGCCAAAGTGGTAAACTTTCGAAAATAAGTATGATTTCTAAAATTTAAGCTTTTTACAAATTGAAAGTTAGTTATTAAATGTCCTTAATAAGGATTTTAGTGTATCATTAAAGTGTTATTTTAGATACTTGTTTGATATTCCAGCCCTTTTTAATCCTAAGTTTTAATAAATTTTAAATTTTCCTATGAAATGTTTCTATTAAAGGCCAAAGAGTTTTGTGTTGTTTAAAATTGTCGAAAGGCTTTAAAACAGCAAAAGCAATTTGGGAGGATATAGAGTAACAACCTACGCCTCTGTACTGTAAATCGAGGAATTATCAAATGAGAAAAATTGACATAGAGATGTTTTGCACGATTTTGAACGATGAAAGAGGTGTGTTTTGTTCGGTTTAAAGAACATCAAAATATGCAAACTCCTTTTAAAATAAAATATTAATGAGATTCGGTTTACAGCACAGTAGAGTTTATTTGTTACACTTTCCTATAGAAAATTGTATCCAGAATAAGATTAATGGGAAAAGAAAGCCGTTGTGCATATCGGTTAAAAAGTTATAGCCTGAACTTAAGCATTTATAGGCTTTCGTCTTTCTTTGGCCATTATCTTCAGAATTTATTTATAATCTCTTACAAAATTCTCCCCTCACTTTTGTTAACCACTGTGTTAAGTTAAAATTAATAATCAAATTCAATTAAACTATAAATGTGTTTGTGTATATCTACCATATAATTAAAAATAATAAATATAAATACAATATAAATGTACCTACCTTCATATTTAACTATGATTATGTTAAAATGTAATATTAAAAAAATAATAAAACAAATGTTATTAATTAAAAACAAACAACAACAACAAAAACTTACAATTATCTTGCATTACGCTAAAAGGTAAATCAATAGCTGCTGCCACCAGGCTTAGCCCAAACATGCTGTGCTCTGACGTTACATTCCAAGAGACAATTCTACGAATAGTCAACAGATGTTTTCTGCTGCTACACCTGAGGTTGCTATACAACTAAGAGAGGAGACGTTTTCACAATTAGATTTCAATTTGATTTTCAGTTAAATGCTGTTGCTACAAACTGATTGTTTGGCAGCAGCAGCACCTTGTTTCCTTTTCTTATAATTTGTTTTTTTTTTCATTTGTTTTACATCATTTCCATGCAGGATACAGTATTTATGGTGTCCTTTTGTTTTAAACTTACTAGACAACCTCTGCTCGGTGGGCCGTTTCATATACAAACTGACGTACATACAGACAAACAAATGTTTCATTATGGCTCTTAAAATACATACATTCAAAGACAAGACGAGTTAGAGAGCTCACAAAACGTTAACTGAAGAAATCTTTTAAAAATAATAATAGAAAATCTGTTAGCAATTTAGTAATAATAAAGCAAATTATGACGTCTCATTTTACCAGGGTTTTGTGTAACCCTAAAGGTACACAAATCTATGGCTAAAGACACTTTTAAATAAAGAGATTTTGAAGTTCTATATGATTTTGATTTTGCGTTGCAAAAATCTATTGTGAGTGATCACAGTGTGATTGGACATTGATCATATTTTTTGATTTCTCTTTAAATTGTTTTCAATTTAGCATTTTAAAAATAATTTGTGATTAATATTACAATGAATCTCAGTTACCTTCAGGTAACTGGTTTTTAATATTTTACAAACTTTTCGCTTTTAAAGTAAATTTTTGGTTTCAAAAATAAGTGTTCACAGATTGGTCATATTCACAACAAAATTTTTTGCTCTATTTTTCTATTTCTTATTTTCCCAAAAAACGCAAAATTTCCAAAGTTTTAGGTGAATTTAGTTTTTACCGATTTTGCGATCTCGATTGATTTTTGATGTTAAGTGTGAGTGATCATGTATTAAGCTGATATTCGAGAAAAACACAAGCTATAAACGATTTCAGTTTAATTTATTTATCGATCTTCATAAATTTTTGGTACTAAACGTCAGTGATTGCAGATTTAGTTTATTTTATCTAAACACACAGTGTTTAGGACGATCTTAGTTTCAATAAGTTTTGGGAACTTTAAAAATTTTCACCGTAAAATATGAATGATCTCAAATTAAGCTTCGTTGCTTCAACATCACCGTAAAATATGGATTTTATTGTCTTGATTTAATGCTTTTAACTTTAACTGACTACACGTTTTAAATACTTGCACAAAAAATCAAAAGGGATTTTAACCAAAAAAATAAAAAAAGAAACACAAGCAAATCAAAATTGTAATTATAAAAGGAAGAAACTAACGTGCAAAAAGAAAACTTGTACTTTTGGAAAGCAGATGTTTCTTTCCTTTTGAAACAAAACAAAATTCGTACGCCATCCATCTATCCATCCATCCATCCTTATAAGAAAATACCAGTAATATTAAATACAAGTTCCTCGTTGTTCAAATCATTCAAACATATTCCATACGAAAACATTTTGTGTGTACAGTCAACAGTTGTTTGGTGAAGGCAACGCATCTAAAACTGAGCTATACACGATGATCATTCACATGATCATGATCATCAGTTCTAAATACTATAAGAATTTATACACACAGACACACACACACACACGCCCTGGTATACGAAGCCTGTGTAAACAGGTTCTGTGTACTGTAAGTGTTGGCGGCTTTCTTGCCAGGGTTTTGCATGTAAAGGATCACAAGGATACGATCAGTGATCATTGACAATGATAAGGTGGTAGTTTTTCTCTTTTTTGGTTTTTGTACATATTTTTTTTATTATTCTTCTGCTGTTTTCATCTGTCTTTTGTTTTTAAAAGACAGATGCTTTTTTTTCCTACAATTATTGTTTCGTTTTAGTTGTTTTTTTCTTATTGTTTTCTTATATGAAATGAACTGCATTTGGGATTTCTTTCTTTTGTCAAAAAATACACAAATAATTTTACGCATTTATAGTTATAGGACATGACTATTTTATGCGTTATTATTATGTTGAAAATAAAAAAAAAATAAAAGAAGATTCAGAAGATTTTTGGAGATTCATAGTTTTTAGTATTGTAGAGGAACATCCAGGTGGAATGCTAGTAAGGGTATTTTGATGCTGCAAGTTCAGAAGAAAAACGAAATGGAACACATGATTTTAGAGCATCTGTTTTTAAATGTAGATAACGAGTGGAAATAACTATACAGGAGATTCTTTGAAGTATATGACTGAGTTTGAACATGTTTTATCCTCTGCCCTGCTTAAGTATTTAAATGAAAACATATGCAAAATGATCATAACGATCTTGTCTTTGTAAATTACATTAATTTTGAAAAATTAATCAAGTTTAAAGGGAATTTAAACAAAAATTGTTTAAAAATTATTGACAATTTTAAAATGTTTTTAGAGAAATATTATAAAAAATATCTTTAAAATCCTGTATTTATATACTTGTAATTTATTTCCATTTTCACTAAAGGAGATATTATTTATTTATATTATTTAAACATATTGATTGTCCCTCTATAACTTTTAAAACAACAGGACCTTATATATAGAAAAACCCAAAAAAATCCTTACTCCCTTTTAAAAAAATCCTAGTAGCAAGTAAATATCTATTAACACAGCAAATGCACCTTCCATGTAGTAATTTTTACTTGTTTAAATTTAGTATTTACTTAAATTCTTCAATTGCTACAGCTGTTACAATACTTGTGTAGTTACATTTACACATTTACACATGTTTGTACATCTGTATGTTCAAGACTAATGTTTGGTTGACAAAATCTATCAATCAATTTTAAATTTCCTTAAGAAACATATAAAGAACATATTTTTTCCTACAAATAAATAAAAATGTTAAGGGGGAATGGTCACGCTCTTAAAACAAATATTAGTTTGTTGCCAAATGAAATGTTAAATATTACAACCAACCAGATATCCGTTATATGTTTTATGTTAAAATATTGTTTTTAATTGTTATAATATTTCTAGAAAACAGTTTTGAGATCCTTGTTCTTTCAAATCATAAATGCTTTCTTGAAATAAAAGAAAATGTATAAAAGTAGGAATTTGTTTTTAAAAATTATTTGTTATAATAAAAATCTAGTTTAAAATCGAAAATTGTAGAAAAACTAAAGTCGCCTACTTTGTTAATAGTGTGTTTTTCTGGAAATTAAGTTCAATCGGCGATCACTCACATTTTCTATTAAAAATCTATTTTAATATAGACAAATCGTTAGACATTTTTCTAAACCTTGTTTAATAATACGTTTTTCGGCAAAATGAGATCAATGCGCGATCATTTACATTTTATACTAAAAATCAATCGAGATAGTAAAATTTATCAAAACTAATTCGTCTATAACTTCCAAAATACTGGAATTTTGGGAGGAAATCAGCTAAATCCACGATCAATCAACATTTTTCGACACGAAGATCGCCTAAAACCTCTTAAATACCGCGTTTTTTTTTGTGGGGAAAAAACTTAATCTGTGATCACTTACATTTTATACAAAAAAAAAAAAAACGATCGAGATCGCAAAATCAAGAAAAACTAAAATCTCGTTTAAGTCTATTGTTACCCACTAACTAATCATTTAAACCTGAAGTACACATATGTGCACCTCCTTTTTCTAACACTTTAAATAAAAAATTTAAAAAAATAATAAAAACCTTTTACTCAATCGGTTCACGTTCAGATCTTAAGAGGATAACTTACGATCAATTTTTCGAAACTAAAATTGCCTATAACTTCTTAAATACTGCCTTTTTTGGGAGAATAAACTCAATCTGTGATCACTTACATTTTATACCAAAAAACGTTCGAGATCGCAAAATCGAGCAAATCTAAAATCGTTTATAACTTCGTAAATACTGCGTCATTCAAATTTTTCTTTTAGAAATTTATTTTTTTAAAATGGTTAATCGTAAAAGTTGAGATCAATAAAAGCAATCACATTTAGAGCAAAATAAATTCCATATGTGATCAGGCACATTTTATTTATAAAACTGAGTTTAGCCCAAAACACGATAAGTTTTTATCACCACTAACTAAAAACTAAAAATTTATTAAAACTGAGAACACATTTAGCTTTTTAAATACTGCAATTGCGGAGAAAATAAGCTGAATCCACGATTTTTCACATTTTATAACAAAAATCTATCGATCGCAAAATTTATCAAAACTAAATTCGTCTAAAACTTCGTTTTAAAACTGTTTTTTTTTTTTCGGAAAAATAAGCTCAAGCTGTGATCACTCACATTTTACACCAAAAATCTATCGAGATCTTAAAATTTATCAGACTAAATAAATACTGCCGTTTTCGGGAAAATAAGTTAAATCGATCACTTAATATTTCTTCTAGAAATTTATTTTTAAAATGGTTAATCGTAAAAGTTGAGATCAACAAAAGCCATCAGGAGCGATCACATTTTCAGTAAATTAAATTCCATGTGTGATCAGGCATATTTTATAACAAAAGTTTAATTTTGAAACAAAAATCAGATTCAATATAATTAAGATCAAACTGTGATCACAAATCTTTTATACAAAATTTTGGTTTTTAGTGTAAAATAAAAACAGTAACACATCTATAACTTTATAAATACTGCATTTTTGCATAAATATAAGCTCCATTTGTGATCGCTATATATTAGATTTATCAATATTGTGATTATTAACTATATGATTGTATTAAGATTCTTATTCATCATATGCTTATCGCAATATGGGCATACAACATTATGATCCCCAATGATCATATTCTAACAATATATGATCATTAAATATCATACTATAATGGTATGAATCAAATTATGATAATTTCCTAATATAATATGATCATAATATGATTAGATAACATGAATGTCTTAAATAAACAAATTTTAATGAGTATATAAAACACTAAACATCATATTATGTTCGTAAGGATCAAAATGTGATTATATATTATGACATTATGATTATAGTATGTTTCCCAACATAATATAATAATTATCCACCATTTCTTTTTGGCGTAGTCAAACATTTTCATTTGACATTCAAATCTGAAACTAAAATCCATTTGAAACAATTTCAAGTTGAATTTGGTTTAAATCATTTTATTGTATTGTATTTTAGGATGTGATTTGTTTTAAATTTTCATTTCTCTGTCTGCACAGGAAATCTAACTAAAGGTGCTATCAGACGAGATTTATTTTACATATGTACTGTCACACCCATATGTAATTCCGTATGTATGTCAAAATTTCCATTTTACATACGATTCATAATTTTTGCTATCACACCTGCTTATGTTTTTCCGTATGACATAACCAATAAATGTAAACAAAAGCTTTTTTAACGTGTATAAATTTCAAGAATAACTGCAATAAATATAATAAACATAATTAAATTTATTAAAAATCGAAAAATACTTACTTTTTCATGTTCATTATCCATTTTCTTTAATTTTATTTTTTTCACACAATTTTGTTTCAAAACAAACCAGATGTTTTGTATATGTTTGTCACAGGAAAATAGAGCGTGTTCTAATCGAAAAAATTACATATGTATTTCCACATGTATTTTACACATGCAAAGTTTCATATGTATCACACGATGTGTACAACTTTTACAGATGGAAAATTTGACAGTACATATGTAAAATACATCCCGTCTGATAGCACCTTAAATATTTTTGAATAGCTTTGTATCTCAAGCAATTTTATTTCAAAAACTTGTTAAAAATAAAATTTAAATTTATGACAAACTTGAACTCTGACACTCATAATTTTCTGGAATAACCACAAAGATTAATTTTATTAATTGCTACCAAGACAGCTCTCCAGACATTTTGTTAGAACATACAAATTATGTAAAACACTAACTGATAAGAAATGACATGTACTTTTTTTTTTAAAAAAAATATTTATCACAAAAATGACTACAGGACACATAAATTGTTTCAAAAAACAAAAAAAAAATTCCGAAAATTTCCACAATTGTTATTTTTATTTTATTATAAAACAAATGCGGAAACTGTTAAGTTAAGTTAAGTATAAACAAAAATAAAAATTTTAACTAAAAAAAAATAGAAAATTAAGCAGGAAAATAACAATTTATTTTTTATATATTGAAAACTCTTGCAATTGGAATGGGAAAAATCTATTATTTCTACATGTTTTCAAGAGCACAATGAACTTACTCTCAAAGTAATACTCTCAAAGCGGTGAACAATTGATAGCAAAACAAACATATGCACATACATACATACATATAATCCTTGGATGAAATGCCAACAAACGTACATACTTACAACTCAAAGATATCACAACAACATCATTATTCATAATATATGGCTGGCTGTGTGAACAATATCACACATAAACATGTTCTAGCGACTACAACTAAAAAAATTCTATTGAATAAGAAAATTTCTTTAATTTTCCGAAATACTATTAGAAAAAAAAACACAATATTTATTTAAGGCCAAATGTTCTTTCAGGAAACACTGTGGGTTCGTAAATGCTGCTGTAGAGAATGTGAATGAATGTGTAGAGACTGTGTTACAAGCAGTAGCATCATTTTGTAACCCACACTCACATAAATAATCTGGTACATAAGAAATCCTGTTGAAGAAAAGGTGGAAATAAAAGGTGCACATGGCGTTTAACTGATGTTCATAAATGAACATTATGTGTTGGGATAATAATGGATATTTGAGGAAGGTATCCTTAAAAGGATAAAGGAATTTGGAGTTTGTCGCTTTAGTTGAGTTGAGTTGGGAAAAGTGAAGGAAAAATCCTGCAAGAGTAATCTTATAACTTGATCATAGTGTACGATCATATACTGATCACAGATGGAATTTAGTTTTCCTACTTTTTCAGCACTTCAGCTTCCATAGAAGGTCTTTATATAGTCCCAACAATAGTGTCATTCTTAGTTCTATATAGTATAAAATTAGCTTAAATTGAATGCCTTTATCTAGTCACAAATTAGATTCAATTGAAGGTCTTTACATATTGTCAAATTAGCATCCATAGAAGGTCCTTATATACTCCCAATTAGCTTTAATCTTAGGGCTATATATTAAAAAATAGACTTTAATTGCAGATCTTTATATATTGCCAAATTAGCTTTAATAAAAGATCTTAACGTAGTTCTAAAGTAGCTTCCATAGATGGTCTTTATGTCGTCCCAAGTTAGCTTCATTCGTTGCTCTTTATGGTACAGCTTCAATTGGAAGTCTTTATATATTCCAAACTAGATTCAATTGAAGGTTTTTACATATTGCCAAATTATGTACTCGTAGTCCCAAATTAGTTTTTTTTGCTCTTTTTGTTTCTGATCAATGTTTTTATTTCATATTTTTTTCTCTTTATTACTTGACATCAATAAATCGATCATTTATGCTTTTAAAGACTCTGAAATGAATTATAACCTATTTGGTTGTGTAAAAGATTGATTTTTCTTTGACTGACTGACTGATTGACTGTGATAAAATGTCGTTTCCACAACAACTGTGAATTTTACCCGTTGTATCCTCGGCAAATATGGAATTTTGAGTATTGCCTAGGAAATGTCATTGCGTTGAATGATATCCCCGTTCCTGCGAAGGAAAAGTATTATTATTTGGGTTCCAGAACGCTAGAGATGTCAGAGTGAACAGGACCGTTTATTACGGGTTTTACTATATTTGGAAACCTTTTAGATATTAAGAATTCGGCATAGTTCTAGAGATAGCCAGTCATCTGAACATTAGAAAACCATGTGATTTATTTCAAACCTGAAATGGTTCATCTCGTAAATACCTATTTTGATGATAATAAAGATTTCAGATCGGTTCTATAAACAGTGTCAAGGGACACCTTTAACCTTATCTCTGACTTTTACATAGGCAAATTCAGATTGAAGTGGGAAAAATATCAATTGTCCGTATATTCCCCCAAGACGTTGTTGTTGTTGTCGTAACAGCCCTTGTCTGAGTGAACTCGGGTCATTCCGGTGCGTAGAACCGGCTGTCGTGGGAATACCGCAAGGAGTAAAATATATCCTGGTGTTTATGTTCATCACTTTGACGCTGTTAAAATTCTTGCTATAAGCTTGCACGGGCTCGAAACTGGTTAGAGTTTGATTGTTTCAAACCTTTTAAACTCGCAGCTGATTACAGTCTTATCTGGAACTACGGGATCAGATAAAAAGAAGCCCGTGGAAATGTCTGATAATTGGTTGAAGTCCCGTCGGGGTACACGTAGTGGCTGTGGTTAATACCCAAAGCGTGAAGAAAACAGTTGGTTAAAAGACTGATGTTTCTTTGAGCAGCAAAATTAGGAAAAATTGGCCATTGAAAGTAGTGGTGACACTTAGCTTGGTGTTCAGGAAATGTAGGGGAATTGTGACTTTGGTTTTAGGTCGCTGGCGATTCGTCTTTGAACGGAGCGGCCTATGGCAACCGTAGTAAATTCTAATCTCTGTCCTTGGGAGAAGTGGTCGGTTAGTGGCATGTTGCGATTGCTGCTTTTCTAGTTATAGTCTTGGGTCAGGTGCTCGTTACATTGATCGTTGTAGTCATGTATGAAAAATTCCAAATTGTAGTTCATACAAGTATGCTCTTCGCCAGACATACATTAGTATGTTCTTGCGGTGGTGGGCCGAGTTCAGGCTGCGTTTGAGTACGTCTTGAATTTTAGCACGAAAAGGCAGCCATGTTAATGTTGAAAAGCTGTCCGTATACTTTTGTAACTGACCGTCTAAACTATGAACTCGTAAACATTTTTCAAGTCATATAAGTTAATAAGTGGATCGATCCTGCGCATTTGGTTAGTGTCAACAGAACTAAGTGCTAGCTACGAAATAAAAATAATTATGTACAAAGTCTAAAACTTCACAATTAGAACAAAAATTAACAACCCTATTTAATAAGGGAGGTTTTTTTACAAGAAAAAAATATTTATTTAAAGAAAACGCAAAAAAGAAGGAAAAACCACCCCAGGATTAAGCAAAGAAATGTAAAAAAGTAAATGACATTTAGTTTATTGTAAAAAAAAAAATAAGGAAAATATAAATTTCGTCTTAAGGTGTTTTAAATACATGCTAGGGATTTACCTTACAAATGTTAACAGGCATACCTTCCCATTTTCTTAAAGGTTTTATGCAACTAAAACTATGGGAATTTGTCAAACACAATAGGAAATGTTTATTATTATTATGATTATTGAAAAGAAAATTCTAAGCGTAACCTAAAATAACAACTACAAATGTGATGCAATATGATGAATTACACCTACCACTCTTGCCACTTCAGGTATTCATGTAATCATATGATTATTTGTCTGTTGTAGGAGTATTTATAAAGAAAAGGAAATCACATATGTTTTCCTAAATCTTTTATTCTTATAGTTTTGCTGGGCATATGTTGTCATTCGAATAGGTTATATGAGTATGATGAGGTATATTATTGTTTATTGCAAGGATGTAGAAAAAATTGCAAATAATCATTGATTGTGTTCTCACGTTTTTCCACCAGGATGTTCTGATCTATTTCTATTTCAATTCTTAGATTTATTTGATATTGTCGGCAACATCCTTTTTGTTTTAATGGTAAGAGTAAAAGGGTGGTTTTATGTGCTGAAATTTATGAATAATGCGGGTTGTGTTTGGCTTAGTTTTTAGTGGAAATGTGTAAAATTATGCATATATATATTATTGACAGTTTTATGGGTTATTTTATTTGCAAATATTGCTAGAATTTTTACGTTTTAATTAAATTTCATTTTGGGAATTTACAGCTGTCACAGGAAATGCTTTCACTTTTATGGGGATTTGCGTTTGAAAGAAAATTTTCAGGGAAAGAAGAAATGTTACAAATATGATGGTACAGTTGGTATCGTTTTGGTCATAAGTTATTATCAAAGCTGCAGTCCATAAATTGTTGCAGCTTAACAAAACTGCACGCAGAGAAAAAATAAAGTTGGCATGTTTACCACAATTATTTCAACATTTTTAAATATTTTTTTAAAATATTATGGCCACTGTAATTATTTTTATGATTTATGCAGCCATAATATGGTTAAGTTTACCATGCACATGATTACAGCAATCATATATATGATTATAGCAATTATGTGGTGATCAGTTTTATGAGCAACTAAAGAGCAACAAATTATGATAAATGGAATCATCATTAACATGATTGCAACAAATATATACATAGTTACTTCAATAATATATATGATTGCAATAATCTTCTGAATCGCAACTTAACCATATTACGGTTACTGCAAACATAAAAATAATTACAGTCACCATAATATTGTTGGAAAACTTAAAAAAATGTTGACATTGTTGTGCTAAACATGTGCAACAATATTTTTTCTCTGTGTGTGTCACTTATGGAGATATGTGCTCTAATAGAGAAAGCAGACCGAACGACAGGCATTGACTTGTTCTTGTTATCTGGAATCTCTCTTACCAAAATAGAAATAATTTTTATCACATGAATAATATTATAGACACCCTTAAGACACTATAGATTAATGGACCGGCTGTTGATTTTTCTTAAATTTTTTTTTTGTTTTAAAAACAACTAATATACTGAATTAAACAAAGTCAACCATGAAAATTGAAACTAAACGAGTCTTAACCCGCCCAAATTTTGATGATGACGCGCCATAATTTTAAGCCAAGATTCCAGATCTTTATTTTAAACGTTAAAAATTTGTGATGGAACTGAAAAGCTGAGTTGCAGAACATCGGAAATGATGTGGCTAGCTCTGGCGACAAAGGCCATTACTACTTTCCAGAGCTGATATGAACAAAATTGTATTAAACAAATTGAATCAAAAGTTTTTTTTTAATTCCTGAACTAAATTAAGAATATAAGCTTTTCAACTTTAAAAACTTGTACTTTTTATTAAAATTTTAATATTTAATTGAACACTTAGGCCAAATAATTAAAATACTAACGTTTTTTTTATTTCAACAATTTTGCAATGTTGTCAATTAATCTCTTAAAAACACCTGTCTTTCCTTAAAAAAAAACCCCCTACAGAATTGTATTTCTTCATATAATTGAGCAACAAACTTTATTTAACAAAAAACAAACTGATTCCTTATTTGGCATTTCCCTTAACCCCTCTCTCTCTCTCTCTCCTCTCTCTGTCACTCACCTTCATTAAAAAAAAACATTTTTTAAGATCCAAACATTTCAAATCTTCAGCCCAGCCAGTTTTGAGTGTCTTTTTAAAGTTTGTATAGGAATGAAGCAATTAAATAATTTACTTAAATATTGCACTCTTCACGTGCTTTATCTTCAGCATTAAATTTGTTTCGTTTTTTCTTAGTTTGTAAACTTTTTCTCAATTTTTCTTCAAACAAATACAAATATTATTTTATTTAATTTGAAGTTTTAAGGCGAAGGTCGCCTTATTCAAGGTTCAACTGTATTATGTTTAAAATCGTATAAAAATTTATGCATAAATTTAAATTTTTATTGAAGTTATTTTTTTCAATTTCATACACGTTTATACATATTAGTTTATATACTTACGTATGTATGTATATATGTACATACTTACATTGATATTGTAAATTTTTGTTACTACCACTACAAATATGGTTAATTTAAACAGCATTAGGTCAAGTATGGAAGTACACTAACAAAAAAGCTTAACGTTTAATTTAAAATTTAATTAATATAGATAAACTGTAATATGTTAAGGGATTCAGTTATTTCTAGATTTTTTAGTTTTATTTTCATATTAACCGTAGCGTAGAAAGATCAGTCGTTTTAAAGGCTTAGCCTAGATTATAAACAGATCGAGTCTACTGGAGATCTGTAAGTTAAGATCTTTAATGAAGAACATGCGATACTCGGATTTTTGGGCTCAGAACTCAACAGACGAGGCAATTGTTTTTTTTTATTTCCATATTAAATCATTCGTAATGGTAGTGAAGTGCAGTTTGTTGGTTGTCTGTAAATTTCTAAAATGGCCTGCTGGGATGGAAAGAAATACAAATTGGACAAGAGGAATTGGGTGTTGGCATGGTCCTTCGCCTTCAATATCGTTAGATAGAGTAGAGTTGGAGATGTCATTTATTAGCGTGAAAAGATCAGCCGTGTTAAAGGCTTAGCCTAGATTAAAACAAATCGAGGCTAGTGGAGATCTGTACGTTCAGAAGACTAATTGAGGTCATTAAAATTGAAGAGCAAGTGTTGAAATTCCTTATCATGCAATACTTGAATTTTTAGTCTCTGAACTTAACAAACCAGACAATCCAGCCTTCAATATCGTTGCAAAGATTAGAGTTGAAGATGCCCTTTAAAAGCCTAGAGTGATCAGCCGTATCAAAGGCTTAGTTAGATTAAAAAGAGATTAAGCAAGTGTCAGAAAGAAGTAGGTCCTTTCTTAAGACAAAGTGCATGTCAAGTATTGAACCTCAAAACATCTAACAATTAAATTCTTAAAATTTTTCTCGGTTAAAATAATTTATTCTATACACAAAGTTACACTTTACTGTCTATCTTGCTTAACTGTTTCTCCGGAAGCTGCTTACAAATGAAGAATCTAAAGGAAACTTTTCAGTTTCTAATTTTTAATGCTTTCATTGGCACACTTTCATTTTACAGTAATTAAACTTTATTTAAAGCAAACAGTAACGGCCACATGTAATGGACACACTTTTGTAGAATAATTTTTACAGCTGTTTTTCTAGTTTATTCACCCCATAATAAAACTAATACGTAGCAGGAAAAGAAAGTGAAATTTCCAAACTCATCATCATCATCATACGAGACAATATTTACTATTTACACACAGAGAAAGAGATAAAGACAGCGACCACAAACATTCCATAGCCACGATTGCTTTCGTCATTGTTGTTCATGCATTGCCGGGTTTCGTAATACTTACTGGTCTGGCCTGATCGTATCCAACCAGTAGCAGCGACGCATTGTTATAAACTTAAAATTTCTTTGTGAAAACTTTCTTTGAGCTGTTTAAACAATAAGTGTGTGTGCCACCACCACCGATTGTTGTGTGGTGTCATTGGCTTTTTGCTTTGGAAAGCTTCTTTTTTACTTGTTGATCGTTTGAAATTGTGTTGGATCTTGCTCTTGCTAGGCTAAATTAAAGATATTGTTGAAGAAAACTATTGAAGATGAAAATAGTTGAATGAATTGTTCGTTTAATAAAGTGTACAATGTTGGTGAATTGTGGGTAAGTAGGAAGGTTAACGGAAAAGTGGTTTAAAACAATTTTAGTATTTGGAATAGTAAAGGAAATGCAAAATTTGTATGATATTTTAATTTAATGATATTTTACTTAAAATAAACACCATCTTAAGTAGTGTTTTGAAATAATCCTGCAATCGGAACTTACTTTCCTCAATCGCGCAATTTTCAACTTAATTGAGCATCATCTTTGGTAGAGTTTTATACTAAGTTTTTACACCAATTTACAATTGTGACCGTATCAAGATCAGAACTAGAGACGAACGTTTGGTCGAAATATTGACTTTCTCTGAATGGAAGACAGGTGTGTTAGATAACAACGTTATGTGAGAAATTTTCTAGTTGGAATGCGTCGTTAATCACATTAATAACTTTGAAAATAAATTAAATATTCCAAATTTATGAAATATTTCAAACAAAATTAATGGAATTTCGGCGAAATCGCTCACTCACTCATCATAGACTTTATATTAAACCTTCTAAGCAAATTGCCTGTTTGCATTGGAAAGGATTTGAGATCCACAGATGAGTATTATGAGCTAACTCTCCTCCAATGTTAACGAATAGTTTTTTTACCAACTTATGTAGGCATTTGGAATAAGCCTGCAATAAAATAGGGTTTTACAGAAACTCTCGTCAATTGCGTGTATTTCAAACTTAATTGAGCAACATCTTCGATGGAGTTTTATATCTAGTTTGTATATAGCTCTCTCACTCATCGTAGACTTTAGATTAAACCCTCTAAGCAAATTACCTGTTTGCATTGGAAAGGTGAGGATTATAAACAAATCATGAGGCCTTTGCTAATGTAGCTTATTTTCACATCACACAATTTTATTGAAATATCTTCAACTCTTTTAAAGACAAAGAATACATGTCCGCAGTTTGCCTACAAAAGCGACAATAATTAAAACGATGCAATTTAATTCGTGATGGAATCACTCATCATAAGTAGATAAACCTGGAGGTCATTGCGCAAAGAGATGCACTTTTTCGAAAATTATATTACGCAAAAATATCTCACGAAAGTTTCATTGCAAAAGGACTATAATGAACAGATTTCGGAGTCTTACCATCTTTGGTTAAAGAGTTTAGAAGTAGATTGAATCCTGTGTTGGAATTCGGAAGCCAACCTTGAGAAGATGTCTGACAAAAAAGCTTATTTCCTAATATTATATCGCGCATGAACATATGACGGTAATGGATAAACAATTACATATAAATAGCAAATAGATTGAATTAGAAAATTTTTAGCGATTAAATATCTTCAAATATAAGTTTTCGCAATTTTATCCCAATATCGTATCTGATCTGGATCTCTATTGAGAGTGAAGTGTTACCTTAACATCTTTGGTTAATGAGTTTGAAAGTAAATTGAATCCAGTGTTGTGTTTCAGGAGCTAAACTTGAGGAGAAGGTTTGTATATGATTGCAGTAGGCAATTAATTAAGAATCTTCAAATATAAATTTTTGCAATTTGATCTGGATCTCTCTTGAGAGTGAAGTATTACCTTAACATTTTTAATCAACGAGTTTAAAGGTAGATTGGATTCGGGAGCCAAACTTGCAGACTTTTGCAATTTCATCTCAATATCGCATTTGATCTGGATCTCTCCCATATGTGAAGTGTTTTCCTTGATTTTCGATTTTTTTTCTAGCCATAGCAGCTATAAACAACCCTTCTGTGTTAAAGATTCGCTAATGAGTTTTTAGCGATTTTGTTGAAGAATCACATTTTGATACTCTTATGAATCTCAGTTAAAAGCAGCAATTAAAGATCTTTGTTTTTTGAGCTCTGGAACAAATGTTTGAACTTGAGCCAAAGTGGCTTTTATGTATCAAAGTTTTGTTTTAACGTAATTTTCAGGCAAACCTCGCAAGTTGAGAATGTGATGGCAAAATGGTACAATTGTACTTTTTTTTGATACATTTCAGACACAGTTGGTACCGTGGTACTACCACGAGCCGTTTGATACAATTTCGAAATACTGTTGCATCAAAATTTGGTATTTCATATGAAATATGTAGATAAATATATCATTTAAGTTATTATTTGTGTAATGTGCAAGCCAAATAGATTTTATTAAACTTCATGGACATTTTGGAACTAATATCAATTTGTTCTTTAAATACGCATCCATAAGATGATTATTACATTACATTAACCCTTCTATTTCTTCTATTCTTGATATATTAAATCTAGTTATTTTGGAAATGTAATCGAAGGATGAACGAATATACATATATTTAACAAGTTTAAATTTTTGCAAATAAACCGATCTTCATAAATAAGAATATTTTATAAAATCGCGATAATTAACGCAAATAATATTCTTAAAGATTCAGAAGTAGTCTAACTATATATTTAAAGAAATACAGGGGCCAAATTACCGCATTTGTGATCGAATGAGCCATCGTATCGAAAAATCATTTCGATATCGAAATTATGATAAAATGTACTAAATTTCTTGCTCGATATCGAATGCCATAACCTCAAATAAGAAAATTACGATCAATTTTACTCGATATCGAATGCGGTAATTTGGCCCCAGGCAAATCCCAAAATGAAGATAATTTACAGGAAACTTTTTATTACGAAACGGGCTCTGGTTCTTTGTCTTTCCAAGAAAAAGAGGTTTAATTTTCTTTGATCCAGATGCATTAAAATAAAATTGTTAGAGTATGCTTTGGTAACTTTCTTTCTGAAACACTAGTTGCCTATTGTGAACAAACGCTTTATCTGGCAGCATTTTCCAGTTTTATAGCAATTAAATTATATCACCAGAAGTTAGATAATAGCAATCGAGTATAAAATTGTTTAAACATTCGTTATACGAGTATAAGGTAATATTAAAAATGCTGCCATAAGATATATCGTATTTTCGATAAAGTAAGTTTGTGGTAAAGTTTTGGTGCTTATTATGAGCAAAATTCGATTTTCGACTGTGGTCGAAAATGCTTATCGAAAGAATTTTGATTTGGTATTATGGTGCACGTTCGATGAAAGAACGCTATTGTGAAAATCACTTTTTTTGGGCTATTCACAATAGTACATTTCTATCAGCTGGCGCCATATTTGTTTACAAATTCTTAAAGAAAAATAAATTAAATTTGTAATGACCACCACGGAATTATGGTTTAATGATTCGTCTGATAAATAGAATTAAGCTTCTGTGTAATGCCCTCCCATTTTTTGGCTGCCTGAACTTTAGAGCAAATACATTTTTTTGCCAACAGTGGATCTTTTTCCATGAGAGAAACAAGCTTTTCCAATTGCTGTTTTCTACTAACGACCTGCAGGATATTAACAAAAGTAATTTACAAGTAGTATTTGACTACTTTGCCATCGAATATCGATTGTCGAATGCAGCTCATAATTGGGGCCTTTATTATTATTTAACAAATATTAAAAATTGTACCGTGGAGGTGTAAAAAGTATATTTTATTTATATAGTCGGTACGAAATCCAAAAACCCATTTTCCATCACTGATTTGAATTGATATTTAGTTTTTTTTTGGCATTGTTTTTGTTGTTGTTGCTGCCTATTTAACTGTTTGAAAGACAGAATGTAACTGTTATTGTGGTGTAGTGCAGCATAGTTGTTGTTCACATGTAGTGAAATGTGTCGTGCTTTGAGAGGCGGGTTATTGAACTGTTTGTGTGTGTTTTTTTTTTAGAAAGCATTTTGTTTTTACTAAAAACTAAGTTCAACGACTCGGGGAGAAAGTGGTGTAGTAGTAGTTCGTTTAGTAAGTAAGTGATGATCATGATGAAGATGAAGAAGAAGAAAGTTTCATTATGACGGAAATTAAATGATATAACAGTAATAATGCAAATTTTGTAACGTACTTTTGGTCAGTAGTTTATACATATGTATGTACGTATTACTGTGATTTGTAAATTGTAAACTGTAAACTTTTGTGGTGTTTTTCTCTTACTTTGCAGTTGGTATTTTGTTGGCGGTTGTTATAAGCAAAAAACGTCATTTACAGTTCCATTAAGCTTAGATTATTTAAAAAAGTGACTACCACAACAAGTAACAAGTTGGCAAAAAACAAAAAAACATTTGTAAATTTTGCAAATTGTGCAATTTACCAGTGAAAAAAGAAATTACTTTCACTTTCAGCCATTTCATGCAAACAAACTCTTTCGCAATATCTGTGAAACCCGCTGGCTTCTCTAGGAAAGTTAATAAAGTTTGTAATGTTTTTTTTTTTTATTTGTGTTTATTGTTGGTTTTTTTATTGTCCAAAAAAAACATAATTCTGGTATTTATAACACATGTATGTATGTATGTATAGTATTACAAAATGTGACGTGTTTGTGACAGTGACATACATATGTACATACGAGTATACCCAGCAAGCCATATGAGTCCGAAAAGAGTCTTTTCTGACAACTTTTTTCGGAGCGTTAACGCTCTTTATGAGCCCAAAAAACAATCATAATTGCTCCAAAAACCTTCAGAAAAGAGGGTCATTACGTTCGAAAATGGTCCGTCAGAAAGAGCTCTTAGATAATCTCAGAAAAGAGTCTTTTATGAGGGTTTTTTTGGGCCTCTGTGTATCTTGTTTTTATCATTCTTGTGTGGTACAGCTATGTTTTTTTTTTTTTTGTCAAAGCACAAATAACAGGACAACTACGCTTTGGTACACACATAATAAGTCCGTGTCGTCTCAGGACAGTAACAAGCAAATTTTTCTTTCGCTCCGAAAATGCTCTTTTGTTGGACTCTTTACTGGCTCCTTTTTCGGAGCGCTCCTAGAATGGTATGCTGGGTAGTAACTGAAATGCAATAGTTTTTTTTTAACTAAAATATTTGTAGCAGTTGTTGTCAGATTATCAGGTTTTAGTATGAATTTTTTTCTGGAAAACAATGAAATTTTGAGTTCCGAGACGATTTTCTGTTAAAACTGTAAAAGTTTTGCAACAAATCTAAAGTTTTGTTTAAATATTGGAGGCTGGAGTAGAATATTCCAAATATGCATTTGGAGGTTGAAATAAGATTTTATAGGCCACTATATGCATTTTAAGTGATTGTTTTAAAACCGCATTCCATTCCAAATTGGGTGAATGGTTCGCGTATTACGCTATATAGAAATAGAAATGGTGGTTCAAGCGGTACTTGTTCGAACTGTTTAAGTGGGATTTCTGAAATAATCTTGGAATCTAAATAAATTTATTTCTTCTTTTGAAAAAAAGCTTGAAAGGATTTGTATTCATTTTGTAAACTGAGTAAATGGTTCGAATACTACATTATATACAAGTGAAGTTCTAAGGAGTACTAGTATTAGTGTAATATCTGAAATAATCTTGGGATCCGAGAAATTAGGATTTGAAAATTTTAATTTTTGAAAAAATTTCTGGAGAAGATTTGGGACTATTTTGAAAACTGGGTGAATGGTTCCTATACTACACTACATAGAAATGATGGTCCAAGTGGTATTTGTTGGAACTGTAGTAGTTGGATGTCTAAAACAATATTGGAAGTTAAATAAAAAAATCCTGGGAGGATTTGTGACTATTTTGGAAACATTGCACTACTACAGGTACCCCGTGAACGATCCTTTCTATGTAGTGTAGTATGGGAACCATTCACCCAGTTTCCAAAATGATCACAAATCTTCGACTTAAAACATAAGTCACTTGACAGCTCACAAAATGGGCACCAGTTAAAAAAGTGTTGCCAACTTAAAGTGCTAAAAAAAATCTAAAAAAAAACTCATTTCGAACATTTCAACCATGCGTTTTTACCAATTTCGTGCAAATTCGCGTTAAATTAGGTAAAATTTTTCAAAATATATACAGCTGAAATTAGAATTGCCCGCTAAACATATTTTCAACCCTGGCGCAAGCACGGATATGCTGCAGCAGTACCAATAATAAAAATCCATGTACAATATGTTTCTTACCGATTTAAAGACAATTAAAATTCAATTAAATGTTAAGGAAGGTAGAAATTAGTTCAAGGTAAACATAATTTTATAAAGAAAAGACTGAAAAAAACAAACAGACAGCTACTAGGTTACTCGTTTTAAAACTGCTTTTAATTGTAAGTTTTTGAGACAGTTAGGGGCAAATAATAGCAATGTTCTAATGAAATACTAAATACATTAAAATAATACACTCGTAAATCAAAATGTTATTAATAGAGACACATAGCAGAATGTACTGTATTTCCTCGTCCGCTACTTTCTTAAGTTGTGGATAATTTTTCAATCTATATTTTTATTATTTTAATTTGTTAGATTTTCTATTTGTTTATACTATTTTTATGTACAGATCTGTTATGGCACATTTTCGCCCATTAAAGTCTAGGCAAAACCATTAATTCCTCATTTATAAAAACTTATCACACAAACAAAGAAAAAATGATTTACTAAAATTTTCCAACTTTATTTAGATCTACCAAGTTTGGCCTGTCCAAACGGAATTTCCAACATTTAAACCCTATTTTAAACAAATAAGGTCCTTAACGGTGCCTTCAGCGCTACTAAAACTGGACAAATTATGCCTCAGTATGCATAGGTAATGAGACTCTCATCATTAGGAACTAAATTTTTATAATAAAACAAGTAAGAAAGTATAATTGGTCAAGTAGTATGTGTAAAAACAGTTTTTCAGAAATGTCCGCTATATGGGATCTAAGATATTATTGACCGTTTGATCATCCAGACATTTAGTGGCGTGACATCAGGGCGTATACATATTTTTTGTGTTAAAGTTTAACTCGATATAAATAAACACTTAGTGATTTCAAAAATGGGTCTGAAATTCTGGAAATTATGAAAAATTATAGAAGGAAGGAATGGTCAGGCAAAGATAAATATATGAATGGTATTATTAGATTTGTTTTGGTTATTTAAAAGTCAAAATATCAGAATCGTTGCCCTTATGGTCTTCACTGCCGGAATGACATTAGAATGTTGAACTGTATTTAGACTAGTGGTTGGTCGGTGAGTTAACATGAACTTAAATAACATGTAATGTTCCTTTTTTCACTCTTTTTCCTTCCTTCAAATTCCTACAATTTAACTTACTATTGGATTAATAAAATGCGATTATTTGTATTGCCTTGTGAACGATACTGCAGCTGATTTAAATGGGTTAACATATCTGGCACCATTTTACCAATTAACCATTACTATGAGTACCGATTTCATACCTTGAAAATGTCCAGAACTTTGTACAAAATCGGCTGAGAAATTGAGACATAATTTAGAAAGGTTTACACAAAACGGATCTTTGTTTTCAATCGTCTAAGGAATCGAGTCTTACTTTGATAAATTCAAACGCAATGCTTCAAAAGTCGTTTTTTAGGCGAATGATGGCTTTTTGAAGAATATCATCCACCAAACATAAGCAATTAAATGACAGCTCTCATAAATCGTTTAATATACATGTTAGACTTTGTGAACGATAGAAGTATAAAATTAATGGCAGATTGTAAACATGGATCAAGCATTGCTTCGATAGTTGCAAACAAGAAGCTTTTTAAACGATAAAAGTATCGAATTAATGGAATGTTTTGATTTGGGTTCCGAATGCCGAGATTGACTCGAACAAGTGACCTTTTAGCAACAAAACCTTCAAAATTGATAGGTCATCTCCGGACACTTCTTGCTACATTTCTCTACTTTTGGGGATATAGCAAGGGCCATACATACACAGATCACTGATAGATCTTAAAGATCGCTTCAAACAAGTATCTTTTTGAACGATTTATACATCTAATTTAAGGGTAATTTAGATATGTCCCACAATCGTCGATAGGGGCTCAAAGATATGTCTTTTTTGTAGCACCAATGTCATCAAATGCAAAACAGATTAATTATTTTTTTTAATCTTTTGAGAGGCAAGGAATAGTAACCGCCAAAATTCATAATTTCAAAACAATAAATACAATCTTGACAACTTCTAACCGTCAAACCTAGTCACTTATGAACTATTAATTGCAAGTGCTTCAATTTGCAAAGACCTGTTTACACATTCTAAAATATTCAATACTCATTCCATTATGCCTTCTCTTAGAAGACGTTCTAGAAGGCGTGTATGAAACATTCAAAATTGCATTTCAAAAGAATGTCAACAAGTCATGATCTCAATAGTAAACACGAATGGTTTTGCAATTATTCCAGTATATTGTCACTACAATAATAAACATTATTTTGCTCACTTTTCGATTTAAATTTTGTCTTTTATGAAAGTTTGTGGTGTAAAGTACGCGTGAAGCAATACTTTATATATGTATGTATGTACATGTGATTTTTTTAAATTAATTTAAACCCCTTCTTTTACTTTAATTATTTTACTTAATTATGCCTTCTATGAGGCATTACTTGTTACACCTTCCAATTATTGCCCTTCTCAAGTAGGCCTCCTAGCAAGCATATAACCAGTAGCGAGTAGGCAAGGCCTTGGCTAACAATGACACGTCATGTAAAATTGAAACGATTTGAAAATGCGGTCCTTGTGACCTCTTTTTACCGGTGGGTTGTTTTAATGGGTTTAAGAGATATTTTATAATTTGCTGCCACGAACACCCAAGAGTTAGATTGAAATCCAAATTTGCATAAAACCATTCTAACAACTCCCAATTAATATACATATGTATCTGTTTAAATTTAAATATGTCTAGTTAGTTTTCTCTGTTTTATATAAAACTATACCAATGTAGTAGATTTAAATTAAAATATTTTTGCGTTATGCTGCTACTTTTTCCCACCAAACTGTACTTCTTTTACGCCAGTGTTAAACATATTTTTAGCCAACTACGTGAATTTCATTTGCCAATGAAATTTCCATTCTACTGCATTGTTCATAAACACATTTTATAGATAGTTTAAGCAACAAGCAAACCTTTCAAATTTAATGTTTAAAATACTGACTGTATTTTAAAAGCGTTTGTTCTACACATTTCGAGATTTCTTTTGAAAATTAAATAAACTTTATGTTGTGTTTGCTTTGTGAATATGTGGACGTTATTAAGCAGCAAAATTCAAATCTAGAGAGGAGACGACTCTATAGAACTTTTTAACACTTTATTGCTTATGACGCATGGTATAGTCTCAAGCACACGCTACTAAAGGTTAAATTCGAATAAAATGAAGAAAAAGAACAAAAAAACAAACTGACTGATAAAGCTTAAGAATTTTTCAAATATTGTTAAACGTTGAATGAGTTTGTACAGCTTGGAGACTCAGTTCACTCACCAATATAGTACATACTTACATACCTATAGATTTTTAAAAAGTATGTTCCTCCCTCGTCCCTCTTACTTTACTGTGCTACCATTTGTCCCTGCAAGGGGAGCACGCGGATATTTAGTTATTTAGTAAATAATAAACAAAGTCCAACACAGCAACAACCATCAAAAGCAATAAAAACGATGACGCTGTTGATTGCGATTATGATGATGATGACGACGACAATGAAATAAACATGTTTTTTGCAAAGCTGCAAATGATCCCGCATGTACAGAAACACATATGTATTTGAATTTATCGAACGAACGTTAAAAAACCGTTGAAATTTAAAGTGTTTAATAAACTGGCGCGTTTTTTTTATTTCTAAAAGAGTTTAAGTGCTTTAAAAATTGTTTATATTGAGCAAAAAACTAAACCAAGTAAATTTCAAGGAAATTAAAAAAAGTTTTGATTTTAAGCTTTTTAAATTTTGTTTTCTCTTGTACCTTAATAAAACTAAAAATCATGGCAAAAATAAATTTGGAAAATCTCTTAAGAATGTTGTTGTTACCTTACCTCTGGCTTATCAGAAACCATGTGCATCACCTTGCAGCAGCTGCTAAATGCAGTTTCTACCTGCACAGTAGATAGGAGTTTAGCGTGCTTAAGTGAGTAACTAAACTGCACTGAAAAAAAACACAATACGTACATACATATGTATGTATATATGTACATTTGTAAGAAAAATAAGTGCGTGTTTGAAAATGCTGTCAGGACGAAGGAATTCCTTAAGACAATTTTGTTGTTGCTTAAAATAACGCAACTGTACTGTTCGACAGTATAGTAATTTCAACTTGTGTTTCCCTTGTATTGTTTCGGTATTTGCTTATAAGGGTTGATTTTCTTTACAACAAGATTTTTTCATTAGCAACAATTAATTTTCATTTTCTACAAATAAGAATTTTTTGGTGTTTTATTTACAATAAACATAAAATAAAAGCTATTTTTGAAGATATTTTTTACATTTTATTAAACTTAAGTAGGTACTATGTGTAAAATACTATTGTATTATTTACGCATATTTTGAAATTGAAACGTTGCAAATATTTTCAAAATAATAACGTTTATAGCTATTAAAGCTAAAATAAATTTTGATTAAGTTTTTTTCCAACTCTTTTGCTCCTTCTCTTAATAATTATCATTAACTTGCGTTAACTACTTGTTATACTAAGGTTAGAAAAAGATGACTATATTTTTTTATATAATCTCTTTGTTATAATGTTTTGTTTACACGCTCTTTTGTTTTGAGATACAATATGGCATCTCTGCATATTAAAGGTTGTCAAACAGGGTGTTTAAATGTGTGTTTGTGTGTAGATTTTATTAAATATTTTGCCTAAATTGAATGTGAATACGTCAGTTGAATTTCTACTAGCAAACGTTAAACATGCGGGCACGCTTAGCGTAATTGTTAGACTACAATAAACAACATTTTATTTTAAAATAGAACGAAGAAGACTATATTATTTCTTCACTTAACAACAACAACACCTCTTATATATAACAACACAGATTTTGTTTTAAAAATCATCACCTTAAATTGTTGTTGAACGTGCATTAAAAAAAAAAATAAAAAAAGATTTCGCAAGAATAAATTCAGTTTGCATCAGCTTTTTTAATAAACACAAATAAATATGTTTTTAAAACGTTAAAATATTTACAAAACCTTAAATTTATTAAAAAAACATCTAGCATTCAGAATTTAAGTGCAAAACTTAGCAACTCTACTGTCATTCATGTTCTCACTTTACCAAACGTCGTATGACTAAAAATTGAAAATTGATGACAAAACAAAGTGCGCATAAAAATAAATAGAGAAAAAATTAAAAAAAAACCTAAATTATTAAGAGAATTCTTTAATAAAACAACCCAAGTGTTGAAAAAATTTTTTTTTTAAATACAAGTTAGTGATATACAATTGCCAATTAGAGTGTTAAACACTTTAAAATTAAACAATATACAATACAAAATATGGATACCAATACAACCAACACAACTGCCTCCTCACCAGAAAACTCTGCAGCAACACTTGCCACGTCTCTCACTAATGCAACAGCTACCAAAATCACCTACTCACAGCCAGGCTCTCCCGTGCCCAATGATGTTACAGCAGTCAACAACTCAAACATCAGATCTGGCGTGTATACACCACCCGGTACTCCCTCCTCCGGCCTATCAACACCCAAGAAAAATTTCCTAGATACTGTCATGCTGCAGACCATACGCAAGAAACTTACTACACCTGGCGGTACTTTTGAATTGCAATCTTTACGTTTGGATTCTACGCTGGATTCGGCAGTGAATGTGGTCAAAGATCGTTATTTAATATGTGCCAAACCCAAACAAATACCAGCAGTTGCCTTTGCCAAAGCTCCCTCCTGCTATCGCCACTTGGTGGACATGAATATGTCCAACCTAAAGTGCACCGATGTCTTTACTGGTGAACAGTTCCTATGCAAGGTGATCAGTGAACCCCTACAAAAAGTACAGCAGGCCTATTTTAAGCTGCAACAAGAAACCGATCGATGTCGCAGCTCCATTTATGGCCATCAACTGATACGTGGTGTCAAGGATATAGTGCCTTTGAATAATCGGCGCACCTATGTGATATTGGCGCCACCACAACCCCTAAATGCCTGTGATACCACCGTGGGTGTATTTGAGGATTTACATACCTATCTGCGCGATAAACATCGTTTGTCGGAGACGGAGGCTTGTTCTTTGTTCCATCAGATTTGTGAAACCGTAATGGTGTGCCATCATAATGGTATAATTTTGCGTGATCTCAAGCTGAAACGTTTCTTTTTTGTGGATGAAGCTAGGTAAGTTTAAATTTTGTTTTTTAAATTTATTTAAATCCTATACGTTATTTGCTAAATGACTGAACTTTTTATAACTCACTGCCCGGATTAGAGTTATTAAAGGGAGGTTAAATTTTGGTAAAATAATTAATATAAAATATATAAAAGAATACATTCTTTATAGGCTTTTTTAAAAACTATGAAATGTTACGGTAAGAACTAAATGTTTGCTATGATGAAGCCTCGTGGTCCTTGATATAATGTTTACTTTAATTTTAATTGATTGATATCCATAGGCTATTGATATCCATAATATCAACAACAAAACCATGATTTCATAACTTTATATCCCTGTTTCAATTTATATTTCTCGTATTTTACACCAACAAAAAACAGCATGGTGGTGTAAACACAGTCCCAAAACATAAATAAAAAATCTACTATTTTCACTAATACTTGTACAAATTTTTCCAATAATAAAAATGACATGTATTTACAACATAACTGGTAGTATGGCAATATTAGCAACAATAACAGCAGCAACAACACAACAAAATATCATAAACTCGTTATTGCCATTAACACACAAACATTGAGATAAACCTCAAAAACAAAAGAAACAACAACTTTGATTTCAACAAGTAAATAATGAAACAATCACTGGCAAACACAGTGTGTAGCAAAATTAGTGAAAACAAACATAGTTTTAAATGGATTTAGAAAATTAAACAAGAATTGTGGAAGATTTTTTTTATTAAATTAAAGAAATATAATAATGGGTATAAAAGTTTAATTATATTTTATAAATTTCCTTAAATTTAAAAGAAATTTCATATAGGTACCTACAATTCCTTCAGTTAGCCTCCCATTTTTCTTTATTTTTTAGCTTCTTTTTATTTTGTTACCAACTGTTTAAGTCTTTAAACATTTGTTGTTATGGTGCAGTAACATTGAACGTATTTTCAAACCAAATAATTTTGAAATCAATACAATGAAATACTCAAGATTTTAACGCAAACGAAACACAACCAACCAATACCAAACACACCGCCACCAACAACACCACTACTTTAACAAAATGCTGAGGGCCAACAATTGCAAAATAAACAAAACAAAAAATTAACACAGAGAATCTCCTACAATTTTTATTATGAACTCTCACACCAGTATTAACTCACATGTCTGTCTGTTTGCTGCCTGTCACCCGCAAATTGTAATATAACATTCGTCAAATTAAATTTTTAAAAGTGTAAACGGATGCAAAATTGCATTTTGTATTTATTACTAAACATATAATTGTTGCATATAATTTGTAAAAAAACAGCCACAAAATTTAAGAGATTTCTGATGAGAGCAGAGTTGTAAATAAATTACACACTAAACGTGACTCTTCTCTCAATTTAACCCAAAGAGCTAAAATTGAGAGAGTGAGAAAATAGTTTTACAGATTGTTGTAATAGAGAGGAGAGCGGGAGAGTTTTGTTATTACAACTTGTTGTAAAACTTCTAACGCATATTTGGCAATATGACCTGTAAACCACAACAATCGAAATAACTTTATAGATATCTCCTAAATTAAAAAATACATAGATTTCTTAGAATTCTGTAAATTACTTTAACAATTCAAAAAATTTCCAACGGGTAATTTTTTATCTAACAACTTAACTCACAACCTTCGTATTAATTTTTTTCTGTTTGGTAATTTTTGACACTTGTGTAATTCTTTTGATTTTTTCTCCTCTCTTTCATTAATATTTTTTGGTTATTTATTTTAAGTGTAGCAACAATTGATTTGTAATAAATCTTTAGTTTACTCAACTAACAGACCTCGCACGTTAATTTTGTTTTTCGGGGTTTTGACGTTTTCGTAATGCACTTTAAATAAATTATTGGTACATTTCAAACTAAAACAAAATTGAATTACTAAAAGGTGACACTACATACATACATACATACATACTATAACACATGTGATGTTGGTTGGTTGTTAGTGGAGGTAAATGTGGTCATTCATATTTTTTCTTAATTTAACATTTAGTTACTTTATTTTCATTAAAAAAAATTATTGCTAAATTTACTTTTGTGTATATTTAATCTAAACAAATTTAATTTCATAATTTTAAAGAATGTTTAAGGTCATTGAACATATTGCCTATGACCCTGAGAAAAATTAAATATAAATTTGTGTTTTTTTTTTTAAATTTCATGTGATTAATGAAACAATAAACAAAATCATTTATTTATATTATAGGTACCTATATCCGCAAGAATTACTAAATAATATCGTGACAAATACATATGATTTTCTAAAACACCATTTCCCCTAACAAAAATATTAAAGATTTGAAAATAATAATTAAAATTTAAAATATAAAAAAACATAAATTTTTGCTTTTAAAATTTAAATTACTTTAAAAAAATTATTAATTTTTTAAATTACTATAAAATTTTATTGATTAATGTTTGACTATAACAGTTAATTTCTAAAATTATGAAAATCTTTTATAAATTCTTATCTTAATTTTTTTTTTGTAATATGAAAAACAACTTGATATTTTGTAAATAATTATTAGCAAAAACTAGGAAATTCCAGAAAAAATTTTAAAATTTACCAGAAATTCTAAATTTTTAAGCGCAAATAAATTGTTTTGAACAAATAATAAGATAACGAAAGATATGATAAGAAATAAACTTATTTGTTTTTAATATTCTTTAAAAATCATCTAAATTCAAAAATGAACAAAATTATGAGGCAATGCTTAAAATTTGCATAACTTTCCTGAGCTTTTAAGTGAAAAGGCTAATAATTTCAGAAATTGTGAAATACTTTTATTAATGCTCATTAATATTACGGAACAAATTTATTAAATTTCAAGAATTTCAAGAAATTAAATTATTTATTAAAAATTTGTCAAATCTTAAAGATGTTTACATAATTCTTTATTTGTATTCATTTTATTTTTTTAATTATATTTTAATTTCAAAATTATTTATATAATTAACAATTTGTATACCATTTCCTTTTAACTAATGCAATTTATTTCATAAATAATACAATTTTTATTTTATTTTTTATTCATGTTTTCTTTTTCTTAAGTGTTCATTACATTACATATAAAGCCCCAGCGTCTAATGGACATTTTTGGGGCCAGTTGGCAATATAAAAAAAACATTTTTAAACAACATGTTTTACAATTCATTTATAAAATAATATATGAATATACATATATATTTTTATATACATATATGTATGTACATAATATATATATATATATATATATATATAAATATATATATAAAAATAAATAAAAATTATAATAATACCTATATAATAAAAGAAAAATATATGTATGTAAGTATATAATGGGTGATTTTTTAAAAGCTATAGGAAAGTTTTTCAAAAAAAAAATCATAAAATTCAGAAAAATGCATGAAATCTTTATTTGAATTTGATTATATTGAAGATTATTTCATGCAAATGACTACCTTGACTGTGCCTCAAATGGTCCATCTGCTTAGTCCAATTTTAGCATACTCTTTCCAACATTTCGGCCGGTATCTCACGAATAAATGCTTCAATGTTGTCTTCCAATTTGTCAATTGAAGCGAGCTTGTCTGTATAGACATGAGCTTTAACATAGCTCCACAAAAAATAGTCTAAAGGCATTAAATCGTACGATCTAGGCGGCCAATTGACCGGTCCCGAACGTGAAATAAAATGTTCACCGAAATCGCCATTCAATAAGTCCATTGTTGCGCGTGCTGTGTGGCATGTGGCACCGTCTTGTTGAAACCACATGTCATGCACGTCAAGCTCTTGCATTTTGAGCAACAAAAAGTTGGATATCATCTCACGGTAGCGCTCACCATTCATAGTTACGTTACGACCGCACCAAACTGTGACTTTTTCTGGATGCATTGGTAGCTCTTGCAATGCTTCTGGCTGATATTCACTCCAAAATCGACAATTCTGCTTATTTACGTACCCATTGAGCAAAAAATGAGCTTCGTCGCTGCACACATAGAAGCGCGCGATGAACTTTCTTAACAGAGCACGCATTTTGCTAATAAAATTCTATAATTTGCAAGTGTTGTTCGTTTGTAAGACGATTCATGGTTAAATTATAGACCAAACTGAAGATGTTTGACAGTGAAACAAAACACGAAACGTGCGTCAGCTGTTTAAACCAGTGTTGCCAAAAAGATAATAGCTAAAAAAAATCACCCTTTATTAACAACAGTATATATCGACAGCTCAATTCCAAAACATGCTAAGTCGAAAAAGTGAGTTTTGCAGGAAAAGCTCCTAAAGATTACAGGCGATATCTAAAAAAAACATATGAGGTAGAACTTTGTTGTTTATAACTATTGATTGGACTAGCCTATCACAACCAAAATTTGACAGAATTTAAGTTGAAAAAATCTAAATTCAAAAACGCAAAAAAATTAAAAACATGCTAAGTCGACATAGCATGGTTTGGAATTGAACTGTCGATATGTACATGTTTACAATAGAAGCATTTCTACATTTTCGTATAAATATTCTTTAGTTTTTTTTCTTGAATCGTGAAATATGTTGTATATTTTTCATTTCTCGCGGTAGATTATTGTACTCAAAACTACCTACATATGTATATGTATATTCCACACATTGTTTCGTTTTTTCTAAGCGACATCTCACTATTCTTAAATTCATTGTATTTCTTGTATTAACAACGTAATGGTTTCTAGGAAACAAGATAGTATGATGGCCAATATTATGTAATTATTTATAGACATATAGTAGAAGCTGTAATTTGTATAAGCCATATATAGGCAAAATATTATGATATATCTCTGTATAAAGATAATGTTGAAAAGTTGAGTGGGAGATTGAAAACTGTTTTTAGGGCTTTATTTTGACATCTTTGAAGAGACTGCAGATCACTATTTTTTCCAGCCATATACGATAGCCAAGTAATTTAGGTGGCTTAGGTGGCTTTAAATTAATCAGGCATGTGATGGAAATCGAAAACGAATGAGTTTTAGAAGTCAATTTTTTCGTAATATTTCTGTATTGAAAAACTTTTATCACATAAATATAAAAATATTGAGCTACTAAAGAGAATCTTAAAACAAAAATTTTAAAAATTAGATTATAAATGCATTAAAATGTACATATTTCCAAAACTGATTCGTTTTCGATTTCCATCACATGCCTGAATGCCTGGTAAATTATTAATTTGGTTTTAGTACTGAACTTATTTTTAAACTTATATATATATTAAGCCCGTAGCGCACACAATTTTAGATTTTTAATTTGTAACTCCCATGATATATTGCTTTGTAAGTGAATTCCAAGATATTTTGTTGAAACAGTCTCATTAATTAACTTTCCATCTACAAAAATATTAAAATCTTGATTATAATGCAATTGTAGTCTAAATCTTATAATGTTTGTTTTATCAGCATTAAGGCACAATTTATTTATTCTCGCATATTCTGTGATCATTGCTGCATCATATTCCATATGAGCTTTTAATACAGTTTCGTGCTTATAAGGATAAACAACACACTGCCTTGCGGAACACCATACTCAACGTCACCAATAAAGCTTTGATGATTGTTTATTTCTACATATTGTTTCCTATTAGAAATATAGTTTTTCAACAAGGATAAAGCTTAGCTCTGCACACCATAGTAAGACAGTTTTTCGATTAAAATCTTATGATCAACAAGATTAAACGCTTTTGAAAAATCATAAAATATTCCAGCAACTCCACAATATCCGTCATCTAGACCTTTGCAAATATGATTCACAACGTTGACAACAGCTTCCTCTGTACCACAACCTTTCTTAAAGCCGTACTGACATTCATATAATAAGTTGTTTTCATTTAAATAAGCAGATAGTTATTGATAAAGGATTTTTTCAAAGATTTTACCAAGGCTATCGGTCTAAATTTTTCGATTTGCATAGCATGTTTTTCTTTTGGCATTGGTATAATTTTGGCAGTTTTTAAAGAGCTAGGATATATAGCAGTGCTAATCATATTATTCAAAATATTTGTATAGGTAGAAACCATTTCTTTACAAACAAAAATAGTTTTTGGCGAAATCTCATCGTATCCACAGCTCTTTTTCAAATTTAAATGCGAAATTGTATCCAAAATTTCAGAAACGCTTGTGTTGGTGAAGGTAAATGCAGATTGATATCGCTCTAGAGTTCTTAAATTGTTACATGAATCTCCCGGTAAACATTCAATACTCTGTCTTAATGTTTTAGAAGCTTGTAAAAAATGTGTATTAACCTTTAACTGACGAGGTGAAATATTTGGACGTAGTTAATGACGTGGTGGTAAATTTTACCCCTATCAATTTTATTAAAAATAATTGAGAAAAAAATATTTTTTATAATTATTTGCTTTTTAGAAATAAGCCACTACATTTTTGATTACAAAAAATATTTTTACTTGTTAAAATAAAACAGGTACTTTATTTCACAAACCTTTTTTTTGAAGAGAGTTTTTAAACAAAAATGTAATGAGGGGGTAAAGTTTATCACCACCTCAACAGTTAAACATATCACTTACATTTGATTAACAGAAATTACATCCCCATTGTTGTTAATTATTTTAATTTCATTCTTTGACTCTCGCCCCAAATGTTCATTAAAAAATTTCCAGCATTTATTCGGATCCTGTTGAATTTGGTTTAATTTTTCCTGGTAGTAGTTGTTCATGCATTCTTTACACGCCTTTAATTTGTGCATTTACAAATGGTGTCTAATGTTTTCTTTAAGCAAATTCTCCATTTTCCCCCTTGCCAACCATCTTTTGTTTTTTTATTACTGTGAAATGCAGTGCTGCCACTTAAAAACCAATTATATACGTATTAATAATCAATAATCAGGCAACTTCGACTTACATCTTGTACCCATGGTGAAATTAAATATAAATATAATGGTGAAATTAAATATAATTATAATTTCACCATGCTTGTACCCATGGTGAAATTAAATAAACAACTATTGTTTTCTGTTTTTATCCATGTTTGTTTTCTTTATTTTATGCCAGATGTTTTTGACAGTAACGAAAGTATTACACAAACAAAAATGCCTGTTGTTCTTGCCTTGTTGTAATTGTTGTAGCAATGCTGTCACCTTGTATTTAATTTCACCATGCTTGTACCCACATTTTAATATTGACAATTTCAAGTAATTTACTACTATATATGTATGTGTGTTTACTACTACATACTACCATTATTAATCTTGCCTCATTCATGATGATTTGTGTAAAACAAATCGTATCTACCACATGAAAATTAAAACAAAAAAAAATTTGCGAGGTCATTTATTGTAATTTTATTACACCCTACACCACAATAGTGGGGAGGGTATATTGGATTTGTACTGATGTTTGTAACGCCCACCTTAAAGCATACCGATCAACTCAGAATCACTCCCTGAGTCGACTTAACGATGTCCGTCCGTCTGGCTGGCTGTCCATGTAAAGCTTGTGCGCCGAGTACAGGTTGCAATTTTGAAGATATTTCAATAAAATTTGGTACGTGATATATTTCCGGCCCAAGGACGGATGGGATTGAAACTGGTGGAAATCCGTCCATTATTTCACCTGGCCCCCATAAAAATGTCCTTCCCGAAATAGGAGTTTGACTATCATAAATATTTAAATTAGGAAAGTATAAAAACAAATTTCAACACAAATGAGTAATAAATGAAGCTAAATCACATCTACAAATTTTGTAAAGATCGGTCCATAATCAGTCGTAGCTCCCATATTAGACCCACTTCCAAAATCACTATAAAGAGCATAACTCTTATAAAAATGTTGGTATCTAAATAATATTGAACACGAATATGTTTCGTATATACATACATATGTATATGTACATATAACATGATAGAATTTTATTATGGTCGGTCCATAATTAATCGAAATTCCCATATAAAGACCACTTCCGAAAATCACTTTAACGACCATAAATCTCTTAAAAATGTTGTATCCGAATAAAATTTAGCAAAAATAAGTTTCATATGTACAGAAATGATGACAATTAATTAGTCAAAACTTCTATATAAGACCATCTCCGTAATTCACTTTAACCTCCATAAATTTTTAAAAATTATTTAGGTATATCGAGAAAGTCATGGCACTAAATTTTTGGATGATCGGTCCATAATAGGTTATATCTCACATATAGCGCCCATTTCTGATAAACTTTTTTTTATTTATATACTGCATGTAGGGTATTATATGATCGGGCTTGACCGACTATACTTTCTTATTCTTACTTGTTTTTATCATTATTATTATTTCTTATAGTATTTTTTGCTTCTTCTTTTTTGTAGTATACCTTGCCATTTCTTAGGCTCTTTTTTGTATTTTTCCAGCAACAACACAAGCTTTATTTTGCCTCGTCTCTTCTTTTAGTTCATGGAGTAGTTTTAGTTGTTGCTTTTGTGTAGCTCTTCTTCATTTCATTCCATTTTATTTCGATGTTGTTGTTTTTGTTGGTATTCGTATGTTGTATTGATATCAGGGTCAGTTCGAGGTTTCTTATTGTGTTTATATTGTATATTGTTGTAATACTTGTTGAAATTGCTGTTTTTTTTTTTTTTTTTGTTTCAGTGTTGTGTGTGAAGCTTTTTGGGTGTTGCTGTTTTAAAATGTTGTAGTTGTTTGTATGTAGTTAATAATCATCATACCCAACATTTAATTTGTTTATTTTTTTGTTCATAAACTGATCTTGCTGGCAATGAATTTATTACAACATGCTGGTTGTGTTTTAAGTGAACGAGTAGTTTGAATGGGCGTTATTTCTATAGTTTGTTTAAAGTTTTAATGTTGCTTTTCAAAACATTTATGTATTATGGCCATAGAGGTATTAGAACTTATAAAAAGTTCAAATTCAATTGTTGCGGCTGTCAGTTGTATGCATTTGAAACAAGTATTACAATTTAGGTCAAGATACATACGTACAAAACACAACACCAAAAAAAATTTAGAATTAATAATTTTCAAATGAATAAAATACTCTGAAGCTCTTATTATGCATATTACAAAGCTATAATTTGTTAAAAGAGTGAATAAAAAATGCTCTTAAGTTAAAAACTAAAAATTTATAGGTACATACACATACATATGTACATACATAAATATGTACATACATATGTATGTATGTATCTTTGAAAAACTTTTTTATACAATGATATATGAATGTCTTCTTTTACAATTAATCTTTTATTTAATTTTTATAACATGTACTAGGTACCTATGTAATCTTCTTTTTATTCCTTTTTAGAACCAAACTCCAATATGAATCTCTGGAAGGTTCAATGATCCTTGACAATCCTGAGGATGATACTCTAAGTGAAAAAATTGGCTGCCCTCTATACACCGCCCCCGAATTGCTCTGCCCCGAACCCACCTACAGGGGCAAACCCGCCGATATGTGGGCTTTAGGCGTCATCTTGTACACCATGCTGGTAGGACAATATCCCTTTTTCGAAAAAGGCAATAGTAATCTTATTACCATAATACGCCAATGTTTTGTGCAACTTCCCGGTCACTTATCACGTTCGGCACGCTGGCTTTTATTGGCTCTCCTAAGAAAAAATATCAGCGATCGTGTGCCCATAGAAAATATCTTTATATCGCCCTGGCTTAAAGAACAGAAACCCTTTCATATGTACATTCCTGTGGATGTTACCATACCAGATGATGAAGACGATTGTATGACCAACAATGAATCCATGAATTGCATTGATTTAGTGGAAGATGATGGTGTGCAACCATTGGACTATTCCTGCAGCACCTTAAGCATGAATTGCGACAATGATTCGTATACTGAAATGGGTTGACATTGGTATTGTTATATTTATTAAGCAGCCGGCATAAGCTTGCTTATGCTCGAAGCTAAAGACTTAATCTTTTAAGCGCTGGCGCGCTGGCTTCGTCGTAGTTGTTGCTGTTCGTTAAACCAAATGGGACGCTCGCCTTCTTAAAACACAAACAAACCATGAAACAAAATAGAAAAAAAAACTATTGGTTTGTTCTATTCACCCTTAGAACGTCAGCTCAAAGACTATTTTAATGTCGTTGGTGTTGTCCGCCTTCGTTCCTACTATCGAAACTATCCTCACTAAAAGAAAAGCAAGTACCACCCACCAAGTGAGAGAGAGTGTGAGACTGATTAACATGTCTGTCAGACACCTTAAGCCTTGCTTACTAGTATCCTCAAGTGTAAAACGCAGTGGCCTATTTCGTGTCTATTTCTTTCTGCTACATATTTCTTCCTTTCCCTAAAACCTCATTTGCTTACAGCTGAGGCTTTCCTATATAGTTTTTAAATCTTAGTAAATTAAATAATTTGTTGAATTTATTGTTTTTTTTTTTAATTTTTTAGTACAATTTTGTTGTTACTCTGTTGCCTTGAATTTTGTAATTAAAACCCTCCCAAATAGTTCGAAGTTCTTCCAAGTTCTATTATGACTTTGAAAATCATATTAAAAAATGTATTAAGTTTTATAATCTGATAAAAAGAAATTATTACTGTTGTATTAAAAAAAAAGAAAATTGTATATAATTAAGTTAAAAAAATACGCCCGCCCTTCAGTATACAAAGAAAAAAGAATATATAAAAAATTGAGTTGTTTTATAAAAATAATAAAAAAATATATATAAATAATTTGATCTCAATATTAATTAAAATTTTGTTTTATTTATTTGTTTTGGGGTATAAAAATAGTATTTGTTAAAAACAAACAAGTTGGTTTTATGTTTAATTTAAATACACGCCAACATAAATACATATATTGTTATGTTGGCAAAATAACGTCTAGAGGGGAGAGATAAAATCGATGGGTAAAATATTTTTGAATATTTGTTTGAAAATAGTAAACAGAATTATTTTTGTAGAAAAATGTGTTTTATGAATCAACATTGCTAATTTTTTTTTTTGTTTGGTTTTGTTATTATAAGATTTATAAAAAGGTGCTTACTGTTTTATAAAAATGAAAAGATCTAAAAACTTTTTTAGTAAAATTCGCAAATTTTGTTAAATTATTTTTTTGGGTTTTTTTCTGAGAAATCTATGTAATAACCAAGTTTTTGTGAAGTATTTTCTTTAATAATCACCCCTATTGTGAATAAAAATTCCACATGAAATTTGTTCCCTTTTCACATTTTTCCTATTAAAATTCCATGTTAAAAAAATAAAAGGGAACAAATTTCATGTGGAATTTTTATTCACGATAGGGGTGAATATTGTGTTCCCGACGTTTCGTCGATTATTTGTCGACTTTTTCAAGGGATTGTAATATAAAATTTAATCACATTAAAAAGTTTTAGATGTGTCCATTGGCATACAAATATAAATCATAATTTTAATATTAAAATACATGTTACTTTAAACTTAAATATATATCACAGCTCAAGTAATGGCAACAATATCAATTTTTGTATTTTAGTTGAAAATTTTCTATATTTAAAGCAAAAATTCGCTTATAACTATTATTTTAACCATAAATAAAATTTTTATAAGTATTTTTTTATAATTATTTTGTTCTTTTATTTTATATGGAATATTTTTTATAATACATATTTGTTAAAAAAAGCAATTTGTAACGAAATAAACAATTTCACATTTACTTATTATCCTGGAGTTGCCATAAGCCTAATGTTATGTTAAGGTATTGCCATATGTTTAATATAGTAGACCCAGCATAAATGGCAGCATTATAATCTAGAGGTACGGTCAGATTTGGCAAATATTTACTCAAAAAAGCGTAACCCTTTTTTTTTTACAAAATCGTGAAAAAAATTGAAAAATATTGGACTTATGTAATTAATAGAGTATTTTTTGACTAAATAAAAAAATATATTGCTTTATACATACATATGTATATCTTTAAAAAGGCCAGGTGTTGTGTGTAGACATGATTTTTATTTTATAATTTAAACGTGGTTTTCAGAGAGCAATATAATCCCAAATATTTTTACAGGTTCTGTTTACCTACATATGTATGTATACCTATAACATTCCTGATTTTCAATAAATTCTTTAAAACTAAAATAATTTCGTAAAAATCCCTTTGGGTTTTCACAGTGTTATTGAAAAAACCCCCAAATTATTGCAACACCCTATATATGTAGATACTAACTAAAACGTATCTTTTTGTGAACAAATTGACGCACAAATAAATTTGACAATTCTTCAATGAACTTGAAAATGTAATAAACAAAAACATCATTCATTCATTTAACGACAAGACGACAACAATATATTGTATCGTATTGGCGTGAAGGTGTTGTTGGTGGTTATATATTTGATGGATGGCTGTAATATATGGCGGACGGACTGGCCCGTTATCAGTATCAGATATTGCAAGGGCAATATTTACATTTTTCATATACATACATAGGTAGTATGTGCTTGTATGTAGAAAGGTATATGGTAGTATAATGTAAATAGCTACATATACCCTCTACACCATATCCCTTGAAAGTTAACGCATAAATGACAAAAAAATCCATTTCACGAGTGTTTGAAATGGTTGTAAAACAATTTCAGTAGTATAAATTAAATTTTAAAAACGTAATAGGTAGCAATAAATTATTGCATTTTCAAGCAATTATTACAATAATAAATTGACTGGAAGAGTAAATATTTAAATTGTTTATGGTGGGGGCCAATGAGTGTAATTTGAATCACGCTGATATTAATGATAACTTTTGTAATATTCCAGAACGTACAAATAAGCTAAATTATTAATAAAATCAAGCCATATTTTTATGTCAGTACCCCCCTCCCCTCATAGTGCCATAATTGATGAGAAGTTTTTGAATGAAAAAAAGTTTGTGTAACTAAAACCATAATATATTCCTAAAGTTAGTTTGGCTCCCGCACAAAATCACTCACGTGACCTATCACCGTTTTAAATACACTCACAGAAACTTTGCAATGGAAATGGAATACACCTATTTTAAATCGCTTATAGAAATAGTGTATTTTTATTATCACCTTTTTTTAAAATACATTTTCAGTCGTATCTATTAGCATGTGGGTTTGCATGTACGTTTGTATAAATGTGCTTTTATTTATTTATATATTGAGGAATACGTTTTCAATGTCATGTTGCGAAAATGTTCGTCTAATCACATTTTCTCACCTTTTTATTTATTTTTTTTTTGTTGTTTTGTTTCATTATTTGTTCATTTAAAATACGAAATTTTATACTGTTGGTTTGCAGTGTCTTCTCTCTTAACATCTCTCTCTTGTCCGTCTCTTTTGTCTGGGAAGAGAGCGTTTACAGCTTAACAAAAATAATTAATATCTACACAAAATTTTACTGTCAAATTTCAAGCAGTTACAGAAATTGTATGAGGTTTCGCTTGACTTTAGATACATTTATTTATGATGATGAAATTTTACTTCCGTTCCGTTACAGAAAATTTATTCAGACTACATACGTTTTAGAACTGACTGAATACATTCAAAATCAATCGATAATTGTTTTGTTATAACGCAATAAACAGCAATATTTTTATATGTACATATATATATTCGTTTAGTATTGAAAATTGTAAAAAATATTACATCATATTGAACTAGAAAACACTTATATAGAATTTTGAAATATATTTCAAATATATTTGCTTATAAACTTTTGCAAGTTTATTAATTTTCGAAAATTCTACTGCAGTCCCGAGTACTGATCCACATTATAGGTAGTTATAGCCCAGCGTTTCGGACAAGAGTAGTTTGGTTATAAAACTACTCTTCTCCATACCTTTTAACGATTTGGTATCTAACATAGAACACAGATAGTGTAACACCTTGCAGTCCACCCCTTATGAACTCTCCCAGAACTCTGTAGTAGTAACTGATGAGAGATTTCGCTGAACTCTGCTACACTTCTAAAATCAACCAAAACTTCCCAATTTCTTCTGTGATATCATTATGCAAAGTGTCCATCCAAAAAGTCTCCTTCTCCACTAGTACTTAAAAAAATACACAAACTGATAAGCCTTTTGACTTGTATTCTTTGATGGATTTCGAAACCAAAAATATCATATTTATAGTTCATGACACTAGCGTCTAATCTATGGGGTCACCCACTACCGCCAACCAGTTCCAATGCTTTAAAAACCGTCAGAATCTCAGCTCGAGAATCCATCTCCACATGCTTCCGTGCACACCTTCATCTTTTAACCATCCGTAAGTACTACACACTCCTCAGACAGCCCTATTTGAAATTTTAACTTAGCGTGTGTTACTGAGTCCCACTCCATAATTCGATGCTTCAAGGCTGTTCTTTGCTCCTGACTACCCAAAATTCAGCAGTTACCCGGTTAATTTGGTTAATTTTGATTCATGTCCAAAGAACCATCTTCACAAATTCACTAATAGTTGAAAGAAAAAATAACGCAATATCTTCCGATCTCTTTCTTCAAAAAGTCTTTGAATAACGTCAATCACCTAAGTTCGAATTATGAACTCAGCAAATGGCCATATTAGCTATCCATTCAACTCAGAAAATATGTATCATTATTGTCTGCGGTCAGTAAAGATTTAAATATTGTTGAAGATTTCCTAAGATCGATCAAGATCGTCTATAGGAAGCACTGATCAGTGTAAAATCCTAATTGGCTTTGCCTATCACCCTTATTTAATAGCAAAAAAGGAGGCAGTTGAATTTCGTAAAAATTATGCGAACATGAAATTTTTTGTAATAAACTCATTTTTTCGGTGACAGCTGAAACCACATGTCTTTGATATTCATCAATAATAGGCCAAAATTTTGTTGTTAACATATCTTGATAGCTTGATCTATTCACCGTAAACTAATCATTTTAGTGGTTGAGGTGTAATTTATTCAAATTTAAAATTCTATCGTTATCTATCACATAAAAACTCAGTTTCCATGGAACATACACGTCAGTTTTTGTTGTTTTCAACGAAATAGTTCTTATCGATTGTAAAAAAAACACCTCTTTTATTAATATAAAGCGTTTTTTAACAGGGACGCTACAAAAGTAGACCGATAGAGTGACAGCAAACGACACCATATTTTTTGCCGCTCTTTTGACATTTGCCATTTCATGATGGAAAGATATACGAGCCAACGAGTCGAAATTATTAAAATTTACTACCGAAATTCTTAGTCAGTGGCCTCAACGTTAAGAACGCTACGTTGAATTTATGGTCGTCATAATCGTTTTACCAGATCAACAATTGAGCGTCTAGTGAAAGAATTTGCATCCACAGGCACAGTACAAAAATTTCCCGTGCCAGTGAGATTTTTTGTACAAGCCAGCGACGATTGATGAACTTCGTACGAATATCGAACGTGAAATTGCAGCAGTATCGGCTGATTTATGCAAGCGTGCCCGTGGTGGCCATACAAAAAAAATCGAGTTCCATACATAATGGTCGAACGTACTTCCACAGGAATAAAGAATTTCATTGATATCCAAAACCGTTTTTGTTTTATTTAAAAAAAACTTGAAGGCATATTCACACCGAAATGTCTAAAGAATTTTCTTGAATATTTCTTATCGTCTATAAAAGACCAATTTTTTTATTAATACAGACAGATTTAAAGGCATATTTACACTGAAATTTCTAAAGAAGTTTCTTGAATACGGCTCAGTAGTTCTTATTGACCATAAAAACACTTCTCTGTTTTTTTTTTGTTTTTTTTTTAATGTAATGATTTCATTTATTAATGAAAAATAGTATATTCAGCTAGAATATCAAAAAACATATTACAATTGAATTTAGAAACAAAAATATAGAGAAATAATATTTAATTAAATTTTGATTTTTTCGACCTTTCTTTTGATAAAATAATAAGTTTTTTTGAGCTCGAGGCCAATTATTTGTAAAAAATGTATATATTATTTATTAAATTTATATTTCGATATCCTTCGGATATCATTATCAAATATTATTACTGAAGGTGGGGACAATAATACGTCTCTTAAAAATATAATTGTAACTCATTCCTTGATAATGATATCCGAAGGATATCGAAATATTGGAAGAAATAATTTAATAAATAATATATACATTTTTTACAAATAATTGGCCTCGAGCTCGAAAAAACTTTTTATTTTGAAATAATATTTATCTACCTTTTTTAACATTGTTTGTACGTTTTAATTACCGTCAATTTTTGGCGAATACATCATTTGCCATAAACAAACCTTCATGATAGTTTTTGATAAACCAAAAAAATTCTAGTTTTTTATGTTTCTTTGGTGTAGAAGATTTGGCAACACTGTATTGTAGGAGTAAAAAATACAAATGGCTGACGTGACATTTTGTACGGAACTGTTTTTTGCGTAGTGTCACCTTTGCATACACACACACACACACACACATAGTAAACAGCAATTGAGTTTCACAAATTTGCAAAAGTTAAAAGATTATATTCCCAAAGTTGAGATAAGAATAACTTATTTAATTTAGAAATGAAATTTGTTTTTTTTCTACGTACCTATATAACCAGTTATTAACATTTCGTACATACTTACATACATAAGTACATATGTATGTCGAAAATCAAGCAAAATTAAACAACTTTCATTTTAATGAGTTTAATGATTTGAAAGCAGTTTTTCTGATTATGAACTCAAAGAAATGTAGTTAGGACCATTAAATGTATTTAGAATATTACATGTAGTGTAAATAGAATACAAAAATTACTTTATTTTATTTCCGTAAACATATTTACACAAGTCGGTGTAAATGCTGATACTTAAAGAACAATAGGTTTATTTAATAAAGAACAATTGAAATGATCATGATAATTTTTTATATCTAGTATATTTTATACTTGCTAAAAATTAACCACATACATTTTTTAATTATAATAAAATTGTAAAGTATTTTCTATTAACGATGAAACCATTTTAGTCTGCTGCTCAACTTTAGTTAATTACTTTAGCAACAAAAGATTTACATTTTTCAGCGTTTTTTTTTTTTGTGGTTGCTACGTTTTTGACCTACATACATACCATACTTGTATTTTAAGAGAGTTTTCAAGTGACCTATTGTCCCACATAGTGTGTGCTACTGCTTTAGATTTATTAAGTGAGTTTAAGTTTAATTTAGTTTGTCTATTAAACACAATATTTTCATAAATAACGCTTTTAAAGTCAATGTCTAATAAAATAGACTTAACATTGAATGTTTCAAATAAAAACAGCAATAAATGTTTCCCATGAAATTAAATTTTGTTGCCTGAAGTACAAAACTGCAAAATCCTTTTACATTTTATTGTTGTATAAATATTTTTTTGAAGAAAAACCCAAACTGAAACATTTTTAAAACAATGTCTATGTACTCGTATATACATATATAAAAGTTTTGTTATAAAAAGATCTGAAAGATTTACTGCACTATTTCAGAATTTAAATTACTAATTCAATTTCTTCCATTCACTATAAAAATTCTATTTTTAGTGCAAAATAATAAAATTCCTGCAACTTGAATAATTAAAATGCAAATGGGTTTTCTTGAAAATTTTCTTTTACATCAAAAAAATGTGTTGCGTATTTTTCTGTTTGCTTTGGCGAATTTTTTTACATTCTATTTTTAGTCTATTTTTTAAAAAGAAGAAAATGCATCTGTACATCACTTAGAAGTATTTTGTTTATCTCAATGTTTAAGTATTTCGGTATTTAGTTGGTATTTGGAGCAGGTACGCCGCACCGCGACTGCTGAGTAAAAATAAATTGTTGACATAATTGGGAGTTATCAACGTCAATTGTAAAGAATGTTTTTTAGTTGCGACAAAAACTAATTTAAAATAGACACAGGCTAGTAGATAAATTATTTTATAAAAATTTCTTTAGTCACGCCCATTAATGGAATTACAACGGTTTAAATTTATTTTGGATTCAAAATAGAAGTGATCACAGGTTGAGCTTAGTTTCTCCAAAAACGCTGTATTTACCGAGACATAAAGGACTTAAATTTTGACTGAAATTTCTATAAAAAATAGATTTTGAATCGTAAATATACATAAGTGATCACAGATTGAGCTTAGTTTCTAAAAAACGCAGCATTTACCGAAATATAAAGTTTTAATAAAAATTTTCCACGAAAAATCGATTCTGTATTCGAAATCGAAATGATCATAGATTAAATTTAAATTTCTATGAAAAAATCGGTTTTGAGTGAAGTTTTAAATGAAATTTGTTTGTATTAAAAATAATATTTATCAATATATTTTTAATTTATTTACAGTTATTATTCAATTTACTTAATTATTTGTTTAAATTAAAAACATAAATAAATTTGTAGGTTCAACTCACATACCACAACAAACCAGCTGGCAACCCTATATACTAACAATGAATGTTTACTCTACTACTCTTTTACTACAACCCTGAACGGAAACCTGGTAAAACAAAAATAACAGAACAAAAAAAAAATAAACACAAGTGTTGTAAAATAATTCGGAATGCGATTGTTGGACTTAAATACGGATTGTTTACTGCAAATATTCAGTTACTGTGATGAAAATGATTTAATAAATTTGTGTCGTGCCCATTGGTTGCTCAATAATGTCATCGAAAACAATATATTCCGCAAACAATCTCTAGATTTGTTGATGTGTGGTCATCGTGATAGGCCAGCCATAATAAGTCGGTAAGTAACTGTTAATAAATACTGACTTGTGAAGACTTGTTTGTTAACTTGAAATTTTGTTTTTGTTTACAACTTAGAACACATTCCTATCTATCCTTTCGAAATCGCTTGAAAATAGCGGCAAATTGGCTAAATGGCTGTTATTTGGAGCAACAGTATTTTCATCACTCCAAAATGTTTGCCACCAAATTGTATTTGGAGCGTAATTGGCTATATGTTTCCTATGCTGGTTATATTAGCCAACACAAACGTCTAAAAGCGGAGGCTTTACAACGGCGTTATCATCAGGAAATTGCCACCAGCAACAAGGCCGACATAGCAGACTTTGTTAAAAAGAAGGATACAATATTTGTCGGCCGAGTTACAGGCAGTTGTTTTATTTATGAAGATGACTATGCCACCGAACAACAGTTGCATGCGCCCAAGGAGTATTTGAGATGTGTGGACTTTGCGGGTCAACTGTATGCCACAAGCACTGATAATTGCGGCAAAATTTGGCGCCGTGAAGAGGAATTGGGCTTGATAAATTTGGACTTGATGAAAAATTTAAAAGAATCGTATAAGACTATGCGTTTTAATGACACGGGAGATCGTCTGTTTGGTGGACTCTACACATCGACCAAGAGATGTGCCTTGAGAGAAATTGACTTGGTTAGGTGAGTGTTTATTTTAAGTTTCTTTTATTTAATTCATTTTCCCATATTCATATTTTTTTTGAGGTTATATTTTTTTATTATTGAATAGGAAATGTAGGCAATTTGCTAATTTCTTTAAGAATTTGATTTTAAATGTATAGTTTTTGTACAGTACAATAGTTACTTATGATTCATATTTAGAGAAAAAAAACTTGTTTAGCAATATAGGTACCACAAATTTTTATATTAAACTATTGAGGTTATAATTTAATTGGAATAAAAGTATACACACAAATTTACTTTTATTTACATAATTGTAAAATATACTCGTATGTGATAACAAAAAATCATCGAAGTGCAAAACAAAAGATTACAAATGAAGTTTTTAAAATGTTTATGATAGTTTTACAGGCTTTTTTTTAATGGAAATATTTTAGTTAGCTTTAAAATAAAGTATTACTTTACCAAACTTTTTATTACATTGTTAATTAATATTACATTCACCCCTATCGTGAATAAAAATTGCACAGGAAATTTGTTCCCTTTTCGCATTTTTCCTATTAAAATTCAATGTTAAAAAAATAAAAGGGAACAAATTTCATGTGGAATTTGTATTCACGATAGGGGTGATTGTCAATTAATAAATACACAAATAGAGAAATAGAGAGAATAAAGTCTTCTCGTTAAGTTACATATTTGCTGGTTAAAATGTACCTTTTAAGAGTTTAAATGAATTACAAAATCATTAAATTAAATTCTAATACGACCTCTGGAACTAATTTTTATATTTAAAAACTGCTAGTTCTTTTGGCGTTAATGCTGAAAACATTCAGAGTCTTTGGCGTAAATCGAATCCGCTACCCTCAGACTGTTAGCACTATTGTCTTGTATATCGGATACCTTATAGACCTGCAAAATTTGTTGCAATTAAAAAAGCTAAGTAAAATATTGCTTAGCAATCTGATTATCAGAATTCTTGCCATTTTAGCCTTTTTCAAGAAAGTACCAAAAAATTGTATGAAATTACCATTTTTAATCTTAGAAATAGCACCATAATACTAATGATTTGAAACCTAAGACAAAAAGTATTAAAGTAGTGATAAAAAAGTGAAAAATATTTAGTTCTCTCAATAAAAATAACTTCTGAGTTAATTTGGAAAAGTACCAAACCTAGTACTAAAAAGTACCTGAAACGTACCAAAAAATGGTTAATAGTACCATATTCAAAATGTGTTTAAACCGTTTTAAATTTTTTTTATCAGCTTGAATTTATCTTAAAAAGTATCAAAAAAAACTTAATTTGTTGTTATAATAAAAAAGCATTCATCTCTATCGTGAATAAAAATTCCACATGATATTTATTCCCTTTTCACATTTTTCCTATTTAAATTCAATGTTAAAAAAATAAAAGGGAACAAATTTCATAAATAATTAAAATGGTACCAAAATATTTAAACTTTCAGCTTATTACCAAAAGCGTCTACAAAGTTACTTTGTACTTAATAAACATAAATTTTTTGTAATTTACAAAAGTACCAAAAATGAAATGTAGCACCAAATTAAAAAAGTACCAAAATAAAAAAGTTCCAAAATCTAAAAATAGTACCAAAATTAAGAGGTGCCAAATTAAAGAGGTGCCAAAAATAAAAAATAGTAGAAAAATACAAAAAAGTACTTTAGAAAAAAGTGCTTACCAATAATAAATTAGCTGTGTTTATAGTTAGTTAATTTTGTAGAAAAGTACTTAAAATAGTACCCAACTTAAAAAAGTTTAAAAAAGTAGTCAAAAGTAAAAAAAAAGTTTTTAGAAAATTAGTATGTACTATAGAAATATAAATTTTCTTTATGTAGAAAAGTATCATATTAATAATTAGTACCAACATTAAAACAGTATTTTTAGAAAAAATTGATAAAGTGAAAATAAAGTACATACATAGTTTGATTTTTTAAAAATATACCGAAAATAGTACCAAAGCGAAAAGGTTTAAAAAAGTACTTAATAGTAAAAAAATATGTTACAAGTAGAGTATATATTAAAAATTTGGATTTATTTAGAAAAGTAGTAAATTATATAAAAAAGGCTTTATTAAAAAGTGTTTAAAATGAAGTGAGTTCGACCCAAAAATCAAGCCTCAAGTTTTTCCCTTATTTAGAAAATCTACCAAAAATAGGGAGTAAAGAAACAAAAAGGTACCAAAATTTGATAAAAGTTCTTAATAAAAAAGTGTTTAAAATGAAGTTTGTTGTATTTAGAAAGAATACCAACATAGAAAGTGAAATAAAAACCTAAATAAAAGGAGTAAAAAAGTACTTTATCAAGAAAGTGTTGAAAAAGGGAAAAATACAAAATATTTAAAAAAATACTAAAATAGAGAGAGAAGAATAAATGAAATTAAAAGAATTTGAAACAGTTTTTATAAAAATGTTTATTACAAAAGTAATTCCAAAAAACTGCCTTAAAAATCATATGCACGCCACACCAGCCTCATAATTCAAACTCCATCATCATTATAAAATAATCATCAAAATAAATTAAAAAAAAAAAACATTGCTTTTTTTAGTGGTTACGAACATGCTCTCAACTCCAATACCATCTCCATCTATGACCTCAAACTGAAGGATGACAATGTTTTATTCACCGCCAACTTTGATACCAGCTTTCGTCTTTACGATCGTCGCACCGATCGTGATGAAATTATTTGGGAAGATCCGTTTTATTCATCGTTTTACTGTCTAGAATATGATGGCCTCAATGCAGTATTATGCGGCATCAAATATCGCAGTCGTGTTAATCTCTACGACATACGCAAGCCAGGCATATACATGCAATTGTATTACCCGCAAGTGAAAAGACGTAGACGAGGTGGAGACTTCAAATCATCACCGATATATAGTTTGGCCTGTGATAGTCGTTATATGTTTGTGGCCACCGATCATAATGTGCATGTACTTGATTTTAAAGTAGACTGTACCGTTAGAAGAGATAATCGTGATATATTTCGGAATCGTATTTAATTTTAATGTTAAATTTAAGATTAAGTTATTTGTATAAAGTCAGCCCAATAAATCTAATTAGTAAACATGTTCCTTTAACTTGGCAGTCTTTTCACACTCTTCTATTCTGACTCGTCAAGGCAATGCAGATGATAGCAACATTTGCCACGAAACGATTATGTTGTTTCATCTGTTTTTGTGGGCGGTGTAATTATTAAGGAATCAGACGCTCTTGACGTTCTAGGCATGAGAATCCAGTGTGATGTCCGCTGGACCAAACACATTTTTCAAGTGTCAAAAGAAGCGTTCAAGTGCCTTGGTTTTTTAAAACGGTGTAGGAAATACTTCACTCCATCTGATCTCCATACTATTTACAACACTTATATTCGACCGATAATGGAATACAACTCTTATGTATGGGCCGCTGCTTCAAAGTCTATTTTGGAATTGCTCGACCGCGTACAGGAGAGGGCGTAGTAGTAGTAGGGCATCCTATTCTATTGATTCATTGCATCGTCGCAATGTGTGTTGTGTTTCACTGTTCTATAGATACTATAATTGAATGTTTTCTGCTGAAATTAGGGAACTTGTTCCCGAAACACGTAGTTTTTTGCGTAATACACGTTCTTCAGTCAGGGCCCATCCATTCATGGTCGACTGGACAGTGAATCGCACAACACATTACAGGAAAAATTCGTTCTTTAGCTGTACTGTCCGTATGTGGAATAAACTACCAGCAGAAGTATTACCTGCTACTTTCAATATAGTATAATTCAAATCAAATGCTCACATATACTACCCTCTTTCATAATCCTGCCTTCCATAACCTATTTTCCTAGTTCCAACACAATGCATTGCATGAATAGGGGTCGTCCCCTAAGTGCTGGTCCAAGCATAAATAATAAAAAGAGTGTGAAACAGGACAAGTTATTTTAATAAAAATCTAGTTAAAAAAAATATTGTTTAAAGATTTTTTTTATTATTTTTCCATCGTTTTTTTATACCTTTTTCTTTTGTTTTGCTAAAATAAATCTCAATAAATTGAATAAATTATACAATTTATACTTAATAAAACAGTGAAAAAAAAAATTTAACAACACAAACGTTTTGTTTTCTAACATTACAGAACAGTACAAAATTTTTACTCATTTATAATTAAATGAACTTTTAAATAAAATTATTTACTAAATAAGAAGTGCTTAATTATTACTTTTGATTTTGTTTGATCTTTTTTTTTTACAAAATAAAACTAACTTTGTGCCGGTAAACCTGTCCTCTAGTTAATACATAAATAATAGCTGTTTCAAATATTTACTACAAAACTGATATTTACATACAGTAAGAATCGTGAGGTGTACTTAGCTAGGTAAGCTTTAAAAAAAGTCTGTCGCCCTATAGCCTATGTAGATAGATAAGTTTGTTTGTATAAATATTTTTTTCTAACTAATTTACAAATTAAATTTATAGGTAAGATTTTATGTATACATATAATTTCTGTTTAATATAAAGTATAATAACAAAAAAAAACCGTTTAATATAAAACCAATTAATAATTTCTAATATTTTCATTTAGTCTTTTTAAAAAAAAAAGAAAGTTTTTTTTTCCAATTTGGGTAGGGGGAGGTGTGTGTAAAGTTACTAATGTTTTCTGTTTGTTTTTATTTTTATATTAAAACTAATTTATATAATGCTTAAAACTTAAATAAAGGCACCACACTCTTTAAACTAGAATATTAACTATCTTTGAGTTTCTGTTTCTATTTCTGTCGTTGTGGCCTCTGAAACCTGTATTGTTGCTTTAGATGTTGTGGCTGCAGTTTCGGTATTATTGCTGGCCGTGCTTGCTTGCTGTGTGCTGGATGGATCTGTTGAAGTTGGAACTTTGTCTGTGGTTTCATTTAAGGCTGCCGCTATTTCACCATTAAACTGCAGTAAACAACCTAAGGCACCAAAATAGCCTTCATGTTCCAGGAATAGTCCTTTTAAAGTACCATTCGACCAGAATTCCATGGCATAGGCCAGTAGTTTCATGGCTATGGGATTAACACGCAGGAAATTGCCAACAAAAACGACCTGCAAAAAAAAAAAAAAGGAAAAAAGAAATGAAAAGAAAAATTAATGCTTGCTATGAAAAAGCAATTTAAATTATTTACATCAGCTTTACCACAGCTTTCAGTATTGAGTGCTTTGATTTTTAAATGATTTCATAACTTATATTTCTAATGATTTTTGTCAATCATACGTATTTGATGATAATATATTGCTATTATATAATGCTAATTCTTGGCTGTTTAGAAAATCTTAGCTGACATATACGATTGGATGTTCTAAGATAAACCCGGAAAAGACGATGGCTGTTTACTTTGGATTACTGAATTCTCAAATTATCTTTCCGAAGATCTGTATTAATGGGAGGAATATTCAATATGTTGACACAATTAAATGTCTTGGAGTGCCACCACAGTGCTGCTGGCTAGCAGCAATTTGTAAGAGATTAGGTAAATAGGCTATCAAAGCTGACTCCCAAAATGTTTGGGTGGTTTACAGTCGGAACTTGTATGCCGTCGATTCATTTATTGTTGCCACGTTCGTCCATTGTTTTTTTTTTAATTTAATTCGGGGTTTGCGCCAGATTCAGTTCAAGAAATTGTGCTACTTCCAGTGGTTGAGTCCACAGATCTTCAGGATGAAGTGAAGTAGGGCTGGCTATACAGTCGAATATGTGGAGAGTGTCATGAGGACCTGAACACATGCTGGGCATATATTGAGGACGGCACAGTCTATGTGGGACCAGAAGGCATTAAGCCTGTTGCTCCATCCAAATGTGAGTTATGCCAGAACTACTCCTGTTTTACGCGGCAGAGTTTACTCGATGTCTGCTATCGGACAGATGGTGGTATTTGCTAGTTTATTGCTGGTGTATATCACTGAGATATTCACTAGGTCATCATTGGATGTTTAATCTCTCTTATAATGACGTCTTTAGATGACTTCCTAAAGAAACTGTACGACATCTTCTCTGTCAATGTTCGGCCCTTTGAAATCAAAGATTGGATAGTCTGGGCGAATTCTACCTGCACGACTTGACGGATTCCTGCTCTCTGATCTTCACTTTCCAGGTATGACACCGGGACCCATGGAGGGCCCACTTGTGTCAATTTTAAATCCTATCATAGATAACCAATGTTTTGGCCCGTCGATATTAAATTCCCTGTGGAGTTGTGGGGAGTTTAGAAATGTTGTAGTTAAACAAAAGTGACGACAGGACCTCGCCTTTAGTAGCTTCTTGTTAAACTCTACGAGGTTGACGGCCACTCCGAAAGTTCACGATCCATCTGAGTGGTAATGATGGTGCTGTGCATTTTGCGGAATCCCTGACTATTATTCAATCATAAAAGTTAATAAATTTCGTTTTCTTTTAGTAAACAATACCAAATGCATACTTTCTCTTTGTATTATCTGAAGAACTGAGACAAATACAAATAGTTTTTATATACTTTTTATTTATAACATTTTCCCTCTATGATAGATAGTATAACTTATCTGGCTTTAATACACACAAAATACCAAATATCAAAGATAATAATAAATATTTTCTAATCAATTCTTTTTAATAAATAAATAAATAAATGCATGAATACTTTGCACTAACCTTATCGATTTTTTCATTCAGTGCACACATGCGAGCTATTAAACCAATATTATTGGTAATTGTAACCAATGTGGCATTGGCAAGATCTTCACGGGAAACCGAGGCTCTTTTATCTTGTATGTGCATTTGGCCAAAGCTAAATTAAATAAAAAAAAAAAAAGAATTTTAGTTAAGACTTTAATTAAAGAAAGAAAAATAAATGTTAAACAAACCTAGAGGCCACTAGATCTCCCGTCAAACCAAAACGATCATAGTCCCCTCCATAAATATCACGCACCAGTTTGTCCACTTTGCGATTATCGCCTTTGGTGGCCAATTGTATGGCCTCCTCAAAGGTAGTGCAGCCGGTTAACAGGCAACATAGACCCAGGAATGTACCGCCACCCAAACTGTTTAGAAAATTATTATTGAAATATTTGTTTTTCATTTTAATTTGAAAATAATTTACCTTGTACCCGAAACACGTTTATAGTTATCGGGTCCATAGACCGCCAAAATCGAAACACCCGAGCCTACATTAACCAATATAAAGGGATAAGGTTGAGAGAAATCAAATGCATTTTTCTCGCTTTTCCTAAAGTTGAAGAAATTTATTAGCCTGATTGGTAAATAGTTTGAAAACAAAAACTCACATTATATCCCGGGCATTTTCGTAATAATAACATTCCGTGCGATTTTGTATTTCCGAAAAAAGAATGCCCTTGATAAGAGTATCCAGTTCATCAAATTTAGCCAATTTCATATTGACTTGCTGTAAGAAAAAATTAATTATTTAGTAAAGCAGGGTGGGTTTGTGTAACAAAATTCTACACCAAATGTAAATAATAGTTAAAACATTCATTCTTTTCAATGTACCCATAATACTAAATTCTAAATTAAGCTTCTAATTCAAAATTGGTTTCTTTCGTTTGGAATTTTTAAAAGATTTTCTTTATTTGTTAAAAAAAATACTTTATTTACCTCACGAAAATCATTTTCAAATTTATAGGCTCCTCCTCCAGTGGCGCAAACAGTGGTCACCAATTCGGCCATGCCCTTTTGTTTGGCCAGCGATAAAAAGTTGCCCATGTCTGTGGTTTGAAAACGTATAAAATGCAACGAGCCAGTACGTTTGCGTATTTCAACATTGTCCATCTGAAAGTAAAAACAGTCAATTAATTCAATTATTTTCAAAATTATAATTTCTGTTACATGTTCTTGAAATCTTTATGGTGCATTCTTATTTATTATCATTTATTATACGCGCTTTATTAAAGAAATTATTCACTTTTATCGCGAATAAAAATTCCACATGAAATTTGTTCCCTTTTCACATTTTTCCTATTAAAATTCAATGTTAAAAAATAAAAGAACAAATTTCATGTGGAATTTTTATTCACGATAGGGGTGATTATAAATTCTTTTAATTATTTAATCATTTACTTAAATTTCGTCTGGTCATTGGCTAGTATGTACTTGTATTAGTATTTCATCATTATTATATTAAGTTCTTTAAATGATAATGTTTTTTTTTTTTTTTTGTTAAAACAAAGCGTCTCAGTATTGATAAGATTTAAAGGAAATATTTCCATATTTTTTTAAATTGCTTATAAATTTTGTCAATTTATTGAATGTCTGAAATGCTAATTGTTTGAATTAATTGTTAATCAGACTCAATTTTATATGAATTTCTAGAGATTTGCACAATAACAATCCCTTTGGTGTCTGTTTTAAACATCATTTATTTAACACCTATTATTCAGAAAAAGAATTCGTAAATTTTTTTAAAGAATTTTTGAAAAAGTCTAGAATTCTCAAAATTTATAAACAATAAAATAATTTACATTAGACAGAAATAAAATTCGCTAATTTTTTAAAAGAATTTAATTGTTTTCAAAACATATAGAATTATATTTCTCAATAATCAATATTTAATTAACAATATTTAGAAATAAAATTCGCGAATTTTTTAAAAGAATTTTAACTTTGTTTTAAAAATTCTGTAAAAAGTCTGGAATTCTATTTAAATGATTCCAGGCACTGAGTTCTATTTCTCTAATAATAAAATAAATAATTCACATTTAGAAATAAAATTCGCGAATTTTTTAGAAGAATTTAATTTAATTGTTTTGAAAAAGTCTAGAATTATATTTCTCAATAATCAATATTTAATTCCATTATTTAGAAATAAAATTCGCTAATGTGTTAAAAGAATTTTATCTTCAGTTTAAAAAAAATATGTTAAAAGTCTGGAATTCTATTTAAATGATTCCAGGCATTGAGTTCTATTTCTCAATAATAATAAAATAATTCACATTATTCAGAAATAAAATTCGCGAATATTTTAGAAGAACTTAATTTAATCTAGAGGTCTCTAAAACCTCTAGAATTCAATTTCTCAATAAAATAAAATCATCAGATATTTAATTCAAATTATTTTAAAATAAAATTCGGAATTAAAGAATTTCAATTTATTTTTAGCAAATTCTATAAAACGTATTTTATTTAAATAATTCTAGCGCCGAGTTCTTTTGCACAATAATCAATCAGATATTTAATTCACATCATTTAGAAAAGAAAAAAATTATTTAGAAAAAAAATTCCTAAAAAGTCTAGAATTTGAAATCTTCTCTATTTCTTTATATTTTGGTTGATGCTGTGGTTGATGGAGGTTTTAGCGGACAGTTAAATACAGTTTATTCTGTTACTGTTTAAAACATTAATTTGCAATAATTAATTCGCAATAATGTGAGTTAAACAAATAATATTTACATTTCGTAAACTATCAAATTATGAAAAAATACAATTCAGGAATTTCTTTAAAAATTCTATTTAAACAATTTTAATGCTCAATTCTATTTATTAATAATATTTAATATATGTATATAACACACTATTCAGAAATAAAATTCCTGAATTCAATTTCTCTATAATGTTAGTTAAATAGAGAAAGTAGTTTCAAGACAGCCGTTTAATAGTCAAGAAGTTTTAAACCAAAAGCCAGTAATCATCAGTCAAGAATTATATTCAAATAATTTCAGTTTTTAATTCTTTTTCTTAATAAATATTCATTCCTTAATTTAGGAATCTTAAACTTAAAATTATAGAACTCTATTCTATTGAAATGATACCAGTCCTGAATTTTAATTTTCAATAATGCAAGTTAAATAAATAATGATAATCTTAGCTAAAGAATGCCTTCGCTAATTATAAGGCTGCATAAAATCCTTTTTATTTTGCTACCGTCTAAAAATAAATGCAATCAAAAAAAATATATTTGTTAGTTTTGAACTTACAAAACCCTGAAATTTTCATTCATATTTCTTAAACTTTCGTTTACAAAAATATTGAAACTTAAACCTTAAACTTATAAACAACAATTTAAGCTTATTATGAACACAATCCTATAATAAGCTCAGGTTAAGACCTCCTAAACGTTAAAATTAATAGGAAAATAAAAGTACCTAATAGTTAGTTGTTATACATTCATTAAACAATAAAAAATACCTAAATAATTATGTTAATTCATATTGACATATTAACATTCCTATTCTCAGGTAGATATAATAAATGTAAAAAAAAAACAAATTAAGCTCATTGCCCTGGCTGATGTAATTACTTTTTTGTTTAACAAAAAATACATAAGTTAGAGACGACTTACATTTAGGAATTTATTAAAATTTTAAGCATTGACGACAGCAAAACCTCGCACACTCATATGAATTCCCGGTTGTTTTTATTATAAAACTTTTTTTTGTCATTTTGTCATATTGTACTTTTTGAATATTATTTAAATAAAGTGTCAAAGTCTCATTTTATATTTAAAAAAAAATAATAATGAAAAATAATAAATAAATAAGTGTGTAAAAGATTGCAAACGACAAGGGATAGTTAGCTATAATATTTAGAAACAATAATATTTCAATAACAGGAAATTGTATGGCAATAAATTCAATATTTACGCTATAATTGCGGGCTGTATTTCTTATTTCCAATATAAAAAAGAAATAAGTTATAAATTTTAGTACAAAATTAAAAATTTTAATACAAAATTAAAATTTTAGTACAATGTTAAAATTTTAGTATAAAATTCTAATTTTAGTATAAAATACAAATTTAATATAAAATATAAATTTTAGTACAAAAATCTAATTTTATTATAAAATTCGCATTCTACATAGTATGTATAAAAAAAAAATTCGCATTTTAATACAAAAAAAAAAAATTAGTACAAAATTAAATTTTTAGTAAAAAAAAATAAAAATATTATACAAAATAAAAATTTAGTACGAAATAAAAATATAAAATATAATTGTTTAGTACACAATAAAAAATTTAGTACAAATATAAAAATTTACTATAAAACAAAAAAATTTGTACAAAATAAGTAAATATCCCAATTTTAGTATAAAATGTAAATTTTTTGTACTAAATGTTAATTATCAGTACTATATACATAAAACAAAGTATGGATTTTAGTATAAAACTTTAATTTTGGAACAAACTTTTATTTTGGAGCAAACTTTTATTTTTCTTATAAAATAATAATTTTGGTACTAAATTTTAATTTCGGTACAAAACGTTCATTTTGGTACTAAACCTCAATTATGGTACAAAATATAAATTAGTTGCTTGCGGTACAAAATCTACATTTTTTAAAACGTAAAAAACAAAACAAATTATTGTTATCAAATTCGAATTATGGCAAATTTAAATTTAAACGCAATGTGTTTTCTTTAATTCTTCTTTCTTTAATTAGACACCTTTCTATTGAAACTAGTTAACTGTACAATCTAATTTGAACACAATTCAAAGGAGACACTTTTATATAGAAATCTAATTAAAGACAATTTTCTACAGAAACTATCTTCTTTGTACTTTTCTATCGAAAAGAATCTAAATAAGATATATTTCAGTAAAAAAAACTGTTTAAAACAAAATGGCTAAAGAAGTAATTTTTTTTATAGAAAAACGTCTTGGGAAACTCTGTTCTATACTTTTTTTAAAAAAAATTTCTTTTAAAGAAACCTTAAAAATCATAAAAATTCTACATTCTATTTATTCCTCTTTTTCAACACTCAGACATCATGCAGCCTGCTCATAGCAGTTTTAAATAAATCTAACAAATGAATTATTTAAATAAAATTTCTAACGCTTTAAATGAAGGTCAAGTTAAAAATGTTGTTTATTTAGTTAATAAATTTTACAATATTAAACAAAAATATGTACATAAAAATGTTAAACAAATAAAAATTAAATAAATAAAAATAAAACACGCAAGTTTCAACATTTCGAAATGCAAATTTTTTCAAAATAAAACATAAAATAAAGAAAGAAAACTAAACAACATTCGACTTTGATATCAAATCATAAACATAAAACCTAAGCTCGCTCTCGCTCTTACTCTCACCCTCTATGCTTCTGTCTAAAACCAACTCTTTATGAGTTTTGCTTTAACTTGAGACACTCACTCACCTGTAAATGTGTATCTCTGTGACCTGTTTTGCCATAGGCTGAGTTTTTGGTTAGATAACGTCTAATGCTTCTTAAACTTTCGGCCTCTTGATCTTGCTCATCGGGTGTTATATCTTTGGGTTCAAAATACACCAATTTTGTCAAAGTGCCACCAATATCCATGCCAAACCAGGGCATAGCTAAAAATATACACAAAAAATAAAATACATCTGTATAAATTTCATTCAATAAATGCTTAAATTATAAACAAACAAACAAAAAAAAGTTTTGTTTCAGTAATTATATACGAGTACCTGTTGCCGTTAGTTCTTGCCACATTGTTTGGTTACTCATGTCAGCATTACAATGTTAGTTTAACTACCATTTATATTTGTTATAAATGTTATAAATTGTACTATTGCTATATAGAAACTAGAGTCATTCCTTGCGTAATAAAATTTCCACTAGACCTTATCTCGGTGTGTCTCTTCAACTCACACACAAACAATAGTTTAAATGCTCAATTTTTGTTATTATTGTGTTTTATTTTTATTTGAATTTTAATTTTATTTAATAGCGCGTTCAAGTGTACATACAAAAATTTGAGTGTATTTCTAACTACTTTATGTTTAATAATAAACAACTAACATGCGATGATTGTTTTCAAATAGATGAATGAATACAGAAATAAAATAGAAATCTGCTGGAGTTTGATTTAAAAAAAGAAAACATTAGTTTTTGTTTTGTGTTTATTTTACTGCACTCTTGCTGTCTTTCTTTCTTTTCTTTTATAGAATTAACAATTCTAAAAAACTAGTTTTATTCCAGACGGAAATAATATTGTCTTCTAATATCTTAACTGAATTAATAATAAATAAATGTAAACACGTTTTTTAAGGCAATTATATGTTTATTATTAAGTAAATTGTCAATCTGGTTGACTATTGAACGGGGTTATTTATAATTAAATAAATAAAACTTTTTTTATTAAGCGCTTATACATATTACTTATCGTACGACGTTTGGAGCCAAATTATTGTCACAACAATATTAAAATAATACAGCGTTTTTAAATTATTACTTAAATTATCATGATTGGTTCAGGGTTAAGTATGCGAGGGAAGTTTGTTAGTTTATTTTTAAACTGCCTAAAGAAAACAGTTTTATAGAAAACTGTATAACGAAAATAATTTTCTTTTAAAAACAGTCACAAGTGTGAAAGTGTTCTATAGGAAACTGTTTTAAGAAGAAAGTGTTCCATAGATAACTCTCTTAAGAAGAAAGTGTTAGATAGAAAACTGTCTTAACAAGAATTTTTACTATAGAAAGCCGTCTCAACAAGAAACTTTTCTATAGATTTCATCTTATCATGAAGCTTTTCTATAGAAACCCGTTTTAACAAAAAACGTTTCTATAGAAAACCGTCTTAACAAAAAACTTTTCTATAGAAAACCGTCTTAACAAGAAACTTTTCTATAGAAAACCGTCTTAACAAGAAACTTTTCTATAGAAAACCGTCTTAATAAGAAACTTTTCTATAGAAACCCGTAATAAGAAACTTTTCTATAGAAACCCGTCTTAACGCTTCGCTGGGTGAGAAGGTCCCTATGGACCTCTTTAATTTCCAAACTGAAATTACGCCTTGATGGTCCATGGAAAATATACCCGACCCCTAGATGTATTCCAAGAAAATTTTAAAGATGTTTTGCACGGAAACGTGTGGAAAGGTCCGCTGGGACCTTGTTCTGAAATTTCAAGAAATCATTAATAAATGCACTTTCTTTTGGTTTGTTTTAGTGTTTGAACACATCACAAACGTGTTCTTTGAACTTTAGTTACTTTTCTTAAATAAAAATTTAATTTACATTCATTATACATGTATAATTAGGAAATAATAATAAAGGCAAACAAGAAATGTCGTTTTCATATAAAATTCCATACAAATAGAAATAGGCACCCTATGGTCATTGTACTTCTTAATAAGGACTACGGATGACTCCCCAACGGAGGGTTAAGAACAAACTTTTCTATAGAAAACTGTCTTAGGAAGAAACTTTTGTACAGGAAACTGGCTTAAGAAGAAATTTTTTTCTTCAGAAAACCGTCTTAGGAAGAAACTTTCCTATATAAACTCAATCCTAATTTATACAAATCAATTCTTATTGAAGAGATTAATAACATTTTTTCTTGAAATTGCTTCGGTGTTCACACAGCACAATTCTTATTGCCTAAATCGCTCGTATTTTTATTTGAGAGTACACACACAATTGTATACACATACATATGTAATATGAATAAGAGAGTAAAACGAATAGTACAATCAAGTGTGTACTCGTCTTATTTTCATCTCACCTCGATGTCTAAAAGGTAATCAGCTTAGCTTAAAGAAGTATTTCGTGTAAATAGGGACTAACTAAAGAATACAAGAAGAATAGACACACAACAATTTATTACACTACCCTCGTATTACCAATCTGCTACTTGCTAATGTATGAGTAAGCTTTTAAAATTCACGGTGATAATATTATTAATAATAAATAAATATTGTAGGTAATATTTCTTATCAAACAGCGACGTTCGGTCGGCATTAGAACGGTCAAAGAACAAATTTATTATAAAGAGAAAAACCCAGAGGCGGGCAGGTTAAAGAGGGGTTTATAACAAAAAAAAAACTTCTACTTTTCAACAGTTTTATTAACTATTGTACATACATATATACAGGTACTTTCAATCTAGATTAAACAATGTTTTAAACTACTAACAAACAAATACGGCTACAGACTAAAAACAAAACATTATAGAGCATTAGAGAACTTACACAATATATCATCATCCTCTTCCAAAGGTCGCTTGTTGGCCGTAACATTTTCATTTTCATTGTTATTTTTTATAATTTTATCAGTTGCTTTATTTTGAATTTGATCTTTGTTAAATAGAGACTGAGGGTTTAAATTTTCTGCAGTATTGTGCTGATCTAGACAAATCTTATCTTTAGTGTTACAGTGGGTGCTACTGTTATTGTTGGTTGTTGAGGAGTTTTTATTGTGATTTCTGGACTTAATATTTTGCGTATTATTGTGATTGGCCAGTTTCCAGGCATGGCGCCAAGAATTGCGCTTCCTTTGCAAAGTAGGCATTATGGTGGGCATGGGTACTACTAAAGAGGATTTTTTGTCACTATTAGCGCTGGGTTGTAATTTGAAAATCTTCAAATTAATAGAATACTTGCAATTATCACGATTGGGTACTTTCATATTTGTTTGTTTGTTTTTGTTATATTTTACAGAATTTTGTTTTGTTTTTGTTATTAATATTTAATAGAAATAAATAATAAATTTTATTTAAATATCACAGTTTTATTATTTGTTTGACAGATTTCTTTAGTTGTTAAGAAAATAATTCAATTATTTATAAATTTGTGGTAAAACATTGTTTCATTTAGATTTTGTTTTCTTTCTTTGCTTTATGATATCCTTTATGATTTATTTACATATGTACATATACATATGTATATGTTTCTAAAAACAATTATTATCATTTGTTTAAAACTTGAGTTTATTATTTCTGTTTTTATTTTTGTTTGTGTCAACACTCAAACCAAGCGTCTGCTGGGCCAGCCAACGTTTATTCAACTAAACAAAGTGCTTGTTGAAAAAGTTATTTGAATAGAATTTCAAAATTTAAATTAACGAACGAACGACCGATCGATCGGCTGATCATTGTCGCAAGACCTTATTAACATACTAAAGCAAAATAAAAAGCGAAAAAAAAAACTTGAAACCAACTACAACAAATGGTTGCTAATTAAACAAAAGCAGCTTAAAGATTAGTCCATTAATTCCATAAAGGCCCTGCGTGAGCAAAAACCAATATAGAAACATTTTGTTTGCCGAAAAAGAGAGTGACAGCCCTATTTTTTTTATTAAAATTTATACATACATAAAAAGAAATAGAAAAAAGCAAGGCAGGTGTATTTATAGTCTATGTAAATGTATTATTAATACATATGTATGAAGAGTCTAGTTATAAGTTGTCTTTCTTTTTTTCTCAATATCTCAATTTGTTTCTAAGTTTTTTTGTTTATATTTTTCATTATTATTGTTATGATTTGTAGTTTTTGTTGTTCTTGCAAACGAGTTTGTTTATTAAAACAAGTAAGAAATATAGTCGGTCAAGCCCGATCATATAAAACCCTACGCCTAGTATATGTATAAAACAGTTTATCAGAAATGGGCGCTATATGGGAGATATAACCTATTATGGCCCGATCATCCAAAAATTTTGTGTCATGGTTTCTGTGAATATAAATATTTTATGTGTTAAACTTTATCTCGAATAAATACTTTTAAAAGATTTATGGAGTTTGAAGTGAATTACGGAGAGGGTCTTATATGAGAGTTTTGACTAATTATGGACCGACCATTCTAAAATTATTTATCATCATTTCTGTATATAAGAAACTTTTTTGTGTCGAATTTTATTTGATTACCAAAATTTTTAAGAAATTTCTGGTCGTGAATGTGATTTTCGGAAGTAGGCCTTATACGGGGGCTACGACTAATTATACACCGATCATAATAAAATTGTACCATACTATTCACATACATATGAAATATATTTGCGTTCAATATTATTTGGATACCAACATTTTTGAGAGAGTTATGCTCTTTAAATGGATTCTCGGAAGTGGGCCTTATATGGTAGCTATGATAAATTATGAACGGATCTGCATAAAATTTGTAGATGTAATTTGGCTTCATTTACCACTCATTTGTGATGAAATTTGTTTGGATACTTGCATAATTCAAACATTTATGATCGGTAAACACCAATTTCGGGAGGACATTTGTATGGGGGCCATGTGAAATAATGAACCGATTTTCTACACTTTCAATCCATCCATGAGCCAAAAAAATATCATGTACCAAATTTTATCGAAATATCTTTAAAATTGTGTCTTGTACTCTGCGCACAAGCTTTACATGGACAGCCAGCCATACAGACGGACATCATTAAATCAACTCAGAAAGTGATTCTGAGTCGATCGGTATACTTTAAGGTGGGTGTTGGACCAATATTTATGGGCGTTACAAACATCAGCACAAATCCAATATACCCTCCCCACTATGGTGGTGTAGGGTATAAATATTGTTATTGACATAGTGGCTTAAATATGTATATTTTATTAATCAGCCATGTCATAGAATTTAATTCCGTTCGGAAGTGGAAATAATTCAGTATTTTGCTTCTATAGAAAAAGTAAAACGAACTAATTTTTCGGCGTTACGAACATCAGCACAAATCCAATATACCCTCCCCACTATGGTGGTGTAGGGTATAAATATTGTTATTGACATAGTGGCTTAAATATGTATATTATATTAATCAGCCATGTCATAGAATTTAATTCCGTTCGGAAGTGGAAATAATTCAGTATTTTGCTTCTATAGAAAAAGTAAAACGAAAAAATTTTTCGGAATGAAACCTAAAAATTCTTAAAATTACAATTCCACATAGCAAATTAAAAGTAGTTTCATTCCGAAAAATTTGTTCGTTTTACTTTTTCTATAGAAGCAAAATACTGAATTATTTCCACTTCCGAACGGAATTAAATTCTGTGACATGTCTGAATATCTAATTTATTTAAACATGTGCCGCAAACTCGAACATGTAATAGTTTCCGCCATAGTAGTTAAATCTATTAAGAATTTTATATATTTTTAATAAAATATTCTAGCAACTAATGGTATAAACAATCAAGAGAGTTCAAATACCTGCTTTGTTTATAAAATTTCTTGAAATTTACTCTCACCATCTTCCAGATGTTGGCGAAAATTTTTGTTTTTTCTTTTCTTAGAGAATAAATTTTATGTTGTTGTCAAACTTTTTGAAAGAAATTTAAATAAAAAATGTACATAAATGATTTAAAGCAAGAAATTTCCACTTTCTTTTTCACGTGTTTCTTTGGTTTTTGTTTATTCATTGCGTAATAAGTATTTTTACGTTGTTTGAAATTAATTCACTGAAGAAGAAAATTTTATATTGAATATAATTAATGAAAACTTTGAAAAAAAAAGAAACTTTTCTATAGAAAACTGTCTAAAGAAGAAAGTGTTCTATAAAAAACTGTCTTAAGATGAAAGTGCTATAGAACACTGTCATAGCTAGGAAAATGTTTTCCTTTGAAAAACTATATTGAGATGACAATGTTCTATATTAAACTGCCTTGAAAAGAAAGTGTTCCACAGAAAACTTTCTTGAGAAGAAAGTGTTTTATAGAAAACTGTCTTAAGATGAAAGTGTTCTACAGAAAACCGTCTAAACAAGAAACGTTTCTATAGACCATCGTCTAAACAAGAAACTCTTCTATAGGAAACCTTCTAAACAAGAAGCTTTTCTATAGAAAATCGGCTTAATAAGAATCTTTTCTTTAAAAAACTGTTTAAAAAAAGACAATTTTCCATAGAAAAAGTCTAAAGAAGACACTTCAATAGAGGATTGCGTATCCGGACTTTTAACGAGAATAAAAAAAAAATTAAATGAAATTTAATAAAATTTGTATTGTTTTGCAAAGAGTAAAGTCTAACAATTATAAATGAAAACTGATATTGGAAAGTTGCCCACCACGACCACGCCTACAGATGTTGATTCTTCAATCAAAATTATAAATAAAATTTTGACAAAATGGCGGGCAGTTCTATTTCGTTAATGACGGCAGGTATTTAGAGTTTTAAGACAGTAAACGATTGTATGTCTCTATATGGAATCGATCTTTGACATAGCCCCACAATTAACAGATGAATTTCATAAAATTATGCAATAGACAAATCTTGTTTGCCACAATACCGTCTGTGTTGTTTATAAGCCATATAGTGTGATCCATTCGTCGTTAATGCATTTGCTGCAGAATTTAAGATTACGCCACCAGACTGCATAGCGCACCATAACGTGACACATTCTTCATGAAAAGCCTACTGAAAAATTGTTCTTTTTAAAATGAAATCATTATAATAATTGCCAAAAGTTTCAACTTAAATAATGCGCTTACTCACCACCAGAGGCTCTGTAATGCTGCACTAAAACAAACATAATGCGCAATTGCAGAGTTGTGATATAGAGCTTTCTTCTACTTTCACCACCGTTACTTCTTCAATATATCCCCTTTCCAAAGAAAGTGACGCAATTATATATAGGCATATTAATTGCCTGAATGTTGCTTCTTTTTTTTAACTGCATAGGATGTCAACAATAAAATATCAGAAATTTTACGTTATTCCAACATAAACCTATCGGAAAACAAAGTCCTTGTTGAAAACACCGTTATTTAAAATTTAACCCACAATTTGTTAATTAGTTCAACATTTTAACTTATCTCGACTTAAGATATTTGTTCAAATAACCATAAAACTATACATTTCTTAATCGGTCACATAATTCAGTTTTTATTTTATTATGTATTTGTTTTTGCTGTACAAAAAAGCCGAGTTAAACAAATTTTTGTTTGTACATACATAAATATGTATGTATGTAGTATGTTTGTAGATAATAATTTTAATCTTAACCATTTCCATTTAAAATAAACAAACTGCATAGGTACATTTTTGAAATTTAAAGGAATTTTTGTTAAAATTTTAAACAATTTTATAAAATCTGTTGGAATTTTCAATCTTAATGGCTGCCTAAGAACAGTAAAACTTTAAAAATTAATTTCTATTATAAAACTTAACAATTGTAAACAAAATTTCTTTATTTTATTACCAAATTTAAAAACGTCTACCTATAAATTATGGTCTGATTGATATAGGAATTAGTAATATTTGTATGTTTTATAAATAAATAAATAAAAACATGCTAATAAAGTTTTTTTTTTAGATATACATATGTATGTACATATATATGTATGTACTTCTTATATACATACATACATATGTATATTGCACAACACATACACATTCCCATGAGAAAAACAACAAGAAAACCCACATAGATGATAAGTGCCTATCAGGCAATGTTTTTTCATTCCAATAGGATCTTTTCAATGTTAATGTCAATTTATTCCAAAATTAGGACTTAAAATGAACTCAAATTAAAGAAAGTACACGTTACATACATTTCTCCAGTTTCTGATATGTAGAACATTGACAGTTAAATAAAGAAAACCAAGTAATTAAAACAAACAAATCTTGTTGTACATACCTTTGGCCAATTGTCTTTTGAGCGATGCAGCATCTTCGTCAGATTGTTGTGACGACATATTTTTACTCAAATTTATTATTTTTCTGTTATTATTTGTTGCTTTATTAGAAACCGTGATCACCTGAGTGTGATGAATTATCCGTATGATTTAAGTGTTAAATTAGGTTTCTTTCTTATTACTACTGCATACAGTATTTTTTTTTTGCTTATTTTTGATATGATGTTAAATGATGAATCAGCTTGAATTTAGAGCACAGCACGTCTCGGTAAAATGATCCTATTTATCTTCTGTCTGTATCTGTTGCGTACTAATCGCAACCAGCAACAAAAACACACATAAAAAATCTTAATTCCAAACAGGAAAACAAGCAGACAGCAGCAATTGAAGAACTGATAATAATAAGAAATATTTATACATGCACTCCTTTTTTTGTGACGAAATATTACGTGGAATGTGTTTCTGTTGGGGTGTGTGTGCGTGAAAAATTTGAGGTTTTTACGAATTTCTTTTTCACTTTATATCTTTTTGTTATTAATTACTTCGGGCATGTACAAGAAAATAAAAGACACAGCAACAAACACCTACTAAAATTTTTATACTCAAGCTGTGGTAACTTTTCTATACTAGAATTGCAGTAAAAGCAGCTGTTATAAAGATTTTGTATTTTATGTCTGGCAATGTTTTTTTTTAATTTAGTGACATTTGTCAGGCATAACATAACCCTGTGTTTTTAGTTGTTTGCAAAATAAAAGAGAGATGTCGTTCAGAAACTCTTTATCTTGTTACTGAACTTGGTAGCACTTTTTAAGTATGTTATGTTATTTTATTTTTAACCAGGTTGATGTCCTTGCTATAATTCTGATGCTTTGTAAAATTTAATATTTACAGTGGTAGTCATAAAAATTAAGCTTTCTAGATTTATTTACACAGTCTCTCCTAACAATATAAAATGTAGAATTTATATATACATATAGTAATATTTAAAGGATTTTGTGTTTTTAGTATTAATTTTTTTATAGTGGATTTTGGTTCATTCATTATTATTTTTCAATCAAGTTTTTTTTATTTTATTTATACCTACATACATACATATTTTGGAGAATTTCATGCTATGTAATTGGTAAAATATTTGTTGTTACTTTTTTAAGTGTCTGTTATTTACACTTTAAGTGACAAATTCTTTTATGTTTTTATGTCATTAAAAATTCATTTACTTTTTATCTTTTGGCGTTTGCATTTAATTTGTTATTTTTTTAAAGGCCTGAGTAGGTATTTATTTTCATAATTATTATGGTAAAACATAAATATGTACATATGTATATATATATATATATATTCCTGGAAGTTGTCATAGTTAGTTGTATTACAATTTTACAAGCTATGTAGGTATTACAATTTAGTTATTTACGTGTGTGTGTGTCTGTGTGTGAATATTTATGCTCGCTAATTTTATTATTTTATGATGTCTAGTTTTTTCTTTTATAACATTTCTCTGTAGACATTATTAATATGTTTGTTGTGTCAGTCAGTCAGTCTGAGTACGTTTGTCTGTCTGGCTGGGTGTGTTCGTTTGTATGTTTTGTATCAAGTAACAAATTGTTTAGCACAACAATTGTGACAATGACGACAACGCGAATGTTGTTATTGTTTTGAAGAGTAATTAAAAATGATTGCCTAAATACATACACGATTTCCTAATGTGTTGAACAATTTCCATATACATACATACATACTACATATATACAACAAAACCCAGCCAAATTTGCTGTATACACAAAAGAAAAAAAAGAAAACATTAGTTGGAAGAAAATAAAGTGGAAATTTTTATGTTTATTATACATATGTATGTTCACGTTAGTTTTTTCTGCGAAACAAACTATGCTGGAAAATGTTAATAGGTAGTTATTGGTAAAACTCGCAATCTTGCACCTTCAAAATTGGCCTAGAAATATTTATTAAACATATTTTTATGTTTATTATCAAGTCATTAAGAGTTAAAGGCGCGAGATTTTTGTATAAACATGCACACATACAAATTAACATACACACACACACACACACATGTCTATGTATTTGTATCGGAAATGTAAACATAATATTCACACAAACTCTTGCTTAGTGAGCAGTAGCCATATTCTGAGTAGTAATTAAGAGAGCGGAATATATGTACATATGTACCATAGTTGCCAGATAAAATAGGTGTCAATTCGTCAAATTTCTAACGGAAAATCGTCATACTAATTTTAAGAAATCGTCAAAAAATCGCCAAAAATAGAAAACAAAACTTTTCTCAAATAAAATATTTATTTTATTTAACAAAAACAAAAAAAAAACAAACAAATTCATAATTTTTATATAAAATAAAATAAATTCTTATTCATAAAGAGACTGTATTTTTAAGTAAAAAGTATAGTCACATTTTTTTAATTAAAATATATTTACAAAATTTGTAAAAATTGTATGTATATAAAAAAGACTTATAAAAAATTCAAGAAAGATATTATAATCTTTATATATGCACTATACATTCGTAAGACCTTTGATTTATTTACAAATTTACACATATATAGCAATTAAACAATTTTATTAAATCAGGTACATCTTTGTGTGAAAATTCTTTTAGAATATGATGAAAAGAACTATTATTGTCTTCAATTATATTATATGGATTTATTATCCTTAATGCTTTGAACTTATCTTCGAAGTCAAATATCATTAAAATTTGATGACACAGTTCCACATAAAACTCTTTACAAGTTTTAATAATTTCACATTTTTCAATTTGATTATCAGCAAATACATCTCTGACATATGTATATTCCTAAGTAAATTTCACCAATATCTAAACAGTTATTCTCATTTTTATAATCTACTAAATAAAAATTTTCACACTTAAGTAAATTTATTTTTAAAAAATTACTCATACCTAACGGTTTTAAGTAGTTTTTACATCGAAAATATACATTTTGTATTGCTGTTGTTTCACTTTAAAACATTTTATTAATGTTATCTATAATGGCCAAAATATTTTTTAGAAAACACAAATAAATTTTATTGGTGGAATTTAGGTTATTTAAAATCAGTCTGGCTGTGTCAATGTTATCTATGTATATGTATTTGCAGCAAATGAAAAATAAATTTTTAAAGGTTAAATTAACTCTAGCAGCCTAACAACCACAATTTCAAGAGATAGCCAACGTGTTTGACAGGGATGTAAAATTTTCTTCTGTTTAATATCTAACAAAGTTAATATTGCATCAAATTGGTTGCTTCTTTTTGGGCTATTGGACAAATAGTTGTATATACTTAAAAATATTTAAAAATTGTCAAATTAAAGGTAAAAATCGTCCAGTTATCAAAATGCTATTTTTGCCACTCAAAATCGTCAAATCTGGCAAACGTGGTATGTACATGTGTATAGTAGCTATATGTAATTGTTATTGTTGCTTAACTGTAATATGTGGGACTTTTGTTTATGGGAATTGTGTTGTTAGTATAAAGGTGCTATCAGACGGGATGTATTTTACATATGTACTGTCACTTTTCTTACCCATATGTAATTCCGTATGTATGTCAAAATTTCCATTTTACATACGATTCATAATTTTTGCTATCACACCTGCTTATGTTTTTCCGTATGACATAACCTATAAATGTAAACAAAAGCTGAGTTTTTAACGTGTATAAATTTCAAGAATTGCTTCTTTTGGCCAATCTAACTGCAATAAATATAATAAACATAATTTAATTTATTAAAAATCGAAAAATATTTACTTTTTCATGTTCATTATCCATTTTCTTTAATTTTTCTTTACAATATATTTTTTCAAACAATTTTGTTTCAAAACAAACCAGCTGTTTTGTTTATGTTTGTCACAGGAAAATAGAGCGTGTTCTAATCGAAAAAATTACATATGTAAAATACATGCAAAGTTTCATATGTATCACACGATGTGTACAACTTTTACAGATGTAAAATTTGACAGTACATACATATGTAAAATACATATCGTCTGATAGCACCTTAATTATTATTGTTTTTATCGTTAAATGGCGTGAGTTTTGGAGGAGATTTTCTTAAATTTCAAGTTTACTGCTTAATATTACAGTAACTTAATATAAATTAAGGAAATCTTTATAAATAAATAGAAAAATGAGTAACTATGTAGCTAGATAATTTTAAGTTGAAATTTAAATTTTAAAATAAAAATAAATTAACTCTTCTAAAGAAGAGTTTCTTCTATGTATGTATGTATGTTTATAATGTATGTAAAACTGTCTAAAATAACAGACTTTATAGGACAACAAACTGTGTAAAAAAAACTTTTTTATAAAAAAGTGTCTAAAGAAAGCCTATTGTACAGTTTCTAAAGAAGAGACTTCTCTGTAAAAAAAACTGTCTAAAAGTGACTTCTAGAGAAATTTGTCTATAAAAAACTCTTTAAAGAAAACACTTTTCTGTCGAAAACTGTTCTAAAAAGAAAATAAGCATTTCAAACTTTGGTTTAATTAGTGTTAAATTTTGTCATTGCAAACAACTAGCGATATTTAATTAAAAAAAAACAAATTTAACACAAACAATACAATTTTTTCTTGTTATTCCCGACATCTTAAGTGGCCCGTTTCGATTTCAACAATCAGCATTTAGTTTAAATGTGCATTTAATAAGTTTGTGCTAAAATTGTAAAGCAAAAGTAGAATAAAAAAAACTACATTAAAGAAATCAAATCAAATGTGTTTTGTAATGAAATCAACACATTACTTTTTAATTTCCATACATTTTTAGCCATTTCTTTTTCAAGTGGCTGGCTGGCATAAACTTCCTTTTAGCAGTTAGCTAGACATGGGTATTGAAATGAACGAAACGTAGGGGTTACGTTTCAGTTCAATAGCAAAAAATTCACATGAATTCTTTTTTGCAAAAAAAAAAAAAAAATATGGAAAAAAATGAAGAGTAAAGTTTAATTGATTGTTTTCTTAATAAATTTGTAAAGTTATTCAAATACAAGATTTGTCGTAAATGCTGTTAAAAAATTCTTTTATTTTTTTTTTTTTTGCTAAGAATGGTTGGTGTAAGGCAAAGGAGTAAGCATGTGTGTTTTATTAATTATAAGGGTTAAATTAAGCATGAGTTATAAGTATATTAAAAAATATGTTTTTTCTTAATAAAAAAAAAATTATTTAACTTCGCTTCAACACGTTCAAATTATGAGGTTTTCAAGTGATTTTGTTTTTCGATTTCAGCTTTAGATTTGTCATTTGCATTTGAAAAATTTATTCCCACATTCATAATATTGCCAGAAATGTCCTATTACTAGTATGTACCTCTAATTGATTATACATTTTGTCTTTATTTTCAAGCCATTGACTTCAGCTGTATGCAACAGATTTGTAAAATGCATCATTTAACTTTCGTGTACCTATGTACTACATACATACATACATATGTAGAAAATGCATCTTGTTGAATTATGGTGTGAATTTACACATATAAAAGTGGGAATTTTTGTAATAATTTAATAAGAAAAGGTGTAAATTTTTATCCGATTCAAGAAAAAATTTAAGATTTCTTGGATATTTAAATATTTTCAGATGATTTTCTAAGAGAATTTTGAAGGTACTTTTGAATATTTTTTTTAGATTGTTTTCTATAGAAAAGCGTCTTCCTTATAGAGTTGTCTGTGGAAAAATTACTTTATTAGACAGTTTCGAAACCTTGGTTTCGTAAGAAAAAACTTTTATGTAGTAAAATTTGTAGTTAGGAAAAAGCTTTCGCTTTTGATTAAAGGATTAAATAATTTGCAAGGATAAGATAGACTGTGTATTCCATAAGTTAACTGCATGTTTATTTTAAACGACTGAGGCAATTTAGTCTGTTCCTTCAACCAAGCGTTATTTCAGTTCAGCAATTGTTTAATTGTATCGTATGTTCTCGGAAATTTATAACGTTTCTATAAATATCGCTTAAAGCTAATGTCGCCTTCTGATATTGCGCCAGTAAACCAACGCAAAAGAGGTCGTCCATTAACAATCCTTTTAGATTTACCGTCACCAGTGTCAACAGCATCTCCAGGATATCCATCACCATCTAACATTTCATCACAAAGTTCGTCGTCGTCAACAAAACTATCATACGTTTTAGAACCTACCAAATCCATGCGTCTTAATCAAACCGGTCATTGGATTGAATGGGGAGGAAAAGGAAGGTGTAGACCATCATACCGGTATTCCAAAATCAAAATGTTCCAAATGTAAGGTAGACTTATGTTGTAACCCACAAAAAAATTGTTTTGTTCATGGTTCATGATTGAAACTAATCGTGTGATATTGAAAGGAAGGAACTCTGTCTAATATAACAGCAATAGTCTAAACCAAATCTTACAAATGCAGTTATTAGGTCTGTCTAAAATGGCCTGTCTGTTGTGATAAACATGTACATCTAATTCTGTTCTTACACGGTAATTGGTTCCAGGAAAATCTGTGTAAAAAAATACATTGATAGGATGCAAAATAGATGATCGGTTCCTTATCTCTAAAACCTAATAAGTAAAAAACAGGGATTTTTTAAGAACAACTATTTGGCTTTATAATATTAAATCACATACGAGGTCTGATAAAAAAAAAATCGTTGTTTTCAAAATTCGTGAGTTACGTATGTTCGATTTTTGCATTTTTTGTCGGTTATGTTGGTACACATGTTTGTAATATATGTTGGTAATATAAGCCATTTTGGATTGTCAGTTTGTTTCTGACAGATAAAAAGGTTAGTCGTGTTTTGGTGTGCTCTTCGATTTTTTACTATTCGAAAAAATGGATAAAAGATACTTTATTAAGTTTTGTGTAAAAACTGAAATTAAATGGACAAGGACATTTGCAATGTTGACTGTGGCGTTTGGCGAGTCTACTATGAACAGAACACAAGTTCAATTGTGGTATAACCGGTTTAAGGAAGACCGAGAAGATGTCAATGACGATGCTCGTCCTGGTCGCCCGAGCACGTCAACAACCGATGAAGACATTGAAGCAGTGAAGAAAATGATTTTGGATAATCGTCGAATCTAATCAGAGAGGTTGTTGATGATGTTGGCATATCGTTTAGCTCAAGCCATGTAATTTTTACGGACGTTTTAGGCGGCAGCGAAGATTGTTCAAAAATTGCTAAATTTTGAGCAAAAACAACGTCGCATAGACATCACTCTGGAGCTGTTGAGCATCGTCAACGACGATCCAGATTTTCTCAAAAATCATGACGAATCATGGCTGTATGGCTATGACATTGAAACCAAAGCCTAATCATCCCAATGGAAACGTCCAGAAGAGGCAAGACTGAAAAAAGCACGTCAAGTTCGGTCAAATGTAAAGGTTTTGCTCACTGTTTTCTTCGACTTGCCACAAGGTCGTACGGGCAATAAGGAATATGCGCCGTTTGCGCGAAGCAATTCGTCACAAACGCATAGAATTGTGTGTGTGTAGCACACCAGTTCACACATCGACGCTTGTGTGTGAGTTTTTGGCCAAAAACGACCACCGTATTCACCGGACTTGGCTACCGCTGACTTTTTCCTCTTCTCCAAACTGAAGACACCGATGAAAGGAAAGCGTTTTGCTACGATTGAAGCAGAAGCTGTTGGCGATACCAAAAATAGCGTTTCAGAATTGTGTTCGAGGATTGGAAAAAACGCTGGCATAAGTGTATTATATCTGAGGGGGATTACTTTGAAGGGGACAAGATAGTTATTGATGAATAAATAAATACTTTCAGTTTTTGATCAGACCTTGTATATATACGTATGCACCTACAATTTGTTTTTAAACAAGCATAGTTATTAGAGAAAAATAAGATATGCACTCTAAGCTTAGTAATGTAATGTAAAAATAAGTATGTACATATAAAAAGTTCATTTGATTCTATACACTAAACGGGAATTCCCCTAAATTTGTGATATGAACATATTTCGCATAAATTCAATTTAACAAAAAAAAAAAAATTTAGAACAAAAATTTTAAATCGTGCTAAAAAAAACACAGTGTAAAAACAGAATTAGGTGTAGGTACAACTATATTTTTTCTCTGCGTGTATACTCGGCTCTAGATTATAAAGTCGTCTCTGAAAGCAACTACATAGGTATATTAAATAACTATTGACACTTCAAAATTCCCTTTGATTGATTGAGCTGAAAAAATCCTTGCCCATAGTAATATACCTACAATTATACAGTCCACTGACTACATACCAACCCCTTTAAATTAAAATATTTCCCAAATTTCTTTTTCTTAGATTAGCATTGCCAAATTTTTTAATTTTGTAATCACAACGCAAATTAAAGAAAACAAAATATCCTTAATTTATCACAAACTTACCATCTAACATACAACAAAATTTAACTTCTTTACAGCTTTTGTTAAACTATTTAGTTCTTTTTATACCCTTCACCTTCATGAGAAGGGTATATACAAGTTTGTCATTCCGTTTGTAATTTCCACAATATAATTTTCCGACCCTATAAAGTATATATGTATGTATATTCTGGATCCTTATAGGTATCGGAGTCTATTAAGCCATGTCCGTCTGTCTGTCTGTCTGACTGTTGAAATAAATTTTCTGAAGTCCTTAGATATTTTCGGGATCCAAATCTTCAATAATTCTGTCAGACATACTTTCGAGAAGTTTGCTATTTAAAATCAGCAAAATCCGTCCATAAATAACGGAGATATGAGCAAAAATCCGAGACAGCCTCTGAAAATTTCATCAAAAAAACAAATTGTATTAATATTGTTACCAATAATTTCATCAACAGCTGGCGTTGATCAAACAAAGTGTATTGATATTGTCACGAACAAATTCATTAACAGATGGCGTTGATCAAACAAAGTGTATTAATATTGTTACAAACAAATTCATCAAAAGATGGCGTGTTTATCGACATGATTATGCATAATATAATTATACATCCACAACAAAGGTGAAGGGTATATAAGATTCGGTATAGCCGAATATAGCACTCTTACTTGTTTTTTATATAATAATGTTCTGCTTAACTCTGAACTTTTTTAAGGGTTAGTAGGTATTTATTTATTTGTTTTTTTTTTTTTTTTTTTGTTGTGCATAATTGTTGAACATTGTCAAGAGTACAGTGAGTGTGTGTATTTAGTACACTACAATTAAAGTTATATGCCAAAAAATTCTTTCAATTTTCAACTTTTTTTTAAGGTAATTTTAAGTACACACTTGTGTTTTTATTGAAGTGTCATTAACTCGTTCCTTAAAATCCCACGGTGTGTTTATGACCACAATCACAATGGGGGTAGTATTTAGCAGCAATTATTTGAAGCTGGCAAAAAAAAACACAATTTGAAAATGAAGTGAAAATTGTATGTAAGTATGTATGTAGTTGTATGTTTAAATATACATACATACATACATATACATATGTAAGTATGTATGATAACATTTTGTAAACAATTTAGAGATTTATTTCATGTCCATTTAGTTTGTATGTCTATGATTTAAGGTAATTATATGTATGTACATATATGTATATGTATGTAGGTACAAACATATTTTACATAGTTATTAATCTACCTACCTATAGTAGCAGTGTTGCCAAAACATGCCAGCAAAAAAATAGCCAGAATGGATAAAAACAAACGCCAGAAACCGCTAAACGTTCAAAATGAACCAGCTGAAATTCGGCTAAATACTACCATGCATAAACCTTAACTCTTACATGTATGATTTAAATGCTTTAATTACATGCGGTTTTTATACCCTACACCACCATAGTAAGGAGGGTATATTGGATTTATGTTGATGTTTGGAACGCTCAGAAATATTGGTCCAACACCCACCTTAAATTATACCGATCGACTCATAATCACTTCCTGAGTCTATTTAACGATGTCCGTCCGTCTGGCTGGCTGACCATGTAAAGCTTGTGCGCAGAGTACAGGTCGCAATTTTAAAGATATTTCGATAAAATTTGGTACGTGAAATTTTGTATAAATGCTTAAATTATGAAAGTATGCAAACAGATTTCACCACAAATGAGTGGTAAATAAAGCCAATTCAGATTTTGTGCAGATCGGTCCATAATTTATCATAAATCCCATATAAGGCCTACTCCCGAAAATCACTTTAAATAGCATAACTCAAAAATGTTGGTATCTTAATAATATTGAACGCAAATATATTTCATATATATACGAATAATATGGTACAATTGTATGATGATCGATCCATAATTAGTCATAGCTCCCATATAAGGCCCACTTCCGAAAATTACTTTAATCGTAAAAAAAAAGAAAAAACTCCCGCGGAATTTTTATTCATGATTGGGCTGTATTAGTAAAAAATTAGAGTGCTGCCCACTAGAAAAATGCAAAAATAAAAAAAGTAGCTAAAAAAATAGTTCAGCTATTTTTTCACAAACTTTCCCGTAATTGACAAAATAAAAACACCATATCTGGCCGAAAAACCGCTGAAATGGCAACGCTGTATAGTAGATACATATGTACACCTAATTCTGTTTTTACGCTATTCCATATTAAATGAGGGAATTGGTTCCATGTATGAAATATCAGGTAAAATACCAGACGATTTTTAGTGCTGCCAACTATGTGTTTAATTTAAATTTCTCCAAAACCAGTGCAAACAGCGTTTTTCTGGTAAAAATACATACATTATTAGATCGCGTTAATCTAGTCGCATAAAAACAGAATAAAATATTTATTTGGAAACGCGTTAAATCAAATTCGCGTAAAAACAGAATTAGGTGTATATAGTTTGTTAGAAAGTTGTTTGAAAGACTTCCGGTTCTTAAGTTCTTGTGTTCAAAAGTTTTGGTCTAAGAAAAAAAAAACAATTGCAATAGTGTTTCTGAAATATCTTCAATCTATAGATGACAAACATAGCTGCCAGATTTGACGATTTTTTGTTTCAAAAATAGCAAAGTGACGATTTGAAGATTTATTCATTGAAAATGACGATTTTCTGAATTATTAAAAGTTTCTATCATTTGTTTGTTTTATTAATGTTTTTGTTACCAAATTCTCTCATTTTTGGAGACAACAACTATTTTTCTCATTTAATATCATTAATATTAAGAAGAACATGACCTATTTCAAAAACAAAACTAAGTAATAGTAGTGTTTTCTTAATTATTTATTTCTTAATTGTATTCAGCCAAATAAATTTAAATAACAAAAATACTGAATTCTTTGAAAATAAGTACCGGTATATGATGGATGAATTGGATTCTATACTCAAAATTTTATTTAAAACTTAATAAAATAAATTGTTTTGACATTGTAATTTAACCTGAATTAATTTATTTATAAAATACTGTAAGTCTTATTTCACACTCTTCAATTTTAGCTGACCAGTTTTTGTTCCATTCTCTTTTAAACTTGCTATTTCATTTACACACGTCAATTCAATTTTTGTACTTTTTAATGCAAATTAACATGCATGAAAAAAAAAACAAAAGGAAATAAGAAAATTAACTAGTACCGTCAAGGTTGTACCCCTTTTGTTCTCATTTTCCGTCTCATTTTTATTTGTGATGCTTTATGATTTTTCAACAATTGAAATGACGGACATATTAACGTAAGTTAAAATTTAACATAATTTTTATACAAATATGATTCATATAACAATTATTTCTATAAAATACCCGAAAAAAACATATGCACGAAAAGCAGTATTAGCATTCATAAACGTTTTAAAATGTAATTGCATTATTTGACAACGCAGTGTTGACATAAAGTATTGCTTTGCATTGTAAACGCATATGTTTGCATACTGCGTTTACGAAAACAGCCATAAACATGTGTGTTTTATTTTTGAAATATTGTAGTCGGTAGCTTGCTGTGGTGAATGTGTTTAATGCTTTAGTCTGTTATGCTAACGAAACTATAGTCGAGACCAGAATGTGAACACTATAGGTACAAATTTAGCAAAGTTATTGTGAAGTTTCTAAAAAGTTCAGGTTAAAGTACCTACATATGTATGTATGTAGGTATGTTCATTTTGTAAAGAGATATCATTAAACAGTAGGTACCTAAATGGTATAAAGAAAAACTAAACCAGAAAGTGTTTCAAAAAGCAAAACAAAAAACATAATTTAATTTGTTTAGTTATGGATTACAAAAAAAAAAAAAAAAAAGAAATTGCAACAAAAATCAATTATTAAAATTTTACTCTTGCAATTGTGCTGCAAAAGCTAAAGGACAAATAGGAGTAGGAATTTGTGGTACAATAAAAGAGCTCTCACAAAAAAAATGTAGCAAATACACATAAGATGTGCAAAATTGGAACCACAATACAGCAACAATAACAACAAAAGCTGCTTGCTGCTCTCACAAAATAAAATACGGATACCTACATCGATTACTAAGCTCTCCCTAAATACACATAAATGTCATAACAAATATACCCATATGTGTGTATGTACATACATATAATGAATTATATTACACCTACATATGTATATGTATGTATGTATGCATACATACAAATAACGTTACATTTACATAATTTTATACATACATATATCTAAATTATATACATATAGGTATATATAGGTAGGTACCTATGCATATGTAGTAGGTATGTATGTTTGTGTAACAATTGTATGTATCTATCTATATACCTACTAATAGGTAGGTATATAATATAGCTTTTGCGCACAAAACAATGACAACAAAAGCTCCCACACCATACAGCCATTGTGATTGGCTCAATAGCTTTAACACAGACACACAATTCGCACACTGCCAAAGAATGCAATAACGCCAATGGCAACACAATAACATTTCCAAGATGAACGTAAAGAAAAAAACACAGCCAAAGAAGTATAAGAGGAAGTACAAAAACAAAACAAGCAAACATACAGAAATAAATAAAAAGCAACTACTAAAAAGAAAAAAAAAAACAACAGCTACGTCTAGTAGTACGTACGACTCCTACTCGTATAATAAACAAAAACAAAAGCCAGCCAACCAAGCCAAACATTTATACAACAACATCAACTACAACAGTAAAACGTATGAGTAAATTTAAGGCAGTAAAATCTTAAGCATACTCATACTCACTCACATTCACATGCATATCATACTGGCTCCATCAAGGCTGCCAGATTTTACTGGCTCAAAAACAATTGTTGAGAAAAAAGCCACAACTGATAACTTTTTAAATCGTGGTAATAATAATTTTTTTTTTTAGTTTTACTTTTTTTTTATTAAAAAGTATTCAAATCTTAAAGCTAAAATTAAATCTTACTCTCTAACAGAGCATTAATTTGTTATTGGCTGATAAGCTCTACGAAGCCTCGACCTCGATGGAGATTCGGGTGGGTTTGTAGCTTTTTGATGTAGTAAAAATTTTAATACAATTTTGCAAGCTAAACTGGAAGAAACCTTAAAACTGCAATTTAATGCAATCGAACAAAACTTAAATTTGTAATCGTAGTCACTCTGACCGTTCGTGCACAAGTGAGTGAAAAAGTTTGTGACAGTGCTTGCTGAGATGGCAGAAGTACGTAGGTTAGGTAAGTAGGCCTTAAAGTATACAACTTACTTAAGTCCATATCGCTGGTCCTGAAATGATAAAAAAGAGGAGATGGATAGAGATGGGCAGTAAGTAGATGTAGACAAGGGAAAAGGTGTCGGTTCCATAGAATTGCAGAGAAAAATATGGAGTAATCTCTCCGAGTCAGTTCACTACCAAATAATTTTACCTAAAAAGGATTCAAATATCAAATTGCGGTAGCCAATTAGGTACTTCTTCTATCGGATATTTTAAATAGACTATTAAAGAAGAAATGTTAATGTTACGTGAATTTCTCATTGCTGGACATTGACACAGAAGATGAGAAACGGTTTCCTCATCTTCTTCATTATTACAACTTCTGTAAAAGTCGTTGTAGGCTAGATCTAGTCTTCTGGCATGGTTGCCGGCAGAAGTATCAATTGGACTTTTGTTCAAGGACAAGAGCTTTTAAATAACTGAATAGATCATATCGAAGAAAAATATTTTTGTTACGAGCTCATTTTGATGTTGTAGTTAATCATCAAAAGTTAAGCATATTGAAACTTCCGAAACTTTCGAAAAAGAAATGCATTTTATTGGCTGTATCAAAATATTCGTCTAAAATGGGACTGGTTGGAAAACGAGCCATTCTACAATAATGATATGGTTCATTCAAACGGAATGTCATTAGGTTCTCTTTAATAATCATCAAACAATCGTGGGGCATTAAGCTGGATCAATCATCAGCTTAAATCAAGTTGGAGAGTTTTACAAGAGTGATACTCAGAGTAGATTATGAAAAAATAACAAATACCTAAATGTCCAAGAAAATTAAGAAAGAATTTTGAGCTAACCTAATCGATTAGAGATTTTAAACACTATGAAATGTTTTACAATAGCGATACTCAGAGTACAGAAACATCGATTATCATCGAAACTATCAAAATCCTCTTCATACGAACTGGTGTACTGGTGTACATTGAGACAAATAAAACTTATTGATGAGATCATGGAATAATAACAAATTAATGTAACTTTTTAGAACAGAAGCCGACTAATTCGTATCCTTAAAAACGTTTATATCTTTTTCATTTAAAGACCATCAACTAACTTAAAAAATTACTGAACTCAAACAATTAAAGCTAATTGAATAGAACGTGGAACCATAACAAAGAAATTTTGATTTTTAAAAACAGAATCATATTCCATCAGAAAGCTCATTTATATAGTGATGTAATGGTTAACCATCAAAATTGCTAAATTTTGGGATTTACAAATTGCAGCAATCAATGATTGTTGAGGAAGAATTCAGATAAAACTTAGAAACTGAGGCTGGCTAAATTAATTAAAGACTTTCGGGTCCTTTTCAACTGGTTTTTCAAAAAAGAAAACTTTTAATAAGTTTGGAAGACTGACCAAAAATATCAATTCTGCAACGAGATTAAGAATTGAAAACTATCTACAATGAATGCAAAGATATTGTTCTTCAAGTTCACCTAACTGGAAAACAGAAGACTACGATCCTCGAACTACAAAAAGAGGATGTTGAGTTAATTTTAGAACTAAAACAAACGATGCTAACTCTTATCATCAAACTTAGAAAAATCTACGTTTTCAAGAATCAAGAAAATCTACAATGATTTCTCAAGAAAATATTCTTTAAAAAAGACCTAAAATGAGTTTTCTTCAACCGTTGAAGAACATCCAATATTTTCTTGAGAATTTTGTAAGATATTTTCATTAACAGACTTTAAAAAGGAAACACAATCTACATAAAGTAGGTATTACTAGTTAATGAAATCAAACCAGTGTTTTTGATGATGAAATTTTCGTTCGTTCAAATTCGCCGCTCAACTTGAGTTGTTTTTGAATTAATCTAAGTCAGAAAAGTGAGGTGTGTCATATAAAAATAATATTATGATTTTTAAAAAGTGGGTACAAATTCAAAATGCTTCAACAATGATACATGTACCTACTTGGCAATAAAATTTTTCCAAAAATAAAAAATAAATGGTGGTAAAGCTCTCTATTTGTACCATTATTAAATTTCACAAGAAACGGAGAATATATACCTATTATGATTCCGCAATAACTTTCGTTAATTATACACGTAGAGAAAAAAAAGTTGTAGGTACATGTTTACTAGAAATACCTGGGTATATCAATATTTTGAAAGTTTTTTTTTTTTTAAACGTATGTCAACTTTAATCACACAAATATGATTGCGGTAACCATAATATGATTAAGTTACGATTCACATAATAATAGCAATCATATATATGATTGTAGTAACTATGTGCATATATATACATACATATGTGGCAATCTTGCTTATAATGAATCCATTTATGTTGCTCTTTGAACATAAAATGGTAGGTATAATCTTTCATCATAAAACTGATCACCACAAATATTGCATAACTATAATCATATATATGATTGTTATAATCATGTGAATCGGAACTTAACCATATTCACCCCTATCGTGAATAAAAATTCCACATGAAATTTGTTCCTTTTTATTTTTTTAACATTGAATTTTAATAGGAAAAATGTGAAAAGGGAACAAATTTCATGTGGAATTTTTATTCACGATAGGGGTGATTATGGTTTCTGCAATTATATAAATTAAAATTTTTTTAAAACAATTTGTAAACATTTTGAAATAGTTGTGGTAAACATTTAGCTATACAACTATATTTTTTTTGTGCGTACAGTTAATGTCAGTTCCCTTACATTATCGATGCTACCTATGTACCTATATCAAATTCGACCTGAAACGAAGAAGAAAATGAGACGTTCTTTGCGAATGGACACACATTGTTTTTGGGTTAATCCTAGAAGGATAATCAGAAAGTTGCATGATGAAACACCAGAAACGTTTCATAGCAGCAAGAATTGGATATTTTCTTCTTTGCGATTGACCAAAGTTCTTCTATGCAGTAGGCCTTTTAAGTCTAGCGAAAACACAATCTACAGCAGTGTTGAAACCTAATGAATCTTAGCGAAGATCTTCATTATACACCAGTATTTATTAAAACTGCTAAATTGGGCCGAAGTTCCATTTACACAAGAAATAGAGCCAATTGAATTGAGTCGACAACCTTCAACATTTGTAATATTCGTTATAATATCATTGGGCATTATTATACTTTTAAAAGTCAAAACGGATATTGGAAGTAACATGCTATCATAGAACTTAGGCATTAAAAAGGTGACAGACTAAAATTCAGCAAATAATGTATAACTAGAAAAACGACAAAACTACAAAGGATAAAAACTGTAAAGGATAACCTTCTGAATAGCTTAAACAGTTGGAATTTAACGTTGTTAATTACTTTTTAGCAGCCCTCCAATAAGGTTATGGAGAGCAAGACAAAATTAGTACCTAGTGTGTGAATTACGATGAAGTCTAAAATTTAACAAATAAGGAGGAAGCGAAAAGTTAAAGAAACTAAAGGATTAAAAGCCGCAATACTTTTAACAGCCATTGGAACAGTGGGAATTTTTAACTTTATTAATGACTTAATGTCATTAAGACAGAATCAGCAGAGAGTCATCAAATGTACAGGAATGTAGACTTATAGGTATGAAACCAAAAATAATCTATGGCATCCTTGCTTACTTTACTGTTACATTAAAAAAAATAAGATTCTTACTCTCGCTCATACCCTATCTCCCTCTCTCACACAAGTTTAAACAAAACTTTACATTCAGGCCAAACAAAAGCTTACAGGAAAAAACTTTGTTTACAATAGAAACTTGGTTTGTGAGTAAAAGTATGTGTGTACACTACACACACATACATACATACACATACACTCTAATCTGTATGCACTAACTGTTGTATTGTATTGTTTAGTAAATTTCGAATGTGTATGCGAAGATATTGTTCAATTACAAGGTAGACAATAAAAGAGAAAAAACGCCAACACACTCAGCATTTATAATAGAAAAATAAAAGCTATTAGCACAATCAAACAAACGAACGAACAAGCAAACAAACCATACTCTGATGCATATTAATGCATTACCTCCTCTCACACAAACTGCTGTTACGATACAATTGTATGTATAAAAATGCATTTTTATGTAGCCATACTACTCATACTCTCAACAAATAATAGACGATGGAGAACAACGCAGCAACAACAACAAATGAAAGACTGTGTTGTTTGTATTCGCCCCATAATAAAAGTTGGCAACAATGCTTAACAACAATGGCCAAATAGAATAGAAACAAAAATTGTTCAACAACAAAATGTATGGAACAAAAATACAATAAAAATAAAAAAAGTTTAATTTTAGAAACGTTTTAATTCCAGGCTTTTATTCTACATTTATCTAAAGTTTGCAAAAAAAAAAATTAATAGAGAGAGTGAGTGAGTAAATGAATAAAAGTAGGTATTTTAAACCAAGTCACAGTGTAAAAGTGGTGATTCAAATGTTCAGTCTCTACCAGTGATGGAAAATGGGTTTCGTACCAACTACATACATATATAAATAAAATGCTACAAGGCACCTTTTTCAATATTTATTAAATATGTAATAATAAAATTTAACCACAAACTTACTTTTTTTGATAGGTAGGTACCTATCTTATGGCAACATTTTTATACTCGATTGATATTGATTTATTGCAAGTGATGAAAAAGAATACGGTGTAAGACTTCTTCAAAGAATCATTAGCTAACTTCTGGTGATATTATAAATGTAGTTAAAGTGGTATCTATTGGAAAATGCTACCACGATATGCAACTAGTGTTCCAGAAAGAAAGTTACCAAATGATACTCTAACAATTTTATTTTATTTCAAAGAAACTGAACTCGTTTCGTAATAAAATGTTCCTGTAAATTATCTTCATTTGGGATTTGTTTAAAGTTAGACGGCTACTTCTAAATCTTTAAGAATATTACTTGCGTTTATTAGGTATTGAGATTATCTAAAATATTCTTATTTATGAAGTATGTATCGGGTTATTTGCAATGTGTATGTGTACACATATTCGTGCATCCTTCGATTGCATTTCCAAAATTACTAGATTTATTATTTCAAGAATAGAAAATATAGAAGGATTAAATTCTAAGGATTTTGAAACCCTGATTAACTTTTTGGATTCAGCCACAAAATCATTTAATCTGAATTAATATGTCAGAGGCTACAATTGTTTGATAATTCAGCCAACAATTTCTTGTCGTAATAATCATCTTATACATACATAGATGCATATTTATTTTGGCTTGCACTATTACACAAATAGTAACTTAAATGATATTGTATTTATATATTTCATCTGAAATACATACCAAATATTATTGCAACAGCATCTTTAAATTGTACCAACTGACTCGCGGTAGTACCACGGTACCAACTCTGTCTAAAATGTATCAAAAAAAGTACAAATGTATCATGTTTGTCAACACTGGCCTCTACTAAAATCATGGAGTTTTTATACACATTTTTTTTTTTTTTATAAATTTTGCCTCGTTTTTCGTTGTATATAATGAACACAACACAACAAAACGAAAATTAACAAAAGCAGCTAGCTCAACATTTTGTATGTGTATGTTAAATACAGAGCACAAAAACAACTCAATGCCATTTTACTATTTTCTTCAGCAGCAGCAACAACAAGCATGCTGCCATTGTATTGAACACACCTCTCAATGATGATGGCACAATGCGCACAAAAGCCTCAATACGAGACGAACAAAGATCGACGGCTGCATAAAAACCAACCAAACAACGCATACAATAAAGCAACAAAATTCTACTCACTCTCCTACTTACAAACATTCGTAGAAATACACAGGACATGAACAACAACTACAACAACACTATCATTATAGAAACAAAAACAACAACTACACACATAAATGATTACGTTCTTGTTTGTTGTTGATAATAATGATGGGGAACAATAAGAGAGAAAAAAAGAAAGACTACACTACATTACAACAACTATCATCGTAATAAATTTTACACCAACAACTAGTATACAACCAGCAACAACATACATAATCATAAAAGACAAACCTATTCTCTGGTCACACACAGGTAAATTCAAACGTCTACAAAACATTCCCAACAATAATGTCTGTTGTCTCTTTTCCTAACACCCCTTAATACTTATTGATAACATTCAACAACACTCCTCTCTCTCTTTCGCACTTTTGCTGTTAACCTAAAACCGTTAAATGCGAAGAAGAAAAAAATATTTATTTATTGGGAGTAGACAATAGTTGCAAACTAAACACTCACCATTCAGCGGTTGTATTCAGCACATGTATCACTGATGGCAAACATGGTACAATTGTACTGTTTTTGATACATTTGAAACACAGTTGGTACCGTGGTACTACCACGAGTCATATGGTACAATTTCAAAATGCTTTTGCATTAAAATTCGGTATTTCAGATGAAACAGATAAATATCAGCCATGTCACAGAATTTAATTCCGTTCGGAAGTGAAATTATTTCCGTATTTTGCTTCTAAAGAAAAAGTAAAACGAACAATTGGTTTGATTCCGAACAAATTTTTCGTTTTGCTTTTTCTATAAAAGCAAAAAATGGAATTAATTCCACTTCCGAACGGAATTAAATTCTGTGACATGGCTGTATATCATATAAGTTACTATTTGAGTAATAGTGCAAGCAAAAGAGATTTTATTAAATTTCATGAACATTTTGGAACTGATGTCAATTTGGTCTTTAAATATGCATCTATAAGATGATTATTACGACAATAAATTTTTGGTTGAATTATCGAACAATATGAGTCTTCGACATATTCATTTACATTAAATGATTTTGAGGCTGAATTCAAAAACTAAAACTTATAATGTAGTTAATCAGGATTTCAAAATCGTTAGAAGTTAACTCTTCTATTTCTTTTATTCTTACAATAATAATTCTAGTTATTTTGGAAATATATATATTTACCAAGGTTAACTTTTCGCAAATGACTCGATACTTCATAAATAAAAATATTTTTAGATAATCGCGACAATTAAAGCAATAATGTTGCTATAAGATATATCGAATTTTTGGTAAAGTAAATTTGTGGTAAAGTTTTATGATTATTTAACAAATATTATAAATGGTACCATGGAGGACTAAAAAGTACATTTTATTTATATAGTTGGTACGAAAAACAAAAACCAATTTTCCATCAGTGACATGTTTACAGAGCACAAGAGAGCAAGAACTAAAGGAAAAATACATACAAAACAACACAATAACCAAAAGAGAGTGAGAGTAAATTTAATCAAAAAACATATTTGGTTGAAATCGTGTTGGTAGTTGGTAAATGTGTGATTATATCAGTTGTTAACGAGCTGTTGAGACGAACGGTAGTGTAGTGGAGACCTAAATACAAAAAAAAAAAACAAACAAAAAATAATAATAATAAAAATAAACGTATCAAAAGAATTAATTGTTTCGCATAATAGGTATAATCAAAAAAAGAGAACAAAAAGAATTAATATTAACAATTCAATAAAAGTAAAAAACTTTTGTTAAAAACAATTATTAATTGAAAGTGATTGTTCCATTGAAGTTAAAAATATACCTACATTAAAAAAGAGTGTGAGCGAAAGCCCTTAGAAAGTCTTACAATTGCTAGCTTATATTTAAACATGGCAGCCTTATCATCACACCCCAATTATGGATTTCATTTGGGTGGCCAGGGCCTAGATATGCCCACACCCGGGGATTATGCTCCCCAGAGTACAATCAGTCCCTCCGATATGGATATAAAACGTGTCATGCATTTCTCACAAACCGGCAGCTTGGCGGCCATATCCGCCGCCATGGGTGGTTCTCCCGTTGGAGGCCACAGTGCCAGCAATGGCAACTCCATTATGGGCACCGCCAGCATGGGTCACATGGCTGCCCAAAACCATCATAACCACAACCTACACAATCACATGCAGACCACTGTGGGCCAGCAAACTCTATCGCCTAATTCCTCTATAGGCTCGGCCGGCAGTATTGGCAGCCAAGGTTCCCTCAATAGCAATGTGCACAACTTACACAATTCCTCCGGCCAAGTGGGACATCATGCACATGCTCATCCCACTTCTCCTGGCCAAGAAGGTCATATTAAACGTCCGATGAATGCGTTTATGGTGTGGTCCCGTTTGCAACGCCGTCAAATAGCCAAAGACAATCCCAAAATGCACAATTCTGAGATCTCGAAGCGTTTGGGTGCCGAATGGAAACTGTTGGCTGAATCGGACAAACGTCCCTTCATAGATGAAGCCAAACGTTTAAGAGCCCTGCACATGAAGGAACATCCCGACTACAAATATCGTCCACGTCGCAAGCCCAAGAATCCTTTGGCACAGGGTCCCCAAGGAGCCATGCAAATGCAAGCCAATGGCCAGCAGAAAATGTGTAACAATGGTGCTCCCGGTTCTGGAGCCTACAATCCCTTCCATCAATTGCCTCCCTACTTCGCGCCCTCACATCACTTGGACCAACCCTATCCAGTGCCCTACTTTGGTGGTTTCGATCCCCTAGCTTTATCCAAATTGCATCAGACACAAGCCGCCGCCGCCGCAGCAGCCTCAAATCAATCTCACAATCTGCATCATGAAGCTCAAAAGGCTCCTCCACTACCTCCCACCACCCTAAGCAGCTTCTATTCCGGCATTTACTCAGGCATCTCAGCGCCCTCACTGTATGCCGCCCATTCCGCCAATGCAGCAGCTCACGGTCTCTACAATTCCTCCTCCACCTCCTCGCCGGGCTCATCGCCGGGCAACGCTACACCCAATGGCATGGAGTCACAAATAGACAATTTGCGAAGACCTGTACCCGTGTTATACTAAAATGTAAACTCCTACCTATTCAGAACAAGGCGATGTTGACGATAAAGGCGAAGCTGATTTGTGGAAAATAGTTTAACAACTCAAAAAACTTCGAAACTAACTTAACAGACAAATGTGTATTGTAAATGTATATTTAAGTATGTATTTCGTAGTTTAAGTTCAACAATTTTTGTATTTTTTAAGATTTAACAGTAGATTGTTTGTTGTTTTGTTTTGTTTTTCGCCCCCTAACTCTCTATTTCACTTTGTATTTCCTTATCTTAATTTTAACATTATTATTATTTTAATTTTCTTTAAATCATTCCCAACAAATTGTAAATATCTCCTCACATCATTTATATAAAAAACTTCCAATTTAAAAAAAAACACAGAAAGTATTATTCAAAACAAAACATAAAAAACTGAATAATAAACAAAAAAATATTGAAATTTAAGAATGAAATTCAAGAAAGTGTTTTTATTGCAAATGTTAGGAAAGACACTAAAAAGAGGATTTAAATACTTATAAAAACTTTTGTTTGATAAAATTAAGATAAAACTTACTGCTGATGGTGATAGGAAGACTTTAAAAAGGAAATGTCTTGTTTTAAACCAAACCAACCAAATATTGTAACATTTTACAAACTTGAAATTGTTTAGGAAAAAGGTATTCCTTCAAAACATTTCTTTATTATTGTTCAAAGTTTAGGAGCTACGTGTTTACATTCACTACTCTCCTAAAAAGTAAAGAATTTTTATGCGAACTTTAATAAATCTTGTTAAATTCATATTGAAAACTTGAAGAAAGAACTTTAAAGTCAATCACCACTTATCGTGAATAAAAATTCCACATGAAATTTGTTCCCTTTTCACATTTTTCCTATTAAAATTCAATGTTAAAAAAATAAAAGGGAACAAATTTCATGTGGAATTTTTATTCACGATAGGGGTGAATAATTTGTGGAAACTGCAATGGAATTGCAATTGTTGTTGATTCCAATAAAGCTTCCTAAACAATGGTCTTTCAATATAAATTCAAACAAATTATTTTCTACAAGAGCAAAGCCGTCGCTAATGCTGTTTCAGTAATCTTAACGTCCAAAAAATGTTACCAGAGGCTGCAGCTTGTAGCTTTCGTACAACAATGCAGTTAAATGTTTCTCCAATTTAAGAATTAATCCATTTTACAAAGTCCGCTTTCACACGTTTCAATTCAGGCAAGTATTTTTAGATGAGAAGGAAAACAGAATAACAAGTAGTCAATTCTCTTATTTCCTTTTGTTTTCTATTTTTATTTCCTCAGTCTTATTCTACGCAAAGTTGCTTGCATGAAATAGTAGAAATTTGATGGTAAGTCCAGTTTCACACGCTTCAGTTTTAGCTGGCCAGTTTCTGTTCAATTCTCTTTTGGAACCTGCCAATTCGTTTACACGCGTATCGTCAATTTTCGTGCTCTTTACCATCAAGTTTCTACTTTTTCACGCAAACAACTGCGCCTAAAGTAAGACGGAGAAAATCAAAGGGAAATAAGAAAATTGACTATTCGTTTATAGTTGCCTGGAAAAGTCAGAATTGAAACGTGTGCAAGCGGTCTATAGTCCACGAAAATTGAAGATACGCGTGTGAACGAAATGTGAACAAGGTAAACTACCCTGAGATTTGAAAATTGCGGACTCTTAGTTCCTTGGCTTTTACACTTAATATTGGTAATGATTGATGCAAACTTAGATTGGGAACATTCTGCTAATGAAATATTATTTCTCAGCTGCAACTTGTAGAATTAAATGTTACTCCAATTTAAGATTTATCATTGATACAAGGAAAACTACACTGCTTTAAAATACCCTGATATATTAAACATTCCAAGGTTTAGTCTATTGGTTTGCACACCCTGGCCAAGATCAAAACTTAGATTAGGCAGTTCGTCATCAGAAGGTAAATTACCATCTGAATTTTATTCTCAATAAACAACATGTGGACCAAAGCTGCTGCAAATATTATTGTATTGGTACTGAAATCTAAACTCAGTTTAAAGAGATTGAAGTATAATGATATTCTTATAAAAGACATTCTGACGGAATAGCTAGCAAACTGGTTCGACATTTCTAACCTCAATATGTACTTTTATAAATATACTGCAGCAACTGGCACGAATTGTTTGATTTTCTCCACTCCAAATGTACTATATTGGAAAGCTGTGGTACATCACGGAATAACGAAGCATATCTCCTTCGTTAAAAACTTCTTGGGATTTTAAACACAATAGTTTAAGAGTGTCAGGGAATTCGACAGCTTAAAATTAATAAACTCTTTCAGTTGAATCTGTTGAAAATGGCGTTAGATTTGATGGAATTCTAAATGTTGCCTTCATTTAAAAATTCTACTCCCTGGAACCATGAAAGCAGTTTGACGTAATTTGTCAATTGTTAGTAAGACTTTAGAGAGAGACCTTAATTCAAAACTTATCTTATTCGGTAAAGAATCTTTTGAAAAAGATTTGTTTGCCCTTTGGTTACTTTGAAAAAGGTTTATTGAAATATTTCTCTTCCTAACCATAAAAAATAGATTAATTTGATTTGTAAAAAGTTATTCGTTAACAAGACCCTAAAGAATGTAATAGAGAACTTAATGAGTTCTTTAGTTTTTAACCTAGAAACAGCTCCACATTGATGGTCTCTCTCTCTCTCTGTTAATAAATTGCAGTTGGTTCTTAGGATAGAACTACTCGTTCCTTCGTTAGAGTTTATTGAAACAGTTTACCAAATGGAAGAAGTGTCTTGATAAGTTTCCGAAAATATGACTTTGAAGATCTTAATTAAGAACTTTTCCATGAAATAGAAACAATTCTGAATAGAAACTTTACTTAAAGAATTTTTAATTATAATTCAACAAGTTTTAATTCAAAACTTTATAATAAGATTGAAATTATTTTAAAGCGGACTTCTTTTTTTTTGATAATTTTCTAGATTTCCATTTAGCAATAAAGCAACACGAAATTGTTTCTAATTCATTTAATTTTAAACTTCTTGTTATTGGAAGAGAAAGTGATTATGAAGTGATTGAAATCAGTGTAATTCAGCCACACTAAGATATTTTTAATTAATTAGATTTTAAAACTGTTACAATGAATTTCTAATATTTTCTAACAAATATATTAATAAAAACCATGTAACCGCCTTAAGTTAATAGTCATTAGCTAACTAAAGACTGTGAATTCGGCCATAAGTAGTAGTAGCAAGCAGGAAAAATTGCAAGAGCCTTCATTTGCAGGCCTTTAAAAGATTCAATATTCATTTCACTATGCCTTCTCTCACAAGACGTTCTAGAAGGCGTTTCATAAATTGCATTTCAAAAGAATGTGATTTTGCAATTATTCCTGTATATCGTCACTACAACAACAAACATTATTTTGCTCACTATAATAAAACGACTAATAAAAATGAATAAATAGAGTGTCTGTCTGTCTACAAATTTAAAAATTTAATTTAAATAAATTAATGATGTGGTGTAAACTACGCGTGAAGCAGTACTTTATATACATACATGTGATTTTTTAAATTAATTTAAACCCCTTCTTTTACTTTCCTCAATGAAATTATTAATATAGCAGAACTTTAATTATGCCTTCTATGAGGCATTACTTCTTACACCTTCCAATTGCCCTTCTCAAGCAGGCCTTCTAGCAGGCATCTAACCAGTAGCGAGTAGGCAAAGAAGTCGTTGTTTTTGCCAAAGAAAGTCTCTTTACAGCATCTATTTCTTGCTGGGTAGTCAAGCAGAATTATTAATGCTTTTGTAAAATTGACTAAATCAAACAGATTTTGAAGAATCTTTTGGAACTATTTTTACAAATTTACAGAATTTATATTTCAAATAAAATATGTTTTTTAAATAAATTTTTAAAATTTTCATTTAGTAATTTTAAAAAAAAAAGTTTCGAAAATTTTTGAACATGATTTGAAGGACTTAATTAAGAAATTTGTAAATTTTAGTTATTTAATACATTTTTAGGTTTTTTAAATGAAAATTTTATAAATTTCATTAATTTTAAGAATTTCGAAAAAAATTTAAATTTTCGAACTTGATTTTTAGAGTTTAAATTAAAGAAATTTGTAAATTTTAGTAATTCAAATACATATTTAAATTTTTTAACTGAAAATTTTATAAATTTCATTAATTTTAAGAATTTCGAAAAAAATTTAAAATTTTTAAACATTAAAATCAATGGGTTTAAATTAAAATAATTTGTAAATTTTAGTAATTTAAACATATTTTTAAGTTTTTTAAATGAAAATTTAAAAATTGGAATAATTTTAAAAATTTCGAAAATGTTCGAACATTCATTTTAGGTTCTCAATAAAAGAAATTAAAAAATTCCAGTAATTTAAATACCTTTTTAAGTTTTTTATATAAAAATTTTAATAATTTCAATGGTTTTAGGAATTTTGAAAATTTTCGAATATGATTTTTAGGGTCTAAATCAAAGAAATTTATAAATTTCAGTAACTTAAATACATTTTTAAGTTTTTTTTATAAGAAAATTTTAAAAATTATATTTTTTTTAAGATTGTAGAAAAAACTTCTTAAATTTTCGAACTTTGATTTTAGGGTCTAAATTAAAGAAATTTATAAATTTTAGTAATTCAAACATATTTTTAAGTTTTTTAAATGAAAATTTAAAAATTGCAATAATTTTAAAAATTTCGAAAGAATCTTCGAAAATGTTCGAACATTCATTTTAGGCTAAATAAAAGAAATTAAAAAATTTCTGTAATTTAAATACCTTTTTAAGCTTTTTATATAAACATTTTAATAATTTCAATGGTTTTAGGAATTTCGAAAGTTTTCGAACACTGATTTTTGGGTCTAAATTAAACAAATTTGTAAATTTTTCTAATTTAAATACACATTTAAGTTTTTTAAATGAAAATTTTTAAATTTCATTAATTTTAAGAATTTCGAAAAATTTTGAACATGATTTTTAAGAGCTAAATCAAAGAAATTTGTAAATTTCAGTAATTTAAATACATTTTTAAGTTTTTTTTTTATAAAAACATTTCATAAATTGCAGTGAATTTAAGAACTTCGAAAATTTTCGAACATGAATTTTATTGGAAAATCTATAAAATTTTGATAATCAACAATATTTTGCCAATTTTAATGCTTTCAAGAAATTTCATTGATTTTGAAAATTTTGCATAAACTACGAAATTTTCAAACTTTGCTTTTCAAGCCCAAAATACGAAATTTAAAAATGTTTACAAATTTCTGTAATTTTAACACAAACGTCGTCATTTAGTCTAGATTATAATTACTATTTTAAATTTTTTTTTAAAACTTGCCCAGGGTGTTCTACTTTGTATTTGTTTTCCATGACAATTAGTTCTTCTTTTCTCTCTGTTACAATGAATTTCTAATATTTTCTAACAAATATATTAATAAAAACCATGTAACCGCCTTAAGTTAATAGTCATTAGCTAACTAAAGACTGTGAATTCGGCCATAAGTAGTAGTAGCAAGCAGGAAAAATTGCAAGAGCCTTCATTTGCAGGCCTTTAAAAGATTCAATATTCATTTCACTATGCCTTCTCTCACAAGACGTTCTAGAAGGCGTTTCATAAATTGCATTTCAAAAGAATGTGATTTTGCAATTATTCCTGTATATCGTCACTACAACAACAAACATTATTTTGCTCACTATAATAAAACGACTAATAAAAATGAATAAATAGAGTGTCTGTCTGTCTACAAATTTAAAAATTTAATTTAAATAAATTAATGATGTGGTGTAAACTACGCGTGAAGCAGTACTTTATATACATACATGTGATTTTTTAAATTAATTTAAACCCCTTCTTTTACTTTCCTCAATGAAATTATTAATATAGCAGAACTTTAATTATGCCTTCTATGAGGCATTACTTCTTACACCTTCCAATTGCCCTTCTCAAGCAGGCCTTCTAGCAGGCATCTAACCAGTAGCGAGTAGGCAAAGAAGTCGTTGTTTTTGCCAAAGAAAGTCTCTTTACAGCATCTATTTCTTGCTGGGTAGTCAAGCAGAATTATTAATGCTTTTGTAAAATTGACTAAATCAAACAGATTTTGAAGAATCTTTTGGAACTATTTTTACAAATTTACAGAATTTATATTTCAAATAAAATATGTTTTTTAAATAAATTTTTAAAATTTTCATTTAGTAATTTTAAAAAAAAAAGTTTCGAAAATTTTTGAACATGATTTGAAGGACTTAATTAAGAAATTTGTAAATTTTAGTTATTTAATACATTTTTAGGTTTTTTAAATGAAAATTTTATAAATTTCATTAATTTTAAGAATTTCGAAAAAAATTTAAATTTTCGAACTTGATTTTTAGAGTTTAAATTAAAGAAATTTGTAAATTTTAGTAATTCAAATACATATTTAAATTTTTTAACTGAAAATTTTATAAATTTCATTAATTTTAAGAATTTCGAAAAAAATTTAAAATTTTTAAACATTAAAATCAATGGGTTTAAATTAAAATAATTTGTAAATTTTAGTAATTTAAACATATTTTTAAGTTTTTTAAATGAAAATTTAAAAATTGGAATAATTTTAAAAATTTCGAAAATGTTCGAACATTCATTTTAGGTTCTCAATAAAAGAAATTAAAAAATTCCAGTAATTTAAATACCTTTTTAAGTTTTTTATATAAAAATTTTAATAATTTCAATGGTTTTAGGAATTTTGAAAATTTTCGAATATGATTTTTAGGGTCTAAATCAAAGAAATTTATAAATTTCAGTAACTTAAATACATTTTTAAGTTTTTTTTATAAGAAAATTTTAAAAATTATATTTTTTTTAAGATTGTAGAAAAAACTTCTTAAATTTTCGAACTTTGATTTTAGGGTCTAAATTAAAGAAATTTATAAATTTTAGTAATTCAAACATATTTTTAAGTTTTTTAAATGAAAATTTAAAAATTGCAATAATTTTAAAAATTTCGAAAGAATCTTCGAAAATGTTCGAACATTCATTTTAGGCTAAATAAAAGAAATTAAAAAATTTCTGTAATTTAAATACCTTTTTAAGCTTTTTATATAAACATTTTAATAATTTCAATGGTTTTAGGAATTTCGAAAGTTTTCGAACACTGATTTTTGGGTCTAAATTAAACAAATTTGTAAATTTTTCTAATTTAAATACACATTTAAGTTTTTTAAATGAAAATTTTTAAATTTCATTAATTTTAAGAATTTCGAAAAATTTTGAACATGATTTTTAAGAGCTAAATCAAAGAAATTTGTAAATTTCAGTAATTTAAATACATTTTTAAGTTTTTTTTTTATAAAAACATTTCATAAATTGCAGTGAATTTAAGAACTTCGAAAATTTTCGAACATGAATTTTATTGGAAAATCTATAAAATTTTGATAATCAACAATATTTTGCCAATTTTAATGCTTTCAAGAAATTTCATTGATTTTGAAAATTTTGCATAAACTACGAAATTTTCAAACTTTGCTTTTCAAGCCCAAAATACGAAATTTAAAAATGTTTACAAATTTCTGTAATTTTAACACAAACGTCGTCATTTAGTCTAGATTATAATTACTATTTTAAATTTTTTTTTAAAACTTGCCCAGGGTGTTCTACTTTGTATTTGTTTTCCATGACAATTAGTTCTTCTTTTCTCTCATTAAAACCAAATACATACATAAATTTATAAAAACAGTGGGTGCTCGTCGCTTCAGTTAATAAAATACATAATAAAGTAGAAATTGTATATCAACACTTTTATAATAAAAAGTAACATTAATATATTTATAAAGAAAAAACAAAAAGAAAAATAAGCTACACAAAGAAAAAAACGAAGATAGAAAAAGCAATTGTGTGGTAATTAAAGTTGTTTTTGTTTTTAATTATAAAATGCACAAAAAGAAAAAACTGAAGAAATAAGAGAAAAGAAAAGTAAATTTGAATATATGTACTTATGTTTGAGTTATATGTTGATAATTAAGTAAGTAAATATTAGACAATTTTGTTTAAATTCAAATAATATACAGAAAGTGACGAGAGAATGACGTAAAACAGTAAATTAATTTAAACTAAGCAACTAACTGAATAGTTAAATAAATTCAAATATTGAATTTGGTTTAAAAAAAAAAACAAGAAACTAGTTCATAAATTAGTAAATTTGAACATGACAAGATGCTGAATAGCTACATATAATTTATAGGTTACATAGAAGAGTTTTAAAGGTGTTTTAAGTAACCAGTTAAGTGCCTGCTTAAGCAGTTTAAATCCTGATAATACCACTTCCCTACATGCCCTGCTTCCTCCTTTCACAGCTTAGCTGCACATCTCTCTTTAAGTACAACACTTTTCTAATTTTAGCATTTCGCTATTTTTCAGTGTAAAGCCTAAAAGGTGTGATAGATATGAATAATATTGCTAACATGGACTCGCCTTTAACACTTAGTCACTCACTCACTCACTCAGTCACTCTTTCATGGCTTCGACAAAATGAAAAAAATCCATGTGTTTATTGTGTAAAGATTAAGTTTGATGAAATTAAATTTCGTTTAGGGAAAATACGCTAAAAGGCAGACAGGCCATAGCAACAGCAGTTTCCTAATTCCGCTGGCCTGATTGGTTTTGTGTCATGTTTACAAAAGTAATTTCCTACAACAATGAGTTTAACCTTTAGCGTAGTGTTTATTTATTACTTTATGGCTCTTCTCTTCTTGACATTTCTACCTGCTGCTGCAGTTCTCAGTTTTTGCTCCCTCCCTTTTACACCTGGATAATTTCTGTTTTAATTTTTTTTTTAGTTATTACGTATTTTAGTTAATCCTAGGATTAGCGCTTGGTTAATCCACGGCTTAATACTTAACGGGAAATGAAACAAGGCTTTATCTGTAAATTAGCCAGTTTAGATTTTTTAAATATGCAGACTCAGTAATAAAAATATTTAGTAGGGGTAGTAGGTCATGAAATTAGTTTACACGTTTAGTTTAAGGTTTTACAACAGTTTTAGTTTGAAATTTTTAATGAAGTTTTCTATTTCATATTCATTGTCTTTTCTTTTTAGGTAACAGATAAAAACATCTAGAGTGATCTAGGATCTGTATACATTAAAGAGGAAATGAATTAAAATTCATGAAATCTTAATAACTGTTTGAAAGAATGTTTTGTAGTTGAATATTTTAGTAGAAAATCGTGGATGTCTTAAACCAAGCAAATGATAAAGGATATATTTTGACAAGTTTCTAACTAAGACTCTACGAAAGATCCAGGATCTTTTAAACAGAGACAATATATTAAAATGCTGAAAATCTCAATAAATATTAGTTAAATATTCTTGGAGATAATCAATGATGCCTTAAACTTTAACTGCCGTATTTATAAAAAATTAAAGTAGACTTCAAGTGTACTTTAAGAAAATTTTGTATGAAAATTTTGTCTTAAAGCACACTTCAAGCATACTTTATTTTTTATAAATATGGCAGTAAGGCTTTAGCAAATTCTGGAGTTTAAAAGAAAAAAACATCAAGGCTCTTTCTTCAGAACTGTTTCGGGCAACTTACAAAAGATCTAGGATCTCGATGATTACATTATTCTTTAAAAGAAGGACTTAAATTTGAATATTCCGGCCAACAATTGTTTGATGTGTTAAACTCCTAGGCTTATGCAGCTCAAACAAAGAGACATCAAGGCATTCACTTCGAAACTGTTTTAGAGGCTCTACAAAAGGTCCAGGATCCCGAGGTTTGCAAAATAGAGAACATTATCGTTTAAAAGAATGCCTTAAAGCAGAATATTCCAGCAACAAATGTTTGATATGTTTAACTCCAAGAGTTATGAAGTTCAAGGCACTTTCAGTAAAACTGTTTCGGAGACTCTACAAAAGATCCAGGATCTCGATGTTAACAAAAAAGAGGTCATTATTGTTAAAAATAATGACTGAAAATTTACTATTCCGGCCAAAAATTAATTGGCGTGTTAAACTCCTAGGCTTATGAAGATCAAACGGAAAGACATCAAGGCTCTTTCATCAAAACTGTTTTGGAGACTCTACAAAAGATCCAGGATCTCAGTTTTTGCTAAATAGAACAAATAATTTTTCAAAAGAATGACTTTAAGTGAAATATTCCTTTAAAAAAAGTATTTAATTTGTTAAACTTCAAGATTTTATTTAGAATATTTGAAAATTAACACTAAAAAAAAACATTCAGGATATTTCTTTGGATTAGTTTGGAAGAGTCTCTCAAAGTGTCAAGTTTCTAGTGTATTATTAAAGTACATAGCATGTATATTATATCTAAAACATGGATTATCTGCATCATTAGCTAAATACTGAGTGGTATCAAGTTTTTAATGAACACTTAATTCTAACAAAAACTCACAGACTCCACAAATGATTCAGGATATTGAAACATGTTTGCAAATCTAAATAACATTCTAGCATCAAATATTCCAAGACAACAGCCAAGAATTCCAAGACTTCAGCTGAATTTGCAGCCTAAAATAAAAAACAACAAGGCTATTTCTTCAAAATTCTCTTGGAACAGTTGCTGAGAGTACAAAATTCTAGTATTTTATAAAACTACATCACATTCGTATCCGAAAATTATGAAAATGTTAAAAGCTTCAATTACTGCCCTGAAGTTTTAACCCACTTTGAAATAACAGACGAATGAAGAACTCATCGAAACTACTTCTAAACCTCAAAGACTTGGATTAAAAAAAAAAAAACTTACTGAATGTAAATTTCATTGCAATGTTTGATAATGTATAAAAAACTTATTTGAAAGACTTCTAATTATGATGTACAATACCTAAACCTCAAACATTTGGATCAAATCCCTTCAAAAGGGCAGACAAACTTTAACCATTCTCTTGAGTAGATCCTATTGGAAGACTATTCAAATACATCTTAATCAGTAAATTTACCTGATTATAAATTAATTCAAAACTACGATAAATTCATCCTAATAAATGGATTTAAAACGTGAAAATTGTTACCTAAATGATCAATGCAACAAGCTATACTTTTATCAATGATATTCCTTACACATTTTGTGTTGTTAATTCACCAGCATATTTCAAGCCAATAAAGTGCTCTACTGTATGAATGGATAAATAATGAATGTCTGTACATAAGCCATCTGTAAGCTTTAAAAGATTAAGTAAGAACCTACTGATTAAGAATCTCTCACTAAAACTACCTGTGACTTTCATTTAACTTTGATTGCTCATTCAAAATTCTATGTCAGTCGGCTGTCTGGCTGACTACGATTTGCTGGATTTATTAAAGCCGCTGATTCAAGAACATCTAGATTAAATGGGTAAGTGAGATTTTATTGCTTTTTATTTATTACCTGATAATTTATAAATATGATAAAATAGTTGAAACATTTGAACAAATATTTAGGAACTGAAGAAATTTAAAGATTAGACTTCATTTTAATTATTCATTTAATTGGGATGGTACTATTTTTGAATACTTTTATAAAATTTATATTATTAAATGCGTGAATCAAGAATACACAGGCAAAAAGTTCTAGAATATCAATTAGAGAGGAAATGAATTAAAATTCATCAAATCTTAATAGCTGTTTGAAAGACTGACTAGAAGTTGAATGTTTTAGTAGAAAATCGTTGATGTTTTCAATTCAGCAAAAGATGAAGAATGTCTTTTAGCATTTACAATGACCTGCAAGATGTCAAACTCCGCAAAAGATCCAGGATCTCTATATTTGTAAAATAGAGAAAATTAGTTAATATTTAGCAAATCTCAATGAAATTTTCTTGAATATTGTAACAGAAAATCACAGTCTTTAACTCCAAGGCAGGTTTTGGAGTACAAAAGAAGAATTTCTTCAAAATTGTTTTGTTTTGGAGACAAATTTAATTGTTTTTATGTACAATGAACTTGGCTTCCTTTTGCCGTTTTATGATTAAATTTCATTGATATATTATCGTTGCAGTTAAGAGACCTTGAGACTCCAACTACTGACTGATGATTGAATTGAGATTTCATAAAGAAATACGATATTGGAACTCCATTAAGAACTAAGAATGAATTGAGACTCCACAAGGCCCAACTCTTTAATTGAGACTCCATAAAGACTAACCCTTTAATTGAGACTCCATATAAAGCTAGGATTAAATTAGTACTCCACAAAGACAAACATTTTTATTGAGATTCTATAAAGACTCATAATTCAATTGATGGAGTCTCAAAAGAGTTGCAATTGAATTGGAACTCCACAAAGACCAACCACTGAATTGAATCTCCACAAAGTTTAAGAGATTTCATAAAGATCTGAGATAGAATTGAGACCTACGTTTCAACTAAGAACTACCATTGAATTAGGACTCTAAATAAACTGCGATTAATTGGGATTCCATAAGAATCTACGATTGAATTGAGACTCCAAAAAAACCTTGAATTGAGAATTCATAAAGAACTTTTGGATTTATGCTTCAAATAGAGCTACAATTTACAATGAGTTGAGACTCCGGAAAGTTCTACGATTGAATTGATTTCCATATTGAGCTATGATAAAATTGAGACTCCTAAAAAATCTAAAATTCAATTGATACTCCAAAAAGTTCTACGATTGAATTTAGATTCCATAAAGAGCTACAATTTATTTGAGATTCCTTAAGTACCCACGTGCGGACCAAACAAAGTGAATTTAGTTCTTCAGTTGACTTTGCAACACTCAAACATGCAAGAGCGATTGATGGTTGATTTGTTCAGCCTCTTGGTTATTCGTGCTCTACAAAAGTTTACTGATAAAGTTTTGAAAGAATTGTTCCGACTCCAAATGAAGTAACTCCAAATCGTGTCTCTAAACTACATCAACATGTTGTTTAAACTTTAAAAATTAAGAATTCTCGGTGAGTGCTGCCGTGATTGGTAGCGCGTAACCGTTTTCTTCGAAGTAATTCGAGCTTTTTTGGATTTGGATTGTTTTGAAAGATCCGTAAAGTTGAATTTGTATGCATAGATCCTGGATAAGTCTCCAGTAGATTTTTGAAAGAGACCTTTTGAAGCAGTTTTGAAGCGAATTTGTCGAAACTACTTTGGACTATGGAGACAATAATTTTTGGTTTGTTTAATTATGCTGTATTCCTGTAAAATACCTGCTCGGTTTGAGTATAAGTTACACGAAAATGTTGTAATGCATTGTTTTTATTAGAATTGTTGGGTTTTTACGGAATTTTGCTTGAGATCCATGAACTTCATACGAAAGCCAAATAGGAATAAGAATGGATTTCGATTTCGGGTTGTTCGATTTTCCGTTATTGAGTTTCTTCAATTTGTTTACCATAAAACACTCAACGATCAAAGATGATCAAGAGTTTGTTCCAAATTTTACGGGAGATCAATTTCGTACTTCTTGACTATTCTCAATTTTATGGAAGCTATTTTATTCCAAGACTTTATTCTATGTTTAATGTGTTGCAGTCTTTTTACACTTTTCCTCTTCCTTTTCTATCGGGTTCATGGATCTTCCGTTATAGAGTTTCTTCAATTTGTTTACCATTAAACACTAAACGATCAAAGGTGATCAAGAGTTTGTTCCAAATTTTACGGGAGATCAATTTCTTACTCGTTGATTATTCTTAATTTTATGGACGCTATTTTGCTTTAAGACTTTATTCTATGTTTAATGTGTTTCTAGCCTTCCTACACATTTTCTCTTTCTTTCCCAAAATCCTTAACAATGAAACCCCAACAAATTGATTAGGAGGCTTTATGTAGCTTAAGTTTTTGTTTAATTATTAAAAGTACAAGCAAGCACTTCTGTTTTGTTAAATTTCTTTGTAAGCCTCCCCCCCCCCCCCCCCACTTTTTGGTTACATTAAACAAATGTGGACAATTTTGTTGTCGTTCTAAACCAAATAAAAGCCAACATAAAGAGAACGTTAGGAAAGACATTTTAATCAGTCCTGTTTAAGTGTCATTAATATGTAGTTTGTATTTGTACTATTACAAGCAGCATTATTATGATTATTACGCTTTAATGACGTTAATGCCAATTATTCTTTAAATTACCAGAAACAAGTATCGAAATATGCTTTGAATTAACCACACGATATAATACGCCAGGCAGGCAACAGCTAAATAATACAAATAACGTACAAAAATACCCCACTTGTAGGAATAATAAGGACCATAAAAACCCAACGAGAAAAATACAAAATTGTTACAAAAAAAAAAAAAGAAAAAAAAAACACCCTCGTATAGCAAGTACTTTGGACGTTTTCGTTTGTTTGTTGGATGGTTACAACAAAAATAATAATAATAATAATAACCCACACTTATAGTTTATTTACTAAATTAAAATTATAGTAAAGGAAATTCGATTAGAGTCAGCCTAGTTAAGTGAAATAAGTATGATTTAATATATTTTTAAAAACTAAATTCTATTTGCTTTTCAGTTGATTGGTTTTAAACAAACTGTATCTGCCTTTAATTAAATGTGTGGCAGTATATTCAAGTATATACTCGTGTATATACCCGACTCTACTAATAATACTTGAGTTGTATATAAAAAGTTGAAAGCTGACGGCTGTTTATGCCACAAGTTTGGTATGGTGTGGTTAACGCTTTTACACACTGTGTGTGAGTGAATGAAAGGAAGGACCTTAAAACTGGAAAATAAAATAAAAACATATTGTATTAGTTTAAATACAATTTTCATTCTTAAGCAGTTGTTATAATGGTGTCGTTTTGGTGACATTAGTCCTGGTGGTGGTAAACAAAGAAAGAGAAGAATGTAAGAAAGCTTATGGGAAAAAGGAATGGGTGCTGCTATAAAACTACCCCCAAAAACAGAAACTTGAAAACATGTTTTCCTCCACCCCCCCTGAATAAACAATATTTTCAAATCAATACTCTGACTTTACAGCTTAAAATCTTTATTTTATTTAGTTTGATTTTGTTCCATCTTTGTGGTAAATAAGCAGTAATTAATTTGTAATTAAAAACACTTGAAAAGCTAAGTAATTGTAAGAGCTTGTTTTGCCTGCTTGCTATAACTTTGTTATACGCTTTTCCTTTATAACTAACTATGTAATTGTTGTCATCACTGAACCGTTGACATTTGAAGATGGCAGCTAAAATAATTTAAACAAATTAATGTGAAGTGCCAAATCATTAGTAGCTTTTGGCACGTCGTTTGTCCACCTTTATATTTATTTGCAAAAACAACTCTCTGTGTGTGGCTCATTGTAGCATGAAATGCAGCTCATGCAAAAAGAAATGCTAATGATGTTGAGTATATACGAGTATATATATACATACATGCATACATACATAATTTATGTGTGACAAATGATCATCATTTTATAGCGTTTTGTGAGGCGGCACTACCATTCCCAGCAGCCTCAATGTCATATAATCAAGTGAAATAATAAATAAATTATATTTACATCAGCAAAACAAAGCTGATTAAAATAATTAATATGGCTACACTGAGAACGTTCTGACGCGGCTAATTTGGGAGTAAATAAATATCTGCAAATCAAGCTACTTGGAGATCTATGACTGAAGCTAAATTGTGGAATATTAAAGTCTAAGATTGAATTTAAATTTGTAGAATAAAAGGAGCTACCATTGAAACTAATTGAAAAGTCCAACGATTGAATTTAAACTTT